>OX246742.1:19406254-19518754 GCA_945910005.1 Isoperla grammatica | reverse complement strand
TATCGATTTCCATATAAAACATTAATTAATTATTTATTATGATTAATTTGACAATTTAGTAAATATGACAGTTGATTCATGTTTTGTCATCAAGAATACGTCTGTGTAAAAAATTTCAGCTTGATCGGACATCTAGAATTGGGTGGAATATCGATTCAAAGATTCCGTTCAGACAAACAAGGCAAGCTAATATAAGCGTTGTAATAAAAATACAGTTAACGTTAGATGGCAAATGGTTCCCAGTTATTCCAGCGAACTACGTGAATGTAGCTGGAATCGGCTATGTGGGTCAGTCCACGAAGCCCAAGACCTACATTGCTGCGAAGGCCGACTGTGAGTCAGAGGGAGCCACCCTGTTTGTTGTCACCTCCGCATTAAGAGTGGACTATATGACGTCATTCTTCCTCAACACGGCCGCGTTTGTGGGCGTGACTTCTCTCAATGACGTGTGGACTGGTGTGACGTACAATAACGGCTGGAAGACCCCTCAAGGTAAGCTTGGGTTCCCTTTGGAATCATATTATTAGACACATTTTAGTTCTGGGCCTGGATTCACTAAGATGCCGAACTCTAAGTTGTCTTAAGTTAGGCAAATTCTAGCAAGATATATGAAGATAAATCATCTCTGGGTTACTTCACATTTACAAATGTAATATTATTAGTTACGTTGCTGATATTTTACTATATTGTATCTCTAAAACGACATATGGCCGGGTGATTTACATCACTTAGATTTACCTAAACTTAGACGTCTTAGCACTTTGGCATCTTTGTGAATCTGGCCTATAGGGCATAGGCTCGATGTCAATTGACGACATTGCAATGTAAAACACTTGGCATCTTTGTGAATCTGGCCTATAGGGCATAGGCTCGATGTCAATTGACGACATTCCAATGTAAAACACTTGGCACCTTTGTGAATCTGGCCTATAGGGCATAGGCTCGATGTCAATTGACGACATTCCAATGTAAAACACTTGGCACCTTTGTGAATCTGGCCTATAGGGCATAGGCTCGATGTCAATTGACGACATTCCAATGTAAAACACTTGGCACCTTTGTGAATCTGGCCTATAGGGCATAGGCTCGATGTCAATTGACGACATTCCAATGTAAAACACTTGGCACCTTTGTGAATCTGGCCTATAGGGCATAGGCTCGATGTCAATTGACGACATTGCAATGTAAAACACTTGGCACCTTTGTGAATCTGGCCTATAGGGCATAGGCTCGATGTCAATTGACGACATTCCAATGTAAAACACTTGGCATCTTTGTGAATCTGGCCTATAGGGCATAGGCTCGATGTCAATTGACGACATTCCAATGTAAAACACCTGGCACCTTTGTGAATCTGGCCTATAGGGCATAGGCTCGATGTCAATTGACGACATTCCAATGTAAAACACTTGGCATCTTTGTGAATCTGGCCTATAGGGCATAGGCTCGATGTCAATTGACGACATTGCAATGTAAAACACTTGGCATCTTTGTGAATCTGGCCTATAGGGCATAGGCTCGATGTCAATTGACGACATTGCAATGTAAAACACTTGGCATCTTTGTGAATCTGGCCTATAGGGCATAGGCTCGATGTCAATTGACGACATTGCAATGTAAAACACTTGGCATAATTTTTGTCTGGTTACAAATTGTGTTGTAATAACTCTTTCATCACCATTTAAAGGTGAAATTAAATGTAGAAATTCTCCATTCTTTTGTGAAAAAAAATCCGCTGCATAAATTGTAACATAATATACAATTTATATCCTTTATAGATATTTTTCCAGTAGAACTGTTATTTGCTAGGTAAATGTTCAACAAATCAAACCGTTCGAAATTCGTGTTTATTTTTAAAATTCCAAAATTTTAAATAATTTTCGTACTACTTCGTTGCAATTTTTGGGGCAAAATAAACTTTGATTCCTTATTTTGATATTTAATTTTTACAATATTAGAGTTTTTCGAAAGGATCGTGACTGTGCGGGTACCTCTTCGTTAATGCGGGTACCTCTACGTTAATGCGGGTACCTCTACGTTAATGCGGGTACCTCTACGTTAATACGGTATTTCTACGTTAATACGGGTATATCTACGTTAATGCGGGTACCTCTACGTTAATACGGTATTTCTACGTTAATACGGGTATATCTACGACCTCTACGTTAAAACGGGTACCTCTACGCAAAACCGCAGAAAATTTTAGTTTTCTTAATTTTATCTCAAGATTGTAACAAAAAATCGAAAATCCGACTCAACAGCGCACTGTGTTTTGGTAAGCCCCCGACTGTATGAAATATTATAAACATTAGCGTAGTGATTTGGTTATTAATTCGATAATTAGTAATAAAACTAATAGAATTAGTAATAAAACTAAACAAATTAAATCATAGTGATAATTAGAATGTAAAACACAATTTAGAGCATTCACTATACGTAGGGCTTACCAAATCACAGTGCGCTGTTGATTCAGATTTTCGATTTCGAAGTCCATTCTTGAGATATAATTTAAAAATTAACATTTTGTGCGGGTTTTTGACGTAGAGGTATTAAGTAAAATGATAGCAAATTGTAGCATTAAATTTATAAATATGCACTGCTACAGTGTCTGTTTCACATCCTATTATTCTGTTTCAGGTGTTAGTATCGCCAATGCAACTGCGTTTAAATGGGCGTCAGCCAGGCCTGTATCTGGCACGGCCTGTAATGTGTATGCTAAACATGTAGCCGCACATTGGGATATGAGTGTTTGCAAACCGACCGATACCACGGTACAGCCGTACATGTGTGAAATGTAGAAATTAAATCAAACATTTCGTTTATGACACCAGAGATTACGTACAAAATGAAATGTTTTAGTACCAAGTTGAACACAGTATATCTATCCCGGTAGCCACTAAACTCAAACCTCGAGGACTTGTGAATGCTTCCTTTACGCAAGCTTGTCTAAATGTCTGGTTCTTTTTACCCTTGGGTATCGCACTAAATATTGTCACTTAGCACAGCACGCTAAAAACTTAAATCCTTCTGAATCGGTTATATGTCTATATGATGAATGGTGTAATAGTATAATATGCAATATTATATAATAAAGATGTGTGTATATATATTTAAACCTTCGCGGGCGTGCGCACAACAACTCGTCAAAGTTTTATCGCAATCGGATGAATGTTACAGGAAAGCATACGGAACAAACAAACAAACAAACAGAAAACATTCATTTATATATTTATAAATGGATATTTTTTTAAGAACTGCTCTTGTGGGTAAATTTATAGTTTTTTTTTTTTTTTTTTTTTTTTTGGTTTTTCACTATATATATATGAATGTTTGTTTGTTTATTTGTTTGCTCCTTAGGCGTGCGTTCCTATACCATTCATCCGATTGCCGATTGCGATAAATCTTTGGCTAGTTGTGCGCACGCCCGCGAATGTTTCTAAATGCGTACAACCCCCCCCCCCCCCCCCCTCCCGCTCACCCCACTGAGACACCAACATGGAATAATAACAAAAATCCTTGAATAAATACTTTCGAATAATTTTAATGTCGATAATCTGCATGTTAATTCGATTATCGGACGAATAATATCGATATCTTATCGACAATCGATTTGAAAGTACCGTAATGAGTTCGTAATACTTCCAATTTAAATCCTACCGGTGCATTTTTAAAGTTCATCCAGAAAAAATGCTACAGTTCATCCAATAATTGCTCGACCGGAAGGATTAATAAAATCATTTATCTATGCGCGTATTTTGACACCCACGAACACGAGGCCCCATTGGAGAGCCTCGAAGCTCGAGTGGTAGTTTGGAATCGCGAGCGAGCTGTTCGATTATCGATACAATCGCTAATCTATTGGAGAACACGAAATCGAATATCGAACGTTTTGAAAATCAATCATATCGATAGATGTATCGATTATGCAATGGCCACCCTAATAGATACATAAAATAATGTTAAAATTCAATATAATCACGCAATATGAGGCCTTATCACTAACCAGAAGGTATCGATTTTATATCTAGTTAACAATATTTTTACTCAGGAACGTAGTTGTGGCAAGATTCCATACTATTTCCATTCCAATTCCATTTCAGCAATGATATAAAAACAATTCCAGCAATGTTATAAAAACAGCTAGTTGGAATGTACATTGTTCATTGTCAAGATTAAAATAGCCGCAGCGTTTCAATTGTGATCTTGACAAGGAACAGTGTACAGTCCAACTATGTAGTTGTTTTTGTGACATTTTTATCTGTTCTACGAAGTTTCTTTTTCTTTTTCTTTTTTTTTTACAATTCCAGTAAGTTGTTGGAAGAATGAACCTCACATCGTGGTCCATACACAGAGTCGTGCACGCAGGCTGTGTATGAACCTCACATCGTGGTCCATACACAGAGTCGTGCACGCAGGCTGTGTATGAACCTCACATCGTGGTCCATACACAGAGTCGTGCACGCAGGCTGTGATACTAATAAACAGATAACGATCATTTAGTAACAGACACAGACACGGACAGTCATAGATAGCCATCGCTCTCATGGGTAGACAGCCATGAGATGATCGGCCAGCAGATACTATCACGCAACACATAAGCGCCACGGTTTAATGCATTACGCCAACTAAACAATTCCATTTGTAATAGTACTATGGGAGGGACTAGGTAAATATATTATCATTCATTCATAGAGTGGAAATGTGTGTATGTGAACCGTACGCAATAGTTGAAACAATGCATGTTGGTAATTGTTGTTAGATGTAAAGCTGAAAGGTACTTTTGTCCGAGAAAATATAGAAGTTGTGTAGATGTTTCTATGCAGGCAGTGGGCGGGGACTGACCAGTCATTAAAATCTGTTTGTTTTTAATTGTACATGAGATAATGTATTCACATTTGCGCAAGTGTATAATCAGATTCTTGAACAGGTATTGTTGTTGTTTATAACAGAGTTTAAATAGATGATTTTCTGGATTGATCTAGAAAGCCATGATTTGCTATATCTAAGGTTCTTTGATAGTTATGTGCATTGTTGTCATTGAGATCTAGAGGGTCATAGATCAATTCTGAAAAAGGTCTGTAGAACCATCTCTAAGCGCACAATATTATCTGTGGCATAACTTTGGTCGAGGTGGGTCCCTTCTTGGGGTGACCGGTGCCCGCAGAGAGGGCTCTCGTGCATCTCTTCTTCCTGTGGTCCTCCTCCTTTCATCCTTTCTTCTTTCCTGTATTCTTCTTACGAGGCCTTCATCATTTAACCTCTTCCTACTTTTTTATTTCTTCTTGTTATACTTGCTGGCTATCTGATGCGATTCAAACACACATCAATTCCCCACGCCCTGTAAAACCCATTAACCCAACAAAGCCTCTTATATTGGATTCCCTTATGACGACCCTGACCCTGTGCAATGGGTCTGATTCGGCCGACGTCATAATGATGTACCTGTCGAATAGGTCGTAAAACACGAAATACTATAAGTGTGGTATAGCTACAATTTAAAGGTCAAGTCCATCCTAGTGACATCACATTTGGATGCGTTATTTACTCATGTTATTGGACATGAGTGGATGATGATACCGGAATATGGCGAGGTTTTCGACATGATTGCCTTGAGGGGTAACAAATAGCTTGAAATGCCTGATAACAGTTTTGTATGATTGTTTGTTCGTATATCTTTAAAATTATCTTATCGCGATTTACAGAAATTCTCAAAAAAGGATTAAAAATGTATAACGCTTTGATTAAATTAGAGAATATGAGGTCTTATTTAAATTTTCATTTATTCCGATTAACACAATCAGTTTCGCGTCCCTTTTTTACAATATCTTTAGATAGACCGTGATAATATAATTTATGGTCCCTCATCGTCACCAAATATTGATTATTTTAATCCTCATTTCAAACATACGAACAAAATCTCAAGCTTTTTAATATATTAGTGTCAGACATCTCGCGTAATTCCTGTGTCTTTGCTCGTATATCAAGAACACTATACAATAAAACGAAAAAATGGAAACACAACAATACTTCAGAATGAATGATAAACATTTATAATATTTTAATTGGTGATGATGATATTTGGGTTTTGCGTTCCATGTTTTTGCGACTTGGCTAATCGAGACGAAGAGTGGGTAAAATATGAAAATGAAGAGGTTTGGAGGCAAGGGGCAAGTAGGAAAGCGGTGAGGAAAAGTGATTGGGCCAGTTATTTTGATTGCTTCTTCTATAAATAAATGTGAAATGGGAAATCACTCTGTTACCTGTAATCATTTGTTAGCGGTTTTCAAAACTCTAAATATTATCTGACAAAAGCTGAAACTACATTACTAATGTTTCCAGCTTCAATTGCAAGTCTTACGTCAAATATAACAGTAACAGGTGTCAACTAAAAATAAATGTGAATTGCTCTGCATATAAGAAAGAAACTACTGCTGAGAAGACATCCTGCTCGCTATTTAGAAAAGTTAATTATCATTTTCCCATGAGCATTAGAATCAAATAAGAGTGCGTTCTGAGACGAAGCGTCATTGTGTTTCAGCAGTGTGTTGTGTATAGAAGTCTTCTGAATATGTAGTTCTTGCTCATGAGTATTACAACACGAGCGTGTGGAAACTAGAGATGCCACTATTGCAAGTTGGCTCACATCATCTGGTCACGTGGTTTAAGGTGGATGGGTACTTAAACCGCCAAAAATTAATGTTTTGTATTATTTATTTATTTATTTATACAGGATTTAAATACAGCTATACAGCCATTTTAAATTAAACCTTTAAATATAACATTATAAAATTATAATTTTTTTTTTATAACAAAACAACCAATACATGCATACAGGTGAGAATCGCATCGGCCGGCGCATCCTCTGCTGGTAACTACTGGTTTACATTAAGGCGAATTGAGGTAACGAATGATTTTAAGTTATTGACAAAGATGTCATACAATGAAAATTGGGGAAGAGAATTAAATGTAGTAGGTAGGCGGTAGAAAAGCGATTATTATTATATCATAAGAGCGCTTCCAAGTATTGAAAAAGTGATTCTGTTCCTATCTTTGGTTATGTATCAGCTACACAATGGGTTTAAAAACATTCACAGTTTGTTATCGTTACGAGTGTTATTTGATTTATAATTTCATAATTAATAGCTACTAAAAAATTAAAATAACGATAGTAAAAATATGTTTTTACTTTTTAAGTTTTTAGCCTGCAGAACTTCCGGTTTCAGTATGTAAAAATTCCTTAAATGTATTCAAAATGTTCCCAAATGTAAATCAAAATAGGTCATTCTCTAGAGAATTCAGGACTCTTTCTTATGAACATTTCTGTTCCAGTAAATATTTTCGTTTTTCGTATTCTTAATTAAGTTTTGTAATGTGATGTTGCTAACACCTTTCACATCTAATTAACTACGAGGTGTGCCAATTAAATAACTTGACTGTTGTGAGATGTGATTTATTGCAAATAAACTTATATTTATATTGTATCCCCTTCAGCATACTCTCCTCGCCTATTCATACGCCGCTGCATATGTGCCTTCCATTATTTGAAACAATTTTGTAGGTCATCAGCTGTCACCTTCTTTAACAACTCGACCGTTTTTTTATTTTACATGATCAACAGACAGGAGATTGAAAATGTGTTCTCTTCAACTTCAATGCACTTTTCACTTTTCGGAACAGATAGATATTCCAGTACGACCTGGAAACAAAGAAGTAAAACTAGAATAAAGAAATAAAAAGCGCGAATGAGCAAGCTGAAATTAAAAGCCGTAGTTTTTTCGATACTACGGCTGTTATCATGACTGAGTGGGTGTCTGAGGGTCAAGGACTAATCAGAAATGCATCAAAGAAGTTCTAATCAAGCTAAGGGAAAAAGTAAGTTAGAACAGAACGGATTTGTGGAAGATTGGGTCATGGATTCTGCACCAGGACAACGCGCCAGCTCACAATGCCCGATCTGTGAAGCAGTTTTTAGCGGACAACCTTGATCATACCCCGTATTCGCCAGATCTCGCAACGTGTGACTTCTACCTGTTCCCAAAAGTGAAAAGCGAATTGAAGGGAATACATTTTCAGTCTGTTGAACATGTAAAAGCAAAAACAGCAGAGTTGACAGCTGATGACCTAAAGCATTGTTTTGAACAATGAAAGGCATTTGTGCAGGTTTGTATAGATACGCGAAGGCGAGGAGAGTATGTTGACGGGATACAAGTTAAATATAAGTTTATTTGCAAAAAATCACATATCTCACACCAGTGTCGTTATTTTAATTGCCGCACTTCGTATATCTTAAAAACGAATTGTGTAACTTGTAGTAAATGATAAGAAATAACACTAAATTATGTGATGACATATTTTGATTTTGTTTTGGGACAATATCAAAACATTTAAAAGCATTGTTAACACACCGGTATCGGGTGTTACACATTGTCAGTGAACATACAGCCTTAATACAAACGATAATAATCGAATCAATTTATGAGTCTGGGCCTGGATTCACAAAGATGCCTAGAACTCTAAGTTGTCCTAAGTTAGGCAAATCCTGGCTAGATAAATCAAGATAGATCATCTCTGGGTATAACTAAACATTCACAAGTAAAATATTATTATTTCGATGGTAAGATTGTTGATATTTTACTATATTTCATAAATTCATCTGTATGACAACGACATATGCGTGATTTATATCACTAAAGATTCGCCTAAACTAGGAGCTTTGGCACCTTTGGCAGTTTGTATAAACTCGTGATACTTTGTCAATGAAACAACAACCATAACGCATCTTGACAATATTAAATGGGAACCGAAATAGGTAGCTCGCGCCTTAGACGCGTGACTCTATTTCGAGAGGTCGCCGGTTCAATACCGTTCACCAGTAATTCTGACATTCGTGACGCTGTTTTCCGCAATCAAAGGGAAGATGCTACGATTGACTTTAATGCTGTTCACCCACACGCTAACCCTCGTTACTTTTCTGATAAAACACTGTCTGAAACATTTACTGGGCAGGTTTCCTACGAAAATTTTAAATATTTTACATTCTATTTTATATTATTTTATGTGGAGGGCTTGTATATTTATATTTTTCTTGTAGAAACTTCATATATTATTATACAGCTAGTTTCTGTGTACTTAATTAAAATTGACAACTCTGCAAAGTAAATAAAAACTATTCTATTATTTTCTTTCAATGAATCAGTATTGCCCAAGGTTTTACCACTTTCTCATTTTAACGACATGGCTAGATAATAATAATTGCAAATCAATGTCATAAAAGCGTGTATGCAAATAGTGCTCTATTGTGTGACGAGTATTTCAGCATGACCGTCTGGCCCCGCAGTACAATGTTATGCGACGACTTCTTTAGTCTCACACAAGACTTCCTCTCTTCTGGGACTGACTGAGTCACCGATAATATTGCACAACGAAGACCAATTGCCGCAGTTGTCGCAAGAAAGGGTATACATAGGGAGGGGGGGATCATAAATGGAAGTTGCAGCGACAGGTGGTAAGAAGTGATCTGGGTAGGTTTGGATTTGTTGAGAGAACGGTTAGGGAATGGAATGAGTCACCCGAGGAGGTTGTTGAGTGTGAATCAGTAAGGGAATTTAGAAATAGAATGGGAGATATAAGGTGATGAGAGAGGGTGGGGGGAGGTTTGGATGATTGCCACCGGGCAGTTATGGCTCATTTGCAGCCTTCAAGTGCTTAATCTAATCTCGTATAATACCTTTAATCTCATGCTTGCGAAATAGCCGAATCCAATAGTACCAACTTACTTTTATACATCTCTCTATTTGAAATTGAGGATAATGTTACACCCTTGGGTTGGAAACTTGGAAATTCCTAACATTGAGGGCGTGACTAATGAGACAATTGTATACTCTTCTAAGCGGAAGACGGCATTTATGAATGTGTGAAAGAACGTCAGGAATCTGTTAACTATCTTTGAAACAGAGTGCATGAAAGGCTTTGGTGTGAGACTATACAGTTAGGTTGAGACTAGTATATACACAACCAAGCAGCTGCAGACACCATAGAAGGGTGACCTGATATCTCACGTGAAACAGAGTGCATGAAAGGCGTTGGTGTGAGACTACAGTTAGGTTGAGACTAGTATATACAACCAAGCAGCTGCAGACACCATAGAAGGGTGACCTGATATCTCACGTGAAACAGAGTGCATGATAGGCTTTGGTGTGAGACTACAGTTAGGTTGAGACTAGTATATACACAACCAAGCAGCTGCAGACACCATAGAAAAGTGACCTGATATCTCACGTGACACAGAGTGCATGAAAGGCGTTGGTGTGAGACTACAGTTAGGTTGAGACTAGTATATACACAACCAAGCAGCTGCAGACACCATAGAAGGGTGACCTGATATCTCACGTGAAACAGAGTGCATGAAAGGCGTTGGTGTGAGACTACAGTTAGGTTGAGACTAGTATACACAACCAAGCAGCTGCAGACACCATAGAAGGGTGACCTGATATCTCACGTGAAACAGAGTGCATGAAAGGCGTTGGTGTGAGACTACAGTTAGGTTGAGACTAGTATATACACAACCAAGCAGCTGCAGACACCATAGAAGGGTGACCTGATATCTCACGTGATACAGAGTGCATGAAAGGCGTTGGTGTGAGACTACAGTTAGGTTGAGACTAGTATATACACAACCAAGCAGCTGCAGACACCATAGAAGGGTGACCTGATATCTCACGTGAAACAGAGTGCATGAAAGGCGTTGGTGTGAGACTACAGTTAGGTTTGGACTAGTATATACACAACCAAGCAGCTGCAGACACCATAGAAGGGTGACCTGATATCTCACGTGAAACAGAGTGCATGAAAGGCTTTGGTGTGAGACTACAGTTAGGTTGAGACTAGTATACACAACCAAGCAGCTGCAGACACCATAGAAGGGTGACCTGATATCTCACGTGAAACGGAGTGCATGAAAGGCGTTGGTGTGAGACTACAGTTAGGTTGAGACTAGTATATACACAACCAAGCAGCTGCAGACACCATAGAAGGGTGACCTGATATCTCACGTGAAACAGAGTGCATGAAAGGCGTTGGTGTGAGACTTCAGTTAGGTTGAGACTAGTATACACAACCAAGCAGCTGCAGACACCATAGAAGGGTGACCTGATATCTCACGTGAAACAGAGTGCATGAAAGGCGTTGGTATGAGACTACAGTCAGGTTGAGACTAGTATACACAACCAAGCAGCTGCAGACACCATAGAAGGGTGACCTGATATCTCACGTGAAACAGAGTGCATGAAAGGCGTTGGTGTGAGACTACAGTTAGGTTGAGACTAGTATACACAACCAAGCAGCTGCAGACACCATTGAAGGGTAACCTGATACCTCACGTGAAACAGAGTGCATGAAAGGCGTTGGTATGAGACTACAGTTAGGTTGAGACTAGTATATACACAACCAAGCAGCTGCAGACACCATAGAAGGGTGACCTGATATCTCACGTGAAACAGAGTGCATGAAAGGCGTTGGTGTGAGACTACAGTTAGGTTGAGACTAGTATATACACAACCAAGCAGCTGCAGACACCATAGAAGGGTGACCTGATATCTCACGTGAAACAGAGTGCATGAAAGGCGTTGGTGTGAGACTACAATAGGCAACACGCGTACGATTTTTTTTGTTAAACCAAACACTTAGTTTAATAGTATTAGATACAAAAAGTATATTAATGCAAGTCGCACGTAAAAAAGAAATTTTCAAATAGGTTTAATGTGGTCGCATTTATTGAAGTTTAAACTGGGGATCTGAAACGCGTACAGGTGGCTGTGACGCAATGGTTCTGTAGACGTGGCGTCAAGGTCCACTTGATCTCCGCCTAGCGGAGGCTCGTCGAACTTCCACTTGATCTCCGCCTAGCGGAGGCTCGTCGAACTCCCAAGTTAGGTCATCGCAGTCCGTTCCACAAAAATGTTAAAAATCACATGTTAATCAAATGGGAGAAACGTGAAAGAAAACAAATGAAGTGATCTGTCAAATAGAATTACCTCCTAAAAAGGAAACAATCATCATATTTTATAATCTTGAATCATTGTTATCTATCAAAATGTCTCTTTTACGTGTTTTAAGTATAGTGTTACATGATCTACAACGGATATTTAATTATTATAACAGTTTTTTTAGTGGGATACAACATGGCGATTTTGGTTCCTTTGCGACGACCTAACTTGGGAGTTCGACGAGCCTCCGCTAGGCTGGGAGTTCGACGAGCCTCCGCTAGGCGGAGATCAAGTGGACCTTGCGTGGCGTAACAGACCAATCGCTGAGGCGGTGAGCGTACAAAGAACAAAACCATGACGTCAAATCCACTCTACATGGCGGCGGCTCGTTTTTCGCGCCCTTTTATTTATCGTTACTAAACCAATTATTTTGAGGCATAGACTGATCCGTTTTTCAAAATTCAAAGACACAAAATTATTAAATGAGAGACAAGGTATTTAAAAATCGATTAAAATTTTCATACGCGTGTTCCCTATTAGGTTGAGACTAGTATATACAACCAAGCAGCTGCAGACACCATAGAAGGGTGACCTGATATCTCACGTGAAACAGAGTGCATGAAAGGCGTTGGTGTGAGACTACAGTTAGGTTGAGACTAGTATACACAACCAAGCAGCTGCAGACACCATAGAAGGGTGACCTGATATCTTACGTGAAACAGAGTGCATGAAAGGCGTTGGTGTGAGACTACAGTTAGGTTGAGACTAGTATATACACAACCAAGCAGCTGCAGACACCATAGAAGGGTGACCTGATATCTCACGTGAAACAGAGTGCATGAAAGGCGTTGGTGTGAGACTACAGTTAGGTTGAGACTAGTATATACACAACCAAGCAGCTGCAGACACCATAGAAGGGTGACCTGATATCTCACGTGAAACAGAGTGCATGAAAGGCGTTGGTGTGAGACTACAGTTAGGTTGAGACTAGTATACACAACCAAGCAGCTGCAGACACCATAGAAGGGTGACCTGATATCTCACGTGAAATAATAATAAAAAAATCGACAGTTTCTGAAATAGTTCTGGCTGGGTTTTTAACTTTGATATGTGATCTATCGGTACGGTACTGGCACAGGTACTGGCACAGATACTGGCACAGGTACTGGCGTAATGTGTAAACTGTGGACTTGGAGCCGTTATAGGAACGAAGTATTTAATAAATGGTATAATATACTCTCTGAATCTCAGCTCTTGTAATTGAAAGGGCCAATAATAAATACATAGGTATTTTATTTTTAATTGATTTTATTTATTCATTTATTTATTTATTGATGATTCAAATACAGCTCTGTAGCTATTTACTATGAGTTATAACATTTAACATACTAAACATTTGTTTTAGTATATATCAAAATATAATATATCACTATGCAATATAACGGCAGATATAGTATAACAATTATATTTCAAGAACAACACAGTGAATAGATCCACTAGCAATATATTGGGCGTTTGTTTCCAAATTTCTGGTAGCTCACTTGGCACGAGTATCCGGTAAGTAGAACCAAAGAAGCTGGGTTCGTTCCCCAGGCAGTGCAATCTTTCGTTGAAATTGCTATTTCTCCATATAAAATGAATATTATATACAATTAAAACTGAGGGGAAATTTACAATTTTATATTTAAAATAATTTAGAGAGGGAGATATTTAAAAATAAATATAAAAAGCAATTACAAATATAAGATGAATTGTTAAATTTAAATCTTTTTCCATGTACAAAATAATGTGTACAGAATTGAACATGTTCCTGTGAAAACTTTACGGTTAAATATATGGTGAGGAAATAATAAATTAACTCAAAGCTCATGTTGCTAGACAGTGTGATCTGTTGTGTGAAACACATGGTTATACTCGAACGGAGTATTAATGGAAATTGGAAACACGTTTTTTTACGTTGTTTGTGATGAGATATTTGGGTCTGGGTCTTTACACCGAAAAACCTTTGCATCGAATCTACTTTGCACGGAATCTACTTTGCACCGAATCTACTTTCGACTGGAAAATATTACTGAGTCGGACAGAGACTCGGACAGAAATCCTCTTTGGACATAATCTACTTTCGGCATAACATTTTCGGTCGAGTGTACCCCTCTGTAAGGACCATAGAATATAATTTCAAGTTTATACCTAAAGACCCGTACAGTAGGGTACATTTGACAGAATCATTTACAACATGGGTCTTTATTCTCTTTAGTCAGTTAATTCAACATTTTATCCACACAATAAATATTTATAAAATATTAATAAGTAATTTTTATATTTCAGAACGACCTGTATCTACATAGAATGTAATTAGAATCAGTTATCACAACAAAGAGATAATGTGTGGATTCGAGCGTTGCCAGAAAAAGGAGATAAGAAGATTAGAAGAAAATTTAAAATTATTAGCAAACTTATTTTGAATTACAACAAACGTGAATTTAAAGACAATAAGTTGTTTGGATTAGAGTATTAAACCACCCAAATATTAAAGGCGCGGAGTCTGGCTCTAGATCGCTTTGAAAATGGTGTAATGGATTTATCCAGTTCGGTAAATATCCTGGTGCAATAATTAAAGAATTTTTGGTAGTTTCACCGTTCCTCCTTTCGGAACCATCCAACTGTATACGTTGATTTCGGCGCATATAGTTATATATATATATATAGATATAGTCATACATGTAGATATAGTTACTTATATAGATATAGTGATAGTTGTAGTTGTTGCAGCAGTAGAAGTTGGTTACAGTGTTTTATCTCGTGCAGTACTCGCGACCATGGTCTGCACAATCTTGAAGTAGTTGAAAGCTGAGTCACACACCTGAAACAAGAACCCATATCACCCATTGCATAACATTAAATACGTTGAGAATCTAAGTAACTTTCCAAAATACTTAATTATATTCAATTTTCTCCTTACATTTACTGAGTGCACACTGAAAATTAACTATTAAATTTAAAGGCAATTTTCAGAAACTTCGGTAACAAAGTTTGTGACGTAGACATGTTCGAGAAACAACGTGTCATACATAGCATTTTCTTAGCATACTTACATTAGTAAATGCCGCCATGTTAATGCGCAAGAACGATGCTACAGTTAGATGGACAGGATTGACCGCCCGAGACATCATGATCTGTATAGAGCGACGGTATTTCTTAGAGGCTGTAATCCAGTCACTAAAATAGAGGCTGTCACATATCTTCACACTCTGTAACACACAACAGTTCTTGTCTGTAAGCCAATAACATCACGATCTGTAACGAGCGACGGTATTTCCTAGAGGCTCTAGTCCAGTCACTGAAGTAGAGGCTGTCACATATCTTCACACTCTGTAACACACAACAGTCCTTGTCTGTAAGCCAATAACATCATGATCTGTAAAGAGCGACGGTATTTCCTAGAGGCTCTAGTCCAGTCACTGAAGTAGAGGCTGTCACATATCTTCACACTCTGTAACACACAACAGTCCTTGTCTGTAAGCCAATAACATCATGATCTGTAACGAGCGACGGTATTTCCTAGAGGCTCTAGTCCAGTCACTGAAGTAGAGGCTGTCACATATCTTCACACTCTGTAACACACAACAGTCCTTGTCTGTAAGCCAATAACATCATGATCTGTATAGAGCGACGGTATTTCCTAGAGGCTCTAGTCCAGTCACTGAAGTAGAGGCTGTCACATATCTTCACACTCTGTAACACACAACAGTCCTTGTCTGTAAGCCAATAACATCATGATCTGTATAGAGCGACGGTATTTATTAGAGGCTCTAGTCCAGTCACTGAAGTAGAGGCTGTCACATATCTTCACACTCTGTAACACACAACAGTCCTTGTCTGTAAGCCAATAACATCATGATCTGTATAGAGCGACGGTATTTCTTAGAGGCTCTAGTCCAGTCACTGAAGTAGAGGCTGTCACATATCTTCTCACTCTGTAACACACAACAGGCCTTGTCTGTAAGCCAATAACATCATGATCTGTATAGAGCGACGGTATTTCCTAGAGGCTCTAGTCCAGTCACTGAAGTAGAGGCTGTCACATATCTTTACACTCTGTAACACACAACAGTCCTTGTCTGTAAGCCAATAACATCACGATCTGTATAGAGCGACGGTATTTCCTAGAGGCTCTAGTCCAGTCACTGAAGTAGAGGCTGTCACATATCTTCACACTCTGTAACAAACAACAGTCTTGTCTGTAAGCCAATAACATCACGATCTGTAACGAGCGACGGTATTTCCTAGAGGCTCTAGTCCAGTCACTGAAGTAGAGGCTGTCACATATCTTCACACTCTGTAACAAACAACAGTCTTGTCTGTAAGCCAATAACATCATGATCTGTAACGAGCGACGGTATTTCCTAGAGGCTCTAGTCCAGTCACTGAAGTAGAGGCTGTCACATATCTTCACACTCTGTAACAAACAACAGTCTTGTCTGTAAGCCAATAACATCATGATCTGTAACGAGCGACGGTATTTCCTAGAGGCTCTAGTCCAGTCACTGAAGTAGAGGCTGTCACATATCTTCACACTCTGTAACACACAACAGTCCTTGTCTGTAAGCCAATAACATCATGATCTGTATAGAGCGACGGTATTTCCTAGAGGCTCTAGTCCAGTCACTGAAGTAGAGGCTGTCACATATCTTCACACTCTGTAACACACAACAGTCCTTGTCTGTAAGCCAATAACATCATGATCTGTATAGAGCGACGGTATTTCCTAGAGGCTCTTGTCCAGTCACTGAAGTAGAGGCTGTCACATATCTTCACACTCTGTAACACACAACAGTCCTTGTCTGTAAGCCAATAACATCATGATCTGTATAGAGCGACGGTAATTCCTAGAGGCTCTAGTCCAGTCACTGAAGTAGAGGCTGTCACATATCTCCACACTCTGTAACACACAACAGTCCTTGTCTGTAAGCCAATAACATCATGATCTGTATAGAGCGACGGTATTTCCTAGAGGCTCTAGTCCAGTCACTGAAGTAGAGGCTGTCACATATCTTCACACTCTGTAACACACAACAGTCCTTGTCTGTAAGCCAATAACATCACGGACGGTATTTCCTAGAGGCTCTAGTCCAGTCACTGAAGTAGAGGCTGTCACATATCTTCACACTCTGTAACAAACAACAGTCTTGTCTGTAAGCCAATAACATCACGATCTGTAACGAGCGACGGTATTTCCTAGAGGCTCTAGTCCAGTCACTGAAGTAGAGGCTGTCACATATCTTCACACTCTGTAACAAACAACAGTCTTGTCTGTAAGCCAATAACATCATGATCTGTAACGAGCGACGGTATTTCCTAGAGGCTCTAGTCCAGTCACTGAAGTAGAGGCTGTCACATATCTTCACACTCTGTAACAAACAACAGTCTTGTCTGTAAGCCAATAACATCATGATCTGTAACGAGCGACGGTATTTCCTAGAGGCTCTAGTCCAGTCACTGAAGTAGAGGCTGTCACATATCTTCACACTCTGTAACACACAACAGTCCTTGTCTGTAAGCCAATAACATCATGATCTGTATAGAGCGACGGTATTTCCTAGAGGCTCTAGTCCAGTCACTGAAGTAGAGGCTGTCACATATCTTCACACTCTGTAACACACAACAGTCCTTGTCTGTAAGCCAATAACATCATGATCTGTATAGAGCGATGGTATTTCCTAGAGGCTCTTGTCCAGTCACTGAAGTAGAGGCTGTCACATATCTTCACACTCTGTAACACACAACAGTCCTTGTCTGTAAGCCAATAACATCATGATCTGTATAGAGCGACGGTAATTCCTAGAGGCTCTAGTCCAGTCACTGAAGTAGAGGCTGTCACATATCTCCACACTCTGTAACACACAACAGTCCTTGTCTGTAAGCCAATAACATCATGATCTGTATAGAGCGACGGTATTTCCTAGAGGCTCTAGTCCAGTCACTGAAGTAGAGGCTGTCACATATCTTCACACTCTGTAACACACAACAGTCCTTGTCTGTAAGCCAATAACATCATGATCTGTATAGAGCGACGGTATTTCCTAGAGGCTCTAGTCCAGTCACTGAAGTAGAGGCTGTCACATATCTTCACACTCTGTAACACACAACAGTCCTTGTCTGTAAGCCAATAACATCATGATCTGTATAGAGCGACGGTATTTCCTAGAGGCTCTAGTCCAGTCACTGAAGTAGAGGCTGTCACATATCTTCACACTCTGTAACACACAACAGTCTTGTCTATAAGCCAATAACATCATGATCTGTATAGAGCGACGGTATTTCCTAGAGGCTCTAGTCCAGTCACTGAAGTAGAGGCTGTCACATATCTTCACACTCTGTAACACACAACAGTCCTTGTCTGTAAGCCAATAACATCATGATCTGTATAGAGCGACGGTATTTCCTAGAGGCTCTTGTCCAGTCACTGAAGTAGAGGCTGTCACATATCTTCACACTCTGTAACACACAACAGTCCTTGTCTGTAAGCCAATAACATCATGATCTGTATAGAGCGACGGTAATTCCTAGAGGCTCTAGTCCAGTCACTGAAGTAGAGGCTGTCACATATCTTCACACTCTGTAACACACAACAGTCCTTGTCTGTAAGCCAATAACATCATGATCTGTATAGAGCGACGGTAATTCCTAGAGGCTCTAGTCCAGTCACTGAAGTAGAGGCTGTCACATATCTCCACACTCTGTAACACACAACAGTCCTTGTCTGTAAGCCAATAACATCATGATCTGTATAGAGCGACGGTATTTCCTAGAGGCTCTAGTCCAGTCACTGAAGTAGAGGCTGTCACATATCTCCACACTCTGTAACACACAACAGTCCTTGTCTGTAAGCCAATAACATCATGATCTGTATAGAGCGACGGTTTTTCCTAGAGGCTCTAGTCCAGTCACTGAAGTAGAGGCTGTCACATATCTTCACACTCTGTAACACACAACAGTCCTTGTCTGTAAGCCAATAACATCATGATCTGTATAGAGCGACGGTATTTCCTAGAGGCTCTTGTCCAGTCACTGAAGTAGAGGCTGTCACATATCTTCACACTCTGTAACACACAACAACGTCCTTGTCTGTAAGCCAATAACATCATGATCTGTATAGAGCGACGGTAATTCCTAGAGGCTCTAGTCCAGTCACTGAAGTAGAGGCTGTCACATATCTCCACACTCTGTAACACACAACAGTCCTTGTCTGTAAGCCAATAACATCATGATCTGTATAGAGCGACGGTATTTCCTAGAGGCTCTAGTCCAGTCACTGAAGTAGAGGCTGTCACATATCTTCACACTCTGTAACACACAACAGTCCTTGTCTGTAAGCCAATAACATCATGATCTGTATAGAGCGACGGTATTTCCTAGAGGCTCTAGTCCAGTCACTGAAGTAGAGGCTGTCACATATCTTCACACTCTGTAACACACAACAGTCCTTGTCTGTAAGCCAATAACATCATGATCTGTATAGAGCGACGGTATTTCCTAGAGGCTCTAGTCCAGTCACTGAAGTAGAGGCTGTCACATATCTTCTCACTCTGTAACATACAACAGTCTTGTCTTTAAGCCAATAACATCATGATCTGTATAGAGCGACGGTATTTCCTAGAGGCTCTAGTCCAGTCACTGAAGTAGAGGCTGTCACATATCTTCTCACTCTGTAAGAGACAACAGTCCTTGTCTCTTAGCCAATAACATCACGATCTGTAGGTGTGTGCGTATGTGAAAGAAATAAATGGTTGTTTCGTTGTCTCTTACCTCTTCCGCCAGACTACTGACAGACCAACACAAGGAAAACATCTCCAGGACATTCAGTGTCAGCATGCTCGACCACATGAGCATTCGGTAGGAGAAGGCCGCGGACTGAAACACAGACAAACCTGTTATATAGGACGTGACGTCACCACATGTGTCTTGTTGTTGCTGTGTTCCCTCTTGTTTCTGTGTTCCTGCTCCTAGAGCAGATAGTCCAAAGCCAGGCGCATTAATTATAACGAATGTATTCAGTAGAGAATCGTGGCAAACGTTTTTGCTACAAACTCGTGCGCGCGTAGTTCCAATGCCATTCGCTAGGGTGTACCTTACTTACTAGATACTATACTTCAGCATTGAACTTTGCTGGATCGCTCTCATGGGCTGGGCCCTTTAGAGCAGATGAAAGATTAAAGAGGTAAAACGCGTATGCCCGAGGGCTGCAGGGATGATACTAAAAATTGTGTTTGGGGATGATTGGGGGTAAACTTTGCCGAGGCAAAGCTGAGAATGCCGCAGGGCATTTGTTTAACTGCATTTATATTTTATAATAAGTTGTACGTCAAGCCCCAGTGCGACCTCAGTTTCCTTGAAATTGTTGGGTCCGAACTGTCAAAAAGTAATCAAATGCAAAATCGTTTGTTTGTTGTAAGGAAGTTGGGTTTCCAAGAAATGTGCGCATGGTTGAACTTCTGTTATGGCCTCTGGTAATGAATTCGGAAATTTCGTCTCATTTTTGTGTTAGCCAAGTAGTGGGGGTGTACAACATTCGATTTTCTTGTTCTCAACTAAGCCACGGACCCACTGCAAAACTCTCATGTATACGCCACTGAGACCACATGCATACGACAGTACATTCCGACTTGATGTGTTGAAAATACTCACCCCAGCTATTTTATAGAGGCAGATGGCTATCTGTAGAGATCCGACACACGTCTCGAAGAACATGAGATAGTTCACCACTTCTTGGATCTCGTAAAACACCCTGAGCCAGATGAAACAATATATGATAAGCAAACATTAAAATGTGACAACTTAAAAGTATTCGACAGAAATATAGCTTGAAAACACTGTGCACACCTTAGTTGTTTGTTTGTACGAATCAATTACTTTCAGTATCGAAATTTTAAGTATTATGGGGGTAAGTTGTTATCAAGGTCTACAGATTTCTCGAAATAAGCGATACAAATACATTACTATTCGATAAAATTAGATGCAGTTTGAGAAATATTGCATTCTTTATTTGAGAATATCACTAAAGTTGATAATATCTAAAATTGCATCACTCAGAATTTGGAAATAGAATATTATTTTAAAGATAAGAATAAAAAAACCTTACATTCTTAAATTTACCGTATCGAACACTGTACACGAACACCCGAACACGCGAACACCCGAACACGCGAACATCCGAACAAGCGAACATCCGAACACGCGAACATCCGAACACGCGAACACCCGAACACGCGAACACGCGAACACCCGAACACGCGAACATCCGAACACGCGAACACCCGAACACGCGAACATCCGAACACACGAACACCCGAACATGCGAACACCCGAACACGCGAACACCCGAACACGCGAACATCCGAACACGCGAACATCCGAACACAAAACAGTGGTTTTAAAAGAACTCCGGCAGGGAAGTGTTAGCTAGATTCCAATATCTTCAACATCCAACTATCCACTTAAAATAAATTGATTTAGAATGATACGTCTAATGTAATAAAAGCACGGATAGTTTTAATAAATACATGATATAATTTTGTGTAATATAATTATTGTGCAATAGCATACGAAAAAATGTAACTTCCATTTGAGTCATATTGATGCTACTCACGATGCAATTATTGTGACTTTCTGAAAATTGTGCCAACGGTTTAGGCGCGGTCGCTTCGCCGGTTCCCATACGAACACCGAAGTTAAGCAACCTCGGGCTAGGTCAGGAGATGGATGGGTGACCACTCTCCTCTGAAACACTAGTTACCGTTGGTTAGAGCAGATTGGAGGGTTCGAAAGCTTGTGTAACAGCTTCGTTCTTCTCGTCAACTGCTCGGCAGTCCAGGTTAGTGGAGGAACCTATATGACTGGTCAAAGTTACACTGTCCTTTCGGATGGGACGTAAAGCCGATGGTCCCCTTGGTACTTTTCGATATGAGTAGGCTACGTGCCGGTACCAGGTTTCCCCTCCTCCCTTCTTCATCATCACGCATCGTTGTTAATCATCCGTTGTTATACTGGTCAGTGTTAAATGGCATACAAATGCTGGTTGGGGCCAATTCATAAATAAATAAATAAATTAACAAGAATCAAACTTTACGTTTCTGAGTGTTATACTGGATCTTTGTATGTCAACACTCATTTTGTTTCAATGCTACCCTAAGTGTAAGTGACAAGTCACAAGTGAAGACGAGGTATTATGATTTAGGTTGTATATTAGTGTACGCGAGGGGGGGGGGGGGGGGGGTGAGACGTGTAAAGAGGCGGCGGCCACACTAGAGAAACATCCGTGTATTCAAATGTGGATAATATGATATTGATAAACAAGTATTAGTTACGATTATACAAAATATAATAATTTTAATATCTTGGTAAACCTCATAGTTCATGTTGAAGGTCAATTTCAAAATCTCTGCTCTGTAAAATATAGAAATGTCAGAAACAGAAAAAAAGTAATTCAAATTGGTACACTTATACCACACTTCTCTTACACTAACTTCTCAACAATTTACAAGTTAACAACGAAAGCACTCCAAGCGACACGACACCGAATGTGTATCTTTCTGTGAAGACCCGAATACGATCATTTCCACACGCTTCAATAAGGAACATATTTTGAAGGAAATACATGAAAGAGCAAGAAACAATCAATAGATAATCATTATTTAATTAATTTGTACATTTTTAAGTTGAATAAAAGTTCCAACAAGTTACATTTCTACCCGAATTTTAATCCTACGTGCGATATCAAAAAGAAGTTCTCGATTGGTGCCTGACTTACCCTATGATGTCGCAGTGGTACTCCAAGCATGTACTTACCCTATGATGTCGCCATGGTACTCCAAGCATGTACTTACCCTATGATGTCGCAATGGTACTCCAAGCATTTACTTACCCTATGATGTCGCCATGGTACTCCAAGCATGTACTTATACCCTATGATGTATCAATGGTACTCCAAGCATTTACTTACCCTACGATGTCGCAATGGTACTCCAAGCATTTACTTACCCTACGATGTCGCAATGGTACTCCAAACATTAACTTACCCTCTGATGTCGCAATGGTACTCCATGCATTTACTTACCCCATGATGACGCAATGTACTCCAAGCATGTACTTACCCTATGATGTCGCAATGGTACTCCAAGCATGTACTTACCCTATGATGTCGCCATGGTACTCCAAGCATGTACTTATACCCTATGATGTATCAATGGTACTCCAAGCATTTACTTACCCTATGATGTCGCAATGGTACTCCAAGCATTTACTTACCCTATGATGTCGCCATGGTACTCCAACCATGTACTTACCCTATGATGTCTCAATGGTACTCCAAATATTTACTTACCCTATGATGTCACAATGGTACTCCAAGCATTTACTTACCCTATGATGTCTCAATGGTACTCCAAATATTTACTTACCCTATGATGTCACAATGGTACTCCAAGCATTTACTTACCCTATGATGTCGCAATGGTACTCCAAGCATTTACTTACCCTATGATGTCGCAATGGTACTCCAAGCATTTACTTACCCTATGATGTCGCAATGGTACTCCAAGCATTTACTTACCCTACGATGTCGCAATGGTACTCCATGCATTTACTTACCCCATGATGTCGCAATGGTACTCCAAGCATTTACTTACCCCATGATATCGCAATGGTACTCCAAGCATTTACTTACCCTATGATGTCGCAATGGTACTCCAAGCATTTACTTACCCTACGATGTCGCAATGGTACTCCATGCATTTACTTACCCCATGATATCGCAATGGTACTCCAAACATTTACTTACCCTATGATGTCGCAATGGTACTCCAAGCATTTACTTACCCTATGATGTCGCAATGGTACTCCAAGCATTTACTTACCCCATGATGTCGCAATGGTACTCCAAGCATTTACTTACCCCATGATATCGCAATGGTACTCCAAGCATTTACTTACCCTATGATGTCGCAATGGTACTCCAAGCATTTACTTACCCTACGATGTCGCAATGGTACTCCAAGCATTTACTTACCCCATGATATCGCAATGGTACTCCAAGCATTTACTTACCCTATGATGTCGCCATGGTACTCCAAGCATGTACTTATACCCTATGATGTATCAATGGTACTCCAAGCATTTACTTACCCTATGATGTCGCAATGGTAGTCCAAGCATTTACTTACCCTATGATGTCGCCATGGTACTCCAACCATGTACTTACCCTATGATGTCTCAATGGTACTCCAAATATTTACTTACCCTATGATGTCACAATGGTACTCCAAGCATTTACTTACCCTATGATGTCTCAATGGTACTCCAAATATTTACTTACCCTATGATGTCACAATGGTACTCCAAGCATTTACTTACCCTATGATGTCGCAATGGTACTCCAAGCATTTACTTACCCTATGATGTCGCAATGGTACTCCAAGCATTTACTTACCCTATGATGTCGCAATGGTACTCCAAGCATTTACTTACCCTACGATGTCGCAATGGTACTCCATGCATTTACTTACCCCATGATGTCGCAATGGTACTCCAAGCATTTACTTACCCCATGATATCGCAATGGTACTCCAAGCATTTACTTACCCTATGATGTCGCAATGGTACTCCAAGCATTTACTTACCCTACGATGTCGCAATGGTACTCCATGCATTTACTTACCCCATGATATCGCAATGGTACTCCAAACATTTACTTACCCTATGATGTCGCAATGGTACTCCAAGCATTTACTTACCCTATGATGTCGCAATGGTACTCCAAGCATTTACTTACCCCATGATGTCGCAATGGTACTCCAAGCATTTACTTACCCCATGATGTCGCAATGGTACTCCAAGCATTTACTTACCCTATGATGTCGCAATGGTACTCCAAGCATTTACTTACCCTACGATGTCGCAATGGTACTCCAAGCATTTACTTACCCCATGATATCGCAATGGTACTCCAAACATTTACTTACCCTATGATGTCGCAATGGTACTCCAAGCATTTACTTACCCTACGATGTCGCAATGGTACTCCAAGCATTTACCAAGATGGCGATCCATCTCAAGATTGATGTCATTGTTCCCTGGTCGAGTCGTAACGATCATCTTTGCGAGACCTTGATTCAAATCTCTAGGATTCAACACCTTGACCTTGGGACGTAGGCTAATGACCTTCCGGCGTGCGCTAGGCGCCATCTTGTACCCAAGTCTGTCATGGCGCCGGCCGACACGATTCACCCCTTGTCCACCCTCCATTGCTTCTACTCCTGGCACTCTCTCGGAGACCTCTTCAAACTTCGGCAAGGGTCCACAATCCATGACCTTTCGTTTGGCATATCTGCGCGTATGCTCGGTTTTGTGCTGAAGAATTTTGAAGTGAGCTATCAAGTACATTAGAAGAGCTACCACACAAGTACTTCCAAAAGAACATACTATCCCAACAAAGAATGCGAATATTGCGAAATAGATAAGTATAATCTCGTAGGTCGGTGAGACGAGAGAGTTTGGTATGGGTAGGTTTACATGTGCGGGTAAACGGCGAACATCTTCTGTTATTGGCTCTAAAGTTAACATTACTCCGCTGATAAAGAATGTAACTACATACGCTGTAGAAAACTTTAGCACCCTAGAGCTACATATGTTTATTATTCGCTGTTCACTTTGATTATATACCCAGTTTTGCGTTAAGCCTTCTAGAAGGCGAACAATAGTTACCGCCTTGTTTATTTCAACCAATCCTATGTACAATCTGATAAATGTTTTCAGTATGAACACGAACACCGTTATAGTTTCAGTAAGAAGATCGGGATTGTCCAGTTTTCCTGTGACGTCATATATAGTGATGAAGACGTACACGATGTTCAGAAACAGGATAATGTATGGTAAAACTTTTACCGTTCGAAGATATCTGTTCTTCTCGTCTTTGTCTAATGGCCAGAAGCCAAACAATAGCATTATAGTCACTTGAAACTCCAAACAGTTGTTCAAATAGCGCGATTTCATTTCTTGCAGCCATTTCATTGTGGCGATCTTAAAGCTGGACCAAGTTGACGCCTGCAGACCTCAAGTTGATGTCTGTGACGTATGTGTGTTTCGCGCGCGCTTTTTGAAACCAATCGATTTTTGGCGGCTTTTTAGACACTGTACGCATACAGGCGGTCACTTCCTTCGTTACTCCCGCCCATTGCGTGTAACGTATTTCGAATATCAGTGCTGGCAAAACATATCTGCGTGTAATGCAGACATATCACATTAACTTGGTATACTGGCCACGCCGTAAAAAGCAAGGTGAACCTTACGACTCTCAGAAGATATGGTCACTCCACGCGGTCTATTTCAACGGTATTCACAGCGGGATTTCTTCATACTTGCTTGTTATTGTCCACTGCATCGACTGCACCGACCGTGCCGACTACGCTTGACAATAGACACGCGATATTATCATTACAATACCTCAGGTTTGAGAACGAGATGCAACTAGATTTAGGTTGGTAGCTGTCACATGCGTCACTCGAATATTATACATAGTCCATGACGACATCGAAGTAAATTTCACTGGCTTTTTATTTGTACTCGGCTATTTTACCAGTGTGGGAGCCTAAGTATTGGAACATCTACCGCACACGACAACTCACCACGATATAGGTAAATATGGACCTTTGCTAGTCGACAACAGAACACTTCATGAATACTTTATTTACTGTTTTGATATGCACGCTGGGAACGTTGAATACACACAACATGTGGGCTACTGCTGTACGGTATTACGTGGAATATAGAATTGTAACTCTGTCAAGGTGAAAACAATTTCCCTGAATGTTGAAAGATAGATGATTTCGCTACGAATGTTTCTAGTCGTCCTCATGTTAAGTACAGTTGTGCTGTCTACAAAGGGAATATGAGCATATACAATGTTTACGGCCTGTGAAATGAACATATTTTAAGGAATGACTAACGCCAATATAAAATAGGCGCGAATTATGAACGTGTAATAATAATGTTTTCCGTAATGGTACAATGCAACGGTAACGTGGAAACCGGGCTCAATCATTATTTCAATATTGTAAATAGTAAATTTAAAATATCAACCATAGTAATTTTAGTAGGACAAGTTTACTGAACTTTGGTGTTTACTTCCTTTTTTAACGATAGTTAACAATTCATAGTTCCCACGTGAAGTTACAGCGGCCATGATTGCGACACAATTGATGAGGACCAATCTTAGATCATTGGCAAACACTATTCAAGTCTAATAAGTAAGCCTTCTATAGAATTTAAAAAGTAACATATGTATAAAAGAATATAAAATTACAACACAGCAATTTTAATAAAAACCCATGCTGAATTTTAATAATTTTCATGTTCTGTCACAACATCCTTCAATGGCAACGTTAAAGTTTGATGAGAAATGAGGCCGCCACGCGCACAGATGTGACGTACGTGCTACCTCGTGCAGTCCGGGCCAAAATGCTCCTCTCTAACTTGTACCTCACACGGCACTTGGGCATGACAAGCGGACACGTGACTTCCCTCACACGGCACTTGGGCATGACAAGCGGACACGTGACATCCCTCACACGGCACTTGGGCATGACAAGCGGACACGTGACTTCCCTCACGCGGCACTTGGGCATGACAAGCAGACACGTGACTTCCCTCACACGGCACTTGGGCATGACAAGCGGACACGTGACTTCCCTCACGCGGCACTTGGGCATGACAAGCAGACACGTGACTTCCCTCACACGGCACTTGGGCATGACAAGCGGACACGTGACTTCCCTCACGCGGCACTTGGGCATGACAAGCGGACACGTGACTTCCCTCACACGGCACTTGGGCATGACAAGCGGACACGTGACTTCCCTCACGCGGCACTTGGGCATGACAAGCAGACACGTGACTTCCCTCACACGGCACTTGGGCATGACAAGCGGACACGTGACTTCCCTCACACGGCACTTGGGCATGACAAGCAGACACGTGACTTCCCTCACACGGCACTTGGGCATGACAAGCGGACACGTGACTTCCCTCACACGGCACTTGGGCATGACAAGCAGACACGTGACATCCCTCACATGGCACTTGGGCATGACAAGCAGACACGTGACATCCCTCACACGGCACTTGGGCATGACAAGCGGACACGTGACATCCCTCACACGGCACTTGGGCATGACAAGCAGACACGTGACATCCCTCACACGGCACTTGGGCATGACAAGCAGACACGTGACATCCCTCACACGGCACTTGGGCATGACAAGCGGACACGTGACATCCCTCACACGGCACTTGGGCATGACAAGCAGACACGTGACTTCCCGCGCATGAATAGTTTATGTACCGACTTTATGTGCGTGCTGAGAGCATTGTAGTGTCCAACATTACATGTGGGCTATGGGGACGATATCAAGTGGAAACTAGAACTTCGACCCGGTTGTCAAGGGAAACATAATATATTTGTATCACAGCTACTTATATCATGTTATCTTGTTTAATGTTATGTTATTTCATTTCGATTTGCTTTATAATCTGCCTTGTACCCAAACTAATGAGCTCCAACTGATCATGTTGGCTAAATCAATTCCAAGCTCTTGATTTTTATTATTTATTTATTTTATTAAATGTCTATCCTATTCAGTTATAAAAACTGATTTACAAAGGAAGACTGAAACTAGGCTTTGCAAATTGCAAACAATTAATAATAATGAAATCATAAATAACAATAACAACAAAAACAAAACAAAAATAATGAAAAAATAATTGAGAAATGAAATAAAATAAAATCAAGTTGAAATGCAACATTAAATAATAAAAATAAAAGTATGTAAATAAAATTGGTGGTTGCCATTGTGGAAACAAGTAAGCGGATACTTGGATATTTAGTTTGAGTCATAAGACCGGGCTTTAGTAGAAGTTGTGTTCACTTGACAACATGAATTAATAATATGATTGATTTATATATTTATTTTAGATACTTTTTAAATGAATATATTACATAACATTACATTATGTATAAATAATTAAAATGTAAGTATACATATTTTAAACAAACGCCGTCTTGCCTGAGCTGTGACTTACAACATGCTTTCATCTTACAACATAATCCTGAACGACTGATTTGCTATTCTAACCTTTCATAAATGATAATATTACGGCTTTACGTCACACATGTTTTACACGAGGCTAATCGAGACGATGAGTGGGTGATTGTGTAGATGAAAACCTCCAAGCCAGGATTCGAGCCTGGACCGCACAAACTGTGGTTTACAACATTAACGTGGCTCACACGTCGGCAAGCATCGTGAGTTCTCGTGACAACTCGACCTTTAGGATCGTAATATTGAACATCTTTATTGCGGTGGGTACGACCTCGTTGTATGATTGCTTTGTTACCGGGTACTCTAGTTACTCGTGGTGTAATACACGAACACATTATTATTTAAGTATGTGTACTTGGAAAGTATAAGGCTGAAATTCTGACAGAAAGAAAGAAAGAATATTATAGCATTATCATTATTTGGTTACTATGTTTATGTGTGTCATATTCGTGACCAGCACGACATATTTTGAAAATGAATTCTGATATTCTAGGAAACGCTCTGTGTGACGCGTTGATAAGCGAGCGCGTATACGTCCACGTCCACTCTGGCCAAAAGTTTCAAAATACCGCCATATTTCAAGAATGTCCCAAATAACTCAAGGAAACTACGGCTGCTCAACACTGGTCTTTATTTTCAGAGCTTAAATTTTCGTTGTCATAGTTATTATTGACAGCCTTTTGTATCGGATCGAGTTAAAATAAACATAATCGTGACCATAGGGAAATCTACTGTGAAATGGCTACCTCACATTTGGCCAACATTTTGTTCGAGGATAAAACTTTCGTTCTAAACTGATTTTTCACAAAACTACTGTAATGTTCCGCGGGAGTTAACACCATGGCCACACCATTTCCCCCCCGTTTTGGACACCTATAGCTACAGTAGTGTTCCGCGGGAGTTAACACCATGGCCACACCATTTCCCCCCCGTTTTGGACACCTATAGCTACAGTAGTGTTCCGCGGGAGTTAACACCATAGCCACACCATTTCCCCCCCGTTTTGGACACCTATAGCTACAGTAGTGTTCCGCGGGAGTTAACACCATAGCAACACCATTTCCCCCCCGTTTTGGACACCTATAGCTACAGTAGTGTTCCGCGGGAGTTAACACCATGGCCACACCATTTCCCCCCCGTTTTGGACACCTATAGCTACAGTAGTGTTCCGCGGGAGTTAACACCATGGCCACACCATTTCCCCCCCGTTTTGGACACCTATAGCTACAGTAGTGTTCCGCGGGAGTTAACACCATGGCCACACCATTTCCCCCCCGTTTTGGACACCTATAGCTACAGTAATGTTCCGCGGGAGTTAACACCATGGCCACACCATTTCCCCCCCGTTTTGGACACCTATAGCTACGTTGAAAGATAATTGCTACCCCGGGATTTCTTGTTTTCCTGGAACGATTGGACCTCATCGCCTTGAAGAATGTGATGAGTCTATTCAGTCATCTGAATCCCTCGTTCTTTGCTCGAGTTTGAATGGAGGTAATTGCTCGACTGGACTTTGCTCTAGAGGTGTACCAAGAAAACTACCTAAAAGGTTGGTGTAAACTCCCGCGGAATGTAATGGCGTTCAATCCACATCGAAGCTATAGTGGATTGCCTAACCTTAGTTTAAACTTGATCGGACATCGGAGTCTCCATTCGATCGCTATCGCGATACAAACACAATAAGCTAACAAACAAAGAAACAAACAAACAAACAAACAAACAAACAAACAAACAAACAAACAAACAAACAAACAAACAAACAAACAAACATACATACATACAAACATACATACATACATACATAATTACATACAAACAAAGAAACAAACAAACAAAGAACAAACAAACAAACAAACAAACAAACAAACAAACAAACAAACAAACAAACGAACGAACGAACGAACAAACGAACAAACGAACAAACAAACAAACAAACAAACAAACAAACAAACGAACAAACAAACGAGCAAACAAACAACCAAACAAAAAAACAAACAAACGAACAAACAAACAGTACGAGTATCATAAAAGTAGAATGAAAACACTCACTACACTCGCTTCAAAGTGCTCTGCGTGACGCGTTGATAAGCGAGCACATCTACATATACACGGCAATTCTGTCCAGTAGTTCAAAGTTTAGGCGTTTCCACCCGAACTCTACGTTCTCCAATAATAAACACTCAAATCTGCCTCTAGTACTAATCCATAATGTAATCTTCATTCATCCTCACATAAAATCGAATTGACTGCTTGGCAGTGGAGTGGGGGGGGGGGGGGGGGATGCCCAAGAGTAGTATCTGCGTGGGTAGTAAGGGGTCTGGGGCAAAGCCGCAAACGATTGTTTGAGGTATTAATGCCCTCGAGATGGCCTTAGAAGCGATTTGAGTCCATTGGTTTGGTTTATTAATGTACAAACACTTCCTGGCTATGAATACATCTGTAAATTGACGCATTATTTATTAACGTTGCGTGATAGTCTCTTGATATGAAATGAGAGAATGTGATGGGTATCCAGAGATGGGGCTTTTTTTACCCTGGCAGGGATACCTTTCAGTTAATCAGAGCCAGGGATGAAATTATTACCAGAGGGAGAGCAATCACCTCCATCCCTCCCGTCATTTCACACCCTGATTTCATGTAACTAATTTTGTGTAATTAATAATGTAAATTAATTATTGTAAATTAATGTGTAATGTATTTAAATTAATGTATTTAATATGTATGATGCTGCACATAAATTTGTAATACACGTGTAAACTTGTAACTTAGTATGTCTTTTTCACGGGATAGCCTGTCTATCCTACTGAGCAGAACCCCCGGCCGAGTGAAGCCGTTGTTGTAATTGCCTTGCTTTGAACTAGTGTCAAAGTATACCAGAATATTGCCATACCCAAAGTAGTGTAGGTCTCTTACAGTGGAGTTCCGCGGGAGTTTACACCAAGCTTTTAGGTAGTTTTCTTGGTACACCCCTAGAGCAAAGTCCAGTCGAGCAATTATCTCCATTCAATTTCAAACTCGAGCAAAGGACGAGGAATTCAGATGACTGAATACACTCACCACATTCTTCAAGGCGATGAGGTCCAATCGTTCTAGGAAAACAAGAAATCCTGGGGTAGCTTATCTTTCAACGTATCTATGGGTGTCCAAAACGGGGGGAAAATGGTGTGGCCATGGTGTAAACTTATGAATACTCATTTGCTTTTTTCATATAAATATTTCCGTTCTACAAAGAACAAACGCTCTTATAAGTGTGAAGGATGGGCTGCAACTCCACATTACAAATGTTACATTGTTACATATCGTATGTCGTCTATCGCATTACATAATTTTAAAAAAATAGCTTGAATATTAACGATTTTGGCGTAGTCTGAAAATTATATAATGATGACGAGAGCATTGCTATAAAATTGACAGTGTTCAAGCTTTTTTTTAAATTTAAAGTTAATTTATCAATTTTTCGTGAATGTTCCATACATCTTAAAAGTTCTTACTTTTAACCACATCAAAAGATTGCTATTTTTAACAATGACACCTGGCTTGATGGGTCTGCGGTCTACCGCAACCCTCTCCTCATTTCTTGCTCGCGAGCGCTTAGCTGGTACCGAGTGAAGGTAGTAAGGTGAAGGGTTAATGGCTTGATAGAGGTCTCTCACTCTCACACTAAGAAGTAGTCTCACACTAAGAAGTAGATAGTGTCAGTTAACTTGTGCGAATCACTAAGTTGTTTCGTATTATCTAGTACAATTTGGTAGCGTTAAGTTTTTTGAAGGAAACCTGCTTACACGTTTTCTGGTACGTTACCGTCAAAAAACACCGCAACTAAATCGTACTTGATAATCGGGAAAAACGTTAGTGATTCGCGCTAAACTAAATGTGGGCGGTCCTGATACTATCTTACTTCTTGCTGTGAGAGACCTATACCTGGCATCGTTTATTACATAATCCGTGACGACAACACCTTGCTTCTTTCCCCGACGACCCTATAAGAACAACTGAAAGACAACACTAAATTATCTAGGGGATGACCAAATTTCGCTTCACTTTTGACAATTTTAAAGCATTATTTAATGCAATTTTAGCCGGCATAAATCGGAGGTTCCACATGTTAGGTGAACACAAAAACAGCCTTAAGAGTCTGCGGCAGCAGAGCGTGGGACTGTAAGGTGTTCTGTTCGTGTGTTTAAAACAACTTTTTCAATCGAAATTGTGGAAAGATACGCAAGATATTATAGTATTGGAAGGACACATATACGTTGCAATACATACGAGAGTATAGGTCTCTTAAAACAACTTCGGTAATGCTTTCGTCATCCATCAATGACGTGTTTACGGTCTCGGCCAACCCGAGCAGGTATTTGAATTAGCCACGGTCGCTGGTTGGCTGCCGCTCACCCACCCATGACGGAAGCATTATATTACCGAAGATGTACGACGAGTATACAATCGTATAATACAATAATATCGTGTGCGATCCAAACGTAGTGAATGTTGCATATCATATAGTTTTACCTTATCTGTGGACCCTGATAACATCTGTATTTTGATTACACAACAACAAATACGTATGATCATTAACGGTAATAACATGGTTTTTCTGATACTAATATTGACCTGGGTCACAGTTTCAAACCGTTATCATTACATGATAGCATGCGAAAACTTTCTTTTCTTACAGTTGGTACTTTCACTGTTTTTGTCACTAGGAGATGAATCACGCTATAGCCTGGATTAACATAGGAATGTATATTGTATATACTCGGTAGTTAGATCCCGTTGTAGAAGTTAGGACCACTGACATGATTAATACGTTTCACTTTTCTTATTTGTCTGGCGCAGTTAAGATATTTTATATACATTTTTATTTATTGGACAATAATCATTAATCTCAAAATTGTGCACACACAATTATTATCCCACTGTGTCCAAGAAGGTGTATCAGTGAGCGTAATAAAATATGGCAATAACCCGACAGTTTGTACTACTCATATAAAAATATCGCATTTTGTACATGGCTCAGAAAAAATAGGATACTTCATATCTATATATATATATATATTGCGGACACGCTTAGAAAAACTATGATACGCCAGATATTTTCAGGAGACCCTTCATAAAACTGTAAGCTTATAACCATCTCATTTGTAGGGATCTCAAGATATTATTCACTAACTTGACTCTTTATTTTAAGTACTGTGTAAAATACCACTTTACCATTAGATTAAATATTAGCATGGTTTTGACCTTGACCTTACCCACCAGGTTCTATAAATATTTTGTGATAGTTAAGCGAGCGAAGCGAACGTATCTATTAGATTTTTATGGCACTCGTTCTGGTTTTTTGTTTTGTTTTTTTATGTCTGTCAATAGCGGTCGAACGGAATGGAATGTCCGATCACTTTCAAATTTGGATTATCCACAAGCCTTAATGTGGATTGTGGCAAAATCGTTTGAAAAGTTACAAAGTTACACCATAGTAACTGAAAAATATTTTTCTCAAACAAAATGGCGGCAAAATGTGAGATAACCATATTTTTATAAAGATTTTTTCGGTTACGAAGTGGTTCATGTTATGGCGATCTAATAAGTATTGGCAAAGTTACACAAAAGTTACTCGAAAATATTTTCTGAAACACAGTAACAGCAAAATGTGAGGTGGCTATATTAAAGTAAATTGTCATCCAGTCACGAATACAATAATTTTAACGTGATATGATACGAACTCAAGCCATAAATTACATTTATATTGCTGTCAATAGGGAACCCGCAACTGACGTCACATCCGGACTACAACAATGGAACAAATGAATTGAACTGATGGACAAACCGTCAGCTGTCAAAATAATATAATTGAAACCGTACAAATAAAAACAAGTGTAGCAATAGTCAAGGTCCTCTTGATCTCCGCCTAGCGGAGGCTCTTGGAGTTCGACGAGCCTCCGCTAGGCGGAGATCAAGAGGACTCGCCATTTAAAACTTTTAATGATGGACAACGACTATGTGAAAGTTTTGTATGTATATTTGTTTGTTTTTTGTCTTGTTTTAGTCGATTTACAGCCACGCGTTTCGAGCGAAGCGAAGGCGCGAGCTCCAATCAGTGGTCGAGTTTACGTGAAACTATTAACTTCTTTGCATGAAACTCGGCCGCTGATTGGAGCTCGCGCCCTCGCTTCGCTCGCAACGCGTAGCTGTAAACGTGCCATTTTCCGAAATCAGAAGAAATTATTTTTTGACAGCTTGTTGTTTGTCCATCGATTCAATTCATTTGTTTCATTGTTGTCTTTTGGTGTTGCTAGTAGCCTATAAGGGTTAGTAACGGTTGCAGATCGTGTTGAAAACACGAAACGAAATGACAACAACGCATATTGCACAGCATTCAACGATGTCGGGAAGTACAAAAGCTATGGAAATTAGAAACATGTTTGCAATACGCATTCTTGTATTGTTGTTTATTGTTGTTTTTATTAGCATTGAGAACTTTTCACCAGAAAGTTCGTAGATACGGACGCGCTCGCTTATCAACGCGTCACACAGAGCGTTTTCCTAGTGATAACAATAGGGGCCAGTCATGCCCCTCTTTGACGAACTAGATATTGTGATTTTTGAAATAGTTGAGAAGTGACGGAGGAAAAACTCGGGAAAACATCAGTCAGGATTGCCGGTAGAGGGTATCGAATAGGGATGACATCGGGTAATAAAATTCGGAACCGGTTCCAGCTCTCATATTACCCGGGTACCCGGCTCCTAAAAACATATTTTTCGATGTGTCGGCTTGATTTGAAGGTCGTCGCTAGGCCTTGTGAAGTGCGCGGGGCGCGAAGACGAGGGACGAATGAAATGCATGCCGCCTGCTAGAATAGCCCCTTGGAATACACTTGCAGTAATCACGTCGAGTAAAAAAAAAACATTTCGCAATACACAACTGAAGCACGTACATAAAACATGCTATTTCAAGTAAAATAAATTGTAATAGAACAAGTGTTAGCCAGAATGTTCACCAGAATGTTAAACAATGAACAAACAGTAACGAATGCAAGTCGGTCCGCGTCTGTTCTGTTCCCCGCCGGGTCACGTGTTGTGGAAGGGTAGGCTCGCGCCGTACCTGCTGGCTCCATCGAAATCAAACGCAGCAATACTGGCGCGTAAATATAGCCTAGAAACGGACTAAAAAATTACCCGGACCCGAAAAACGGCTCCGGGTAATACTTTGGAGCCGGGTACCCGGGTTACCCGGGTACCCGATGTCATCCCTAGTATCGAACCGGCTCCTTCCCGAGTTAGAGCCTCGTGTGCTATGCACTGATCCATCTCTATCGGCTCCCAGATTAATGATCGCATTCATCATTTAATGTATTGTTCATAATTTGTTTATACTAAAGATCTCTCAGAGACTTATTCACGTACTTTTTGTACATAATGTGCTAACGAAGTCGTTTAACTTGGAGTTTGCTTGTAGTGCAGTAAAACCGAATAACAATGATATCCTCAAAGAATCTTGTGAAATAACCCCACTCATCACAAAATATGTACTAGTCTAAAAATGCTAAAAGCCACATAAGAAAACATTTGCCTGCAGTGCTGTTGTGGGGGACCTCCCCCCCAATTTTATCAAGCGTCAAGCCGAGCCGAAACCTGATTATATTTACCTATGATAATTTCCCAAGCCCCCCCCCCCCCCATCACCCCCTCCGATATATTTCTGAATATACCACTGGAATCAATTGGAAAAATTAGAGCCAAATCTGTTTCTTATAACACTATGCATAAATGAAATGAGTGAGTTATATTTTATAAATCAATAACAGTAAACAAACTATCAACACAATATCAAACGTATTTTAGTTGCATAATGGAAAGCCCACCCGCAAATATACTTCACCTTAGTAGTTGGTAACATTGTACATTGTATCCGCCACTGGTAAAATTCATTACATTACTTATCGAAGGCGTAGATGTTAGCAATAAACTCTCCGCAAAGATGTATTGACATTCGGAAGGATTTTATGGAATAAAAATGATGCACAAATCGTGCTGCTCTCAAGAGAAAGTAAAAATATACTTCGTGCAAGTTTCAGCGCCTTCCGATAGATCGCAGCAGAGGTCAAGCGATTTGCGCGCAGTGAAAGGAGCGAGAGAGAGAGTGAGAGAGTGACAAAGACCTTGAACTTGCTGGTAGACTTCCCCCCACCACCCCTACGAGAGCCATCATTTCGATGTATCGAAATCGCTAGATATAATGGCAAAGTCGTAACTTGCCACGTTTTGTAATTTGTCATGACCATTCACGCCCTTCTTTGATAAACTAGCTATTGCGGTATTTGGAATAGTTGGGATGGAATGTCCGAGTGCTGTTGCAGGAAAGCTATCCAAAGATAGAGATGATAAAGTGACAACAGGTGTTCTTCAAGGAAGTGTACTTGTGCCCCTCATGTTTATCATTGATTGGTTTAGATGTTATAAGTGTAGACTTTGTGCAGATGATAGTGTTTTGTACGTGCTAATAAAAGACGTAGGGATAAGATTGAACAGCAGAAGGATTTGAGTTGTGTAGATGTGTGGGTGAAGGAAATAATATGATGTGGCTAAATGTAGGAAAATTCAAGGTTATCAATCTACACGACGTAGAAGGAAGCGTTGTAAAACGTATGTATTACCAGGTAGGGTATACTTGAAGAAGTAAATAACTATAAAGGGTGCTGTTAAACGAAAAATAAGTGTCAACTGATCAAGTACAGACAGTATGCAAGAAGGGAATAAAAACGTTGAATTTTACAAAAATGGAGGTAAAGGAAAAGGAATACAAGGTTTTAGTCGGATCTGTAATGTATTATAAAGGAGCCTTACAGGAAAGGAGGTGGAGGGGATGGCTATGGAACAGGTACAACGGAAGGCAGCCAGGTAAGTTTAAAGATAGAGTTATGCCACTGTGTACTACAACGTAACAAGAATGAAAGAGGATCTGGGATGGGAATCGTTGAAGGTGAGAAGGAAGTTGGGCAGGCTGTGTTGTGTAATATGTACAACGGATTGGAGAGAAGTTCGTGATAGAGTTCTGCCTGAGTTCTGTCAGTTCCTCCAAACTTAAAACGAAGTTTGGAAGAACAGATGTGGGCAAAATATGATGATATTAGGAAAGGACTATAAAAGAATAGAACAATCTCTCTCAGAAGACACGACTTGTGTAGAAAAAAGTTCATTCTTTTAGAAAGATCACATGACAAATTAAATTAATTTAATTTTAGTTCTAATTTCACAACAGTGTACGTGTACGCAATTGTAAAAAGAAATTAAGTATTGCATTTTTTAATCTTTGACTCAATCCCAGCATTCAGTTGTGATTGAGGAAAACCTAGGAAAAACCTTCAGTTAGGATTGCCGTGCCGGTAGCGGGTATGGAACCCGAGTTAGAGCCTCGCTTGCTGCGCACTGGGCCATCTCTATCGGTGGTCTATCGGGTAATGACTTACACTACACTACAGGGCCTGGATTCACAAAGATGCATAACTCTAAGTTGTCCTATAAGTTAGGCAAATCCTAGCTAGATAAATCAAGATAAATCATGTCTAGGTATTAATACACATTCACAAATCAAATATTATTAGTTAAATTGTTCATATTTTACTATATTTTATCTTTATAACATTGCAGAACGACATATTGGTGATTTATATCACTAAGATTTGCCTAAACTAGGACGTCTTAGCACTTAGGCACCTTTGTGAATCTGGGCCCAGATATCCAAACTCGTTATTATATCATGGGAAATAGATTAAGGTAAGACATATTCTTTCTTTCAAGTTTTATTACAAAATATAGAGTGTATAATACTTACAAAAAAATGTATAAAAGCAGTCTCTAAAGTAAGATGGATACAAATCCAAAATATGTACACAATTATATACTACACTAATGTTTATTTACGCAGAGCAATTGCTTTGTGTAAAAACATTCTTGAGTCCACTTCACACACACGAGTGTTTGATAACATTCTGTAGTAACTAAATGGCTTTTGACTGGCCTAACGCATTTACTTACACATTTATCATCTACACAGCTCGGTTCAATTTCAATAGGTGTTCAATTTCATAACACATGAAATAGAAAAGGATCAGCAATGGAGGTCTACTGAACCGCATAACTTGTGGGTTATCACAAAACATTTCATTTAAAAACTAATTTAACAAACACAAACTGGTTTTGTTTCCATACAGGAAAATAGGATACTGTTTGAACAATGTTCTTTTCAAATAAACAGGTATATATAAATAAGGGCTGCCCAACGATATCGATAATTCGATACGATATCGATAATAGACAAATAATTCGATATCGATATAGAATTAATACATCGTACGTTTCGCGATATCGATCAAGTGTCAACTATCGTAAAAAAAATAAAAGTTAGGCAGTGTTGTGGTTCTGCATCTTTGTGATACATACACTGCAACATTCGCGTTGGTACCTACTCGCCTTTCGTCGCGCGGTCTCACTCACGTCACGTCACGCCAATCACAACATCGCTGTTTTGTGGATACATTTTTAATAATACAACACACAAATTGACGCACAAAGTAAAACATTTCAACGTTAAATTATTCACATTAAATTGTTTATAACGAATGTCCTCTAGCTGGTTTGAAAAAAAATTACGATATCGGCGATATCGATACCGAGTTTAAAAAATTCGATATCGCGATACGATTTCGATAATAACATCCGCGATATCGATATGAATTTTTGTATCGTTGGGCAGCCCTAATATAAATGCAGGGGAATTAAGGGAACACTTCTCCTTTTTCCAACATCTTCACGTTCGTGGTGACAAATCAGTTTAGATTCTACACTGTCAGTGGTAAAAGTAGCAAAATCTGATTATTTAAAAATTCCAACAATTTCTTTTAGATACTTGAAACATAAAAATTGTGTGTTTGCCAATAACTATGTCACTGGCTTCATTGCGCTTATCCAGAAAGGAAGGAAAGTTGCTCAATACTTGGTTTAATCATAGTGCTTATAACAAGTGAAAGGTACTTTAGTAATAAAGCTTGTTCATTTGGAATTTGCTATCTCATAAGAAGATAGATCAAGCAGGTTGGTGAAAAAATACATAATTGTTTCTTCATACTCCTCCAGCTTGAGTAAACGAGCCACATTTACCACTGTTCGTTAAATACATTTCTTTTATCATGACATTTCTACTATAGCAATATTAAACCTAAATTTAATTAAATTGCTTTAAACGCAGTTGGAATGTGAAATTAATCAGATATATTCGTCTTTTATCGTCAAACTCGGGTGATAGATAACTCGTAAAGCACCTATGTCAGCTGTCGTTTCTATCAGCACACGATTACAGTTACCCGTTTTGATTTGCGTTTTGCATTCATCAGAGGCTGGATCGTAGTAAATCTAAGGTATTCGACGTCGCCTTGATTTAAGAGCTAGTATTCTAAATCTTGTAAAGTCTGTCCGCTCATATAGTAGAAACGAAACGTTCAGAGCTAATGGCCCATGTTTGTGTATTGAACTATTAAAATTGGCTTGTAAACCAAGATTTACTAGAAAACACGGTTTTCAATTTTATAATAACGGAAGTCGCAACAATGTCACCCTTCGCAAGAAAAAGAATTGCAAGGAAGTGTCAACAGCGCGCTACCTGTTGGCCCTTTAAACCCTATTAGATTTAGATATATTAGATCTATAAGGAAAACATCGGTCATTAACTCTCAACGTTTCGTGTCCACTATGAGCGAACAGGCTTTATACACGTTGCTCATTTCTTAGAGCGGTTTCTTTGCCGTCATTGTCAACGAATTGTACACCTAACTAAATTCGTTGATAGGGGTTGTTATTAGACGTACACAGCGCCATAGCCAGCCTCTGCTAAGGCTACAGACTGATAGGGGTTGTTATTAGACGTACACAGCGCCATAGCCAGCCTCTGCTAAGGCTACAGACTGAAAGCCACAACAAAAACATTGACCATATTGAAACACTGAATAGAAAACAGAACAAAGGCATTAATTAGTGTTGCCATTATAGGTAGTAGAAACACTTACTTTGTCAACAACATTCTTCATTAACGACTGGGCAATCAGAGCGTTATTGTCACTTGAAGACTACATATATGACAGTATAAACATTTCTCAAATCTTTTAAAAAGGTAAAAGGAAAACCCCGGCGCTTCGCCTAGTTGGTCACATGTCTACTATAACAACTGGTACGCTTTCCAAATGATAAATTTTCAGAAAGGGTTCATTTCAAAAAGATTCACAACCATGATTCTGTACACCTAATTCAGTTAGTATTTAGACTCTGATATTAGTCTCATCTTAAATATAATGATAACTTATTGCTTTAACAAATTTCATATACGTATTTATAAACCGATCCATTAGTTTTAAGATGGAATACTTATGAAATCGGTTCACATAGTTCCCTAAGGTCAAATAACTTCACATAGAAGATACTTCCACAATCCGTATGGAATAGATTGGTTGAAATCAAAAGGAGACCATGCAAGAAAGTAAGGAAACAAAAAGGTTTCCAATTTGATGAAAATTGCAAATGATAAATAAATTAGTTTTATTTACTCCCATAATCACTCTACTATTGTCTGGAAAAATAATGATTTGGCTAGAATGATTAAGGGTCTGAACTTCTTTCAAATATCATACAAATGTTTAATCGAAATATTGGTAATCTCTGTGAACGCCATAATAGTTTATGCAATTTCGAATAGTTATCAAAGAAATTCAACGTAAAGAAACAAGCACACCAGTTCTCAATTCATAGCGACGACTGAACATTTACCAAAGAGCTTACTACGACTACGCTAAACCTTTACCCACTTTATGGGCCTTCAACCACCAATAGCCGCTCAGCGAGCACGAGCCAATGAGCACCGAGATGAGCAGCAGGCTGGCCAACGTGAACCCAGGCATGGACATACAGACGCCAGTTCTGCTCACATCAGACAATGAGGCCACTTCTGAAGTGGGGGTGGAGAACGCAAAGTCTTCAGCTGCGACGATACGGAAAGTCCTACGAAAAAATAACTATTGTAAGAACTGATGAACACATTCCAAGTACAAATGTTCTTCATTAAAAGTCACAGTTGTCCTGAAGATATTGATCACCTTAGCTTTAAATATACGTTTTCGTAGCTATATTCTTGTGTATTACCGAATTACAGCTAGGTCTAGCTGTACAAGGAAGGTTTCAATGTCATCACATTGTAGTTAGTTATATAAACTCTATTTTACTTCACTGACAAGAATTGATTTAATTTAATTTACTTTTACCTAGATACAGTGGAACAGTTTGTGGTTTACTATGAACAGAATACATCCTACATTAATTTTACCAATAATTTATGACAGCACTGGAAAAGAAGTAAAGGCAATTCAGGGATAATTATTATATTTTAAATTATATCATGATGGCAGTAAATTATCAATATGCTCAAAGGTTAGTTATTAATATTAAAAGTACTGTTATTGGTAGCAATAAATTGTTTGATCTTAATGAATCACGTTTTTCAAATAAACTGTAGCAAGGTGAAAGTTGTAGCTCGTTATAAGCGAAATCAGTTCACAAGGCAGTTCAATTGTTGATACTATATCTACACTATATGCTCTAAATTATCTCGTACTGAAATTGTATTTATCTTGTACGTGTGCCATCGTCTAAGCTAAGCAAAGGTGGAGTACGCAAGTGCATAGTGTTAGGTATTGGCACAGTGCGTTTGGCAAAAAGTGGCACTTTTGGTGGTGATCGCTCGCTGTCAGCATAGCCGATACATGTAACGCTATAGAGAACGGTCGATAAAAGGTGTCCTACCTGCTGATCCTAGCTGGCTCGCCCAGGGTACTGTTACCGGCCGAGCGCCGCCGACGGCCGGGCTCCAGGCTCTGGTTAGGGTTCGGGCACATCTCACAGTCGGTCTTACAGAGTTCTACGTTGCAGTCCAAGGTCAGGTCCATAATCTCCGGGAACTGAACATATAAGAAATGATTATATCAATGATTTTTCGTAGGAATGCGTCACTAAAACTGCAACCACAGCGATGATTAGCTGTACCATATTTGGTAGGATGAACAAAAGCTCAAAGATTAAAATATTCAACCATTGTGAGCATAAAAACGGTGTTTTTCAATGGCTTGATACGTACTGAGGCGCATAATTTTATTGTTGTATAGTGTTGGTATAATTGTTAATGGCGCACTCAGTGCGCTCCAGTGCAGCCATTGGAAAATGCTTTTAATTTAACGTTTGTTGTACAAAACATGCGACTCTGCTACGGATGTTCCAATTCATTACATTTCCAAAACTTTTCATAATATGGAACCCAATCTGCATCATTCGTGTCGTCGTATGTGTTGTGTTTTAGTTAACTGCAGATAGAGAATTCCTCTAGCGCTTGACTAACACCAATGGTCAAACAACGCTACCTTGGCGTACACCCCGTGCTTACCTTGAAAGCTTGGAAGAACGCGTACGCCATGACGGAAGCACCCGAGCTGCCGGTGTCTCTTGTCTTCTGGAACGCACCCATCAGCTTAGGTTTCAGGACGCATCCTTCGTCGTCAGTTAGTTGGACCACGTTTTCTGACGACTCGTCGCGAGCCATGCAGTCACGCACCTGAAGGAGAAACAATTATTAGTGCACGCACTGTCACGCACTATCACGCATTATCACGCATCTGATATATGTCTAACAGCTCTAGATGCTCAAGGTTGGCTCGAAGCAGATCGCATATACAGGAACTATAACCCATTTCATGCATCGTTTGTACATTGTGACATGTACAGATTCAATACGTTTGAAAGTCTTACATAGAGGAAGTTAGCTCAAACGTCCAAAACCGCACACAATTTTGATTTTTAAATTATATGCCAAGAATGGACTTTGAAATCGAAAATCTGAATCATCGGCGTACTGTGCTTTGGTAAGCCCTACATACTGAATGCTCTAAATTGTGTCTTACATTATAATCAGTACGTTTTTATTTTAAATTAATTTTGTTACAAATTGTCGATTTCATAATCAACATAACTGCTCTAATGGTTATAATATTTCATCCAGTATGTAGGCCTTACCAAAACACAGTGCGCTGTTGACTCAGATCTTCGATTTTGTGTTGCTATCTTGAGATATAATTAAATAATGAAACTTTTCTACGGTTTTAGACGTAGATGTACCCTTCGCTCCTAATGACAATCACTGTCCTCAGTCCCCCTTACAATGTATTATATAAATAAAGAGTTCACTGAAGATAACATTTTGAACTATGAATACTTTATCTGTCACTGTAGTTAAAGTATCAGCCGGACACGAACTACCAAATACTAAAAAGTAAATACCAATACTTTTATCACAGAGTTGTGATGTTTGAAGAATACTCACATGGATGTCAAAATCGGGATCTCCTTCAACGGACACAACTAGAGTCATGATCTCTCCAATCTTGACGAGGCCGTTGGCCAGGGGGGCGAGGGGACCGCGACCCATCTGGGGACCAACAAGCATTACATGATGTGAGGCTGCCACGGACATGATAGCGTCAATACGTCCTAAATTAGCTTAATATACACATGGGTGATTTTACGGGCTAATGACCTTAATAATATATAAATATATATAATAATATAATAATAAGCATCCTTAATGCTTTTTGTGGAAACTTCGGTTTTCAAGGCATGGTTTCAACTACCTTCACAAGATTTTCGGTAAATCGGGGATTGCTACGAAGAAACGTGGAGACAGAAAAGACATCATGAATCTTCAATGTAAGGTTTTAAGGTTTGTTGATACCATGGTTACCAATGTAAGGTTTTAAGGTTTGTTGATACCATGGTTACCAATGTAAGGTTTTAAGGTTTGTTGATACCATGGTTACCAATGTAAGATTTAAGGTTTGTTGATACCATGGTTACCAATGCGAGATTATAAATAGGAGATAAGCCTGAATTATAAAATATTAGGTCCGAATTCACCAAACTATTTAATAGGCCGATTTACTAATCTCGGATTGTTTACCATGCTTTCAACAAACATTACACATAAAACGAATGGTGGCTTCTACCGGGCTCAATTTTTCCTCTCCGATTAACAGAGAATAGGGGGTTAAAATTTGGTCAGCTAATTTCTTGTGTTAACCATATCATCCAATATTTGTTGCCATGGTGAAAACATAGTTAGTTTCTTTCTAAATATTAATATTTCAAAGTACCGAGGCTAACTAAGTTTGGGGAATTCGGACCTTATGATTTTGTAGCTGGGACAATCTACACCAAAACGACCTGTTCAAAGTACACAGCATTTCTGGAGACAATTCTGGTTTTATAAAAACCAAATTTGACGCTTTCCAGATATCAATTCAAGTATATTTTTCTTAAAGGATTTTTTATCTCGTACAGAATGAGTTTTAAAATAATAACTTATGTGCTTAGATTTAAGACTCAATTTGTTACTCAAACTTTAAATTGAATTCAAGTTAACCTGTTTTCGCTGTGTGTTCTCTCACCTGAATGTCCAGCCTTGCGACCGCCGTATCTCCGCTGAAAGTGACGGTTTCCTGACTCAGCATATCGACAGAGAGAGCGGAAGTCAGCGCCTTCTTGATACTCCCTTCCCACAAACAGCGCACGCTTCGGATTGTGTCCCACACCTGTCAATCACACTGTATTAATACAACGACAACAACAACAACAACAACAACAACAACAACAACAACAACAACAACAACAACAACAACAACAACAACAACAACAACAACAACAACAACAACAACAACAACAACAACAACAACAACAACAACAACAACAACAACAACAACAACAACAACAACAACAACAACAACAACAACAACAACAACAACAACAACAACAACAACAACAACAACAACAACAACAACAACAACAACGACGACGACGACAACAACTGCAGCTACTGCTACGTGTTACATGTTAGTTTTTGTAGTAGCTTGGGTTTCAAACATTATTCCCTTATCATTAACCTCTAATTTTTTCAAGTTATCTAGTCAGTGAGGCTACTCAGGTCATGTATGAGACATTCTGCAGATAACATTGGGACGAGTTGCCTTGGTCGCACTCCTTTGACTCATGGCTATATATCACCTTCCGAGGAAAAAGTTGTCCCAAAATGTGACACGTGACGCAACTCTGACTGAACGTCACATAGTGGCCAAATTTCCCAGTTGTACGAAGAACTTCTATCATACGACAACTGTGGTACACTTGTAAAATTTCTTTTCCGAACTCAGTTGTTCAACCAACTTTAAATTACAATAAAACTGTTATAAATATGATATCAAACAAATTTAAATAATAAATCATCTAATAATCACTTAATATAAAAATAACTCATTTACAACTAATATCTTGCTTACTTCATTTTAACTTGCAAAACACCATCTCGGTGGCGCAAAATGACCTAACTGGTTGAAGCGCCCTTAAACTAAATAAATTTAAAACTTAAAAAATGTACAACAGCTATATCCTACGTCCAGTTTGTGAAGTCTGTGGATATTTAATTTGTCTTGCCACAGGATTTGAGACGACGGATAAACAAGACATAACATGTGGTTTACCTCTTGAATTCCGGGCTCGTTCTGAAGCACTAGGACGTTCTCCAGGTAGGCCTGTCCTCCCTCCTTGAACCGCTCAACGAACTGAGTCCCGCAGGAGTTGAGGGACACCATGAAGGAGTACTTCTTCTGCCCACTGTTGGCACTGACGAACTGGCACTCCTTGTAATAACCCTGTAAAGAACACCGTGTCAACTAATGTCCTCAAGATGGCCATGAGATTGAAAGACAATTCAGAAGTATTCGTATTCTGGCAAATAAGTTGGCCAGGAGTTTTAGTTTAATATGCTCTACATCAGTAAAGAATGCCGTGCTTAGAGCGTATAGAACTGCGGCTCAATATATCCGGGAGGATTGTGGAAAAATTATTACAAATTTAAAATAAAAAAATAAAAAAAAACTAGAGGAGACCTATACAATAGAGGATCCAGTTCTAGCAAACTATGACAAAGCCACAAGAGTGTCGGATTTTTTAAAACTAGTTGTTTGGAATGGTGTGTTGGACACGGAAATGAATGAATGCCAGAGTGGAATAAATTCATGCATGGCTGAAGAGGTTATTCTCCCAGCCATTATGGTTTCCACACCATTATTGGTTAGTCCACTCTGACATCTGGGTACGATTGAGAATACCTCGTCTTGAAATGTATATAAATATTTTGTGGGTTTGTTGTATCTAAGGTTGTTGTTTTTGTCTTCAATAATGGTAATTATGTTTGTTATAGACCTTTAGGTCTGGATTAGAAATATTAAATCAGATGCTGCTAATAAATAATTAGATGCTGATGTGAGTTGATCAATGTTCATGATTGTGTACGAGAGAATAAATCTATGTGTAATTCGTGCACACGTGATCTTTTATTTGTCATGCATGACTCATGAGAAACCACACTTTGCAAGTTAACACTAAAACGCGTATCTTGCTGTCATCAGGAAGTGAGACAGCCTAAAGGCGATTCTTTCTCTAAAACTCAACTCAAACTCAATATACCACACTTTTCTGCATCCTTCAGAGCTACAAATCCACGACACCGTTAAGTGTAGGCCTATATGAACTATCTGTTGCACAGACAGTATTATGAAAGTAACGCTGCTCACCTTTGCATAAATCTCTCCGTCGAAGACTCGGTCGAACTCAATGTTAATCGTCATCTTGTCCTTGGCGCATTCAACCCCGATCTCGTGGATGTGAGGGGGGTGGACGGAGTTGGAGCTCTCGGAGCCGGAGGGGGCGGGGTCAAAGGGTCGCGGGGATGAGAAGCCTTCACTGCCGCTGTTGAACACGCTGGGTTTGGGGTTGGGACTCTGGTACACCGGCCTGGGGCTGGGGCTGGGGTTTTTAGACGGGAGGATGGGCTTGGGCGTTGAGTAAACGGGGCGGGTCACAAAGTTGTCCTGTTCGGAGAGAGATTGAGAGTTGGAGATCCCTAATGGGGATCCACTCGAATGGCTTTGGGAGTCTTGGTAACCTTGAGAGCCCGTAGAGTGACTTGGGCCGCTAGAGTAACCTTGGGAGCCAGTAGAGCCTTTGGAGCTACTCGAATGACCTTGAGAGTCACTAACGTGACTTAGTGGGCCGCCAGAGTAGCCTTGAGAGCCAGTAGAACCTTTGGAGCTACTCGAATGACCTTGAGAGTCACTAGCGTGAATTAGTGGGCCGCTAGAGTAATCTTGGGAGCCAGTAGAACCTTTGGAGCTACTCGAATGACCTTGAGAGTCACTAGTGTGACTTTGTGGGCCGCTAGAGTAACCTTGGGAGCCAGTAGAACCTTGGGAGCTACTCGAATGGCCTTGAGAGCCACTAGAGTGACTTTGTGGGCCGCCAGAGTAACCCTGAGAGCTGCTGGAGTACCCTTGGGAGCTGCTAGAGTAACCTTGGGTTGGTTTGGGGCTGGAGTATCCAGTATGTGGGGAAACGATGGGGAAGCCTGGCGTGGGGTTGTCGCGGGAGTATCCACCCAGCTCTTGGTTGATCTCCACTGAGGGGGGTGAGTTGTCGGAGGGGGAGTAGGGGGAGGCTCTGGGCTTGGAGGGGGTGGCTTGCACGGGGATGTAGTGGAGGGAGGGCTGAACATCCGACGAGAGGAGAAGGAACTTCGGGTCCGTGTTGGCCGACTTCTTTTTTCTCATTTCTACAAAACAAAAGAAAATTGTTGTACAAACTATTTCCACATATACTTGGCTAAATAATTACATTCAATCAGGTACTACCAGTATGATCACAATGAAATGGAAAATCACAGGAAAAACATCTTACAAACTTCATGTACACGTAATTGCATTACATGGTAGGGTGGGCTAGTTCAGTATGTTTGGTATGTAAGCCAGTGGGTGTGGGTGGAGTATACTTACCTTATCATGAATGATTGTATATCTTCAGTCTGTATCAACTAATTTGTTAATAACCATTTTAAAGAACAAAAGCTTATTTTGTCACTTAAGAATAGAAAATGTAGTTGTATATGTCAACAGTTTGTGTTGTCACTGTTTAGTAACTTTGGAAGTGCAACGGTATTTTATTTTCAGTTCTTATGTTGCTTTGATGATCTAGGATGTTTATACCATTTTTGCTTGAGTCATTTATTATTGAGTGTCTTATAAACTGTACAGTTGCATTTATTGTTACCCCTCGTACATCAATTTAATAAAGGCATATGACATACAAGATCTAATTAATAATATCCACATGAAGTGGTTCCACAGCTACTTTCTGAATGCTGATACCGATGAGTGAGTAGGAGCCAATCAGCGGGTGGCTTTTTTCAATACTTACATTTGGTTGGCCAATGCCTTACTCATCTATGACGTCAGAATCCACAAGGTTGCCATGTCATGACTTTATACAGTCGAGCCCACTTATAAAGAACCAGCTTTTAAGAAAGTTCCACTTTATAGTAAGCTAGATCCATTCCCCTTCAAATGTGAATGTAACCTTACGTAAGGAAATTCGGTTTTAACAAAGTAATTTTGAATCCCCTTCATCTTCGTTAAAAGTGGGCTTGACTGTAGCTGTTTATCGTCCATATTTTGCTTTTTATGCAAATTCATACTTGATTTGAGTGCAACTACTTTGCTCCAGTTCGTTTATTTGGCTGTTGGACAGGCCCGAGGGCATGAGGATTGGGTAGCGTTTGTACCAACCTCTGACCAAAGTACGGGTTTCCCTCCCTCTCGCCTCGACCGTAATTACCTTCGACCGGCGAGCCTTGCATTATCTTGCCTATTAATCATGATGACCTCTGTCACAGGAAAAAACACTTTTTGAGGAACTATACGTATATTTCATGATCGCGTTAAACAACGTTACACAGCTTGAAATTAAGTTATCAGTTTTTTTATTTGTCTTTCTATGACGAAAATAACCGGACTTAAACCATTAATGTAGCAATATAAGCAAATAATATTATAATATTAAATTAATTAAATAATAATAATGTCTTACCAAAAAAATCAGAGTATGAAAGTTACAAAGTTACAAGGTCAAACAATACTCAAATTAATTATCAATTTTATTACACTGATTATTATTATACTGATCAGTTTTATTGTACTAGATTATTGCCTTACGTATAAAATATAACTGCAGTTTAAAAAATGTGGTTATGTAATTTGAAGCCGTTTTATGAAAGATACACCACATTTTTCTTATACGTTGGCATTAATTTTCAAAACTGATTGTAATTAAAATAAACGATACTTATTTTAGACTAGCGCGTCCTCTGATCGTCTTTGTAAGACTACTGTTTGCCCTAATACACGAACAAACATTATTTATCTACTAATATTAATTCATTAGTAAGTATGATTGTATCCGCCATAGAAAGACAAATAAAAAACCACTGATTATATAATTTCCAGCTCTTTACAGCGCAATGTAGAAATATCCATATAATTCAGAAAAAAGTGTTGTTCTAAATTCTATATGACATTTGTTGTGACAGGTCATCAGGATTAGTAGGTAAGATTATACACAGCTCGCAGATCAAAGGTATTTGCGGTCGATGGGTCGAGGGAAGGAATGTCGGAGGGTTTGGCCAAACGATCCAACTTTCAGACCTCGAAAATATCTGTGTGTCCAACTGGGAGTTGTATCTACAGTGTTGAGTGTATATACCGAAAAGTATTCCTGCAAGAGGATTTCACCTACCCTTATATTGATCCTGTATGAACTCCAATATCGATCTGATCTTGGGGTCCATAGCCGCCTGACGCGACAACCTCACTTCCGGTTCCTTCACTTCCGGTTTGATTTCAGGGCTGTCCAAGTCGGACCGGAAGAAGAGAGCTTTGTCGTCCATCTTCGTCGCCCCCACCAGCGAACACTGGAGAGACAGAAACAGAAAGAACGACCGCTAATCAACAAGTGATACAATTGAATTTATGATTGAAATAATCTTTATTTTATTTTGTGTTACAATATTACTTTGAACCTTGTGGTTCTTATGTATGTGCTAGAATTCTGTGCTGCTAACCAGCTTTCTGCAAAACTCTTGGCGTATTTGCCTTGTGAATTTGACTTTCCATAACAGCAAGTTATTTATTATATTCTCCAGGAAAGAAACAGTCTAGCCCCGGCTAAATGCAGAGAAAAAATGCTATCTAAGTTTTGTTCTTATTGCTCAAATGACTAGACACATTTTCTGAATACACATTAGCAGCTTTTTACCATGGTATCAACATATTTATCGGAAACTTAAAAGCGAAAACATCATATGATTCAAAGTGTAATTTTGACAATTATTATACACATACTTTAGAATAAATGCCTACCTTCAATTGCAATCACATAAATGCTTACAAGTTTATTCTTAACTATTAAATTGAAATTTTTATTAAATCTGAAGTTTTGTTTTCAAGCCTCTACCATATGTATTGGTACAGTCAGAAAATAAATAAAATAACACATTTGAATTTGTCTAGTCACTCAATTAAAAGAATTTATTTTCATAGGGGGACATCCGGACAATGTACCATTTATTATGTCCTTTTTTGGAATGCGCGTTCCTGTCACCCTATGACAGATGCCAGTATCATGCCAATCACCATATGACAGATGCCAGTATCATGCGCGTTCCTGTCACCATATGACATATGCCAGTATCATGCGCGTTCCTGTCACCATATGACAGATGCCAGTATCATGCGCGTTCCTGTCACCATATGACAGATGCCAGTATCATGCCAATCACCATATGACAGATGCCAGTATCATGCGCGTTCCTGTCACCATATGACAGATGCCAGTATCATGCCAATCACCATATGACAGATGCCAGTATCATGCGCGTTCCTGTCACCATATGACAGATGCCAGTATCATGCCAATCACCATATGACAGATGCCAGTATCATGCGCGTTCCTGTCACCATATGACAGATGCCAGTATCATGCTAATCACCATATGACAGATGCCAGTATCATGCGCGTTCCTGTCACCATATGACAGATGCCAGTATCATGCTAATCACCATATGACAGATGCCAGTATCATGCGCGTTCCTGTCACCATATGACAGATGCCAGTATCATGCTAATCACCATATGACAGATGCCAGTATCATGCGCGTTCCTGTCACCATATGACAGATGCCAGTATCATGCCAATCACCATATGACAGATGCCAGTATCATGCGCGTTCCTGTCACCATATGACAGATGCCAGTATCATGCCAATCACCATATGACAGATGCCAGTATCATGCCAATCACCATATGACAGATGCCAGTATCATGCGCGTTCCTGTCACCATATGACAGATGCCAGTATCATGCTAATCACCATATGACAGATGCCAGTATCATGCGCGTTCCTGTCACCATATGACAGATGCCAGTATCATGCTAATCACCATATGACAGATGCCAGTATCATGCGCGTTCCTGTCACCATATGACAGATGCCAGTATCATGCCAATCACCATATGACAGATGCCAGTATCATGCGCGTTCCTGTCACCATATGACAGATGCCAGTATCATGCTAATCACCATATGACAGATGCCAGTATCATGCGCGTTCCTGTCACCATATGACAGATGCCAGTATCATGCTAATCACCATATGACAGATGCCAGTATCATGCGCGTTCCTGTCACCATATGACAGATGCCAGTATCATGCCAATCACCATATGACAGATGCCAGTATCATGCGCGTTCCTGTCACCATATGACAGATGCCAGTATCATGCCAATCACCATATGACAGATGCCAGTATCATGCGCGTTCCTGTCACCATATGACAGATGCCAGTATCATGCCAATCACCATATGACAGATGCCAGTATCATGCCAATCACCATATGACAGATGCCAGTATCATGCGCGTTCCTGTCACCATATGACAGATGCCAGTATCATGCCAATCACCATATGACAGATGCCAGTATCATGCCAATCCTATAGATTAACATTAAGGCTATATGATTACCTACCTGGCTATATGATTACCTACCTGGCTATATGATTACCTACCTGGCTATATGATTACCTACCTGGCTATATGATTACCTACCTAGCGGAACATCCGATTTCTGTCTGTTTAAATTGTTTTGAAATGGTTTTAAATTTGTCATCCTTTAGAGATTATAATGGTCTTTCTTATGAATTGGGTTCAATCCAAAATATATTTCCGTTAGCAGATGTTCTTATAATTAAGTGTGAAAGGTGTCCACCAATATCACATTACGAAAGGTAAAGCACGGAATTATAAATTGAAAAAAAGAAACATTAATAAGAAAGAGCACTAAATTCTCTACAGGATGATAGATTTGGAGTTACATTTTGGAAAATTTAAACACATTTTAAGCAACTTTAACAGACAGAGATCGGGATGTTTTGCAGGCTAAGTGGACATATCACGTTCAGAATAAACTCCCAGCCTGAACTGGGACGAACCCTAGACTTCTGCATTGGATGCAGGAATAAACCCACACTCCACAGAACCAACGAGCCACTGTAGTCTAGTGTACTCACCACAGCTAGAATCACCAGTGCTATGGACCGCATGGTTTCAGTTAATCCTCCAGAGCCTGGAAATAAAATACACAATTGTTATTGTTATAGTGATTTTTCATAGGAATCCCTGCTGAAGGGTGCACATCAGCTTTACCCGGTGCGCCCCTCTTAGGTGGATTTAGATGGGGTTTTGGATAGTTGTGAAGAAATTTAGAAATGTAAATAGGAACTGGGAAAGTATGAGCGTATTAACTCTTGAACACCTCAAGGGAAAAAACTGTAATTAAATAGTTGTAGCTATACGTGAAGAACTTGAAGACTAAACTGCATTATTTCGAATTTCGAAGTTATTGAGTGTTTATGAAAGATAGAGCAAGTTTGTGACGTCATCTGAGTGCCGGGTGATGCCGAACTCAAAAATAAAATGATTTCAATAACAGTATCCAAACTCTAACAGGAATTGAAATGAGCACAAGTGCGGGTTTCTCCGGGTCCCTCCGGGTCTCTCCGGGTCTCTCCGGGTCTCTCCGGGTCTCTCCGGGTCTCTCCGGGTCTCTCCGGGTCTCTTCAGGTCTCTCCGGGTCCCTCCGAGTCCCTCCGGGTCTCTCCGGGTCTCTCCGGGTCTCTTTGGGTCTCTCCGGGTCCCTCCGGGTCTCTCCGGGTTTCTCCGGGTCCCTCCGGGTCTCTCCGGGTCTCTCCGGGTCTCTTCGGGTCTCTCCGGGTCCCTCCGGGTCTCTTCGGGTCTCTCCGGGTCCCTCCGGGTCCCTCCGGGTCCCTCCGGGTCCCTCCGGGTCTCTTCGGATCTCTCCGGGTCCCTCCGGGTCTCTCCGGGTTTCTCCGGGTCCCTCCGGGTCTCTCCGGGTCTCTCCGGGTCTCTTCGGGTCTCTCCGCGTCTCTCCGGGTCTCTTCGGGTCTCTCCGGGTTTCTCCGGGTCTCTCCGGGTTTCTCCGGGTCCCTCCGGGTCTCTCCGGGTCTCTTCGGGTCTCTCATGTACGGGGATTAACATTTGGTTCATGCGGATTATAACTAACACCAAATAAGAACTTAGTAATTGGACTGTACACTGTACAAACATAAAATTAAAACGTAATATTTCGAACCCAGCGCCTTGATTCTCTATGGTCAACGATAAGGTGATCACCGGTTTTGGTCGTTATGAGAAGGCTGTGACCCAATCACAGCCATCCATTCGCCTTCCGTAACGACAGAAACCGGTGAGAAATTGACCACAGATTTAGAGAATCGGGCTCCTGATCAGAGCTCTTCAACAGGCGAAACCACACTGGCTTGAAAAATGTAAAGAAAAGTCATGTTGTGACAAGAAACAGTGTACAGTCCAATTACTAGGTTTTAATAACGTTTTATCTGTTCTACTATGTTTCCGTTTTAAATAACTAACACTCACATGTGAATGCATGGAGAGCACAGTATAGCAACGACTCTACTGCATTTACTTTCTCTCTTTTGTTTCTTATTCATTTCAATAAAATATAGGTCCTCAGTTTAGGTTCCGGTTAGAATAACTCTGCCTGTCGAACTAGGCGACTAAAATAACCAACACGATAGAACCTCATAGTTAAATGCGTCGTTTAAAATACAATAATTAACATCGTGGAAATGAAATATGGTACTTTCGTTCATCAAACAAACTTTCCAGTTCGGTATAATCTAATGGGTTAGTAACTTACTTATCATGGCATTACTTTTTATCTAAAATAAGAGTTACATCGTTTTAGAGAATTATAACACGTTTGTGTTTTTTTTTTTTTAGCCGAAAACGATTTATCTGTTTACCGCTTTTTATTTGCGGCCGAAGAAAATATTTAGTTTCTCGAAATAATGTTGTATAATTATTTAAATAAAAGTGTTATTTCCGCTGAATGTATTGAAAAACTAGGAACTTTCGTTTTGGACGTGACGCGCGAACATCGATAAATACGTCTGAATCTCAATAATATCTATTTAAATTATTTTAATTGTATTATATACTTTCCTTTACGATAAATTGTAACGTTTTTAAAGCTTTTTCGTTTAACGTGTTGGATATATACTTGATGAAATTTACTTAAATAATTATTGTAATTCTACTCGAATACCAGACATATTTTTTATTAGAATACCAACAGAAATAAATAATATTCATAGCTATGTCTAAAAGTTATTAATTCTACTGCCACCACAACAAGCTCAGTAAAGTGTTTTCTCTGCGATTTTCTTCTATTTCAAGAAGAACGTTTTTACAGTTAAAGGTTATTAAAATATTAAAGTGTTATAAACAGCAAAACCGTAGCACAGATAACAAAGATCTGTGACCGTACTGAAAAATGAAAAGTTATTGTATTGGGTGATAAATAAATATTAACTGTTTCGGAAAAGATTCACAGTCCAGTCTTACAATGTCCCAATAACTATTTATTCGTCGATAGCTTGTTATCTTCATGGCAACGACCAATCAAAACTCTTGAAATCCTCCAAATAGCTTAATTGCTATACACATAAATTCGGAGATTATAAAACCGGCCCTTAGAATAATAAACAATACATAAAAAATGAATGCAAAAAATGGAATAACTATATTATTAACAAATACGTTATCGTTTCCGAACCTATCTGTATTGCGTCGTCAAGACGACTGACAGCTTCAGTCCTCTTGACGACGCATAGCCGGAGCGGGTTTGAAACGATGACCCGAGTAATCATACTCTTGACCTGGGCGAAATAACCCTAATGTGTCTAGCCATCATTCTATGTACGTCGACAGCTGAAACTGTCACTTCATTTCATACTTTCATTTAATTTTTTATGACCGAAAACTACCTTGTACAGAAAAAACTGCCGAGCAGCTTACTCGTCATTGACAATGAATCGGATACATAATTACGGATGTTCCCACCTCGAATGACCCCAAAGGAACCATAGAACCTTTCTCTAACGGAATAGGTCAACCGTTATTACCATTTCAGGTTTTTACAATGCATATTCATCAGACAAATCCGTCACAAAAACGACCGAATGTGTTGAATCGCCGACACGACAACCAATATAATAACTCTTTTTTGTTATTACAAGAGTGAAAGTCAAAACTGAAATCTATTCCAGCTCGGTGACTTGCCAAACATCGAGCATTCTTCTCGATGGTAATAAGCAGTTCGGTGCTGCATTGGGCCAGGTTACTTCTCGGTTCTTTCCAATTACTAACGTGGATAAAAATTACTATCATTATCAGAATTGACTCTCGCCTTTCTCATTAGTAAAGCGTTGCAACGAAAGTTGATAGTTGAGCTTGCGTCACATGAGACCTATTAATAGATGAGTTTTGAAAGGTCGTGATCTGTAATGTGAGTTGAAACGTGATTCTATGAGGATTTATTAGTTTATTGATGTGCATGAGGCGAAGTGGAATCTATGGGCGAAACACTGGGCTGTGATTAAGCTTTCTTCAACCCGCAATTGAGTGCATGGGCGGATTGAATTTATTGTTATACCACGTGATGCTTCAATAGAAAGATAACGTGGATTTATTCATTATTATTTATTGTTTATTTACTATTAAAAAAACTTCACAAAGGGTGCTTACTGCTTACGCGAGCTTGATTTTGGTTAATTATATTGATTTGAAAGAATTTTGAATTTGTGACAGCGGATTTTAGATTTTTTTGTGGTTAGTTCACTTCAAACCTATGATGATATAATTTTATGTTTTTTTTCTTCCAAAACTTGCCCAGGAATAATTAATATCCCTCTTCAGGGCCCTCATTCCAGTACGTAAGTTGCAACCGGCTTACGGAATAGGGGGCGCAATTTACAACCTGCTACAACCTGCTAAAACAGTTCTGAATGAGGGCCTGACTGCCTAGATATTGCAGTCATTGGAAAGGATTGTGCGAGAGCTGTATGATTCCATCCCATTATTCGCCTAGTGACTGAGAAAAACCTCGAAAACCCCATTTAAGGCTGGATTGTATTCTCGAAAATGAACCTCGTGTGCTACAACGAAGATGAAACACCTGATAGAGCATTTAAATTTTTTTTTTTTAAATCACATTTAGAGTCTACCCACTCAGTAACTAAACTGATTTTCAGTGGGGGACTTTAATTTAAAGTGACTAGACCAACCCTGTAGGCTTCGAACACCATCGACGAGTGAGCGATAACCAATCAAAGATCGATATTTCAAATACGAAACATATGAATCAGTAATTGGACAGTGCGAACACCTGCGGACTGATGAGTGCTTCGTTGCTAGGACGGCTCCAAAGTCACCGTTTACTTATTCCTAAGACAAGAAGTAATGGAATTGAATCCATTTGGTAAACGCACAGCGTTCTATCGATCATAATACAAAACATAGGTTTATTTCTAACGTTGCCAGTTTACATTGAAATACATTCACGTGATCATCACTTCTTGTCTTAGGAATAAGTAAACGGTGACTTTGGAGCCGTCCTAGCAACGAAGCACTCAATAAACTCAAAGTTGTTCTGAATCGGCCTTGTTGATTCTGACATTTGTCCGCAGGTGTTCACACTGTTCAATCACTGATTTATATGTTTCTTATTTGAAATATCGATCTTTGATTGGTTATCGCTCACTCGTTGATGGTTTTCGGAGCCTACAGGGTTGTTTTAGTCGCTTTAAATTAGGGTCCCGCACTGAAAATCAGTTTCGTTACTGAGTGGATAAACTCTAAATGTGAATTTATGTTTTATTTAGAGTTTTTCTCTCAAACTGTACTAAAAATTTGTAAGTAGATGCGTATAATTCCAGGTCACATAGTTAACAAGCGTGTCAGTTACTCTTGGACTTTCGAACACGCCTGTGTGATCTACCACACGACTCCAGTACCTCGTGATCCTAACAGACCCTCGGGCCCGCGATAGCCGCGGTTTCTCTTCACGGCTGGTTTATTGCTGTGTATAGTGAACACGTCGATGCGCATTATACATTGAAACAACCGCTTCGCATTTTATGAAGATGCGATATATGCGATGAGAGGAGAAAGTCGTGTCTCATCCGTCGTGCGCTTTTTATGTCACTTGATTTAAATAATACGCAATCTTTCGTCTGAGATGGTGTTTATTCTCTCGAGTTCTTTCTAATATACTCTAAGCTAAAGGCGTATAGCTCAAATCACAATTTTGGCGCTAGTCGACTGTAGTTAGCAGACGAACGTCTCCAACTAATCTATTTTGGCCTGCTTCGCCTACTTCGCCGACTAACACAACAATTAACAATGGTAGTAATTAATTGTTACTAATTGTTGCGTTAGTCTGGTAGGGAAGCTGGTCGACTAAAAACGTCAAGGTGGAACACGCCCAATTGTTGTATTAGTCGCAAAGACTATACTCGACTGGCGTCAAAATAGAGATTTATTTATTAAGCGAGCGAAGCGAGCGTTTCCACTTGACTCTTATGGCACTTCATTCTGTTTTTTTTTTTTTTTTTGTTTTTTTTGTTTTTTTTTTTTATGTCCGTCGATAGCGGTCGAACGGAAAGTCCGATCAACTTGAAATTTGGACCATCCACAAGCCTCGATGTGGATTGAAGGTGTATAGTTTTGAGGCAAAATCGTTCGAAAAGTTACAAAGTTACACCATAGTTACTGCAAATTATTTTTCTGAAACAAAATGGCGGCCAAATGTGAGATAGCCAGATTTTTTTACAGATTTATCCGGTCACGAATATGTTAATGAAATGGCGATCTGATAAGTATTGGCAAAGATACACAAAAGTTACTCGAAAATATTTTTCTAAAACGCAGTAACGGCAAAATGTGAGGTGGCTATCTTATAGTAAATTTTTGTCCGGTCACGAATATACTAATGTAAACGCGATCCGATACGTATTAGAGGCAGAAATTACATTTCTATTGCTGTCAATAAGTGTTAGTAACGGTGGCGGACCGTGTTGAAAACATGACCACGAAAATTCTTAGCAACGCACATTGCACTGCATACAACAATGTTGGAAAGTATAATAGCCATGGAAATAAGAACAATTTTTGCAATGCGCATTCTTGAATTGTTGTTAATTGTTGTTCGTATTAGCATTGAAAACTTTTCGCCAGGAAGTTCGTAGATATTGACGCGCTCGCTTATCAACGCGTCAAACAGAGCGTTTTCCTAGTTTATTTGTTTATTTATTTAATGTATAGGCTACTGCAGAGCCACCGTCTATGCGGAGCAGGGAATATTATAATATCTTTGATGCGGAGGCTCTCTTCAGCCGTACAAAAAATTATAAATCATTTAGTACAATTACATATTACAATATATAAAATAGGTACAATCTATTAGCACTATAACATGCTAATACAAAATACATTATGAATAGATATAATATTACATGAAAAAAATATATTTTTTTAAAAACAACGCTTATATTTAAATGCACTAAAAAGTAAAAAATAAATTTTCGCCCAACAAATTTTTGCCTCACTCGGAAAATAAAAGCGTTGGGCGCTTTCGGTATTGACATAGATTGCAGCACAGATTGCAGTATTCCGCTGTTTATGCAGGGAAAGCGCCCAACGCTTTTATTTTCCGAGTGAGGCAAAAATTTCTTGGGCGAAAATTTATTTTTTACTTTTTAGTGCATTTAAATATAAGCGTTGTTTTTAAAAAAATATATTTTTTTCATGTAATATTATTTTATACTTTTTAGTCATAAAGAATCTTGCAATCGAATATATATCGAATATCGATTAATTGATTATGATGGTTTAGTTGATTATTTAGTAAATATGACAATTGATACGTGTATTGTCATTAAGAATACGTCTGTGCGCAAACTTTCAGCTCAATTCGACGTTTGAAAGTGAGTGTTTTATCGATCCCCATATAAAACATCAATTAATTAATTATGATGGCTTAATTGATTATTTAGTAAATATGACAATTGATTCATGTATTGTCATTAAGACTACGTCTGTGTGAAAACTTTCAACTCGATTTGACGTTGGGAAGTGGGTGAAACATCGATTCCCATATAAAACATTAATTAATTATGATGAATTAATTGACTATTTTTAGTAAATATGACAATTGATACGTGTATTGTCATTAAGAATACGTCTGTGTGAAAACTTTCAGCTCAATTCGACGTTCGGAAGTGGGTTAAACATCGATTCTTATATAAAACATTAATTAATTATGATGAATTAATTGAATATTTAGTGAATATGACAATTGATTCGTGTATTGTCATTAAAAATACGTCTGTGTGAAAACGTTTAACTTGATTTGACGTTGGGAAGTGGGTTAAACATCGATTCCCATATAAAACATCAATTAATTAATTATGATGAATTAATTGATTATTTAGTTAATATGACAATTGATTCGTGTATTGTCATTAAAAATACGTCTGTGTGAAAACGTTCAACTCGATTTGACGTTGGGAAGTGGGTTGAACCTCGATTTCCATGTAAAACATTAATTAATTAATTATGATTAATTAATTAAAAAGTTAGTAAATATGACAATTGATTCGTGTATTGTCATTAAGAATACGTCTGTGTGAAAACGTTCAACTCGATTTGACGTTGGGAAGTGGGTTGAACCTCGATTTCCATGTAAAACATTAATTAATTAATTATGATGAATTAATTGACAATTTAGTAAATATGACAGTTGATTCATGTATTGTTGTCAAGAATACGTCTGTGTACAAAATTTCAGCTTGATCGGACATCTAGAAGTAGGTGGAATATCGATTCAAAGATTCCGTCCAGACAAACAAGGCAAGTTAATATAAGCGTTGTAAAAATTGGAATTAAAAATAATACAATGAAATAATGAATGGCAATAATATTTAATATAACCCCCCCAGGGCGCGATGCACAGTCGAGTCAAGTATTAAGTTAAGTATTTAAGATATTAAGTATTAAGTATTAAGTAAAATTTATGGTTGCTATGGAGTTTGTAATAAAACAATTCCATAGCAACAATCTTGTACTTGACTTGACACTGTTGACGGCCCTCTATCTCAAGGTCAACATCTTCAATGACAACAATGCACCTTAACATGACTATCAAGGACCCTTAGATAGAGCAAATTACGGCTTTATAGATCAATTCTGAAAATCATCCATTAAAGCAAATAGTATCATTATTTTTTTCTTATTTCCAAAAACAATTAGTTTCGTATTAAATACGAGAGAAAATTTTTCTCCCAATGATGTCCATATTGAAAGCGGGATTGTCGGACTAGTTAGATGTTTTATAGTGTCGGATGTAGTCGTGACTGTGTTGTGCATACTCTGGCCATATAGGCGAGCTAAGTCGCGCTCGTAAGGAATAGCGACTACTCTTGTGTATATTCCCCGGGCTTTGGACTACCCACTTCATCAGCTACCGCAGAGGTCAAGGCCACTCATTTACTGGTACCTCCATCCAGAGCGAAAACTCGTATTTGTATTTTGTATTTCTTAAAATATTTGTATTTTGTATTTCTTTACTTTTGTTGTTGTATATATTTATATATTTTTGTAATTTTCCTTTGTATTTTGCTATGCACTAAATATCTCGAAAGAGTATTGTTTTATAATATCAAAACATTTGAATATGCATACATTACATAGTTCATTTTGTACTTTGTATTTCTTAATTGTTTATATTTTGTAATTTTTCCGTTCTTATTCGGTAATTTTCCAGATTATTTTCCTTAATTTGTCTAACTTTTTTGACATATCATTTAAATAGTGCTTCCTGTACATCCGAAAGTGTAATATAATTCCCTCTGTAACGATTTAATTATTATGGAAATAAAACAAACTAACTAACTTCGACGGGCAGAGTAGTCGTAATTGGTGTTTTACGATGTACTAGGGTTGCCATAAGCTGTGGTGATAAAAAGAGGACATTTTAATTAACAGTGGTGTACTCAGGGATTGATGCATACAGTGGGTCAGGAAGGGGTCTGGGGCAAAGCCACAGCAGGCGACTTTTTTTTTAATTGAATATTGTAAACACTTCTATCCTACAATCCGTTATCTGTGCTTCTATAAACGTTTTAAAATTATAAGAATCGTTTTGTAGGTAGGCCTTGGGGGGGGGGGGCATGGGGGTGGGGTAAGGCCCCAAAATTCCCTTCGGTACGCCGCTGAAAATAATGATACTGTATTGTTGTAAGAGACCTGAGGCCTAAATGCGACTTTAATCGAATGGTGAACTTGAAACCTGCATTTTTCGTGAAAAGGCGCCGCGGCTGAAGTGAAACCAAAAACCGGACATTTTCATGCTTTTATTAAAAAGCCGCCCGGACGCATGAAGAACATACGCATACCCTACGACGTAATCGACAGCTAGGTCATATTATGACGTCAGCCGAATCGATCCTTTGCTCATAGCCGGGGTCCTCATAAGGGGAAACAGAGTATACATATGGCAATGGGAGGTTGGAGCGTTTAGGTCGCAAAGATTGGCAGGCGTGAATGCGAATGGGAAGATTCGGAGAAGAGAAGTGTAAAATACCATAATAATGAGCAAATGCGTGACCAAAGATATGCACGAGAGCCCTCTTTGCGAACACCGGTCACCACGAGGAGAGACCCACTACGACCGGTAGAGATCAGTTGTGATTTGTGAACCAGTTGGGTATTACTTCACTATTCCACTATTTTGTATTGCAACTCTTTATTATATGAATAATGTGAATCAGTCTTTAGCTACGTCTGCTGGGGTGGATGGTGCTAACATGGGCGTCCGCAGAAATTTTGCCAGGAGGCAGGGGGCAATGTTTAAAATGTGTAACGATGGTCCTACAGTAGAATGGGGGGGAGGTAGGGGTATTCCTAGGCCGTAACAAAATTTATTTTCGACGTGAGAATGGTTTAAGAAACTTTAATCCAGGGGGTGAGGAGAGTGGACAATCCCCCTCTTTTGTGGCCCCTGTTCGAATATCCACGAACATTTATCATCGATGTATCTTTACGTTTAGATCTTAACACACAATGACACACATGACAGGGACACGGCACAAGAAACCATTTGACTTCTATCAAATTATGTTTTTATTTTTTTTCATTCATAATACAAGCAGAATGACAAAATTGCTACTATAAATATGAGCTTGTTATTTTGAAGGGGGTGTCAATGCACCCGTTACCCCCCCCCCCCCCCCCCCCCCTCCGCGGAGGCCCGTGGTGCAGCACCGTGTACTTTGGAAGTATATAGATGATTTTCAGAATTGTTCTAGAGGCCGTGATTTGCTCTATCTAAGGGTTCTTGATAGTAATATAAAGGTGTATTTTTCAGTGTTGTGCATTGTTGTCATTGAATACCTAGAGGGCCGTGATTAGCTCTATCTAAGGGTCCTAGATCAATTTTGAAAACGGTCTATTGCTTGTGCGTGTGCATGTAGCCGGAAGTATGCGCTAGAGTTGTGTGGGACGCACAAAAAGTGTTAGGTAGGCAGTGACGCCTACAATCGCATCGTCTTCTGCCATAAATGTGTTTATCATTTCCTGCGATCCGGGGAGAAATGTGTGTTGCCATAGAGACCGTCTGACCCTTGACCTTCGCCTGTTGGTGACGGGCAGTGTCTTCCGGATACTTTCACTGCTATGGCTTAGCACAACCGTGCGGTATGACATCGCTCGCTGCGTCCGTCCGTACGTCCGTACACTCATAACCACGCACCTAGGTCGGTAAAGGTTACTTCTACTTTACCGACCTTAACCACGCACCACATATGCCTGTTGGTTGTTTATTCTTAGCTAGATAATCTGGGATACTCTTGTCGTATGTTGTGTACCGATTGAGGTTTCTCACCGGTGAGACGTGAGTCTTTAATTTGGGAGGTCGTTAGTTCGATTCCGGATACCGCCAATCCTAACTGAAAGTTTTTTCCCAGGTCGGCCTTAGACCTCCAACATTCCATTCCAACTATCCAAAGCTATTACCTGAAGGAGGATCTGGCTTGCATAATACAGCATGGATACCTACTAAAAAATATTTCTATTTTGAATTTCTTATCTAGAATACAAGTGTATCTGTATCTTTCTTTATAAAAGGCAGTATCATCATCATATCATTGTGTGCGTTAATACAAAAATAGCTTTGAGAAAATCTATTCTACTGGTGTTTGAAAAATCAACCAAAAATCCTCAACTTCGATGTATTCTTTGAATTTGGAAATAAAATGAACGAAATTAAAAACAATAGCGCAGCTTGTGTGAGTAAACCACTCAATTGCAATCTACATAGTCTTACAATTCACGTCACCTGAATATTTATAAACATTATCTCATCTAAATAACGCTTTCTTTTTTTATCTTCATACATTTATTTAAATCACAATACTGAGTATAATATTTTGACATTATGTCCACAGTACGCGCCTAATACAGTTACAGTTCTAACGCAGTCGTTAGTGGCAATGACATTGGTTAGTTCTCGTCTCCGCCACGCCTCCGCTACATCGCTACGATCGCTCCAGCCATCACGTGACCTTATATTATTATCTCGAGGTCAGAGCTCACCTTCCAGTCTGATCACTTTCATCTACGTCCACTGACCTCCGACCTTTCTTAGGCTTCGCACGGAAACAGTTATCTCTCCTATCGGATGGTCAGTAATAGCAGTCACAACAATTATTTGATATGACAACAATTATTTGATATGATAGCAATTATAATGGATTGCTGAATCTTGTTGCTTAAATAATAGTCATGGCAGTCACAAAACAGTAATTTGATATGATAGCAATTATAATAGATCTGAATAGAACTTGAACCAAGATGATTTTTGTTTTTACGTCTCTATTGTTACAATCATGATATTCGAGATAGTGAGGGGTGTTAGATGAAGATGAAGGGTAATTACAAAAAAAACTTGCCTCTTGCGGGATTCGAATTCACATCCCTAATAGGTGTCATACACTTAGGACCTGCGCCCCACCCGTATGAGCCACCGTGGAAGCCAACTTGAATCCATCCAGATTATCCCGGTAAATCAAGGGGGGGGGGGGGGGAGAATGGGCTCAAAATCCCTAGAAGCAACTGCGTGGTGGAAATTAGTTTTTTACAATTTTAAATTTAAATTTAATTTTTCAATGTAAACTTGTTTAATTTTATATTGTTTAACTGTCACTGTCATATATCTTTCATTTTATTTACGCAATAACTATATTTCAAAAGTATTTTTTAATTAAGTATGGTCACTCTTTCGATCTGTCTTTGAATTACTCAAGCACTATTATTAATTACGTATTTTTTGTTTTAAAATCTATATAATTAGTATGCTGGATCTTTGTGGTCACTTGATATGCATCAGACAGCTGACAGTAAATAGTTTTTCGATCACCCTAAAAATGGCGGCCTTGTATTCACACTAGCAACCGAGACACCCCTGCTAATGTACGAGTACATCAACTGACAAAATATCCTTTATATCTTCGGTGGCAAAAGCACTGGTACATTAATTATTACATTTTACTAACGTAGGGCCATATTCAAGTCAGTTAACTGAACTACAATGGAATACACCCTACCCCGCACAGCAGGAATTGCGTTTAGTAGAGTCACAACAATTATTTATCTGTGGTAGAGTTAACAAGCCTCATTAGCTATGGACTCGATGTATTTTACGGTAATTTCAATACAAAAAATACAGAAGACAATTAGGTTATCATCACTATTATTTTCATTTATAACCAAGCAGAACAATATTATATCACATCTCACGTTCAAGCTGGAGTCTAGAAAAGCACCAGTGGTGTGGTTTGAATTTATCCAGTAGATATACAAATATCCGTGAGTTAAGTTTTGATTCAAGCAACGTGTTTTCTATAAATACAAACAAATACTATGACGAAGGAACCGAAACATTTACTAGTAAATTCCTCCACAAATTAATACCATAAGAATAATATGAGTATTATGGAATTCCGTGTTTTGTTACTAAAAGAATCAATCCCAGCACGCGCCTTATGGCTGGGTGACATACCTCGGGATACCTGCAGCAATAACTCAGATCGAACTGGCTTCCTCCCGAGTTACAGCCTGATTCGCGCGTTGAGTCACCAGACTCGTTCGCGTTCACACAAACATGAGAGTGCACTGAACCACTGACGTAGCTCCGAATTTAACGCAATTTTTACGCAGATCTAATAAACGAAAGCCTATGTTATACTAGTCCCAACGAAAGTATTCGTATATACAGATCTCAGGTCATTGTCTAATGTCTACTGGCCCCTTTCAACCGCGTCAATTGAAAGAAAATCAACAGATACCTGGCGTTCTTTCACACATTCGTAAATGCATGGTTCGGCTTAGTCCAGTGCACAGGCGGTTTGGCCACACCCAACGTTAAACCAACGGAGGGTTTTAAATTATCCCCAGTGGACCTGATTAGATAAGATGGTAGGAATTAGCGAAGTAGAAAATTTTGTCACCATGAACTCGGCTGTGTCGTATGCATCAGAATACTTTCGTTGGGGCAACTCGGTAACTCAGCCGTCGGTACCGTAAGAAAGGGGAAAAACACTCAGTAGGCCTATATAAAAAACCGCTCGAACTTTTCATATTTTTATTACATCTCAGGAATCCTACTATAGATATTGAAAAACTGAGGGCATACGCAGTGGCGTAACTAAGGGGGGGGGGGTTTAGGGGGTTTAAAACCCCCCCCCCCGAAACTACATCGAGAATGATTTCACTTAATACTACATTTACTTAATACTATATAGTAAGATCCTTAAACCACTTTAGTATATAACAATCGCAACAAACAACATTTTCATGTTATTTATCATACCACTTCACTAAGATAAGATGTATAATTTCTTTCAATAATTCAAGTATATTATTTATATTTTCATCTACAACTAATACACCTTTCGCTCGAACCAGTAAAAGTGAGGGTACGTATAAATAAAAATGCATTAATCTAATATTACAATTTCACGATCTGTGAATTCAAATTTAAATAACGTATGTGACTTGTGACCACAATGTTTCACTTTATGTTGAGATTATATTGAACAACCATAAAACATTAAAAACACAATTTCTATGCAATTCGTATTTGGAACTATTAATACCTACTGTAACACTGTAACTTCAATATAATACAAACAAATGAGTAGCATGGTTCGAGTAGTATTCTTTGAGTCTAAAAGGCACGAAATAATTATAGAAGTGAAAAAAAATTTCGCCTTCGGCGAAATGGCCTCAGACCCCTTTCAGTCCCCTCATCTCACTTTTCCATAATAACCCCCCCCCCCGAAATAATTCCTAGTTACGCCACTGGGCATACGCACTGTAGTTTGGTAAACCTAGGGTGACCATCTGTACTCTTTTTCCCGGACATGTGTCTTTTTGGCCTCCTTTGTCCGTGTCCGGGTTCTTTTTTTAAAAAACAGGAAATGTCCGGGTTTTTCTCTATTTGGAGCACCAACAACTCAATCTTAAAAAATATATATTTTTTTTTAAATTTTATTTTCAAACTGTATTAAAGTTACACCATCCATATCTATGCTATGTAACTTAAATCACTTCGTAATCGCCACCGAGCAGCAACAAGCAGCGTATGTCTCATCACCAGCACAAAAATGGAGCAAGTATTTTGTTCATAAACATAGTCAAAGTGCAGAATGTTACTCCGAGCTATTAAAGATAGCCCAATACTTCTTCGCAATTCCGGGACACAATGCAAATGTCGAACGCGTGTTCTCTTTAATTTGTTCCCAGTGGACAAAAGAACGCAATCGTTTCACTGTGGATTCAGTAAAAAGTAGGCCTATTTTAATGTTACAATATAATCTAAAACACTTCAAGTGCCAAGATTTCTACGACTATGTTTTGACAAAGCCCGCCCTTTTGAAACAAGCTGCTTCGTCTGAAAAATACGAGACACAACCAGGGGCCATAGAAGTAGATGAAGACGACGACGAATCCGATGAGTTTCTAGACTAGCCAAAGTAAAATACTACTGTTTGCTTTCTACCCCTATGCAAGTATGTATCCTTGATTTCTTTAAAATTAAAAATTGCCAGTAGTGGTCAGCTTCCAGCCTGATGTTTTTTTTGTTAGAGCAAGTTAATTCATGTACAAAATGTACATCCCCCCCCCCCCCCCCCCCACCACTCCATGCGTTTCCCTAACTTGACAAAATGTCCTCTTTTCGTATCTCCACCATATGGTCACCCTAGGTAAACCCGACATAATGAATGATAAATGTATAAACTATTTTACTTAGAGCCAGTCTTAAAATCTCCTTATAAGAGTTTTGATTGTTCGTCACCATGGAGTAAACAAGCTTTTCGACGAATAAGTAGTTATATTAGGACATTGTAAGACTGGACCTTAGTAGGGTAATGATTTTGACTGTTAACCCCTAATTATTAATTAGTAATACAAATTTGTCATACCGATTTTAATGTAAAAACGTTTGGAATCCAGTATGCCCTACCAAACACAATTGCAATATAGACTCGGATATTCGATTTTCTCTAACATTCTCGAGAGAAAGGTAATCACAAAATGAATATGTTATTGCGGAATGCAGAGTCGAGTTAAGTTTGTGATTTGTCTAAGGTTATTGGTTGCTATGGAGTTTGTTCTTATAGGAAATAGCATATAATAAAACAGTTCCATAGCAACAAATCCAGTACTTAACTTGACACTTGACTCTACATACGGCCCTTAATCGTGAGATTAACCTTTCACGCCAAAACGTTATGTTTACACACCTCTAAATATAACGAAGGCCTCGGCTAGGGTTCTCCCACTGAACCGTCCCTGTAGAGTGTGTATGTGTGTGTGTAGTACTACTCAACGCTATCTGTGATGTGGTACAACGTAAACAAGCAAAGTTCACTCACCGTAGATTGCAGCCGAGCAGATCGAGGGTAGAAGTCGGATTGAACCTCCAAAAAACGTCTCCCCTTCTATTTATACGGAGCTGCTACGGAGAATGTTGGAGCAGTAGTCGCCGGTCAGTGCGTTCCCCTCCCGCCGCCCCGGCGAGAAACCAGGGCGCCCTGGTGAGAGGGGGAGAGGGGGAGACACCTCCCCTACTTTCCTGGGTCCAGTGAACTCCCATCCACGCGTCAACTGTCAAGTCTCCATGTGGTTGTCGACACCTCCCCTACTGTCCTGGGTCCAGTGAACTCCCATCCACGCGTCAACTGTCAAGTCTTCATGTGGTTGTAGACACCTCCCCTACTGTCCTGGGTCCAGTGAACTCCCATCCATGCGTCAACTGTCAAGTCTTCATGTGGTTGTAGACACCTCCCCTACTGTCCTGGGTCCAGTGAACTCCCATCCACGCGTCAACTGTCAAGTCTCCATGTGGTTGTAGACACCTCCCCTACTGTCCTGGGTCCAATGAACTCCCATCCACGCGTCAACTGTCAAGTCTCCATGTGGTTGTAGATACCTCCCCTACTGTCCTAGGTCCAGTGAACTTCCATCCATGCGTCAACTGTCAAGTCTTCATGTGGTTGTCTGATCTTTTGGGACTGAGGAAAACGACAGTGTTAACGAAATGCTGTAAAGACCGGTTTACACTACAGAGTTGGTAGTAACTAAAGCGAAGCTAGCGAGTTACTTTCAGAATAACGCGCAACTCTTTCAAAATCGGCCACTTTTTGCAGTAAATGATAGTCTATTTTGTATTTGTTTATTTATTTTTTAACATTATTATTATTAATTATGGTGGTTATATATATATATGTTAGTACGTTTAGGTTTTCACGGACAGTAAATATATGATTATCGGTCTTTAGGGTAATTACCCTAAAGACCGATAATCATATATATATATATTAGTTTTCAAGTTTTCGCGGACATATGTGTACTTGTTGCAACTTTCTGGGGATTGTTGCCGCGAATAATGTACTAAAGAAGGAGGCACTGACTTACCCTTCCCTTCTTGACGTTTCGGGAAAGTCACATCTCCCATCTTCAGAGGCCCTCACTCGACGATGTGCATTTCGAGCTTCGAAGCCGCGAACTGATATATATATATATATATATATATATATATATATATATATATATATATATATATATATATATATATACATATATTATTAAATAATAAATAATAGAATTATATTACTATTAATTATATATAATAATAATCATTTTATAAGCTATTTTATTACTTTTAACATTTATCAACATTAATATATTTATAACATTATTATATGAATGTACATATTATTTATTATAACTGAACTAAATTGACATTTTGAATTATTTTATAACATTTTTGTCTATAGATTTGCTTCCCTCGGTTATTTTCTAATTGTATGCGTAATTGTATTTACTGATAACTGTTGTGTAAGGAAAGAGCCCATAGTAGGCAGCATTTAGAAATTAATAAAAAATAATATTAATACAAATGAGCATAAAAATTATACTTCCATGCAACAAAATATTCAAATAAAAAGTTTTACAAACAAGTATGTCATTTAATAACCAAGCAGCAGAAGTGTCGTTTAGATTGTATGAACGTATGCTATATGCGGACTTATTAAACGTGGAGAAAGGAAAAGTTCTTCTAGAAAGGCTGTTTCAAGTAGGAAACGAGAATATGGAAGCGCAGCCGAAGGTAGGATTAGCCTGAATTAAGTAAATTGATCATTCAGTATTGTGATGGAACCCATTAGTACGATTCTTACTCCGAGTCCAGTTAATGGTAAACAAAACAATTGAAGAACAATAAGGCGCAGATAGTATCAACCTGATATAGAGGTGGCTTAGCGGTAGCACAAGATACTCTAATGTGAAAGGTCGCGGGTTCAATCACCGCAGCGACAGTACTGACTAGTAAACTACGATTACAAAACGTTTATTATTACAGTATGGCATATTGTAATAGAATTATGTGGGATTTAATTACAAAGGAAAATGTTTTGTCATCATAAAGCACCAACCACAATTGTCGGCATCTTAATCGTAATCCGGAAATCGTAAAAGAATTAAAGACCCAAACACAATTGTCGACATCGTGATCGTGATCGGGATTGGGATTTGAATCGTACATTTGCACGTGCTAAAACATTGCATTACGATTTTGTTGTGAACACACGTGCATGTTATAACTTATTCACGATTGCCGAATTACGATTGCAATCGTTATTATGGCGCTGTTCACCACTAAATCGTAATGTCGTCATGGTTTAGCATGAGAAAATGTACAATTGCGATCCCGATACCGATTTCGATCACGATGCCGTCAATTGTGGTTGGGGCTTTAGGTAATCTCAATCGAGTCTTATTAAAACCACGAAAAATCAAAGGTTTCAATATTCATTATATTAAAAAAGTAATAAGTAATTACTGACCAACATAACAACAAAAATCTGGATTAAAAAATTTGAAATATTACAATCATTACGGTTGTCATTTAGAAACCAATTAATAATTTATTCTCTAAGTGGTTTTTCAAACAACAACCACAAGAAGTAAAATACTTGTGAAAATTTTTAGTTCTTACGAAACTAAACGATAGTTAGCAACCACTTCTTCAATATTATTATGTAGCGTTCTGAAGATAAAGTTGGCCCAACGTGGTAAAGTTCTCTCCTACTTACGACAGCCGAGTCCAACTGTACCAACTTAATTTTCTACTTCTCGGTTCCTACCATCCAATAGGCAACACGCGTACGATTTTTTTTGTTAAACCAAACACTTAGTTTAATAGTATCAGATACAAAAAGTATATTAATGCAAGTCCCAAGTAAAAAACTAGGAAAACGCTCTGTTTGACGCGTTGATAAGCGAGCGCGTCAATATCTACGAACTTCCTGGCGAAAAGTTTTCAATGCTAATACGAACAACAATTAACAACAATTCAAGAATGCGCATTGCAAAAATTGTTCTTATTTCCATGGCTATTATACTTTCCAACATTGTTGTATGCAGTGCAATGTGCGTTGCTAAGAATTTTCGTGGTCATGTTTTCAACACGGTCCGCCACCGTTACTAACACTTATTGACAGCAATAGAAATGTAATTTCTGCCTCTAATACGTATCGGATCGCGTTTACATTAGTATATTCGTGACCGGACAAAAATTTACTATAAGATAGCCACCTCACATTTTGCCGTTACTGCGTTTTAGAAAAATATTTTCGAGTAACTTTTGTGTATCTTTGCCAATACTTATCAGATCGCCATTTCATTAACATATTCGTGACCGGATAAATCTGTAAAAAAATCTGGCTATCTCACATTTGGCCGCCATTTTGTTTCAGAAAAATAATTTGCAGTAACTATGGTGTAACTTTGTAACTTTTCGAACGATTTTGCCTCAAAACTATACACCTTCAATCCACATCGAGGCTTGTGGATGGTCCAAATTTCAAGTTGATCGGACTTTCCGTTCGACCGCTATCGACGGACATAAAAACAAAAAAAAAACAAAAAACAAAAAAACAAAAAAACAAAAAAACAGAATGAAGTGCCATAAGAGTCAAGTGGAAACGCTCGCTTCGCTCGCTTAATAAATTTTTAAATAGGTTTAATGTGGTCGCATTTATTGAAGTTTAAACTCGGGGATCTGAAACGCGTACAGGTGGCTGTGACGCAATGGTTCTGTAGACGTGGCGTAACAGACCAATCGCTGAGGCGGTGAGCGTACACAGTACAAAACCATGACGTCAAATCCACTCTACATGGCGGCGGCTCGTTTTTCGCGCCCTTTTATTTATCGTTACTAAACCAATTATTTTGAGGCATAGACTGATCCGTTTTTCGAAATTCAAAGACACAAAATTATTAAATGAGAGACAAGGTATTTAAAAATCGATCAAAATTTTCATACGCAAGTTCCCTATTGAAACAGGTTCATTTATCAGGGATAACTTAAGACCTCCCGTTGTATACCTGGAACAGTGGGCGTGGCTAATTAGATGTGTGAAAGAACGCCAGGGTCTGTTAGCGCGCATGAAAGGGGCAGTAGATAAGGATCTGAGGTCGGTATGCGAATACTTACATCAAGGACATCTTTAATTTTGCATCATTTAATTAGTTGACGCGAGCGAGATGGCCCCTACATTACGGAATTGAACAGAATTTGTTTTTCTTATTGAAACTTTTATGTATCAGAGACTTGCATAGCAACGACAGGGTTCTTCTAACTAGTGAACATACCCCTCAAACAGCCCTCACAAGAAAAGCACAGCAATCAGAAGAACAGTTGATTTCAAAAACCACGGAAATAAATAATCAACTACTTTAATTGGACCTAAAACAAAGCAAATTGGTACCTGTCATTGCGTACCGAGACAATTGATCATGTAATTGCAGGATGTTCTGTGTTGCCATCACCAATTACACACATTTACATGCTTCAGTATGTAGCCAAGCATTCCTCCGATTGAGTAAAAGATCGCTCATGATGGGCAGGTCATAGGGCGTGTGAAAGATAAGATAAGACAAGATTGTGTTTATTTAGCTTCACCAGCTATTATGGTTGTACATACACTTACAACTTACTTTTACTATCAATTATTATACACAGCGGCGAGACTCTAATTCGAAGGTCGCCGGTTCGATTCCGGCCATCGGCAGTCCTGACTATTTTCTCCGAGGTTTTCCTCAGTCGTAAAGGCGAATGCTGGGACTGAGTCCTACTATCAGCCCTCGGACATTTCTTCCCAACTATCCAAGCACCCTAATATACCTGGGGCACAAAGCTGGTGGGCACCCTATAACAGGGATTTCTACGAATAATTATTATTATTAATGAATCTGAAACTAGAGGTATTTGCGGGAACCAATCAGATAAAATCTAGTTATTGTAAGTGAACCGAGGCGTCTAGTCGTTAGCTACAGCCACTACTTGTTATTCTTAGCTCATTTGTGCAGCCACACTTTTGTCTTTCTGCACGTAGCATGGCGATGCGTCCACTACCTCAGAACGAAATACAGCAAAGGCGGGAACAAAAACATTTACCATAATAATTACTTAAACTTTATGACGCGGTCACCGAATCTTCTGCCAATGGCCCAGGGAGGGAAACCGGGGTCAACGTATCTGACCCCGAGAGCGACGCGACAAGACGGACTCCTCAAAGACGGACCATCACTTGTGTTAGCTGGTCCGGAAAAGAAAGTGTACTTGGTTGGTTTCTCGGCTACAATCGGTGAGCTCTTCTTTTCGGTGAACTCTGGTCTTTGCTTTGTCAGTCTGTCTGGAGGTGGCGAGACCTGACCTTCAACGGCGAACCTGACCTTCAACTGTGACCCAAGCAACGCCACCACAACGCGAATTCACAGACGTGGTAAATTGTTTTTTTCGGACCTGAAGATGATTGAACGCTACATAACATTGGCATCCATGCCCAAGCCAGGATTCGAACCCGGAACGCAGGAACCGTGGTTTACTAGACCTTCGCCGTACCGCAGCCTACTACGCTGACATACAAATAAATACATTTGTATTTATACCCACTCAGTTCAATAAACCGTTTATAAACAGGTATACCTTCAAAAGGATGAACAAAGGTTAAGAAATCCAGCCAGAACCGGGAATTGAACCCTGGATCTTCTGCATTGGAAGCAGGAAAAATCCACTTGACCAACAAGCGACAAAAACACATTATAGTTTGTTTTTCTAATAATGTTTTGATTATGCTATGAGCTATGACACATTTCATTTTTGAGACATGCAATCATGAACTGTATTAATTTATTAGAACAATGTTCCTGTCTTCCTTAAATGAACAGTACAAGCCAATAGTGAGCAGCTTCTACAGATTTAAAAACAATTTAATTTTAAGTAAATTTTATTTAATTAAAGTAAGAACGAAGTAAAATAATGTAGATGTTATTAATAAATTTAAGAATAAAAACTGTTACCAAACATTACTATAAAATTGCACAACAAATAATAATTACATTCATTTTGATTACTGCTGGATTTTTGTGTACAACCCCACCACGACCTCATTTCACTGCAAACATAATCATCGCGAATAATCCCGCCCTGCCAATCCGACGGAAATGCGAACAAACCTAGTTTGAGAAGCGGAAGTTATGGATGAGTAAAAGCAAAATAATGCTGATTGCAATGGAAAATAAATTACTATAGTGATTATAGTTGAAAACCTTATCGATTTTGATTGATTTGAATTAGCGTGTCCGTGTACACACTTAAAGTAATATTAGTGAAATTTGTTTACCAATCCAATTTACAATTCAAGATTGAATAATTTGAACGATTGCTATAGCGAAACAGCTCTTTATTTAGAATCCTGTAACTGCTCAATAGAATGCTCAACGGAATGCTCAAGGGAATGCTCAAGAGAATGCTCAAAGGAATGCTCAAGGGAATGCTCAAGAGAATGCTCAAGGGAATGCTCAAGAGAATGATCAAGGGAATGAACAAGAGAATGCTCAACGGAATGCTCAAATGAATGCTCAAGAAAATGCTCAAGAGATTGCTCAAGGAAATGCTCAAGGGAATGCTCAAGAGGATGCTCAATAGAATGCTCAAGAGAATACTCAAGATATTGCTCAAGAGATTGCTCAAAGGAATGCTCAAGGGAATGCTCTAGACCGCCACTGAGAAGATTAGTCCTTGCAATTGAGTGGGTAATACAGATTTTTTGCATAATAATGATTTTATTTTCAACACAATGTCGAACAGAATGATTATTTGATAAGATCCCTCAGCGGTAACACTCGATCGAGACTCCAATTCGGCAACACCGGTGTTCGATTCCGACTACCGACAATCCTTATTGTAGTGGTTTTATAGGGTTTTCTCAGGGCCTGTTCCAGTTTTCTATTTTTGCCTGCCTCGCCTACTTCGCCAACTAACACAACAATTAACAATTGTTACTAATTAATTATTAATTGTTACTAGTCTGACAGGGAAGCTAGTCAACTAAAAACGTCAAGTTGGAACATGCCCTTAGTCACATGGCTAATGCTGTGATTGAGTTTTACGAGATAGAATACGGAAATTAATCCCCAACTAGTGACGCGTCACCCTAATGTACCGAGCTAAAAAAATTAAACTATATTAATAGTTAATATTTTCTTTATATATATATATATATATATACTGACAAGTTAAACTATCGAATTTAAATTATCTTTGTTTATTTTGTTGTTAGTTAATGTTTTAAAACTTACTTTTCAGTTATGGGTCATGAAAGGAAGGGATATGAATATAAGTACTTCTTCATTTATACATGGGGTTGTGAAAAATGGTCCGTGGATGCGCTAATTTCATCAACGAACTGAAAAAATCTTATAGGTACCACACTATAATAATCGAAGAAATCAATTCAGCAACATTTTGTATTTGAAAGAGTATGTTTAAGTCAGTCTACTTACTTACATGATAACATCTACATGATGACTTTTTCCAATATTTAAAAAAGAATTCATCAAATGAATTCACTATGATTTTTATATGGAACTTGACTATCGAAGACACAAATCTCAGAATGAACATCCAAAAGATCCAACGCAACACTAAATAATATTGATGATCGTCTTACAAAGAACTTCCTTCTCCTCCTGTTCATCCCAACACATCATTCTGTCTAGAAGGTCGGCGTACTGAGCCACGGCGGCGTTCACCAAGGTGTCTTGCTCTCCCCCACGATGTTTCTCCAGACACTCCACGACCGCCACTACTATTCTGTACTGATAGGTCATATGGTCGTTCACCATATGAGAGTTTGCCGTCATCCCTTCCCTAGCTTTATAAAGAGCAGTCCAGGTACAGTTAAACATGATTTTTGGTGAACTCGGGAACAAACTGGAATATTTGCGTTCCTCTTGTTCAATGACAGCACTTATTTCACCTCTTTGTTCACACTCGACATCGAATTGAGTTTGTTGGAGTCCAAGTACGAGGAGTAGCTTTATCCTTTCGACGCCTTCTAAACACAGATTAGTGTCGGTTTTGACTGCGGCTAAGCAGGCGGTGTACGTGGGTCTCTGGGCACAGACTTGCTTAAAGGCAGCACGGATTTCCTCCGGTGTTGTGGCTTCCCTCAGCATCTGTTGTTGCTGAATGCTTTGCTTTCGAAAGCACTTAGTGGCTTCACTGTTTAACGTCAACGCTATTGATGGTTCTTCGCGCGGGCAGACTTTACGATCGACTTGATCATCAGTAAGTACTGAACCAACAAGCAATCCCATCGTGAGGATACAGACGTTGGAAATCCTCTTAATCTTGGATTCCTTCATGTTGTCTGCTACAAACAGACGCAATGATTTACCAGTGAGTGTTAACAGCGACTACTGCAACTGCAATCTGGTCCAAACTGCAGAGCTCATATTCTATTGCGACGATTGAGATAACAAATGACGTAATTTCATAAAGACGTCATCAGAGTCATCATCTTAGATAGTGATGGAAAATTACTGACGCCTCGTTTATTAATTATGTGTCACTCGTATTCTATGAACGATTACATAATCGCTTAAAAACTTGTTGCATGAGTGGGAAGTATGTATGTCTTGTTTATTTACAACGTAAGTGAATACACCATTATTGTTCAACTTTAAAATTTCTCCTAGCACCTGGCTGCACACAGTTGATGACGCACGAGTACGACAGAATAGACTCAAGAATATAATATATGTATATATATATTACGAAAAAAAAATTAACGGTTAACCAATCCAACATTTATTTTCAAAAATAAATATCAACGTTTCGACGACGTGTAGGCTCGTATTTTTCAAGTTGTCAAGAAGAAGAAAAACATTAAATCACAATAATCAAAAACACTTCATACAAAATCAAAATCACTGCCACAGCGATACATCACTGGGTAGCTCAAGGCCCGTCGATCCCCTGGCGAAGGAACATTTTTCACCTCCATGTTTGGGGCTCTGCTCCAGCCAGGACGCACAAGTACATGTGATCACAATTATTCCAGGTGTCCCGGTTTTTCGTTTAAGAATTATGGTCACCCTAACACAAGCACTTGTTTTTATATGAGGCGGCAGGACACATGTTCAAGTGTTTAGGATGCGCCCCAGTAAAGAGGTGCCAGTATAGCTTGCCAGTACAGCTTGCCAGTACAGAGGGGCCAGTACAGCTTGCCAGTACAGCTTGCTAGTTTAATTTCGACTGACAATTCAATGAATTCATTGTTAAAATGATTCCGATTACGTTCAGTTGAATTCAGCTGATGTTTTCACCAACATTAGTTCGCTACTCCTAAAAGCAACACGAATTAAGCTCTCTTATCTCATTCACTCTTCTTGTGGTTACATTGGCACACAATCATTTTTGTACATTTTTTGGGAGACTGTGATTTATAGACTCGCATGCAAGAACGACAGAAAAAGAGTAGAACTAAATAAATTTTTTTAAATCATGTTTTAGAAATACTACTCATCCATGAAAAGGGGAAATATAGTGATTATGATTATAATATATCAAACGAAATATGGTGAGTTCGAGTAAAATACATTTACTTTAAGCGACGTCCAATGAATTTTTGAGTAAAGCGAAACATAGTTGGGATAAGGATGACCATATATACAAATATTATAAAATAAGCACATTCATTTTAAGATATTTGCTTTATTTGTAGATTTAATATTCAGAAGAAGTTTATACATTTTAACACGCACACATAAATATATTCAGGATACTTCAATTAGTTTTGTGTTTCATAGGTAAATAACTACTATACTATTTACGTATCACAACTTCGTTAGAGAAAACTTCAGAATAATTCATAGTTTATCAAAAGTCATTATAAGAACAAAAGTAAGAATGTCTGTAATTGTACCAAAAAATACAACAATGATCAAAAGAGAAACAGTTTAACAAAACGATTGATTTTGTTCAGTTTTTCCAACCGAATCTTATCAACTCCAGTTATATGTTGAAACAGAATGGTGGAATTGACGGCATGCAACCTATTTTGAGCGTTACTTCCTAGAATTAACTGATTAAGATATAAAGTACCGGTACTTCAAAATATTTTTAAAAACAAACTATTTGTACGTCTGTTATTCACGCACATGACCAATATAGATATAACCGGTCAAGTGATGAAAATGTTCTACGTGATAAAGGAAAAATCATTACCTTCTGTTTAAGACCTAATTAACCCGATTCTGGATTAGGCCCGGTTTTTCAATCGGTCATTAACGGGGCCATTAGTTGAAGGATTTGTTGGGTTACATATTACAGACCGTCAGCTAACGGCCCCACTAACGACCCGTTAATCGATTGAAAAACCGGGCCTTAGAACTCTTAAACAGAAGGACCAGACCATGATTTCTCAACAATATCTGACCAGAAAGTAACATAGGCCTAGGCCTTCTCAATTATTATTGGCTGAGCAATGTTCGTGTTATACAACTACAATACGGGTTGAACCATGATCACATTATTTAGCATTGATTATTTTCATTGGTTGTATCTTTCATACAGATTATATCTTCTTTAATCCCAAAGAAACAAACAACATTAATAGTTTTACTTGACATAATGCGACTAATGTGATGGTAGATACATGTTGTACAATAGTTATTGTGAGAAAATCGACTTTTTTTGGCTTATTATAGACACTTAGATCATGGACTTATAATAGTAACTCGCAGTTACTATTATAATTCCAAGTTTAGATGCAGTTTAAATTAACTTGTATTTGGTAATTTTTTTAGTAAAAAATGCATCAGTAAAAAAACACTAACATTGGAATGTCTGTGCTCATGTAAATGTGTTAAAATCTCCTTGATAAGCGATACGAGCAATTACGATGATAGGATATTATTTCTATAACACTACAACACTATGTACCTTTGTATCAAGACATAGTTATTATACACACACCTTAACCATGGAAACTATGATCATAGAAGCTATTCACTCATATTAAAGGGAGAAAGTAGTCAGGACAAAGTGTACACAACGTTTTCGGGAATATAATATAAGACAAAATTGCTATTTAAATAATTTAAGTACAAGTTTCTATAAAATGTATGATTAATAAATCTTCATCATTTAATCCATCCCAACCCTCGTGGTGTATCTTAGTATTGTTCTTTGCCACTTTTCTATCAATCGACTAACTTAATGTCCAGTACCTTCAATATCTAGCACGGGAGCAAGATCATAACGTCCGACAAAATGTTCTTGCCAGTCTCAACTAGAGGATTTGACAACTTGACGATGATTCTATCTGCTTTTTAGTCTTCTTTCTATTCTCCTCCTCAAGTTTTTGAATCCTTTCGGCAGATTTCCTCATCTCCGCTTCATGCTTTTCCTTCAGTTCCTTCATTTCCAGAGCCATCTGTTTTGCGTTAAGCCTATTCAACTTCATAGATGCCAACAAACGAGCCCTACTGATTTCGTTCTGGATGATTTTAATGGTCTCATCCAACCTTTCGAAATATATGTTAGAGTTATTCAATCCCAAAGTTTCATCCAAAAATTCAACAAACTGAAGCTTAACGTTCATGTTGTTACACTGGATTTGGTCTTCGACACCACATATGTTCCCCAGGTCGAATATTTTTGACAAAACGAGTTTCAAACACAAAACTGTTTCAGTTTTTGGTACCAGCAGGTTTACCATTTTCTCCATTTCCAGCAACGTTTCGTCCATCTCGCATACTTCCTCGACCTTTTTAATTTCATGTATTGCATCAGACTTACGGGCAAACCCGTCTTTCACCTTCTCTAACACACGAAGGTACTCGACTATATTACAAAACTGCGAGTGCGAGAGAAGAAGGAATATTTTTGATCTTTCGGAAACCCCTGGATTTACATTTACTAGCTCTCGGTTAGGTATACCCGTTATGGTATTCGCAATATCAGTAACAGCTAGACCAACACAAGCATTATTTATTGATCCTTCTAAAGCAGGCACGTTAAAGAATGCTATACATTCTTTATTGTAAGCAATATATTGAATCAAGGATCTAGCCGACACAACCATCCTCGATTGATTGAGTATAGTCTCCTTTAAAAGATCACAAATGTCACTTGATGAAAACTTGCCGTCACCTTTGGAGAAGACTATCCTGATGCTTCCATGTAAAACACTCGTATCGGGGAATATCTTGTCTATCTTATCCATGAAATTCGTGAACGAACTAATGTTATCACCTGTTATATCGCGTATATCTGTAATCAACACAAATTTGACTGATTTGGCGTTCCTGATGATTTCTTTAATGTAGAAGGCGTTAGCAATGTCCTGCGTCTCGCCTCTATTGTCCTCGAACCCTGGGGCGTCCACCAGCTTCTCCTTGATACCAGACTTGGTAGCGGTCCACACGGTGGGGAGGGTGGTTTCAGAAACAGACTCCATACCTATGGTCGGTCCCTTCTCTTCATCATTAACCTTTTCTATCCGCATTGTAAACGGCACAGTTTTCTTTTTGACAGCTCGAAGCTCGTTGCCAATACAATAATTTACCAGAGTACTCTTTCCAGATTTAGTATTTCCTATGAACATTAAAATGTCTTCGTCCCTAACTTCATACAAAATCCTCTTACTCTCTGCACAATTGAGTAGCTCCTGGATGTTTTTGAACTGTTCCTCGAATTGTTTTTCAACCATTGAGCTGACCCTGTATCCGCGTAAAACTTCCATTGCCCCAATTTGGCCGGCCATTCGTAGGAACTGTATTGGACTGATTTGTTTCTTACTGCGTCGACTGTACTGAATTGAATCTGAAATGAGAACATTTTTCTAATTGCAATATGTTTATTAGCCACTTCCGCTCGCCCCGGCCCTGGAGTTTCAATTAAAAGTCTGGCAGTTTGAACGATATTGATTCGAAAGATAGCATTCATCGGTAAGCTGGTAATTGTCTCCTTTATTGGTACTTCTAGAGACGTTTCCCTCAACCAATGGACTCTTGTTGGTTATACTACCGAGGGTTTCCAAAGGGTGCCAACTGCTTGGTTGTGGTTTTAGCAGAACTAGTAATATAATCGTCTGTCATAAAAAAATAACACCCTTTAGAAACCACATGCATTCAAAGAATTATGTTCCAATTTTTTCGTATTTATATTGATTTCAGCCTCCTGATTAGCGAAATGTTTCAAACTTGAGTTCTGATTTGAAAATAGGACCACAATCTAGAATCTCCTTTATGGTACTCAGTACATTTTTAAACCCAACTGTATTTCACAACTACTAATGTGGGAACATGTATTTTAATATGAAAATAAAGACCCAAATTGAATTGAAATTGAAAGTGATATCACATTTTTGACATCTTAAAAAATCAAAATTTCAAACCTTGGTTTGTGTTAAAAACGACTAATATTAATTACATATTTTTTAGTAGGTGAAGGAGCGGACAAATTTATATACCTTATGTGACTATTCAAAAATGAAAGCTTTGAAAATTGCTTTGTCCACCCCTAGAGAAAAACCTATAAACCCCTATTTAAGATCCATCTTTTAAATTAGAGAAAAAAGTTTTTGGAGTAGGATCACATTTGGAATGGAAGTTCGAAGTTAATATTTCTAAAATAGCTTTGTCAAGCCCTGGGACCAAATACTTAGGGAGGGACACTTCATACTTGTACTTTCAAATATAAAGAGCTAAGCTTGGTTAGTTGGCTGAAGGAAATGTTATTATCATATTTATTACTATTTATAACAACAAAATGAAAAGTAATGAATTCACCCCTTTCACTCCAGGAGCCAAATCAGGATAAATTAATTTTGGAATCATCTACCACATCAAAGAGTAAAATTTTTCGTGAGTGTGCCAAAAGAAACATAACGTCCAAATTTCTCACGATTTTGTGCTAACTGCTAAAGACCGGACAAAGTGAAACGTTTCTTATGTCGAGCATGTATGTGGGTGGTTTAGATTGTCGTATGTCAGTATTAGACAATGACGTGCGAGTATGACCACATAGCACACGCACACGCACACGCACACGCACAATCATGCTCCAGGTTTGTGCTATTGTATTAGCAATCTCTTAGGTTTACAGTTTAGTACAGTGGTTCCCAACCAGAGAACCTTTGCTAGGGGTGCCGCAAAATTTCCGTTGAAATTGAACAAGATAGGTAGGTGTTTCAGCATAAACTAACATTAGACAAACCCTCTCAGACCCCACATTCTCAATTGAGGACACAAATTTTTGGATTTTATTACAGTCAAAGGGGACCTATGTTCTCATTTACAGCTGTTTAAAAAAATTAGATGTTTAGATCCCGACAGGGTATATCTTACTATCTTTGGTTTAGATGAAGATGATTGCATTTTTGTTTTTACCAACTATAAGTAAGTAGTGGTACAGTAATTAAATCATGAATTTAATTTGCAAAAAGGCTGATTTATAACAGTTCTTATATATTTTTAAAAATTATTGGTTTTTAGCGTGGGCGTTAGTGGAAGGCGGGGGTGAGGAGGGGTGGGGAGTGGGGGGAGTCGCATGTCTACTGAATGTAGGCTTGGGGTGTCTCGTTTCAAAAAAGGTTGGGAACTACTGGTTTAGTAAACCACCTCGCTTCAAGTAATAAGCAGTTATGTTATAGATATATTATTAATTATGTACATTTAATATTGTGACTATAACGTCATGTAAACATTTTTTTATAGTAATAATGTAATGTTCTGTACATGGTTTTGAAAAATGAAACAAGAATTAAGATCACAACAATTTTCTTGATGTTAATTCTTGACAGAACATAAGTGCGTGTGAATGTTTAGGTTTTTTGTTTAATGACATTCACTATAAAAAAATGGGAATTTTCGGGGCTAGATGTTGTCAAGATCTGATCTTCAATTGCTAGAATAATGTTAAAAAATTTTACGTTTAAAAAATTACATACAATTTGAGATGTTGAAAATGGTCTTATCCAAACACAATCAACTTTGCATCTTTTTAAAGAATATACTTAGGTCTGATAATATCTATATCCCCGAATAATTAAAACACTTTGATATTGTAATCAATTATATTTTATATAGTTCAGTAGTTTGTTTTGTTTTTGTTGTTATTTTTATTTATGATTTCATTACTATTCATTGTTTGCATAGCTTAGTTTTATTTAAGGTCCTCCTTTGTAAATCAGTCTTTATAACTGAATAGGATAGACATTAAATAAATAAATAAATAAATAAATGTTATTTCAAAGTAACGAGCATAAAACAAACTTAAATCCCCATGCATGGAAGTGATGTATTTGAGCCAAACACACTTAGGCCCGAATGCATAGGCTAGTTCACACTCAAGCCTTCCTCAACTCAGCCTCTCCTCAGCCTCGCCTAGCCACCAATCACAGAGCCGTCTACACGGCAATGCCGTTCCGTGATAGGTGGTTGGGCAAGGCTGAGGAGAGGCTGAGTTGAGGAGGGCTTGAGTGTGGACTATGCATTCGGGCCTTAGGCGTTCTCAAGTTGGTAAAAGCCTTGGTTAGACTAACCACTGATTACAAAAGTGATTGAAAAACCGGCCCATAATACGTAATCAATGCTACGGATGACGTTGTCACGATAACTGTCACAATGTATAGGGGGGTCGTCACCACAGTCGCATCACCACAGTCGCGTCACCACGTCACCGCAGTCGCGTCACCACGTCACCGCAGTCGCGTCACCACGTCACCGCGGTCGCGTCACCACGTCACCGCAGTCGCGTCACCACGTCACCGCGGTCGCGTCACCACGTCACCGCAGTCGCGTCACCACGTCACCGCGGTCGCGTCACGACGTCACCGCAGTCGCGTCACCACGTCACCGCGGTCGCGTCACCACGTCACCGCGGTCGCGTCACGACGTCACCGCAGTCGCGTCACCACGTCACCGCGGTCGCGTCACCACGTCACCGCAGTCGCGTCACCACGTCACCGCGGTCGCTTAGCCGGTTCTCATACAAACACCGAAGTTAATGCTGGGTTTACACACCGTAATAAGGTTTAAGATTTAAGATTTTGTTCTAAGGAAAGTATTTTCCAAACTGATTTACTAGGATCGCTACCATTGGCCGCATTTATAAAGCTTGTCTCTCATTGGCTGGGCCTAAGAATTTAAGGAATTACAGGTTACAAGTTGGAATAGTTTCAACTTTCGTTCTAGCCCTTAAATCTTAGGAAGTTATGTGAACGCCATGATGCTACTGGCTTGATTCAACTTCGTTTAACCTTATACCTTAAACCTTATTACCGTGTGTAAACCGGGCTTAAGCAACCTCGGGCCGGGTCAGGAGGTGGATGGGTGACCACTCGCCTCTGAAACAATAGTTACCGTTGGTTAGAGCAGATTGGAGGGTTCGAAAGCTTGTGTAACAGCTTCGTTCTTCTCGTCAACTGCTCGGCAGTCCAGGTTAGTGGAGGAACCTATATAACTGGTCAAAGTTCTACACCGTCCTTTCGGATGGGACGTAAAGCCGATGGTCCCCTTGGCACTTTTCGCCAGGAGTAGGCAACGTGCCGGTACCAGGCTTCCCCTCCTCCCTTCCTCATAAATCATAATCATTCACCAATCATCCCTCATCAGGCTAAAGAGGGCATTGTGCCATACATTAAGGCCTTCATCACAATAAAATAAATAAAAATAACCATGTATTATCACCGCGGCCGAGAGTGGGCGAAAGAGTGACAGGGGGGGGTGGGGGGTGGGGGGATTATGGCAAATTTCAATAATATCCCAATTTATCCAAATTATTATTTATTTCAGGAATATTTTTGTAGGTTTAACGTACATAATTTCTAAAAATGTGGGCTGACACGTGCCGAACATCACAACATGCATTTCCAGTTATGAGATAAGTCTCGTTACTGAACGAGAGATAAACGAGGCGTCCTATTAGGGTGTTTCCTCTGTAACGGCAATGGACAGCTCGCAGTGGCGAACTAAGAATTATTTCGGGGGGGGGGGGGGGAGGGGGGGGTTAACAGGGGAGAGTGAGATGTGGGAACAGCAAGGGGTCTAAGGGGGGGGGGGGGTTAACAGGGGAAAGTGAGGTGTGGGAACAGCAAGGGGTCTAAGGGGGGGGGTGGTTAACAGGGGAAAGTGAGGTGTGGGAACAGCAAGGGGTCTAAGAGGGGGGGGGTTAACAGGGGAAAGTGAGGTGTGGGAAAGCAAGGGGTCTAAGGGGGGGGGGGGGGTTAACAGGGAAAGTGAGGTGTGGGAACAGCAAGGGGTCTAAGGGAGGGGTGGTTCACAGGGGAAAATGAGGTGTGGGAACAGTAAGGGGTCTAAGGGGGGGGGGGTTAACAAGGGAAAGTGAGGTGTGGGAACAGCAAGGGGTCTAAGTGGGGGGGGAGGGTGTTAACAGGGGAAAGTGAGGTGTGGGAACAGCAAGGGGTCTTAGGGGGGGGGGGGTTTAACAAGGGAAAGTGAGGTGTGGGAACAGCAAGGGGTCTAAGGGGGGGGGAGGTTAACAAGGAAAAGTGAGGTGTGGGAACAGCAAGGGGTCTTAGGGGGGGGGGGTTAACAGGGGAAAGTGAGGTGTGGGAACAGCAAGGGGTCTAAGGGGGGGGGGGGTTAACAGGGGAAAGTGAGGTGTGGGAACAGCAAGGGGTCTAAGGGCGGGGTGGGGGTTAACAGGGGAAAGTGAGGTGTGGGAACAGCAAGGGGTCTAAGGGCGGGGTGGGGGTTAACAGGGGAAAGTGAGGTGTGGGAACAGCAAGGGGTCTAAGTGGGGGGGGAAGGGTGTTAACAGGGGAAAGTGAGGTGTGGGAACAGCAAGGGGTCTAAGTGGGGGGGGAAGGGTGTTAACAGGGGAAAGTGAGGTGTGGGAACAGCAAGGGTTCTTATGGGGGGGGGGGGGTTTAACAGGGGAAAGTGAGGTGTGGGAACAGCAAGGGTTCTTATGGGGGGGGGGGGGGTTTAACAAGGAAAAGTGAGGTGTGGGAACAGCAGGGGGTCTAAGGGGGGGGGGGGGGGTTAACAGGGGAAAGTGAGGTGTGGGAACAGCAAGGGGTCTAAGGGGGGGGGGGGGTTAACAGGGGAAAGTGAGGTGTGGGAACAGCAAGGGGTCTAAGGGGGGGGGGGGGGTTAACAGGGGTAAGTGAGGTGTGGGAACAGCAAGGGGTCTAAGGGGGGGGGGGGGTTAACAGGGGAAAGTGAGGTGTGGGAACAGCAAGGGGTCTAAGTGGGGGGGGGGAGGGTGTTAACAGGGGAAAGTGAGGTGTGGGAACAGCAAGGGGTCTAAGGGGGGGGGGGGGGGGGGGGGTTAACAAGGGAAAGTGAGGTGTGGGAACAGCAAGGGGTCTAAGGGGGGGGGGGGGGGTTTACAAGGGAAAGTGAGGTGTGGGAACAGAAAGGGGTCTAAGGGGGGAAGGGGGGGGGACGTTAACAGGGGAAAGTGAGGTGTGGGAACAGCAAGGGGTCTAAGGGGGGGGGGGGGGTTACAAGGGAAAGTGAGGTGTGGGAACAGCAAGGGGTCTAAGGGGGGAAGAGGGGGGGGACGTTAACAGGGGAAAGTGAGGTGTGGGAGCAGCAAGGGGTCTAAGGGGGGGGGGGGGGTTACAAGGGAAAGTGAGGTGTGGGAACAGCAAGGGGTCTAAGGGGGGAAGGGGGGAGGGACGTTAACAGGGGAAAGTGAGGTGTGGGAGCAGCAAGGGGTCTAAGGGGGGGGGGGGGGGTTACAAGGGAAAGTGAGGTGTGGGAACAGCAAGGGGTCTAAGGGGGGAAGGGGGGGGGGGACGTTAACAGGGGAAAGTGAGGTGTGGGAGCAGCAAGGGGTCTAAGGGGGGAAGGGAAGGGGGACGTTAACAGGGGAAAGTGAGGTGTGGGAACAGCAAGGGGTCTAAGGGGGGGGGGGGGTTTACAAGGGAAAGTGAGGTGTGGGAACAGCAAGGGGTCTAAGGGGGGAAGGGGGGGGGACGTTAACAGGTGAAAGTGAGGTGTGGGAACAGCAAGGTGTCTAAGGGGGGAAGGGGGGGGGGACGTTAACAGGGGAAAGTGAGGTGTGGGAACAGCAAGGGGTCTAAGGGGGGAAGGGGGGGGGGGACGTTAACAGGGGAAAGTGAGGTGTGGGAACAGCAAGGGGTCTAAGGGGGGAAGGGGGGGGGGGGACGTTAACAGGGGAAAGTGAGGTGTGGGAACAGCAAGGGGTCTAAGGGGGGAAGGGGGGGGGGTTAACAAGGGAAAGTGAGGTGTGGGAACAGCAAGGGGTCTAAGGGGGGAAGGGGGGGGGACGTTAACAGGGGAAAGTGAGGTGTGGGAACAGCAAGGGGTCTAGGGGAGGAGGCGAAGAATGAAACTCCAAGCCAAATTGTGTGTCTGTGTCCAAGCGATACCCATTTGTTCAAATGACATTACTGTTGACAATAGTTCCTACAAGGTTTCAGCTGAAAGACATATTTATTTTGGTTGAAATGTATAGGCACCGTGTTTTGCCACTGAGCGCGCTAGTGAGATCGATTGAAGCGCTCATGTGTCAGACCGGCGCACTTTGGTTATGAAAACATTGCACCGTAGCAATGGAAAACCACGCGGGAGGTACGAAGTATATCGTCATTAAATACGGATTTAATAAAATAAATCCAGGCTACGAGGCAAAGCAATTTTTTAAAATCTGCCCATGTTTTTGATTTAACGGAAAACTCGAGATGGTGTGATTAATTTTATAACGACGCAAGTGGTCAGGCAGACGTCAGTGAGTTTGACGCCCTATGATGTCAAAATTGAAGTAAGTTTTGTGTATTTTATGTTATGTGTTGTGGTTTATACCTAGTAGGACTCTTTTAAGTACACAATTAAAAGTTAGGTATACTGAAAGAAAAATCATTGTTGCATTATGTGGACAGAACGGGCCCAGCATAGGCCTAGCATTGCTATAGCATATGGGTAGGCCTAGGCTACGCTCGTAAACTTGTAAAAGTGAACGCTTATCGATGTATTTTGGTACCGTTTTGTGCAGCCAATCATACAACCACCCTTGTTGCCACTTCTCGCTACCCTTTCAGCCATAACTAATAATGTATCATACAATTACGCAACAATTATTGGAAAAAACAATCTCAATGACATGTAAACGCCATTTAATGACTTCTGGTAGGCCGAGGCGTGATCTTGTTCTGTTTCTTTCCTCTCCGAACTGCAAAGTTCTGCCGCTGCACGCGCTGTATGTACCTATAGGCCCTCTACGATATGTACACATTCACACAATTGTTGTCCCTAACACTGTCATAACATTAATTACCATTAACATCATTATTATATTTTCTAGTTCTAAAGAAGCAGTGAAGTAGTTAGTAGTAAATATCAGCCACGATGTAGTTTCGGGGGAGGTTTCAACCCCCTAAATATATCGCCACTGGTAGTGCGCAATATTGAATCACGCAAAACTAACAATATTTTATTGATATTTTGAGTCATTGAAGTAGTGAACCATACCGGGGACTCGGTTTTCTAACAGCCAAACAGTGAATATAATACTACCAAATATTATCGTTGTTAGGTTGTTTTTATGTTTTCTAAATAATAATCACAGAAAACACAATCGCAACAATTATTACATTACATAAACAATTATTATTATTGCACTATTTGAAAATAATTTAGTTCATTACAAACGCCTGATTCCCTTGGTACGAATGACCTTTTCTGGTTAGTATGGGACACAGTGACTGACCAGTTTAAACTCACTTGTTTTCAAATTCCTGAAGAGATATCTTATCTAGGTAATAACCACCAATAATTGGATCAAGTACCAATATTTTAGTTTCAGCCACTTTCTTTTAAAATGTTGAGTTATTTCCTCAAAAATTTCCATTTTATAAATTGCCCCCTTGCCGACATTACACGACTCAATACTTTCGTCAAACTTATTGAATTCAAGAACAAAAGCGAATCAAAAACTGTTGGTAAAAAAAACTGCAACAATATAGCTTTTATTAATTGATGCTTTTTTGTCATTGAATTCAATAAGTTTGACGAAAGTATTGAACCGTGTAATTTGGGTATTATCTTTATTACATCTCAATTGCGTCTACTTTAGTTTCATAGTATTTATACAATTTAAAGAATATGTTTATTTTGTTTTTGGAGTTGCGTACAAGTTACAACTCAAAAAATAAATTACAACTTCTGTAAACTGTATCAATACTAAGAAAGTTCACGTGGAATTGAAAAGTGAGTCGCTGTGTTCCATAAATATCCATTTCAATATCTTGAACCGTTCTCATTACAACAATAAGTTAAAGTTTCCGTGGCCTCTCTATTACCGTCAATGTTAGATATATAACTGATGAAGTAGCATGTCTTACCTGATAAGCGGCACAGCCGAGACTATAGCAGTAGTTCGGCCTTGTTCTATGTAGACACAGAAACATCAACAGCTGATAACAGACCGAAGGTAGTATTGCGGTACTTGCATTAAACCCACCCCTCTTTCGTTGCGACCATGCTTCACGCATGCGTAATACGTTGAGTCATTCCAGGAGGGAAACAACAATACATGACGTGACAGGGTTTCCATTTCCTTGGCTTGTTCGTTGCGACCATGCTTCACGCATGCGTAATACGTTGAGTCATTCCAGGAGGGAAACAACAATACATGACGTGACAGGGTTTCCATTTCCTTGGCTTGTTCGTTGCGAGTGAATGATTACAAGAATTATCAATAAGAAAATGTGTGTGTTTTTTTTTTTTTGGGGGGGGGGGATTCTTAAAAAAATATAATTAAAAACAGTGGCTGGTAAATTCAAAATCGATATACGAATTTTTGAACCGGTAGATAAGGTCCTGGCTAGCCTGGGTCATATTATATTTACAAATACCGTATCTCTTATTTTTAGATGTTTCTTCTTCACGTGTATAACATCCGCTTCAGCGACTGTTACGACTGAAGAAAAGCTCGAAAAAACTTCAATCAGGACTGTCGGTGGCCGGAATCGAACCGGCGACCTCCGGAATGATAATAATAATAATAATAATAATAATAATAATAATAATAATAATAATAATAATAGTAATTTTTTTTTTTTTTTTTTTTTTTATTAAATCGTTTCACACATACGTACAATATGAGAAATTGTTTAAATTCCCACTAAACCACATAGTGGTTTGTCAGTGGGACAATCATATAATTAAAGTGCAGTATGCGGACTGGTCGTGACACACAAAAGATATAATTTATGATATATAGTTTATGTAATTTAAATATAATTTATGGTTAATAGAAATACAAAGAGAGTAGTGAAATACAAGAAATAGCATAAATACAATAAGTGGTTCGTTCAATCATAATTATATATGTACAAATATAAATTTACCATGACTTCTTCTCTAAATAATTCAAATAATATAATCTACATTGCCGTTTAATAGTTGACAATTTGTCTGCGTATAATAGACCTCCTGGCAGTGAATTAAATACTCGTGGTACCACAGACTGCAAACGACGATCGCCGTACTTATTGTGTGACAAAGGCACAATGTAATGTCCCTTTGTCGCTGATCGGGTGATTTTCGAATGTATGTAGGGGCGTTTGTAGGTTGAGTCAAAGAAATGCTTAATTATTAAACGGTAATTATATTGTAAATCAACAGGTAAAATAGAATAGAAGCTGTAGATGAACGGAAAGTCTGGTTGAATGTAATATGTACTGCGGGGGTAAATCAATAAGAGTATACTTTTCTGTAAATTTAATAAGTTATTTAAAATATACCTTGACGCGTTTCCCCATGACAGAATAGCATACGATATGGTTGCCTCCACCAGAGCAATATAAACGATACGGATCAAACCAAAAGGTAATATTGATTTTAAATTATATAACTGGTATGCACAAGAACGAAGTTTTTTACATAGCATATTAATATGAGACTTCCAAGAAAAATCCTTGTCTACTAAAACTCCTAGGTACTTATGTTCAAGCACCGATTCAATTTGTTTTTGACAATTGCAAATATTACCAGATTTCGATTTTAGTGCCATATTATGAATACAATCTATTGAATGAAACTTTATCTTTATTTCTGTGTTCCTATCTTTATTAAGTGGCATACAAATATGCACGAATTTAGTTTTTGACGAATTGACAACTAAAGATTTATCATGTGTCCAGCATTGTAAGTTACGGAAATCATCATTAATATAGATTGTAGCTGTCGCGAGATCTCGGTGCACTGCAACAATTGCTGAATCGTCAGCAAAGAAAAAAGCTGCACACTTTTTAATTATATTCCCAATTTCATTTACGTAAATTATGTAAAACTGTGGTCCCAGAATAGAACCTTGGGGAACTCCTGATTGAACGTTTTTAATGTTACTAAAAGTTTTCCCTATTTTCACTGTTAATGTTCGGTTGCTTAGATAACTATTGAACCATTTCAAAACGTTGCCTCTAACTCCAATTTTTTCTAATGATTCCAAAAGTTTTACGTGACTTATGGTGTCAAAGGCTTTCGTAAAATCAACAAACATTGCAATAACATGTAAGTTTTCATTAAGCTTTGTATTTATTAAATTTGTGAATTGAAGCAGGAGTTCCTCAGTACTTTTTCCTTTCTGATACCCAAACTGCTTATTATTTATTATTTTAAATTTAGTTAAATAATTTATGAGACGGTCAGCTATATAACGTTCTAAGATTTTCTCTATTACTGATAATATTGCAATTGGACGATAATTTGAAAAGCACATATGGTCATTCTTTTTATAAATTGGCCTTACTATGGCCACTTTCATTTTTTGTGGAACCTTCCCCTCTTTGATTGACAAGTTAATCAAATGCGCAATAACTGGAGAAATCTCACTTTTTATGTTTTTAATGTCCAACACCCTAATTGCATCGAAACCTGGTTGTTTATTAATATCTAAATTATCAATTATTTCCTCTACTGTGCTTACTTCTACTGGAGGCAACCACATTGATTGCGCATTAGTATTTATACTATCTTCTGGCCCGCAAGATAAATAGCAGTCATGCGTTACGTCCTCCACCTCCTGTACGAAAGTGTCAGCGAACTGGTTTGCTATATATTCGTGAGTATGTTTTTTGCCTAAATACTTGTTTATTACTACATCAACGGGATCTTTGGTTTTCCGTCCTGATACTTTGTTTATTATATTCCAGGTTCCTTTTATATCATCTTTACTTTTGTTAATCTCTTCCCTATAATAATTCACCTTAGCTTCTTGTATACTTTTATTGACCTTGTTCCTAGATTTTTTGTAATTGTCTCTATATAATCTTTTATTTGGATTTAATGGATTACAGCTCTTCCACTGATTAAATAATTTGTCTCTGTTTTTCATATTTTGGAGTAACGAGTAAAAAGTAAAATAATAATAATAATAATAATAATAATAATAATAATAAAAAAAAAATAATAATAATGTGGACAATGATATATTAAGTAGTAGCCAAATGTGGGCATTTGAGAAGCAGAAGAAGTAGAAGAAGAAGAAGATATATTAAGTAGTTCTAAGTAGATTTTAATAAGGTAAACACATGGAAATACTTGACATTTGTGTCCGTACAACATGTTTATGCCGGTTTTGACCGAGTTTGTATGTATTGCAACAATAAAATAATAATAATAATATTTATAATAATAATAATAATATTATTATTATTAATAATAATAATAATATTATTATTATTAATAATAATAATAATAATAATAATAATAATATTATTATTATAATAATAATAATACTAATAATATTATAATAATAATAATAATAATAACAATAATAATAATAATAATAATAATAATAATAATAATAATAATAATAATAATAATAATAATAATAATAATAATAATAATAATAATAATAATAATAATAATAATAATAATACAACAGAATGATTGATGGAATCTCTACAACATAGTATTCGTCAAGTCATCGCGGCCCTGGCCCCAGATAACTGAGCCGTGTGAGTCTCACGCCCGTCAATATAATAACGATGTGTTTACTGTTTACCGACCCGTGACAATCTTCATCAAGTCGGTAAGACAGGTCATCATCTTGTCCGTGTTGAGAACCACAAGTATTCGACTCAGATCCACGGGTCACGTCTGTTATGCCCGGGGGCGAACAAATATGAGACGATCCGACTATACAAAACGCTCTGTGTGACGCATTGATTAGAGAGCGCGTCCATGTCCACGAACTTTCTGGCAAAACTTCCTCAAAGCTATAGTCATTGTTCAATGTAAGAGATAAAGATAAAAGTGTAAAAACAACAATAAACAACAATACGAATGCGCATTGCATTTTGTTGTCATTTTGTATATAATGTGGATCGACTTCAATAAACATTTTTCGCATAGACATGCCTGCTGTGGCCGACGGCCTGCGGTGCACCCCAGCTAATTATTTGGCTATTTGGATAGTTGCGAAGGAATGTCTTTCTGACTCCGAATAAGCGATTTGTTCGGGATTCGAGCCAGTATCAACTCTGAGAGAAAATAATTTTCGAAACGTATTCGATATTTCGTAGTGGTTTCAAACCGTTTCGACTTTTTCTGTTCGATTCGATCTCGATTTAAAAATGTTAAATTGAATCAACGTTCTATTGCAACATTACAACACCCATGAATACCCTGTTAATGGATTATTGCAAGACTTGACTGAAGCATCTAAGACGCAGTACAACATAATTCGATTCATCAACTAATCAAGGGGTGAAGGGTTGATGCCATAACTTGTGTCACTCTCACCAATAAGCAATACATTGATGATACAATTGGCCAATTATTGAACTGCAATAATGAACCTATAGAGAAATAGAGAATGCCTTCATATCGACGTTGCAACTTTTATCAATGCCACAAATATCGAGGACAACGTTACTGGAGCAATTGTTGCACCTGTTCGTATGATCACAATAAGGTTGTGTTGTGTTCATCAATTTTAGCTTGTGCAAGGTTTAGCAAGGTTTTAGCTATTCAGAAATCACATTGCAATTTGTAAACAACCTAAATATCAAATTCTTTGGACACACCGACAAGTTTTGTTACGTTGTTGTGGAAGAAGGACGCACTTTGTACTGTATGGTGTTTGGTTTGGACTGTTCAAACATATCAAGTTATTAAACACATGATTATGTAATAGCCGAGTTATAGAAATATAAGTAACCTTAACCCACTACTAAAACCCCGCCACGTTGCCGTATTAGAGACATCTCCCGAATATTATACAACATAACAGTCCCAGTGAATTCGTAAGAAATACAGACTCTAACTTTTGTAATTTTATAATTGGCACGATTGTTACATTTTGTTAACTATACGCATAAATGGCAGGTGTTCCCACAAAATGAACGATTCAGAAATTGAGTTATTATTATGAAAAAGACAAGTAAGGTTCCTTACTACATACAACCCATACAAATTATCCACCCATCGCAGTAAATAGTGCAAAGATGCCTAAATCCTAATAAGTTTACTTATAGCAAATCATAGCAACCCTGACCGATAGAGGTAGCTCAGCGGTAAGGCCGCCCGCGCACTAAGCGGCCAGGCCGCGCGACCATGGCCGCGCGGCCAAAAACCATCGCGACTTTGCTCCGCGACTTTGCTCCACGACTTGGTCGCGCGACCACAAATATGTAATTCATATTTGTTTGATCTCAGTTAGAATAATATTACATGAAAAAAATATATTTTTTTAAAAACAACGCTTATATTCAGAGGCAGGGCCCAGATTCACAAAAGTGCCTAGTGCTAAGACGTCGTAGTTTAGGCAAATCTTAGTGAAATTAACCACGCATATATCGCTCTGCAATGTCCTAAAGATACAATATAGTATAATAACAACAATTTAACTAATAATATTGTATTTGTGAATGTGCAGTAATACCCAAGGATGATTTATCTTGATTTATCTATCTAGGATTTGCCTAACTTAGGACAACTTAGAGTTAGGCATCTTTGTGAATCCAGGCCCAGGAGTTTATGGTATTAACGATAAATGCGATTTTCTTAGAAAATGTTTTATAAGTACAGATGTGGACGTTTTAGGTACTTGTGGTGCTGGAAATGACTTTTTTTTTTCGCGCGAATTTCCGCGATTTTTAAGTATAGCCGCGATTTGAGCGATTCTACCCATTATTCACGAATAACGTTGGAATAAAATAAATGAATGACGAATTTGCGATTTACCGTCCATTTTTTACGTTTTTGTGTCAACAGTCACGTCACGGCCGCACGGCGTCCTCGGCAACGCACTGCAATTTGGAGACATAGATTAAAGCTGAAGTCATGACATTGCGTTGTTCTGCGGGACGGTGCGCGACGGATGTTTTGGGCCAATCAGGAGCGACCTGGGTGCACTTAGGTCGCTCCTGATTGGCCCAAAACCTCCGTGGCTTACCGTCCCGCAGAACAACGCAATGTCATGAATCCAGCTTAAGGAAACTAGTGTGAGTAGGCCTACAATAAGTGGTCACTGTTTTACATAGGCATACTCAGTGATTCATTGATTAATTAATGTGTTTATAGTTGTGCTATGTACCTAATAAATGTATGTTGATACATATTTGTGTTCTAATTTTTAGTCTATATGCATTTTCCACCGTCCCAACGTAGCCGAAAATAGAAAAAAATTAACACCGCTGTAAAAACGATTTTTTCCGAAATATTCAACACCAATTCACCACCTTTTTAAATCTTAAAAACGAAATATTCAAAACATTTTCACCATAAACTCCTGTCTCTGCTTATATTTAAATGCACTAAAAAGTAAAAAATAAATTTTCGCCCAACAAATTTTTGCCTCACTCGGAAAATAAAAGCGTTGGGCGCTTTCGGTATTGACATAGATTGCAGTATTCTGCTTTTTATGCAGGGAAAGCGCCCAACGCTTTTATTTTCCGAGTGAGGCAAAAATTTGTTGGGCGAAAATTTATTTTTTACTTTTTAGTGCATTTAAATATAAGCGTTGTTTTAAAAAAAATATATTTTTTTCATGTAATATTATTTTATACCTTTTAGTCTTAAAGAATCTTGCAATCGAATATATATCGAATATCGATTGATTAATTAATTATGATAGTTTAATTGATTATTTAGTAAATATGACAATTGATTCATGTATTGTCATTAAGAATACGTCTGTGTGCAAACTTTCAGCTCAATTCGACGTTTGAAAGTGAGTGTTTTATCGATCCCCATATAAAATATCAAATAATTAATTATGATGGCTTAATTGATTATTTAGTAAATATGACAATTGATTCATGTGTTGTCATTAAGAATACGTTTGTGTTAAAACTTTCAACTCGATTTGACGTTGGGAAGTGGGTTGTACATCGATTTCCATATAAAACATTAATTAATTAATTATGATAAATAAATTGACGATTTAGTAAATATGACAATTGATTCGTGTATTGTCATCAAGAATACGTCTGTGTGAAAACTTTTAACTCGATTTGACGTTGGAAAGTGGGTTAAACATCGATTTCCATATAAAACATTAATTAATTAATCATGATAAATTAATTGACAATTTTGTAAATATGACAGTTGATTCATGTATTGTCATTAGAAATACGTCTGTGTACAAAATTTCAGCTTGATCGGACATTTAAAAGTAGGTGAAATATCGATTCAAAGATTCATCGTTTTCCATGTAAAACATTAATTAATTAATTATGATGAATTAATTGTCAATTTAGTAAATATGACAGTTGATTCATGTATTGTCATCAAGAATACGTCTGTATAAAAAATTTCAGCTTGATCGGACATCTAGAATTTAGGTGGAATATCGATTCAAAGATTCCGTTCAGACAAACAAGGCAAGTTAATACAAGCGTTGTAATAAAATGAACGCCGAACAAGTTGCGGCATTTTGGTACTTGCTAAGAAAGCGTCGAAATAGAAGGAAGAAGAAATTGCCACCAAACAAGGTGACGAGCTCCTCCCACTACTTCCTTTTCACATCTTTGTCACTATACTCTTCACAAGCTAGATTCCATATTGCAGGACGATTCTCTATCTCCATTACAAACATTTCAATATCAAAATTGCGTGACATTTCCCTTTTTTTAAATGCGAGAACACCAAAACCGGCAAAACCTGCTACACAGCCGTTCACACAACGATTCAGCCACTTACACTTTTTGCTATGCTCTTTTGATGAATGAGTCATGTTTGGACAGGCCAGGCCGCAGGATTTCTGCGACCAGTGCGCTACCTGCCATCGTGGAAATATTTGGCCGCGCGACAGCCTGGCCGCGGTGCGTGTCGCGCAGGATCTCGTCGGCCGCGGCGACCAGCCGGCCGCTGGTATTGACGGCAATGGTTCTCGTTGGCCGCGCGGCCATGGTCGCGTAGTGCGCGGGCGGCCTAAGACGCGAGACTCTCGGGAGGTTCCCGGTTCGATTCCGGCCACCGGCAGTCCTGACTGAAGGTTTTTTCCAAGGTTTTCCTCAGTCGTTAAGACAAATGCTGGGATTGGGTCCTACTAATAGCCCTCGGGCATTCTTTCCCAACTATCGTCGGGGGTTGGTCCAATATGGCGACAAGTGGTGGTTGTGCTCTGTGGTGTGTGCGGCTTGTGCTCGCTTTTCTTCTTGTTAATAGTGTTGTATATAAATGTAAATGGTATCAGGAGAACGAGCTAAGGAAGAAGAATCTTGTTATGCAACAACCGATACTGGAGAACATGCTAATAGTGAGTAATTGCAAAATATCTTCCTTAACACTAAGCATTACTGCTAGTAGGAAAATAACGCCTGCAAGTTGTGGTCTGGTGTCAGTGAAGGCCAGGCGGCACCCCGTGGAGTCGACCTTTGGGCTCGTTGTAGCAGGGGTGTTGTTATTAACGCTGAGCGGTGACATTGAGCCCGCTCCCATCTGCAATATCTGCTTCACATCCGGAAGACGCAACCAACTATTTCTAGAATGCAGTTTATGTCAAAAGAAAACCCACAGGACCTGCACTGACTTGTCGTCTGCAGCCTACAGGTCATTTAAGAGGGGGAATGCTAATTGGTCGTGCTGGCAATGTGTTATGCCAAACTTGTCGGAATCGTTCTTTGACACGCCAATGGGGTGCTCTCTGGATGACCTAAGGGGGGACGCCAATGTAAATAATGTACAATACAACACAAATGTAAATAACCGCATGAAAGGAAAAGTTACATGTCTGACGTTTAATGCAAGGAGTTTAACTAACAAAAAGTCAGGCCCGCTTATCCGAACATGGATTGAGGCCACAGATCCCGCTGTTATCTTTGTGTGTGAAACATGGCTTCATTCCTCTATCACTGATGCAGAGGCAATGCCTAGTGGATACACCGTGTTTCGCAAGGACCGCTTGAGTGGAAGACATGGGGGCGTTCTCATAGCTGTCAAACCCGAATTAAAGCCTGCACGTGTAGAACAGCTGGAAACAAACTCTGAAGCAGTGTGGGTAGAGCTATCTTGTGGTAAGGAGAAGATACTAGTGGGATCGGCATATCGGGCGCCAAATTCAAATGAAGCTACAAATACAGAACTGATTAATTCGATAAACAAGGTTCAGGATATTCAACAATACTACAGCGCTATTGTCATATGTGGGGACTTCAACCTAGATATTGACTGGAGGCAAAACGATCAGGCCTTTCCACGCAATCCACTTTCCAACCAATTCCTTACCGCTTTCCTCAACGTCACTCCTCACCAAATGGTTAAAGACGCAACTCGAATAACGAAATCCTCGAGATCCATCATTGACCTCGTCCTGACGAACAACTCGGACAAGATAACCAGCACGGAGGTGGTAACCGGGGTTAGTGACCACCAGGCAATAAAGTTAAATGTTCGATGGCAGCTACCCAAGGTCAAAGAAGTTCAGAGAGAATCTTACAACTTTGCCAAAGCCAATTGGAAAATGTTGGAAAGATCGTTCTCCAGACACTTGCCGGTTTTCACGAAAGACCCCAGAAGCGTTGAAGTCCTATGGGTGGAGTGGAAGAAAGCTTTCTGGAAGTGCGTAGACTTCGCTATCCCTAAAGTTAGTATAAAGGGCAAAAGGAAATCACCGTGGATAACAAAAAAACTTGTAAATAAACTACGTCACCGGGACAGACTTTACCGTAAATACCAAAAATCAACCACAGATGCAAACTGGGAGAGGTACAGAAGAGTGAGGAATGAAGTAAAGATTGAAACAAGACGAGCACACGAGGAGTATGTCTGGAAATTAGGAGACGGGGGTGGAAAGCGTGTTTGGAAATACATCCATGGTAAGATAGGCAGCGCTGCACCTCAACATTTTACTGTAAACAGACTTCAGGAAACAAACTCCAAAAAAATCGCTGAAGCTTTCTCTGCTAACTTCAAAAATAACTTTGTGGATCCTCCAGTCAACGACTCTGACGTATTTCCTCCTTTTTCTTCAAAACGCAACAATCAATACCTAAATTCAATATTTTTTACCACCGAAAGCGTTTATCAAACCGTAAAACGCATCAAACCGGACGGAGCAACAGGTCCCGACGGTATTCCGAGCAGAATACTTCACAAATGTGCCAAGGCAATATCACCATCTCTCAGTTATCTTTTCAACGTATCAATGGCCTGTGGGGAAATACCAAAGGAGTGGAAGAAGGCCAACGTTGTTCCCATCTACAAAAGCGGAGACAAAAGCAACACCAAGAATTACCGTCCAATCTCTCTTACATCTGTTGTGTGCAAGATTATGGAAAAAATGGTTAACTACCGAATACTGCAACATCTGAGAACCATCAAAGCGATCAACAAACATCAACATGGGTTCTTGCCAAGAAGGTCGTGCGTCACAATGTTAACCGCTGTTGTGGATGACTGGCAGTTCGCAATCGATGCAAAGCCTGGAAATCGGGTGGATGTAATCACACTAGACTGGGCGAAAGCTTTCGACCGCGTGCCACACAAACGACTCCTGGAGAAACTGCAAAGCTATAACATTAATGGAAGTACGCTGAGCTGGCTTAGAAGTTTTGTGTCCGGACGAAGCATGCGAGTGACCTACGACGGGGCCCAATCCAGTGAATTTAGTGTTGTTTCCGGGGTTCCGCAAGGTTCGGTTCTTGGCCCTTTGCTATTTACAGTGTTCATGATGGACCTCCCACAATGTGTAAATTCCGAAATCCGCCAATATGCTGATGACTGTACCCTGTACAGAGTCATCAACTCGCAGGACGACGTAACTTTACTGCAAACTGATTTGGACAACATACAATTGTGGTGTCATGTCAATTACATGTCATTGAATGAGCAAAAATGTCACCACATGTGTATTACAAAATCAAAATTACATAATTACTCTGATTATCACATAAGCAATAGTAAGGTTAAAACTGTGGAATGTATAAACATTTTGGGCATAACTATTACTCACGACTTAAAATGGAACATTCAAACGGAAATAGTCAGGAACAAGGCTGCAAAACTCCTGGGTTTCCTTTCTAGAACCTTGTACAGTGCCAGGCCAAAGGTTAAGCAAACTGTGTACATATGTTTAGTTAAGTCCGTATTAGTGTATGGATGTCCTGCGTGGCATCCCACCACTAAGTGTAATATACAGAAACTTGAGAGCATTCAGAACAAAGCCACGAAATTTATTACTCGAAGACATGACTGTGACAGTAAAGAAAGAAATAGAATATGCAACATACTATCGCTTGAAAATACCTTGGTTGAAATAGATATTATATACCTAAAAAAAATGTTCAATAATTTGGTAGACCTAGATCCGTTACATAGAATTCAGCTAAATTACCGCTCAGCAAGGTACGGAAAAGGGGTCACATTGTGTCCTCCTTTTGCCCGGACTTCTTTATATCAAAATGGGTTCTACTATAGAGCAGCAAACATGTACAATATGTTAAATTCAGACGTAAAAAGCCTGGAGATCAAATCATTTAAAAAGCAACTTAGAGAGTCATTGTCTGAGAGCCCGGTAAAGGACACTTGTAAATAGACCCAAGAACATACACAAGGAACACACGGCCACTAACATACATTCACACAAACACATGCACACACAAGCACATGCACACTTACACATTCACGCCTGACATAACTGGATCTGTTTAGCATTGTTATCACATCACAAACTTGAACTGTAAATATTAAATAACAACTACTACTACTGTATTATCTAGCAACATTTAACACAATGTAAATGCCTTGTACATAACAACATCAACGTACATTAGAAATGTAGTATTAGAAACTAATTGTAAGAACATGGTAGTGAGACACATGATATGTGTATATGGGGCTTGCTCTAACTGCTCACTACCATCAGTGTGTTTTGATTTATATATTGTATTACTTATATTATGTATGGTCATAACATATTGAAAATAAATAATAATAATAATGATAATAATCCAAACATCCTAATAACCTAGTCACCTGAAGAGGGGCGCATCAGGTAAAGCTGGTGTGCACGGGTATTCCTACGAAAAATTATAACTATAGCATCCCTGGATCTAACTACATATTTACAAGTCAACTATTGTTGTTAATATTTTTCTACATTTTGTCTTCATGAGTTTGCAGAACGACATAGGCATGATTTAAATAACACTAAGATTTGCTTTACTGAGTTAAGCATCTTTGTGAATAGAGGCTTTCGAGTCTCTTAAACAAACAGGATACAACAGGGACTGAGTGGAGCATCGAACCCACGAACTCTCGTGTCCGACTCATCACAGACCACCCACACACCCACACACGTGACATCGATGAAAGCGAGCAACAAGCAATTAAAACAACAATCTAGATAGGTGGAGAAACATTTTATAAAACACTCACACAGTTGATTACTATCCTAATCCTAATGAGAAATTAAACAACCATACTAAATTCTACACACATTATTATTCACACTCATAATCCAAAATATACATTCACATTCACAGTTGGCACCTATACACCATTGTTACTATGAATTTGTTTTTTATATGGGAAACAACATGCATGAAACTGTTACCCTTGTAACACCGTGCTTGTAACAACGGGCGCCCCTAGAGGTAGGGAACGACTATGAATTACAGCCATTGCTTAATTAATAAACTTAAATGAATTTAATTAAATATGGTTTCTTTAATTTTGTTGTTTGCAAAATGTAAAACAAATAACATTGTATGATTATACCAATTAAATATCGCTTTTTAAGTGCAACTTTAGACGTAAGTAGACTCCCAACTTTTTCAATATTAAATACTTTTTTCAAGTAATTTCAATAAGCTGGATGATAAGGATTATTATAATAATAGCATTATTCATATCGAAACGTTAATAAAATTTTTATTATTTTGCCAATATACAGATACAGCAAAAACAAATCATAATATAATAAACTTAATTTCATAAACTATAAATACTATCGAAATTTTCAAAAGACTAAAAATCGATCAAAGTTTATAATAAGTGTACTCAAATGTTGCGCGATCGTTTTTAGTAAGTACCGCCAAGGAGTAGAATTTACAAAGCCGGTAATCTGACACATTCTATGAACACAGCAACAAATATTTTGTTACGTTTATTTTAATAGAATCAAAAATGGCAACGACCATACTTTGAGGTTCAACGAACCTCAACTATAGAAACAGAGAAGATTAATTCAAAGTATATTAGTTTATTTGTCACCTATCACCTAAAGTTCATTGATTCTCAAACATTGTGCTTGAAATCAAATATCTTAGGACAAGCCAATATGTGTGTGTGTGTGTCTTATGGTCAGGTAAAGTCACCCCTGCTCTACTTTGACCGCCATGACAGTCGAACATGTGTGTGTGTCTAATGGTCAGGTAAAGTCACCCCTGCTCTACTTTGACCGCCATGACAGTCGAATATGTGTGTGTCTAATGGTCAGGTAAGGTCACCCCTGCTCTACTTTGACTGCCATGACAGTCGAATATGTATGTGTGTGTCTTATGGTCAGGTAAGGTCACCCCTGCTCTACTTTGACCGACATGACAGTCGAATACATGTGTGTGTGTGTCTAATGGTCAGGTAAGGTCACCCCTGCTCTACTTTGACTGCCATGACAGTCGAAAACATGTGTGTCTAACGGTCAGACAAGGTCACCCCTGCTCTACTTTGACCGCCATGACAGTCGAACATGTGTGTGTGTCTAATGGTCAGGTAAAGTCACCCCTGCTCTACTTTGACCGCCATGACAGTCGAATATGTGTGTGTCTAATGGTCAGGTAAGGTCACCCCTGCTCTACTTTGACTGCCATGACAGTCGAATATGTGTGTGTGTGTCTTATGGTCAGGTAAGGTCACCCCTGCTCTACTTTGACCGACATGACAGTCGAATACATGTGTGTGTGTGTCTAATGGTCAGGTAAGGTCACCCCTGCTCTACTTTGACTGCCATGACAGTCGAATACATGTGTGTCTAACGGTCAGACAAGGTCACCCCTGCTCTACTTTGACCGCCATGACAGTCGAAAATGTGTGTGTCTTATGGTCAGGTTAGGTCAACCCTGTTCTACTTTGACCGCCAAGACAGTCGAACATGTGTGTGTGTCTTATGGTCAGGTAAGGTCACCCCTGCTCTACTTTGACCGCCATGACAGTCGAATATGTGTGTGTCTTATGGTCAGGTTAGGTCAACCCTGTTCTACTTTGACCGCCAAGACAGTCGAACATGTGTGTGTGTCTTATGGTCAGGTAAGGTCACCCCTGCTCTACTTTGACCGCCATGACAGTTGAATATGTGGGTGTTCTTATGGTAAGGTAAGGTCAACCCCTGCTCTACTTTGACCACCATGACAGTCGAATATGTGTGTGTCTTATGGTCAGGTAAGGTCACCCCTGTTCTACTTTGACCGCCATGACAGTCGAATATTTGTGTGTGTATAACGGTCAGGTTAGGTCACCCCTGCTCTACTTTGACCGCCATGACAGTCGAACATGTGTGTGTGTCTTATGGTCAGATAAGGTCACCCCTGCTCTACTTTGACCACCATGACAGTCGAATATGTGTGTGTCTAACGGTCAGGTAAGGTCACCCCTGCTCTACTTTGACCGCCATGACAGTCGAATATGTGTGTGTGTATAACGGTCAGGTAGTGTCATCCCTGCTCTACTTTGACCGCCATGACAGTCGAATATGTGTGTGTCTAATGGTCAGGTAAGGTCACCCCTGCTCTACTTTGACCGCCATGACAGTCGAATATGTGTGTGTGTATAACGGTCAGGTAAAGTCACCCCTGCTCTACTTTGACCGCCATGACAGTCGAATATGTGTGTGTCTTATGGTCAGGTAAGGTCACCCCTGCTCTACTTTGACCGCCATGACAGCCGAATATGTGTGTGTGTATAACGGTCAGGTAAAGTCACCCCTGCTCTACTTTGACCACCATGACAGTCGAATATGTGTTTGTCTAATGGTCAGGTAAGGTCACCCCTGCTCTACTTTGACCGCCATGACAGTCGAACATGTGTGTGTGTCTTATGATCAGGTAAGGTCAACCCTGCTCTACTTTGACCGCCATGACAGTCGAATATGTGTGTGTGTCTCATCGTCAGGTTAGGTCACCCCTGCTCTACTTTAACCGCCATGACAGTCGAATATGTGTGTGTCTAATGGTCAGGTAAGGTCACCCCTGCTCTACTTTGACCGCCATGACAGTCGAATATGTGTGTGTGTATAACGGTCAGGTAAAGTCACCCCTGCTCTACTTTGACCGCCATGACAGTCGAATATGTGTGTGTATCTTATGGTCAGGTAAGGTCACCCCTGTTCTACTTTGACCGCCATGACAGTCGAATATGTGTGTGTGTATAACGGTCAGGTAAAGTCACCCCTGCTCTACTTTGACCGCCATGAAAGTCGAATATGTGTGATTGGCTTATGGTCAGGTAAGGTCACTCCTGCTCTACTTTGACCGCCATGACAGTCGAACATGTGTGTGTGTCTTATGATCAGGTAAGGTCACCCCTGCTCTACTTTGACCGCCATGACAGTCGAATATGTGTGTGTGTCTAATCGTCAGGTTAGGTCACCCCTGCTCTACTTTGACCGCCATGACAGTCGAACATGTGTGTGTGTCTTATGATCAGGTAAGGTCACCCCTGCTCTACTTTGACCGCCATGACAGTCGAATATGTGTGTGTGTATAACGGTCAGGTAAAGTCACCCCTTCTCTACTTTGACCGCCATGACAGTCGAATATGTGTGATTGGCTTATGGTCAGGTAAGGTCACTCCTGCTCTACTTTGACCGCCATGACAGTCGAATATGTGTGTGTGTCTTATGGTCAGGTTAGGTCACCCCTGCTCTACTTTGACCACCATGACAGTCGAATATGTATGTGTGTGTCTAATCGTCAGGTTAGGTCACCCCTGCTCTACTTTGACCGCCATGACAGTCGAATATGTGTGTGTCTAATGGTCAGGTAAGGTCACCCCTGCTCTACTTTGACCGCCATGACAGTCGAACATGTGTGTGTGTCTTATGATCAGGTAAGGTAACCCCTGCTCTACTTTGACCGCCATGACCGTCGAATATGTGTGTGTGTCTAATCGTCAGGTTAGGTCACCCCTGCTCTACTTTGACCGCCATGACAGTCGAATATGTGTGTGTCTAATGGTCAGGTAAGGTCACCCCTGCTCTACTTTGACCGCCATGACAGTCGAATATGTGTGTGTGTATAACGGTCAGGTAAAGTCACCCCTGCTCTACTTTGACCGCCATGACAGTCGAATATGTGTATCTTATGGTCAGGTTAGGTCACCCCTGTTCTACTTTGACCGCCATGACAGTCGAATATGTGTGTGTGTATAACGGTCAGGTAAAGTCACCCCTGCTCTACTTTGACCGCCATGACAGTCGAATATGTGTGATTGGCTTATGGTCAGGTAAGGTCACTCCTGCTCTACTTTGACCGCCATGACAGTCGAACATGTGTGTGTGTCTTATGATCAGGTAAGGTCACCCCTGCTCTACTTTGACCGCCATGACAGTCGAATATGTGTGTGTCTAATGGTCAGGTAAGGTCACCCCTGTTCTACTTTGACCACCATGACAGTCGAATATGTGTGTGTATCTTATGGTCAGGTAAGGTCACCCCTGTTCTACTTTGACCGCCATGACAGTCGAATATGTGTGTGTGTATAACGGTCAGGTAAAGTCACCCCTTCTCTACTTTGACCGCCATGACAGTCGAATATGTGTGTGTGTCTTATGGTCAGGTAAGGTCACTCCTGGACCCCCTTTCTGTAATTATTCCGGTTTGGATCCGGGCCGATATGGATCGAAAGCAGGCGAAAGCGATTTTGTAACTTTTTCCGAATCCAATCCGGCAAATATTGCCTGGAATGGATCCGTAAATCCCGGAATGGATACAGTACCTCTTTGCATCGTGAAACCGCCATTCAAGATTTTGTTTTAGCATAAAACAACAGTTTTAACGCAATATCTTCTATTAAGTTGCTTTTAAAAATTATTTTAGGGTGTAAGGAATGGAAAAGAACAATAAACAACCTGTAAACATTTGATTTGAAACCAATTTATTACTGCCTATTTGTAGATCACAATCGTACTATTTACCATGATTCGTCCGTAGCGTTGTGGTTAGCGACATAGCTTCCCGCTAAAAGTTTCGTTTTGACATGGTTCAAACCCAGTGCGGGTCAACTTTTTAACTTTTTTTAAACCACTAATTATTGTTTAGGATATGTTTATATGTGCTATTGAGCAAAACAAATGTTTTTAGACTTTTATTTCAAGGGTTTTTAAGCCATTGCCACCGCTAGTTTGCTGTATCTTCCCCATGGCCTAAAATCAATACAAATAGTATGCCTTAAATAAAAGTGTCTTTATTTTTTTCTGTTACATAAAAAATACAACCGCACTGGTACATGAAGAAATACATTAGGAAATAATTTATTATGAAAAGAAAAAAATGGGCGAATTTAAGTACATATGTACTTTTCTTACAATTAACCCTTCTTAAAATTACACCATATGAAGTACCTTTTAAACTGACACTGTCATATGATTATTTAAATAGTTGGTTTATATAAATAATTGTTCATCTAGTATAAGGCCTATTCTAAGATTTATTTTCAAATTACCTTCAGACAAAATAAATAACAGTAATAAATTTAAAAATGTAATTGGCATAACAAGTTTTAATTCAATGTCTTTACTATATTATTACAATATTATCAACTTATTCATCGGGACCGCGTGTTATGTCAGCTGTTAGAAAAACAGTTTCTGATTGGTTACAGCTTCGGCGGCTCAATCGTTTTGTGAAGTTTTCCGTAATGGATCCAGACTGGATCCGATCCGTCCCTCCCATTCCGGACTAGGTTATAAAATCGCTATATTTCTAATTTTTCTTTCGGTCCGGAATGGGAACATTAAATTTCACGATTCGGATCCGGGCCGATTTCATTCCGGGATAATTATAGAATAGGGGTCCTGGACCCTTATTCTGTAAAGTTGCAATAGTTCTCGTTTCACAGCGATGGGAAAAGGTTTCGGTTCACTTGGTTTCACACTATGTCAAAAAAGCGATTCTATACTGCGAAGTGAGAACTCGAGTTTTCAAATGCACAGGTATTTGGAAAAAGTGCATCACGACTGAGCCGGCCAATGACGGCGGAGCCGGTGACAGATTTCAACCAATCAGATTGTATGTAATGGCGGATAATAATAATGGCGATCTGTCACATTTTGTTGTGGGCAACACCGTTGAGGGAGCACCATTTATTTTGACTGCAAATAGGGGCTTCTTTATGTTGTGAAGGTAGGCTAGCTTATAGGCCTAGACTAGGCCCTAGCGTGCGTAAGGCTAGGCCTAAGCCTAGTCCTAGCTTAGTTTAAGTAGAATTGAATTAACCAATACAAATACCATACAAATACTATAAACAAACAAACTTTATAGGCATGCAGCAAGGTCTACTGGATTAACTCCTAGCAGAGTAATTACGAAGCGCGCGCGCTACAAGCGGTCTAGTGGACCGTGGACATGCAGCAATGGTAGGCCTATATAGCTCGTCCAGCAGCATTTGACGTGTTTCTTTTCCCTCAAAGGGACAATGGACCTTGTTTGTTCACACTTTCAACGCAGATAATCTTATTGTACTCCCAATACCGCCTAGCAGCCTCGGACAATAATTGGCTGCAAGGTTGTCAGTGCAAGAACTAGGACATGAAGAAGAACTAGGCCTAGGACCCCAATGAGGCCTAGCCTACCGTGTATGTAGGCCTATGTCTTGTCTTATATCAACATAACATGAATATGAATCGCAATTAAACCAAAACTGACTTTTAATCTAATAAAACATTTCAAAATTACAAAATTGTGACAAAATATCAATGAATATCAAGTCAAATATCGTCCGCGGGCTTGCGCGAAAAGTTCTCCCGTATATTTTGCCGTGTGAAAAGTTTTCACAACGAAACGGAACGAAAAGTCTAAAAATGGCGTTATAGAATACCAAATCGAGTCTTCGTTTCGTTTCACAGGGAGAAGTTCTCACTTTCTGTTACAGAATAAGGGTCCTGCTCTACTTTGACCGCCATGACAGTCGAATATGTGTGTGTGTCTTATGGTCTGGTTAGGTCACCCCTGCTCTACTTTGACCACCATGACAGTCGAATATGTGTGTGTCTTATGATCAGGTTAGGTCACCCCTGCTCTACTTCGACCGCCATGACAGTCGAATATGTGTGTGTGTGTGTCTTATGGTCATGTAAGGTCACCCCTGCTCTACTTTGACCGCCATGACAGTCGAAAATGTGTGTGTGTGTGTCTTATGGTCATGTAAGGTCACCCCTGCTCTACTTTGACCGCCATGACAGTCGAAAATGTGTGTGTGTGTGTCTTATGGTCATGTAAGGTCACCCCTGCTCTACTTTGACCACCATGACAGTCGAATATGTGTGTGTCTTATGGTCAGGTTAGGTCACCCCTGCTCTACTTTGACCGCCATGACAGTCAAATATGTGTGTGTGTGTCTTATGGTCAGGTAAGGTCACCCCTGTTCTACTTTGACCGCCATGACAGTCGAATATGTGTGTGTCTTATGATCAGGTTAGGTCACCCCTGCTCTACTTTGACCGCCATGACAGTCGAATATGTGTGTGTGTGTGTCTTATGGTCATGTAAGGTCACCCCTGCTCTACTTTGACCGCCATGACAGTCGAAAATGTGTGTGTGTGTGTCTTATGGTCATGTAAGGTCACCCCTGCTCTACTTTGACCGCCATGACAGTCGAAAATGTGTGTGTGTGTGTCTTATGGTCATGTAAGGTCACCCCTGCTCTACTTTGACCACCATGACAGTCGAATATGTGTGTGTCTTATGGTCAGGTTAGGTCACCCCTGCTCTACTTTGACCGCCATGACAGTCAAATATGTGTGTGTGTGTCTTATGGTCAGGTAAGGTCACCCCTGCTCTACTTTGACCACCATGACAGTCGAATATGTGTGTGTCTTATGGTCAGGTTAGGTCACCCCTGCTCTACTTTGACCGCCATGACAGTCAAATATGTGTGTGTGTGTCTTATGGTCAGGTAAGGTCACCCCTGCTCTACTTTGACCGCCATGACAGTCGAAAATGTGTGTGTGTGTGTCTTATGGTCATGTAAGGTCACCCCTGCTCTACTTTGACCACCATGACAGTCGAATATGTGTGTGTCTTATGGTCAGGTTAGGTCACCCCTGCTCTACTTTGACCGCCATGACAGTCAAATATGTGTGTGTGTGTCTTATGGTCAGGTAAGGTCACCCCTGTTCTACTTTGACCGCCATGACAGTCGAACATGTGTGTGTGTGTCTAATGGTCAGGTAAGGTCACCCCTGATCTACTTTGACCGCCATGACAGTCGAACATGTGTGTGTGTGTCTAATGGTCAGGTAAGGTCACCCCTGATCTACTTTGACCGCCATGACAGTCGAATATGTGTGTGTGTCTAATCGTAAGGTTAAGTCACCCCTGATCTACTTTGACCGCCATGACAGTCGAATATGTGTGTGTGTGTCTAATGGTCAGGTAAGGTCACCCCTGATCTACTTTGACCGCCATGACAGTCGAACATGTGTGTGTGTGTGTCTAATGGTCAGGTAAGGTCACCCCTGATCTACTTTGACCGCCATGACAGTCGAACATGTGTGTGTGTGTCTAATGGTCAGGTAAGGTCACCCCTGATCTACTTTGACCGCCATGACAGTCGAATATGTGTGTGTCTAATGGTCAGGTAAGGTCACCCCTGATCTACTTTGACCGCCATGACAGTCGAATATGTGTGTGTGTCTAATCGTAAGGTTAGGTCCCCCCTGATCTACTTTGACCGCCATGACAGTCGAATATGTGTGTGTCTCTAATGGGCAGGTAAGGTCACCCCTGTTCTACTTTGACCGCCATGACAGTCGAACATGTGTGTGTGTGTCTAATGGTCAGGTAAGGTCACCCCTGATCTACTTTGACCGCCATGACAGTCGAACATGTGTGTGTGTGCCTAATGGTCAGGTAAGGTCACCCCTGATCTACTTTGACCGCCATGACAGTCGAATATGTGTGTGTGTCTAATCGTAAGGTTAGGTCACCCCTGATCTACTTTGACCGCCATGACAGTCGAATATGTGTGTGTGTCTAATCGTAAGGTTAGGTATAACCCCTGATCTACTTTGACCGCCATGACAGTCGAATATGTGTGTGTGAATGGTCAGGTAAGGTCACCCCTGTTCTACTTTGACCGCCATGACAGTCGAAAGTGTGGGCGTGAAAATGAAATCACCGAACCGACAGCTTCTTGTTAGAACGAGTTATGCCACGAGGTGGTGTGAGTTACAACCAATATATCTCATTACCGTGCAATTACTCCGGACAGCCGGGCGAGTACACACAAGTACTTGCGTATCAACAGGTGATTAATATTGTACCACGACTACTTGGCAGCTCTCTCTCTCTCTCTCTCTCTCTCTCATTCAAGCGCTTATTTT
>OX246742.1:19379126-19406054 GCA_945910005.1 Isoperla grammatica | reverse complement strand
TATTTATTTATTTATTCATTTATTTATTTATTTATTTATTTATTTATTTATTTATTTATTTATTTATTTATTTATTCATTTATTTATTTATTTATTATTTTTATTTATTTATTATTTATTTCAATGAAATAAACTAAGTTCCTGTATCCTGGGATTATCACTGAGCAGATTACAATTGATCGTTCGAGTTCTAATGAGTTTTAAATCGTTCCGCGTACGTCACAGATGTCGGAGGTTGAGCGGGTTCACACGCAATGTAAACGATATAAAAACGCAGTGAAAGTCTTCACCCAGCATCGGATCTGCGCATCTTGATTTAGTGGCCATGCTTTCGCGTGCTGTACCTTCTACTATACCGTTACTGTGCAGAAATGTGGCATTTTACGTAGGTACTAGGAAACGCTCTGTGTGACGCGTTGATAAGCGAGCGCGAGCGTCCACATCTACGAACTTTCTGGCGAAAGTTCTCAAAGCTAAGAAAGACAACGATTAACAACAATACACGAATGCGCATTGGTTGCAAACATTTTTCTAATTTTCATAGCTATCATACTTCCCGACATTGTTGAATGCTGACGCTGTGCAATGTGCGTTGCTTAGAATTTTCGTTATTTCGTATAGTGTTTTCGACATGGTCCGCCACCGTTACTAGCACTTATTGACAGCAATAGAAATGTAATTTCTGCCTCTAATACGTATCAGATCGCGTTTAAATTAGTATATTCGTGACCGGACAAATATAGCCTACTCACATTTTTACGTTACTGTGTTTCCGAAAAATATTTTCGATTAACTTTTGTATAACTTTGCCAATACTTATCAGATCGCCATAAAATGAGCGTATTCGTGTTCGGAAAAATCTTTAAAAAATATGCCCATCTCACATTTTGTCGCCATTTTATTTCCGAAAAATATTTTAGAGTAACTATTGTGTAACTTTGTAACTTTTCGAACAATTTTGCCACGAAGCTACACACCTTCAATAGACATCGAGGCTTGTGGATGGTCCAAATTTCCAGTTGATCGGGCTTTCCGTTCGACCGCTATCGACAGACATAAATAGAAAAAACAAACAAACAAACAGAACGAGTGCCATAAAAGTCTAATGGAGGCGCTCGCTTTAAAAATTATATTTATTTTATCACTGAACCAAGAGGGAGTAGTATACAAGTTGTGACATGAAAAAATAAGACTGACAAAAACCTAAATTTTATTCAGGTTTTATATTTTTTCATAAAATAGTGCACGAAAATAAGATAAGATATTTTTAGATACTCACCTCAGTTGAAAAAGAATTCGAATGACTTACAAATATGTGTTGCATGACCATGGCAAATATGTCACTATGTTCTGTGGTTAGCTAACGACGCTAAAATAAATATCAACAACTAGTATAACTAGTACACCACATTGCATATTTCTCTCTGCTGCTATAACATAACTCACGGCCTAAGTCAGTCACCTTCCAATACTCTTCTCAGCTGCTATAGTAACATCCACAAACTAGCTGCTTCATCTATGACAAAATAACTTTGACCAATTAACCTATTTCAAAATAATCAGGTTATGCTCTACAAAACCGTTAAGGCGTTATGTGTAACATCTAATAAACCCCAAAATTCATGCTTTCAAGGTTTGGTCCCCATTGAGTGTCCTATAGGTAAAGCCTTACACACATGGTTCTATTTTTTCCAAAATTTCGTTTTTCAAAATATAAATTTCGCGTTTTGGCGGTGTTATTTTTAATACGTTTGGATTAAATACGATAATACAATAATCAAATGTAATCCAAACGTAATCAATTATACACTTATTTTCATTATCTGTATACCTTGATAATATCCGTAGGCTTTTGTGTATCTTCCCGCAATTTGGATTCTAAAAGCTCTGCTGCCGCAGACTTTAGGATGTGTGCGACGTATGTTTGCGAAAACACTGTCAGAGTAATGCAGTGAGTTGGTTTAGCGCATACGACCATACAATAAAGCAAATAAATAACAGCAATTGACTCAATGCGGAATATTATGAATGAATTCCCTCACGTCGTGATAAACAACATTTTCCATCCTAGACAACATGACCTATGTGGGTTGTGTTGTGAGTGGTTCTAAGCGCGTTGCAAACGAAAGTGATCCTACGAGTACAGTCGAAGACGCTAAAGGTTAGACTACAGTGGTGAGAGTTGTCACCGCTGACCCCTAGAATGCGCGCGGGATCGATCAATCACAATCGCCACGCTGCATCTGTGCGATTGCACGTCGTGACGTGTTTGGCGCACGAAGGCGGCCGCATGCATCGCCTGAAGCAGCGGTTTTCAAAGTCTGGGTCGCGTACCAAACTGGGGACACGGGGATTTTCATTTGTTGGGACATCAAACAATTTTAGAGGAAGAACTTGCGGAACTTGGAACTTGGAGGAACAAAAGGAGGAACTGCCCCCCCCCCTGGCTTTTTGGTATTTTAACATTTAACTAGCTATCTATACGATAAGCGCTATATATGCCATTTTCATAATTATAAAGTAGGTATGCAAATAAAAAATAAAATAAAAATAAAAAATAATTTAAATTCTACATTCAATACGTCCCTTCACGCGATCCGATATGTTAAGGTGAATCTACCCCCCCTGAAAAAACACTTTTGCTAGGAATTACTTGTAAATGTGTATGTGTGACGTCTGAAGTGTACCCCTCCTCCCCCCCCACTTCCGCAACTCCGACCGACCTCCGCGCGCTTCGTTCTGATTTCAGTCGAGCGCTGGCTCTGGTCAAAGCAAGGTCACGCCTGGCAAGGCGCCGCTCCGCTTACTGGGTGTCATGTTTCCCCCCAATACTTGGATTAAATCTGTACATTTGCGTTCTCAACTACTGTGGAGCGGTGCTAGGACACAAGGAGACAATTTCTTTGCGCAAATTACCTGTCTAGAACCGTAAAGTAGTTACGGCTGGACTGCGACACGAGCAAACTGGTGCGCTTTACATCCGTGTACGTAAATCACCAACACTCGAAAAATTTTTTACGTAGGCTTGAGACTGCAAGCATTTTGGGAAGATAAGGGTCGAGCGCATGATATGCACTTTATTTCTTGAAAGTGACTCTTTTCATAATTAAGTTATGGAATAGTAAAAACCGCATATACTCAAGTGCCTTTTCACCGGGACACGAAAAAATTCATTAAACAAAACTGGTCACATAATTGTGTTTCAAAATTGTATTCCATCATTCCTAAGATAGCAATCTATAGCATACTACATTTTCGTGTACTTGACAAATATGGTCTAGAGGTTGAATTACATGAACGTAAAGACTTTTAAAGCTATCGGTACACGTAAAAAATAAAAGTTTAATTTTTTTAAAACCACTTTTTGCACATATAATATCAATGTTTATCAACCTTCATAAAAAAAAACTTAATTTAAAAATGTTAAGTTTCCTAGATACCTTCACCTTAAATCAAAGCACCACTGATACTGATTACCGACTGTTCCGTGCGGGGGCAATATGACCAGGACACCTATCGCGGCCCTGGCACAGCACACTCGTCCCATGCTCGCTAGATGGCTTCCTACTCTTCTATTTTTTTTTTCTTACAAATTTTTACTTTTTTTTTGACATATTGCATTTTAGTATAATGTATTTTATCAAGGCCAGACGGGCCAGTTACCATTCATATCTTAAACGATATTGTTCCTCTCTATTACAAAAAGAGAATAAAATGCTTTTGAATTGAATTGAATTGAATTGAATTCCCTGCGTTCGTTTGTACTACTATTTCTTATGGTTTGTTTACCTGCCTTATCACAGGGCTATTATTATATATAACACTTGGACTTGGTTGTGTATTTTACTTCTTGAGACTAGTAAATCACCGCTAGTTGCCATTTAAATCTCATACGATATTGTTCCTACGTGTCATCACTCACTCACTGTTTCTTACGTATTGTTCATAATTTAATGATAATTTTATATGTGACTATAGTCAATTATGTATGCCCAGTTACCATTTTTTGAATCTTCAGCCAACGGTTTAGCTGCGGACGCCGGTTCCCATACGAACACCGAAGTTAAGCAACCTCGGGCTAGGTCAGGAGGTGGATGGGTGACCACTCTCCCCTGAAACCCTAGTTACCGTTGGTTAGAGCGGATTGGAGGGTTCGAAAGCTTGTGTAACAGCTTCGTTCTTCTCGTCAACTGCTCGGCAGTCCAGGTTAGTGGCGGAACCTTGGTCAAAGTTACACCGTCGTTTAAAAAAATAAATATAAAAAACATGCGCGAGCCTATTAATCCATTCAACAGTGTCAAAGTAACTAAATGTTGGAATAATTTAAGAAGAGCGCACCATCGCAACGAAAGGACGCATTGGGCACCTCTCTGACTTCTTTAACTACCCTATACCACTACAACCATGTCCATAGTCATCCCCATCACCCCCCCCCCCCCCCCCCCCCCCCACCCCCGCCATGAGACAATCAACCCTATACGCAACGACCTTGGACTACGAAACCGGTGTTGTATGAACTGTTTGAATGATTATTCTAATTACTATTTATTTTTCGACAACGTTTACACCGGACTGGTTATTTGAGTCAAACCTCCGGGTCGGCTCTGTGGTGCGGACAGTGTATCGACTTGATTTTTTTATTTTATTTTTATTTTTTTTTGACGAGTCAAGCAGACGATGAAGAACCGAAGAAGTCACAAAACAAGTGGCGCCCTTATAAATTAGTTTAATTTTTGTACTGTATAAATTGTATGTAAATTTGTAAACCGCACACCCACCCTGAGTACTGGCAAGTTAGCGGCGCAGAACATGTAAAGAACATAAAGGCACAGATAAAGGATCTGAAGTCGGAATGAGATTAGTTAAAGGTCTCTCACACCAAGAAGTAAGATAGTGTCACGGGAGTCAGTCATTTAAAATACATAATAATAATAATAATAATAATAATAATAATAATAATAATAATAAAAGTAATAATAATAATAAATCTTTGTAATGTCATATTTTGTAATGTGTGGTTGCAGCACCTAAGAGGTGAGGATCACCTTTGGTGCTGTAGACTAATAATGTACCTGCCATCTGGTGATGTGATAAATAAAGATAATAATAATAATAATAATGATAATGATAATAATAATAATAATAATAATAATAATAATAATAATAATAATAATAATAATAATAATAATAATAATAATAATAATAATAATAATAATAATAATAATAGGGAGGAATAGGGGGTTCTGGGCCACTTTTTTGCGGAGCCGGCGGAGCCAGTCGATCCGCGCGCGCCTCACACGTTACAGCTCGAAGTTGATGTGTAATCACTTTTATCTATTAATAGACTAGGCATATTAGTAAATAGTTAAGTAGGCTGATGACTCAATTAGAATACACGCCCTTTCACAACCACCACCCCATCAATAATCAATACTTCCCAATACTTACTAATACTAATCAATAATAATTTTAATACCAAACAATACTTTCACTTTTATCTATTAATAGTTAAGTAGGCTGATGACACAATTATAACACACGCCCTTTCACGACCACCACCCCATCACAAAACTGTTTTTAATTTCCAAATTATCTATTTAACTCTCTATTTTCACTTTATATTCTACTCATCAAAGAATTTATAACCCATGACTAACCTTACAAACAGAATCACTTAATTACGATTCTATTTATAGATTCCTAATTGAGGAACCACATTAACATTGAAGCAATTTTCAATCCCGTACTCTTACCTAAAACACAGTTCTATACAGTTACTCAGTTAGGCTACTGTTCTATTTTTAGATTCACAAATGCGGAGCTTACTTATATCAAACCTTCTACAATCCCAACGAAGTCTTGTACTTACATATGATTCTATTTATAGATTTGAAATGGGGAGCTAACATTTATAATTTAAACCCTCTCATATAATAACAAACTCTTTTGACTATTCTTACGATTCTATTTATAGATTCCTAATTGTGGAGCCACATTAACATTGAAGCAATTCTCAATCCCATACTCTTACCTTAAACACAGCTCTATATAGTGACTGTTCTATTTTTAGATTAAAAAATGCGGAACTAACTTATATCAAGCCTTCTACAACCTCAACGAAGTCTTTTACTTACATATGATTCTATTTATAGATTTGAAATGGGGAGCTAACATTTATAATTTATACTCTTTGATATAGGAACAAACTCTATTGTCTATTCTTACGACTCTATTTAACATTAACATTGAAGCAATTGTCAATCCCACCTAAAACACAGTTCTATACAGTTACTGTTCTATTTTCGGATTAAAAAATGCGGAGCAAACTAATTTCATGTCTTCTACAACCCCATCGAAGTCTTGTTTTCTATTTATAGATTTGAAATGTGGAGCTAAAATTTATAATTTAAACTATCTGTTACAATAAAAAAAAAACTCTATTGAATACTTACGATTCTATTTATAGATTCTTAAATGAGGAGCAATTCTCGATCCCATACTTACCTAAAACACAGTTCTATACAGTTACTGTTTTATTTTTATATTCGTAATGGGGAGGTAAGTATTATAATTTAACTACTTATGCTTATATATTTATAGATATCCAATATTGAGATCCGCTTAATTAATATCTAAATTTTTTTAATCCCGTACTCTTTCCTAACTCAATGTTTTAATCAACTCTTCTATTTATAGATTCAAAATGAGGAGCTATCTATTCTAATTTAAAGATACAGTCATTTGTTTGTCTACAACAATGACTTGGTGTACGGGATGATGGCCGCTATGTGTAGGAACTGCAATACCTCATGTACGGGATAATGGCTGCCAACAATATCCGTAACGTCACGTCAATATAACTAATACGCCAACGAACTGTATTACCTAATTACGATTCTAGTTTTTACTTCCTAATTGTATCCTCACTTCATCATCTAAACCATTTTTAAACCCATACTCGTCCCTACCACACTGTTTTGCATAACTGTTATATTTATAGATTCGTACGGGGGGGGGGGAGGAGCTAAACTTGTTATAATTTTTAATTATCTCTTTTTAATTAAACTAAAACACTAATTAGTAATAATTATAAATAGAGAGATATTGGGAGCTGTAGTTCGTATGAAATAAGATAACTATTTAGAATAATAGAAATTAACATTTATTTTTTATGTATTATAAAAATACGATATTTTACACCTTTAATACATTACATACTAATACTAAATACTATCCTACTGTATGCACATAATGCATGTATGTTACACTTTCAAAGTTAATTGTTATACGTTTCAAATTCTCATTCATAGTTGAGATTACAAATATTTTTAATATTATGAACATTAGTTAATTTTTTCATCTCTTAATATCTACAATATTTATTTTTTACGATTTTCATACACATTGAACACGTCACAGTGTTATTTCTTAAATGTTTTATAATGTCCATGTGAATACGTATTGATGCCATCACTTCTTATATAACGCTTATCATCATGTGGTGACAAAGTTGCTTTTCTTTGTTTCAAAGTATATAGTTCATGATGCAGACTTATTATTGAAAACATGTCTGCGCTTTGCAATTCCTTTGAAAAAAGACACTTTTTATATTCTTGATGCAAGATATATTTTTTTAATGTACGCTTCACAATTCCTTTTCCAATTTTCTTCACTTTTCCACTATCTTCCAAAATCGAATACATTTTTGGTCTAAGGCCAATAAACTCCTTGACCACGCTTCCTTCACATTCATCCTTAAATTTTCCTATCACCTTTTTATTATCCTCACTATGTAAGAAGTGATCACGAGGGAAGTTAGAAGTATCAAAGAAATGAGAGTCTAACAACATATCGTTATAAATATCTTCGGTTTCGATCTCGTAGCACAAAGAATCTGTGTCTGTAAAAAGTAATTTGAGGCGATCTCCATATTTCTTCTTTGCATAACCGTAGTGAAAATCATACATCACTCGCTTACTTAATTCTAAAACAGTAAATCCAGCGAACATAGGTCTATTTAATTCAAGACAAGGTTTCTTAGAATGGATTGCAACAAGATCGTTTGAGAAAATTTGAAAACTATCGAATGCAGGAGAAGCGATTATTTTCTTTGCTCTCTTCTCATTGTTTGCCAACTCAACTTTTATTCTATTCCGTATATTCTCTAAACTCTTGCCGCAAATACTATTTATTAATAGCTTAAAAAAGTCTTTCTCAAAACTGTTTTGTGCCTCCATACGTTTTCTGGTATTAAAATCAATAAATGGTCTCAACCAGGCGCTTTGGGTAAACTCCAGTACGCGATGTATTTTCATTAGTTTAAGACCATAAGACAAGTACTGTTTTAAGTTGACATAATGGATCGTATAGTTGGTTTTATTGTTTAGGTTTGGTACAAGTTTTTTAACTTTACTCGACGTTGAAATACCCAACTCTTCAGCAAGTTGTTTTGAATACGGTGAAAGCATTTCATCAGTAATAGATAATTTTTCTGGTGCTACTGGTAAATCATTGTGTTTATTATGCAACACATAGGGATATTCTAAATCTACTTCTAAAATATACCCTTTCTCAGCATCATCAGATATATAAGTAAAGTCACATTGTTCAATTTCATCCACACTCATCCACCTAAAATCGCGTATGGGTAAACACTCGCTCATTGCAACTCCATACAAGTTATTGCAATCTAAATATAATATATATTTAGAAGGCTTTTCAACATCATGTTCACGCATATATTTGTTATTCGCTTCTGAAAATCGTTTGGTAATCATAGACACACCACCCCTTATTCCATTCTCCATAAACAAGTATACATGTCGGGATCTGTGAATAGTTCCAATTCAACTTAAGTCATCTTTAGACAGCTTTCCCAGGCTAAACCAGGTGCAGTATACATATGCGCTGCATCGAGACTATAGTTTTGTAGGCATAACATTCGAAAATTCTCAAATACATCTGCAAGTAGAAGAACATCAGTTTTCACATATACAGATCTTGATAGTCACCTAAATTTTCAAGCTCAAATGTTTCCCAAACTCTCTGTGCATGTTTATAGTCCTCATCACTAACAGTATCTCCTTTTAATACATTGTAGAAGGCCGATGGATACGGTAAAGATGTTTCAAGCAGTTTAGAGGGTGAATCAATATAATCATATGGAAATACTCCTTTACGTAGTAGAAGTAGAATCCTTTCATTATCGAAATGCTCTGACATAATTTTAAATTTCTCTGCACCATATCCTAAAAGATTCTCAACAAGTGTCTCTAAGGAAGCACCTAGGAATTGAAACGAGTCTATAAATCTCAAACTCCCCAATGTGAAGGAAATATACTTCTCCATGTTGTTAGGAATACACGTTATAGGTATATAAAGATAACTATGTCCTTCATTTAGTATGAAAAACACTCTCACAAAAGGGGGCAAAAGGTATCATATACCATTCGATTCATTATATTTTGAAGAATAACGTGTTATATGATACTTTTAAATTTTAGTTGGCGTATAGGCGTCACGACGCTTTAAAGATGGCCGACGCCTATATTTTCCTCTTGCGCAACGGCAGATTGTTACCGCCGTAACTCAAAAACTATCAAACCGATCGTGCTCTTGTTTATTGCATTGTCTTTTGTTTTGTTATACATTGTTAAAAATAAATAAGGATAAATTAAGGCATTTTTGGGGGTTTATAGTCTGGTTTGACAACAAATAGACCAGACTTTCACCTGGTTTTAAGTATTGCAGTGGTTTCGTTTCCCTTGTAGGTCACACGTTATTGAATCTTTTTTTGTTATGACGTATTAGTAAGTCTGATACTATTATAAAACGAATGGCTATCTTCAAATTTGAAAAAAATTATTGTGGGCATAAAATATTTTTTTATGATTTGGTGTTGCGCGCCCTGTTCGCTATTTTACAACGTGAGTGTATTACAAAAGTACACTTCCGTACATTGTTTAGTCGTATTTTCAATAAAGTCAGATATATCTACCAAAAGTCATCTTTATTGAACATTTCAACAGTTCCGTTAGGCAAATTTGACTAAGTACAGTCACATTAAAAAAAAAGACCTCCGTGAAATTTCCTTACTTAATGCAATGTTAGTAATTATGTTATTTTCGTCTTTCAAGACTATCCAAATTAATTTCTGCACTCACACTTAAAGCCACAATTAACAAAATTTGATTTAAACAGTCAGAAATGATGAAAAAAGACCTTTTAACAGAGACAAATAATTACAATTACTCGTTCAATATTATACCCTCGGAAATTGTTGTACATCTTTTCTGAAATCATTCAAAAGCTGATTCTAAAAAACATGAATAGTTATGTGCATAAAAAGGTAGATTTACGAATTACGTTTTATGAAAATAGACCTTTTTGACTTACTTCATTGATATTTGGGCTTAACGTCTCATATTTTCTTATAAGTTCGTCTTCTTACTCTTCTGAATCCATAGACTCTTCTATATCATCATCATTATCATCTTGTTCTTGTTCTCCTTCTTCTTCGTTGTCTTGGAAATTGGAGCATGTTTGAATTTTGCACGTCAGTGCACCTCGGGTCATTAGTGATGCAGCAGCATGTTGTTGGGAGACATTGACGCGAGCATGTATACATGATAAGAGCTCGAGAACGACCACAGGTGCTGGATCACAACTCATCCAGTCGATTTCTAGTTGATTATCAGTGCTCATCTTCCAGCCGTGTTTATCTGGTGGTGGTATATTTGGTTGGCGTTCCAGTGCTCTAAACCATATACCAGCTTGGTAATTGGCTCTGATGATATGTTTATGAAGTGCATTTTGACAAGGTGGTAGATTTTGCGATTCTATTTGACCTTTCTTCGCTGTGAAAATTGAATATCTTAGGCTGTTTATGTCTGTTGCCTTCTTTTCTCCTTACAACATGCAAATAAACCCTTCGATATCTTTGAGAGTGTTTGACTTATCTCAAAATCTTGGCCAAGTTTCGACATGGTAAGTGCCAGTGAGCTAGATTTCATTACAGGTTTGGCGGCCGATGATTTTCCTTTTCCAGCAAAAGCACTTATGGAATCGCAGCCTTTAATAGCAATGCATACCAAGCAGTGCTCTACAAATATCAGTCCCTAATGTTTTGTAAACTTCTGTCATATCGATGCATTTCTGTCTGTTGTGTGTTCCTGATTAAATGATGACTTGTGCCAGCTTTCCATTAATTGTTACATGATGCAAGAACGGCCACATCTGTATCGTCACAGTTATTACAATATCGGAATATCCATAAGTTGCAGCGTGATGTGCGTGGAGAAAAGCCGTGTATCAGCTTCTTTCTGAAATGATTGAAGCTCATCTACTTCGCTAATTGTCCGATGAGTTAGACGGTAGCATTTGCTGGCGCAAGTTACATACAGCACTCTGTCACCAAGCCGTTTTCTATAATCATCTTTGCTCCACGCAGAAGAAAGGAACTCAATCAATAAGTTTTTATTATTTTCTTCAGATAAGAAGTTCCTCCAGTTCCGTATGGTATGAGACGCCAATATATTGTGGAATCTTGGGAGCGGTGTTGATTCACTTCTTCTGGCTCTCTCTGCATTTTTGATTGAGACGTCCAAATATACATCAAACACTATGTCAATTCTTTGTGCACTTCTCGAATCTTTCATCATTAGGTTGAACAACCGTGAAGACACATCATCAAATGGACGAACAGTGTCTGGAAGCTTTTGCACTAAGCTCATTTCGTCTATTAAAGGGGTTCTCACCCGCTAGATTTATTTTTTACCATATGATCTACTGCACCACACCAATCGATAATGAACCATTACACATCGTGAGTTGAAACCTGTGAATTGTTATTAATTAATGAAATTTCTGGTTAACTGCCGCGGCGACTGTTGGTGTCAGCCGGCTTTTGGTGCGAGTGTACTCCATTCGACACCGCATAGCGACCGCGTTCATTGTGCATGCGTTGACTATTTCCCCTCCCAATACTACTACTCTCTCTCTCTTTCTCTCTCTCTCTCCCTCTCTCTCTCTCTCTCTCTCTCTCTCTCTCTCTCTCTCTCTCTCTCTCCTCTCTCTCTCTCTCTCTCTCTCTCTCTCTCTCTCTCTCTCTCTCTCTCTCTTACTCTCTCTCTCTCTCTCTCTCTCTCTCTCTCTCTCTCTCTCTTCCTCTTCCTCTTCCTTCAAGTGGACTGAATGAAAATTGAAATTGAAACCGGCGAAACAGTTGTTTGTTCACTAGCAACAAGCAACTGCACACCCGGTTTGCAAAAATCCATAGTATTATTATTTAGGTATATGTTATGTAGGCTTCCGTGTAATGTAATGCTACCTTCAATGCAAAAAGATTAAAAACAATGATACCTATTAAATATTTTACTATGTCACGGAGAAGAAATAAGTTAAAGTTTAGATCAGTCAGGTAAAACTTGCACGGATGTATCTTCAAATGGAATAAACCCAGTATATTTGCCCGACACATCCGGGAACCGTTACCTTATTTTATTCACTACACAAGCAGGTATAATAACGCGGTTGTGTTTGCCCAGAGCTGTGTTTGAGTTAATCCAATATACAAACTGTCGGTACGCTAAATGCCGCCATAAATTGTTTGGTACTGGTTCGACAGAATACGATTTCTTTTTACTTCTTTCAGTTGCAATTAGTATGAAATCAAAATTAAGTTATCAAATATTTGGCGGTCCGTAATGCACACGTTGTCTTCTAACATACTTCTCACAGCCGGTATTTTCGCACAACAAATACATTCGGCGACTGTGGGCATAACTGAACATTCGTCACATTTGCACCAATTTTCCTTATTGTTCCTATCGCCATCGCTTATACTTTCAATAGACTCTTTGGCTTTCTCTATTTCTGCCAATTCTTCTGCAGAATATTCGGGCTCAAACTGGTACACAGCAGTAGCCATCACTCAGAAATATGATACGCAAAGTGTTTCAATTACGAGACGATGCAATGCAAACCCGTCACCCTGACTGACTGACGACACGTGCCTGCCTGCCTGCCCCTCCTTCCACTCGTTACCCCTCCTCCGAGCATCGTGTGACTCGACAGTCGACACCCGCCGACTCGACGTGCACAGCAACAAACAGCAACGCTCAAAACGAAATGGAGCACCCGATTACACATCTTTATTTTGTACCTGAACGGAAGCTCCGATTACAAAACCAAAATATACGAAATACGCAGAAAAGAAAGACGCAGCGAAAAGTTTGACATCATTTTTTTTTGGAGCAGAATCCTCCAAGGTCCCAAGGCATACAGGTCGTCCCAATGCTATTTCTTATGGGAGATTTTCGCCGATGGGACCTAGCTCGAAAATCACTAACTTTGATATTTTTTTCCCGGGTTATGGTGAACCCGATTTCTTTTCATTTAGTCGCTAATTTCATAGCTAATCTGCCTTAGCTAGACGTATTTTTTGGTGTAGCGGGTGAGAACCCCTTTAAGTAGGCATTGGCAATTGTCATATCTTGATTCTCGAGGATTTTGGCATCTATCAGTAAGACTTTCATCAGACTTGATTACTGTGTCTTTCGAGGGATGCCATCGGCTGAAGCTGGTGTCCATGGTAAAGAGCCGAGTGGATGGCTAAGGACCGCTCTCATGTCTAGTCTTCTGTTCTGAGCAACCAATGCCATGTGTGCAAATAAGCCCTTATCAGCACGAAGTATTACCACTTTGTCCTTTGTTTTAAACGTTTTACTTTTTTTATACCTGCCAATGTTTTCAGTTTCAATCTTTTTAGCGCTGGTATTCCTTGACTGCTAGCTTCATTTGAGCCCAAAATGTATTTCTGTATTCCAAGTGATGGGATTCACCTCTATCTCTTGCTAACAGTATGTCTTGGGTTGTTTTGGCATCAGCCAATACGCCAGTTGATATATTGATGAGCGCTGAGTCTTCAAATGGGTTGTTCCAATCTTTCTGCATGATGTCAGACAGAGCCAGAACAGCTGCTTTGTCTTGTTTAATCCTAGATGTCGATAGGTCAGTGTGCACGAAGGATCTTGATTGGTGGCAGTCGGTGAACTCGCGAAACAGTTGTAAAAATGATGCTCGTACATCTGAGTTGAGGTAGAAACGGTCAACAGCAGCTTGGCGTTTACTAAATCCTCTGGTTCCGCTACATCCTTGAGTATCCTTGTTGACAGTTTCTTCTATTCGCTAGTCAACAGGAATGCGACCAAATGGGTTGTCAGATTGCAACTGTATGCTAAATTTGCCGGCTTAAAACGCTTGATGCACATTGGGGTATCTATCTTTAAGATTCATCATATCTGCCAGGTAGATTGGAAGATATTTGGCGTAATTCAAATGGTCGTATGCAAAGCACCAGGGTATCACATCTCTAATCCCATCCAAATACATTTCCCAGTCGCCAATACTAGTAGCTCGAATCAGAGTAAGTATAGTGTTCCTACAATATCCAAATAGGTGGACCAGAATGCTGACAAGTCACCGTTTTCTTTTCGAAAAATATCTAGATATTTAGAGAAATTAGCAGAGACGGCAGTAAAACGCATCACTCAGAAGTATTTATGGGAATCAATAGGTGACTTATCATTCGCCATCAAAATCTTATTTTTTACGCCATTAATGTGAGGAAGTGAGGAATAACAGAATGGAACATGTCTTCTGCATTATCTTCAAATGACTGAAATGCTAGGGACATTAGTGCTGAAAAAGTTTGAAAAGGTCTCTTTACATAAAAATTGATTCGTCAATGTACCTAATAATGCATGTAACTATACAAAGTTTTGCAGAATTTGTTTTCGAGTGACTTTAGAAAAAAGAAAAACCAATTTCAGCGGGTATAATTGTGCTGTTATTGAACGAGTAATTGTAATTATTTGGCTCTGTTGAAAAGGTCTATTGTCATCATTTCTGACTGTTTAAATCAAATTTTGTTAATTGTGGCTTTAAGTGTGAGCTCAGAAATTAATTTGGATAGTCTTGAAAGACGAAAATAACATAATTACTAACATTGCATTAAGTAAGGAAATTTCACGGGGGTAAATTTTTTTAATGTGACTGTACTTAGTCAAATTTGCCTAACGGAACTGTTAAAAAGTTCAATAAAGATTGTTTGAGCCGGGGTGCTCACTCCGAGGTGTTTTTTAGTGGACTGTATATATTTTGATTGAAACTTACCCCAATGATGTGAAGTGTTCGAAAGATGACAAAGCGTAGATGATAGCGACAGGCGGAAAGTTGCCGTGGTGAGAAAGAAATAGAAGAAAGAAACTCGAGTTTAGAAGAGAAAGGAAGGAAAGATGAAAAATGCCTGGAAGGCGATCGAACCCAGAACATGCAGCGTAGAAACAGTCTGGTCGCACGAGAGAGAAAACGAGAGAGAAAATCAACTTGACTGGACGAGGTCGAGACTTGAACAATACTGACGAGAATAGATAACGCAAACGTGCTGAAAACAGGAAAACTGTAAGAGATGACGTGATTGGCCGAAAATCAAAACATATGAAATAATAGACAGGTTAACCAACACCGAAAATACAAAACCGCAGCGTCGAATAAACGGCGCGAACATACCGCCCACCTAAAATAGACCAATTTAGATAGGACAATGAGAAATAACAAACTATGAACTACAAATCAAAATCTAACATCACTCCGAAACGAACGACTAAAGAGAGGGGAGGGTAACTAACTTGTTCACCGGTCGGGTAAACACTCCTTTAGACGTGCGAACGGACGCGACTCGGACGACGTTGTCGTTACCAGGGCACACCTGAACCACCCTGCCAATAGGCCAAGATAAAGGGGTAGTGGCTGGTTCCAACACGAAGACGACGTCACCGATCTTGAGATTTGGACACGCACGCACCCACTTCCCACGCTGCATTTGCGTATGCAGGTACTCTCTGGACCAACGCGTCCAGAAGGACTGATGCAGCTGACGGACTTGATGCCAACGAGAAAGGGGAGAAGTAGACTCGGCGATATTTGTTTCAGGAGGTGCGAGAAGTGAGGTGCCAATCAACCAGTGGGCGGGGGAAAGGTAATCAGGGCCTTCCAGGGGGTCGAACGAAGTGGCACAAAGAGGTCGACTATTCAACACGGCTTCAATACGTGCAAACAGGGTAGAATACTCCTCGAAATTAAGGGAGGAATCCTTAATTAATCTATGCAGAAGCAGTTTGGCGGACTTCACTCCAGCTTCCCATAGGCCACCGAAATTAGGGGCGTAAGGGGGGTTGAAATGCCACTGAACATTACGTAGAGCGAGCTTGTCAGCGATAGTAGTTTCAGCTAAGGTGAGAGAATCGTGTATCTCGCGGAGCGTACGGGCAGCACCTACGTAATTTCGACCACAGTCGGAATAAATATGAGCGGGGAGGCCACGACGAGCGAGAAACCGATCAAGACAGGCCAGGAAGGCTTCAGTGGATAAGTTCGAAACCAACTCTAGGTGAACAGCCTTAGTAGCCATGCAGATGAACAAGCACAAATAACCCTTGACGATGGGGGCGTTACGGCGGGGACTCGTCTTCACGGAGAAAGGGCCAGCGTAGTCAGTGCCTACGTTGAGGAAAGCGCGTGAAGGCTTAGCGCGAGGTTCAGGCAGCTCAGCCATGATTGGCTGAACAGGCTTGGCGCGGAATTTGAAACAGGTTAAGCAACGTCGAATGCGTTGCCGCAATAAACCGCGTAAAGCAACGATCCAAAACATCTGCTGAATGAGAGCTTGCACAGTGCGAGGGCCAGAGTGCAATGACGTGAGATGGAAAGCATCACACAAGAGTGCGGACAGATGAGCTTCTTTGGGAAGCAAGAGCGGATGACGTGCGTCTTCGGGAAGTGAAGAGTAGTGAAGTCTGCCGCCCACCCTGAGAAACCCACGGGAGTCAATGAAGAGTTTGAGGGGGGCGTAGCGGTGAGACACGGGCGAGTGTTTCGCCAATTGCTTGAACTCATTGGCGAAATAATGTCGTTGAGTGATGCGTACGAACAAACGCATCGCGTCCTCAAGTTCGGACGGGAGCAGGGGACCAGTGGAGGAAGCAAGCTGACTTCGGCGAGCAAGCAAAATGCGAGAAAAGCGTACCACGTGACCAAACACGCGCTTGGCTTTGACGAGCGAGGAGAAGCTTTGCAGCTTAACTAGTAGAGGGTCAACAACGGGATCAAGACTGATCAGAACTGTGGGAGACGCTTTCAGCTCAGGCACCTCGTGGCTAGGTTCACGCGAGGGGACCGAGCGAGGCCACGTAAAGGGGGGCGAACGCATGAACGGAGGACCAGAGAACCATATGGGATGGTTCAACAAGTCCTGGGGGAGAAGTCCCCGAGAGGCACAGTCGGCAGGGTTCTCTTCGGAACGAACGTGAGACCAGTTCAGAGGAGAAGTGGTCTCGAGAATTTCAACCACTCGATTGGCGACGAATGTCTTAAGCTGATGTGGGGGGGGGGGGGGGGGGTAGAGAGCCAGGCAAGTACGATAGTGGAATCGGTATAGAGAAACACTGTTTCTATGTGCAAGGACTCGAGAGCGGGCAGGGCGTCTTTCAACACCCGAGACAATAACAATGCGCCACTGAGCTCCAGTTTAGGGAAAGTGAGAAGCTTGACGGGCGCGACCTTGCTCCTGCCTCTCAACAGTCTGACATGAGATTGCGAGCACGTCTTAACGTGCAAATAGAGAGTAGCAGCATAGGCCTTCTCGGAGGCGTCACAAAACCCCACAAGCCGGTAGGTGGCGTCACTCAAAACAAGGAGGCGCGGAACACTGACATCACTCAACTTGGACACGCTTTCGATGGCAGTGATCCAAGTCTGAGAAAGCGACTCCAAAAGTGATTCGTCCCACTCCACGCGCAAGAGCAAGAGATTCTGCATGAACACTTTCATCCAGGAGAGGAAAGGGGTGAGAAACCCGAGAGGGTCGAATATGCGCGCAATGTAGGAGAGTATGGAACGTTTGGTGACACAACCTTCGAAAGGTAGAGTGTGAAAACTGAAGCAATCAGAGCGAGGGTCCCACAACAATCCGAGAATTTTCAGAGTCTGCTCATCGTTAGAGAATACCAGGGGAGTCTCCAGGTGGTCCTGGGGAAGAGCGCTAAGAGCGTCGGGAGAGTTGCTTGCCCATTTGCGAAGTTCGACACCGGCGTACTGAGTGATTGATTGCAACTCAGCGCGAAGCGCGAGGGCTTCGTCAAGGTCACTGGCACCGGATACTATGTTATCGATGTAGATGTTTGAAGTGAGGGCGCGTGAAGCGAGAGGAAACTGCGCGCCCTCGTCCTTGACAAGTTGCTGCAACACTCTTTGGGCCTGGAAAGCAGAGGGCGTGAGACCGTAAGTCACTGTGTTGAGCTCGTACTCAATAACAGGGGAGGAAGGCTCAGGGCGCCAAAATATGTGCTGATAGACACAGTCGTCCTGGTGTACAAGGATTTGACGGTACATCTGTCTCACGTCCGCGCACAGGGCTACGGGATAGACACGAAAGGTGGTGAGAACCCGGGGAAGGTCACTCTGAAGTTTAGGACCACTGAGCAAGACGTGGTTGAGAGCAACTCCACGTTTATCAGGAGAGGAGGCGTTGAATACCACTCGCAATTTAGTGGTAGAGCTTGTGACCTTGTGTACACAATGGTGCGGGATAATGTACTCTGAAGGTTGAGAAGCAGGCTGCATATGCAGTGAACGAGCGTATTCACTCATGAACTCGTGATAGGTGTCATGAAGTGGAAGATCACGCTTTAGACGACGCTCCAAACTGACAAAGTTCTTGAGCGTGACGTCACGATTATAGCCTGGCATGATACAGTCAGGCTTGAAAGGTAGAGCGACCGAGTAGCGACCGCATGGGTCGCGAGAGTGGGTTTTAATGAAATGCTCGTCAGCGAGCGAATCCAATGGGTCTAGAGAGGGGGGTCGACTAACTTCTTCTGTTTCCCAGAAGAGACGAAGAGTGTGTTCCAAAGGAGTATTGGCCACGGCGAGAAAAGAGTAGGATGACTCAGGTGCAGGTTCAGAAGAGTTGACTGGACCCAAAATCATCCAACCGAAAACTGTGTTGAGTGCAGCAGGTTTGCTGCCCACGATCATGTTTCCGGTTTTACAGAGAATGTCAGAGTAGAGATCGGCACCAATGAGAAAATCAATGGGTCCGGGAACATTGAAGTGATCGTCAGCGAGGTCAAGGTCATGATAGCGCTTTATGACCTCAGTGGACACGGAGGAAGTAGGCAAATTGCCGGCGATAGTTGAGAGAACGTGCGCGTTGACATGCATAGCCGATTGCTTAGAACGTCGAGAAGCTATACTGCATTGAACGATACCATGCACACGAGCGTGAATTTGACCAACACTTGACAGTGGGGCGGTGGCTGGTTTGACCTTTAAGCCCTAACGTTGCACTAACGAATAAGTGATGGCAGAGATTTGCGACCCGGAGTCAATAACCGCACGAAATGGGTGCAATATCCCGTGGGCATCACTTATGAGTGCGCGAACGGTGCCCAATATGACGGTTTGATGAGTGGGGTTTGAACCCCGGACTTGACACGAAAGAGTCTGTGGCACCTGATAGCCTTGATCGGAGACAGGAGTATCGTCCGCAGAAGACTGAGTGGAGTCTACATGCAACACAGAGTGATGTTTGGTACTATGACACACCGAACAAGACTTTGTCGAACTGCATTGGGTTCGTAGATGTGCACCCATACAATTAAAACAGCGTTTTAATTGTCGCAGAGTGTCGTAACGTTGATCTACGGATAAACCACGGAAAGCATTACATTGATAGAATGAATGCGAAGCCTTACATAACGGACAAGTGGACACGTTAGTATGAGCGTGATTGCGAGATGAGTCATTGTGAGAGTGTTTTGAACTCAAGTTCGAAACATCAGATGACACCATCAACGTATTTACTTTCTTCACAGGGGGAGAACTTTTGACAGAAGTGACTGAGTTTTTACCGACAGCACATAACTCCATTACTTTAGATTGGTCTTCGACAAAATCAATAAGCGATTTATATTCGGGAGTCGAATTAGACGATTGTTTGGTTTCAAAAGCCTTGCGAGATGACGTATCGAGGTTAGCTAATGCCAAACACAGCAGAAGGAAATCGCCCAGGTCAGGAATATTCAGGGCTTTCAAAGAGTCGACAGAATTGCGATGTACTTTGAGAAATGCTTGAAGACCGTCATAAGATGACGTTTTCAGAGGAACAAAATCTAAAATCTTGTGAACATACAAGCTCCCTAGTAATCGCTGGTTTTGATAACGAGAGACGAGCGTTTGCAAAGCGAGGGGATAATTTTCCTCGATTATTTGAAACTCTGAGATGAGTGCCAACGGTATTTCAAACAACGAAGTTTTTAAATAGTGTAATTTTTGAACATTACTTAATGACTTGTTATCATCAATAAGAGACTTGAATAGAGCATAGAACTCGGGCCATTTACAAATGTCACCTTTGGCCTTGGGAAGATCTATTTATTTAATGACAGGCAATACAATGGATGGTTTGACTGAAGCGAGTAGAGACCCAGGTTGAGTCACAGCCGGACGCTGATTTAATTTATCAGCCGTGAGAAACCGAGATTTGGCAGCATAAAACAACGTTTCAAAACTCTCCTGAACTTTGTCTATTTCGATCGGCTTTGCAGGAAGAATGACTTGAGTGTTGAGATCGGCAATGGACATTTGAATTTCTTGAAAATCCGATTTCAGAACAGATAATTCATCGAACCGAGGCCTATGTGACTCAACTTGTTCAGGTTTTATTTTTTCGAACGCAGTGTACGTTCGTTGGGCGGACGCGAATATGAACTCGCGTCGAGTAACTAACTTGTTTAGTTCTGCCGTAATATCGACCATTATGATCGAAAATGCAAAAGACAATGTTAGACATACAAGGGATGTACGACGTACGTAAGAGACACACACTGAACAGCACAATCAATAGAATACGAGAGCGGAAACACACAACACTCAATGACGTGTATATTGTGCGACCAACTAAGGACAGACCTTGATTGAGAAAATCTTCGAGAAAAATGCAGAAAATTACCGGACAATCGGGCTCCGCGAGGACCATATGTTTGAGCCGGGGTGCTCACTCCGAGTTGTTTTTTAGTGGACTGTATATATTTTGATTGAAACTTACCCCAATGATGTAAAGTGTTCGAAAGATGACAAAGCGTAGATGATAGCGACAGGCGGAAGGGGACCGTGGTGAGAAAGAAATAGAAGAAAGAAACTCGAGTTTAGAAGAGAAAAGAAGGAAAGATGAAAAATGCCTGGAAGGCGATCGAACCCAGAACATGCAGCGTAGAAACAGTCTGGTCGCACGAGAGAGAAAACGAGAGAGAAAATCAACTTGACTCGACGAGGTCGAGACTTGAACAATACTGACGAGAATAGATAACGCAAACGTGCTGAAAACAGGAAAACTGTAAGAGATGACGTGATTGGCCGAAAATCAAAACATATGAAATAATAGACAGGTTAACCAACACCGAGAAAATACAAAACCGCAGCGTCAAATAAACGGCGCGAACAAAGATGACTTTTGGTAGATATATCTGACTTCATTGAAAATACGACTAAACAATGTACGGAAGTGTACTTTTGTAATACATTCACGTTGTAAAATAGCGAACAGGGCGCGCAACACCAAATCATAAAAAAATATTTTGTGCCTACAATAATTTTTTTTCAAATTTGAAGATAGCCATTCGTTTTATAATAGGGAACTTGCATGAATTTTCTACAGCTCTGAAAGTACGTGGAATATATTGTTATTCATCTGAAGACATCACAAACCTAATTTAAAAGTTTTAAAATTAACTCATTATACTTCTATACATGTTCAAAGATTTTGATTATCTGTTTCCCGCACTATTATTTTTAAACGGTATGTGACGTCACATGCCATGAAAATCACTGCTTATATGAATGACTTTGCATATAACCTCCTTGGAATTTGCCACCGCCTCCTAGACGAAACAATCACATTTTCAAGGTCATCAAGCTAACCTTGTCAAAATTTTTACGCAAGCCGTTGTCAAGTCTGCTTTATATGAATAACAACACCCAATATTTACTGATATTCTATGAAAATAGGTTTGGTATTATTGTTTTTATAGTAACTGGGCTTCAAAATTAATTACTACGCTTACTAGACATTAATTCGATTTTATATGATTTTGGATATGATAATTTCCAAATAAGCGTTATGTTATTTATCTTTCTTTGATTGGTTGATTGCTGATACATGGCAAGTGACGTATGCCCCGTTTTTCCCGCCAAAAATATGTGTGAAACTTTCAGCTCGTTTTTATAAATGAAACTTAATTCTATGTCACCGAAATAAAATATTTTTGTATTCAGGACGTTAATCTTAATCTAGTAAAATGCTAAAAAAAACATTATGCATGTTCCCCATAGTATAAGACTTACTAATACGTCATAACAAAAAAAGTTTCAATAACGTGTGACCTACAAGGGAAACGAAACCACTGCAATACTTAAAACCAGGTTAAAGTTTGGTCTATTTGTTGTCAAACCAGACTATAAACCCCCAAAAATGCCTTAATTTATACGTATTTATTTTTAACAATGTATAACAAAAAAACAATGCAATAAACAAGAGCATGATCGGTTTGATAGTTTTTGAGTTACGGCGGTAACAATCTGCCATTGCGTAAGAGGAAAATATAGGCGTCGGCCATCTTTAAAGCGTCGTAACGCCTATACGCCGACTAAAATTTAAAAGTATCATATAACACGTTATTCTTCAAAATATTGTGAATCGAATGGTATATGATACCTTTTGCCCCCTTTTGTGAGAGTGTTTTGCCCTTTTTTGCTGTTCAAATGAAGGACTTGACTTCTTTGGGTACCGCGACTTTAGCTAGTGTACACTGTACATTGTACACTGTACATTGTGTACACGGCGTATAACAATAATTGAACTGCATGTGTGGTATGTTCAATTGTACGGACCTCCGCTATGTTGGCTGCGTGTAATTGCAAGTCGTGACAGGTAAAATGACATGAGGTCGTAGGCCTATAAACAATACACGAGCCATGCAGCAAGCTCATGCAATGCATAGAAAGAACAATAGGCCTAGATCGGGAACACGGAAATAGCATTACAGTATTGAGAATCATCGCTACGTCATGATGTACATCATATCAGGTTTTTAGTATTGGAATAATTATCTGTGAACCGATCGCAGTAGAAAATGTCTCTTCTCACATTTTTTCTAGAAGAAAGGTGCAACGTTTTCCATTACAAAGTCTAACGACAAAAAATTGTTAGTACCATATTAATCTTAGGTAATTTTCTTGTTTGTTTTGAAAGGAGGCTTTATGCACGAAGCTTTAAAATGCTAATTAATGGGCGTTTCCTGATGTCTTTTTAATTCTTAACACAAAGAAAATAGTTTTAACGTTCAAAAAAATTTATTCTACAAGAAAATTGCGTTCGAAAATGCGCAATTTGAATTTTCCGCCGTGGTAACCGATAACGCGCTCTGATTGGTCGTGACGTCAGCCGCCATGTCCGAGGCACGTCGAGGTACATGACTTGCTTGGTTGTCGTGCATATCCAATACGTAAAATGACAGAAGATGGATTTAAGAAAGGCCAACGGACACCTTAACTTTTGGGGATGCTATAATGATAGCTAACTATTTTTCAAAGAACGAACACTTTGTGAGAGCCGAAATCCGCGGTGTCAAAGCCTCCAGGTAAGCTTTCAAAACACCAAAACATAACGTTTATGCTGGCCACAGTGATGGCAGACGCAGACCAAGGGTTTAATAAACGCACAAGTTTTAGGAATCTATGTAAGACGCGTACCACGTGTAAGATAATGCCCATATAGGCATTAACTTACACGTTCAACTTTAAAGGCTGGTCCACACAGATTTTTTTAAGCATAAGGTTTAAGGTTTTAAGACGTTGTTTTAAAAGCAACAATGAAAACAATGTCTTAAAACTAAAACTTTGTGTGAACGCCAGTACGTGTTTCCTATGACCCAACTTTACGCCTACGCGTTAAACCTTAAATCTTATGCTTAAAAAATCTGTGTGGACCAGCCTTAACACAAAGGCATATAGGCCTACGCCTAGTTCAACAAATAAAATTTACGTTCAGCCCAAGGAATAGTCTAGGCCTAGTCTGTTTCAGGAACTTAATTAGGCATAAGGCTTATGTGTAGGAAAGAAAGAAAGAAAGAAAGAAAGAAAGAAAGAAAGAAAGAAAGAAAGAAAGAAAGAAAGAAAGAAAGAAAGAAAGAAAGAAAGAAAGAAAGAAAGAAAGACAGAAAGAAAGAAAGAAAGAAAGAAAGAAAGAAAGAAAGAAAGAAAGAAAGAAAGAAAGAAAGAAAGAAAGAAAGAAAGAAAGAAAGAAAGAAAGAAAGAAAGAAAGAAAGAAAGAAAGAAAGAAAGAGAGAGAGAGATTGATTGATTGATTGACTGACTGATTGATTGATTAATTGATTGATTAATTGATTGATTGATTGATTGATTGATGTATTTATTTATTTATTGATTGATTGATTGATTGATTGATTGATTGATTGATTGATTGATTGATTGATTGATTGATTGATTGATTGATTGATTGATTGATTGATTGATTGATTGATTGATTGATTGATTGATTGATTGATTGATTGATTGATTGATTGATTGATTGATTGATTGATTGATTGATTGATTGCTTGATTTATTTATTTATTTATTTATTGATTGATTGATTTATTTATTGATTGATTGATTGATTGATTGATTGATTGATTAATTGATTGATTGATTGATTGATTGATTGATTGATTGATTGATTGATTGATTGATTGATTGATTGATTGATTGATTGATTGATTGATTGATTGATTGATTGATTGATTGATTGATTGATTGATTGATTGATTGATTGATTGATTGATTGATTGATTGATTGATTGATTGATTGATTGATTGATTGATTGATTGATTGATTGATTGATTGATTGATTGATTGATTGATTGATTGATTGATTGATTGATTGATTGATTGATTGATTGATTGATTGATTGATTGATTGATTGATTGATTGATTGATTGATTGATTGATTGATTTAGGACTTTATTTTGGGCGGGATTAAGGCCAATTAAGCCTTTTCTTCCATCCAACCGTTATGTAGATACATTGTGGTAAAAAACATAAAACTAAGAAAAATACATAGACAAATACAATTTCAGTTAGAATTGCATTTAAATATCCATAACTAGGCTAAATCAAATTGATAATGCTAAGAAATAGCCATTCATCAATCCCATTCATTTATACATTCTTTCAAAGGTAACTCTCTTATATAAAGAAAGAGAGAGAGAGAGAGAAGAGATTTATTGATTGATTAAGGTCTTTTATTAAAAGGCGGGATTAAGGCTAGCTAAACCTTATCTTCCATCCAACCCTTTTACGATGATACAGTACATGATACAATACAGTAAGGTGATACAATACAATAAGGTGATACAATGCAGTAAGTACATTATAGAGAGACATAGTGTGAATATGTAAAAGGAATAAACATAAAAAAGAAATAATTATTATGGTAATAGACGCATGGAAATTTCTCATCTTAATTTAACTTATTGGTAATTTTAAACATAAAAATAATACGCCTCAGGTAGACTATAGATAATTAATCGTAGACGTGAACAATTGAAAATACAATGAACAATAATAAAAGTTTACCATTCATTCACCACATTTATCCATCACTTTCATACCGTTTCGTAATAGCAAAGATTAGACTAATCTTTGGTAATAGTAATGAGTAGCTGATAAAGACGACATTCTCGTAAGATAGCATAGCACAATAACCCAGCTTATAAAACCAATCAACAATGTTTTGATTGTTTTGACACTATTTGGCACTATTAGCGTCATTGTCATTATTATATATACGACAAGAATAATATGTTATAGTGGCACTTTGAAAAACATTAAAGTTATTCTTAAATTTGTCTCTGATGTCTGTCGGAAGGAGAGAGAGAGAGAGAGAGAGATTGATTGATTGATTGATTAAGCGTCTTTTATTAAAAGGCGGGATTAAGGCTAGCGAAACCTTATCTTCCATCTAGGGTTGCCAACTCTCCCGTATTTCCCGGGAAATCCCGTTTTCCACTGTGATTTCCCGCTTCCCGTATCAACTCTACACGGGAATCAGTTTTCCCGTATTTTCACAGTTTGTTTTAAACTACACATTTCGCAAACTTCCCGCCTACTTAACAGTACAAAGCTTTCAGCATTTGAGCATTTTGAACTTAAAGTCTAATGTTGAGACAATTGTTTCATTATGATACATGATGGTACATAAATGGTTAGACAATAGAAACAGATCAACCAGGTAAGTTACAAGTTGTTGGTATTTATTCTCTTTTGTGTCACAAATTTTATAGTTATTTAAAATGGGATATAAAGATTCTACGTGATGCAAAATAGCTTGACAAAATGTGTAAGGTACTTATTAATTCAATTTACCCTCCCAAATTAAACATTAACTGAATGAGAAAATTAAACCTGCAAAGTTAATATCAAATCCCTAAACTTATTTTCTGGGACCTAACGTCTATTATAGGAAAACTTTTTTGCGTCTTCGGCGATTTGGCCTTCGGCAACTGGGACATCGCCGTCCTGTTTCCCTCTACATCTCAAATCATTTTGAAATTCCCGTATTTTCATGTTCAATAGTTGGCAACCCTACTTCCATCCAACCCTTTTAAGAAGATACAGTACATGATACAATACAGTAAGGTGATACCAATACAATAAGGTGATACAATGCAGTAAGTACATTATAGAGAGACATAGTGTGAATATTTAAAAGGAATAAACATAAAAAAGAAATAATTATGATGGTAATAGA
>OX246742.1:19190926-19378926 GCA_945910005.1 Isoperla grammatica | reverse complement strand
ATATTTTATCACCGTAAACTAAATGTAATTAGTAATTACATATTAGAAAAAAAATTTAAAATAATACGTACTATATCTGGCAGACTGTGTGGCATAAGCACTCACTACCACATTTTAGAGGATTTCACAACAGGCAAGTAAAAACAACTAACAAACAACTCATAAGGAAACATATTTTATTTTTATTCATAAACTATGTTCAGTACATCACTCCACAGTGGTTTGTTAGCCACCATTGTCTTTAGAATAGATACAAATAGTCACTCTTAAGAGCTCGATAGGACACAAGTTACAGTGGGGGAAATAATAAGTAACATTCTGTAACACATCATCTTCAAAATACTGGCTTCATGATAACAGCAACAATCTGTCAAGCTTCAACCCATGTAACTTCCACACATCGAGATAGCTACAAGTCGACTACAACTAACGTGCTATTCATAATAATAACAATTTACTGCAGTGGTAATATTTTAAGCCTACACATGAAACATAACATCAACGGAGCCCTATACACACATGATAATGTAACATAACGCCATCTCACCTATTTACTAGCACGGGTCGAATAACATTTTCTCCCACTGGCGATCCGTGATGTTCTCAATTCACCAGCCCACACCAACCATGCTACAATTGATATCCACGAAACTTGTAGTGGGTGTGGGTCTGATGAAATGCGACGGCAAGAGTTAGGAGAAGATTCGTCAACAATTACACAAGCATTACGACCGTTTGTGTGGCCATCGTTTGATGTGACATTTTTATTTATAATGGAGCCAATATGCAAATTAGGTTATAGAAATATTGATATAGGCCATAAGTGAATCAGCTATAACAGCATAAACATACTACAATAAGTGAAATAATGTTACATATTTCGTCTAGCCCAAGCAGCAAATGTTAGTTTCGACCCGCGTTTGCTATAATATATGGTTATGCCAATGGTGAAGTGTGTCCAAAGACCTAACATAGTAATGAAACAAATGAAGAGTAAATTAACTTTGTAGCACGACAAGTAGTGATGGTCTTCACACGAGTTAGATACATTGAGTGCGAAAAGGGTTATTGTAGGTTCTACACTGAGTAGTGAACTGATGTATATGTTAATGTAACACTCATATACAGAACATATATAGACAGGTGTATTAATTTAGTCTGGGTTGTGTACTTTCTATTTAGTGCTATTAGATTCCACTCATACAGTGGCTGATGCTTTCTGCTGTCCCACCCTGCACCAAGCATTTTCTCTAATGCTTTAAAATTGTTACAAAGATGAAAATCAGTGCCATTCCCTAGACAATGTAGTGGTAGTGCTCTATTCATTTTTTTATGGATGTTGCTAAGTTCCAATAATATTTTGGTATTACATTTATGTAACATAATGTTTGTGAAGCTATAATTGAAGTTTAACAAAATCTATAAAATAGAGCACTTAGGCCCGGTATTATGACGGCCAGCTAAATATTTAGCCCACCGCTAGCTTGTTTACTCCATGGCAACCACCAATCGGAAGCGTAGTTTCAAAGGAGAAACCAACTTAACGGTGGTCTAAATAGTTAGAGGGCCGTTTTAATACTGGGCCTAAATTCTCTAGCTAGGAAGTGACATTGTTTACTTCTTCGTGACAAATGTAAAGCAATAAAGACTAAAGAGCAATTTTAAGCGTACGAAATCACGATAAGCGGGGATCAGACGCCACACAGCCTTGACTCACAATGAAGAAGAACCATACGGATTAGGGTTGCCAACTCTCCCGTATTTCCCGGGAAATCCCGTTTTCCACTGTGATTTCCCGCTTCTCGTATCAACTCTACACGGGAATCAGTTTAGTTTTCCCGTATTTTCACAATTGGTTTTAAAACACACATTTCCTAAACTTCCGCCTCCTAACGCAGTACACAGTTTTCAGCATTTGAGCATTTTGAACCTAAAGTCTAATGTCGAGACAATCATTTCATTATTAATGGTACATACAATTGTTAGGCAATATTAGAAACAGATCACCCAGCTGAGTTACAAGTTGTTGGTATTTATTCTCAATTTCGCGTCAAAAATTTTATAATTGTTTAAAACGGGATATAAAGATTCTACATGATGCAAAATAGCTTGACAAAATGTAGAAGGTAACCATACTAATTCAGTTTACCCTCCCAAATTAAACATTAATTGAATTACACCTGCAAAGTAAATATTAAATCCCTAAACTCATTTTCTGGGACCTAACGTCTATTATAGGAAAACATTTTTTGCGCCTGCGGCGATTTGGCCTTCGGCAACTGGGACATTGCCGTCCTGTTTCCCACTACATTTCACATCAATTTTAAAATTCCCGTTTTTTCATATTCAATAGTTGGCAACCCTAATACGGATATTGATTCAAAGTGTACGTTACCTATGGTTCAAGTTAGTTGGTTGGTACTTGGTATATTAATTTAGCCCATATTCTGTGCATACTACTGTATGTGATTCTTTTTTATGCCAATAGGGGGCCCCCATTTGACAATGAAAGGTACAGGACAAATGGGGTCTGCCTGGTCACGTGACAACAATGGACAGACAGCGCTCAGTTGGCTGCTAAACTTCTTTATAACAAACTCTTGGGAGCAAGATTATTATTTTGTTGTAAAGAACATTTCTTTATAAAGATGGTACCTTTACATGCATACGAACCTTTTGGGACTTCAAAAACAACAGTTTGTTATAAAGACGTCTCACTGTATTATCAAATGCAACAAGCATATTTTCAGGTGACAACACAGTTCATTCAAAAGTGATCTATCAAAACAACTGACCATTAACAACATTATTAATGTTGCAATTGTCATTAATAAGTCTGTCTTGTTTATTTCATCCAATAAAACAGTGGAGTGCAGAGTCCATTATCCGCCATGATAGAGTCCCGGCAGAGCCTTCCGACAAAACAGTCCATTATCCACCACGCTAGAGTCCCGGCAAATCCTTCCGACAAAACAGAGTCCATTGTCAAACGGGCCCCTACATCCGCTTCATAGTGCACGATCCCTTACCACGTACGTATTCAATGGAAGTCTACGTGTTAATGTGTTATGTGATACTAATTAGTTTATTCCAAGTTCTGCACACTATCTAGTGTTACTACTCTCCATAGAGAGGGTGATACCTACAATACAACTGACAATACTGTACAGTTAGGTATATTAATTTATTCATTACTGTTCTAGGTAGTATTATGCTCCACAGATTAGGTGATTGCATTTACATAGTTTGAACTGACGAAGATATGCGACAGCTTTTTATAGGGAAAACTGCCAACACACATAAAATACTTTGCATAGGTTCTAGAGGACCATAAACGAAGACGTGTATGGTACTTACATTTAATTATCATAACATAAAGGTATATTTTTCTTTTTTGAAATATCAATCAATAATCATGTAATGGGTAATACACTATCAAAATGTGTTGAAAATAACAAAAACAACATTAAATATACCCCCCCCCCCCCCCCCCCAGGTTATTATAGTATATGTGTAACAAAACACATTGCACATATCTCTTTTCTCTCTCTGTTTCACACTGGAAGGACAAAAAATTCATGACTAAAAAGAAACCGTTTAATGGCGAAACTAAACACTGGAAATATTAGTGCGCAACAAAGGGCCAATGGAAGTGTTACTCTAATTTGGTGCAGACAGCGTCCTGCTCAGGAAACATCAGGCCTGACCTTGATGCCTCTTCATTAGTTTTCTGCTAAACAGTGGTGCCAAGTTTTTCAGGTTTTGTATACGTATTTCAAGAATTCTAGAAAAGAAAGGAGATCAAGTAAGAAGAAAAAGATAGGTAGATGTTATCAAGACAGCACATTGATATGTTAATATGTATACTATACATATGCAAATATTTTGGAGGTAAATGTCATTAAACAAGTAATTTTATTTTAGAATTTATTTTATCAATTTCAATTTTGTTGTACACAATATGGTTCTTATAAAAAATAATAACCATATGTAATCTTCTTCTGTTTTAACGTACCATTAAAATTATACAACACCAGTAAAATTATTCTATACTAGCACTGTACAATCACTAGAGCTGTAAAAGTGACATTAATGCAGTTATGTACAGTACGCGACATAAGTAAATCAAAGGTGATTGAGAACATGTATTTACTGTAACAACTAGTCTGCACTGATTTTTTATCCTATATGGTTACCGATCGTTATTTCTCGTCAACATGCGTTTCCTATTTATTCATACCCTAAATAAGATCGAGTCAAAAAATAATAGGGTGGCTGCTAGAGAGTAGTTTGAGTAAAGACATGTCTGTCCAACTCTGGTTTACTCACATCGGCCAGTGTATACGCTCGTAACGCGTAATGGTTATGGTCACCGAAAGGGGAACCAATCCCCGAACCATGCACCAAACACAAAATTGATTGAATATCATTCCAATACACCCATTTGCCATTTCATCGAGTATCGCAACTTTAACTGATGAACCCACTGCCAGAAGGCCACTGTTCGGATTTACAAGCTGGTCAGGATGTCAAGTGGTCTATACACCAATAATGTACAACTTCGTGAAAGAAGTTGTGAAACAAATTCAGATTTTAAATAAACGAGATATACAAATCGCTCCACGTGATTACTATACGATTCCCATAGTTTACCTTAAGCTTCTTAGGTTTCCTCTTACAGATGGTAGGCCTACACTTGAAAACAGCCGCATCAACAAATACACTTTTGTCGAGTTCAGACTCCCACGACCAGATCGAAAAACGATGTATGTACAAGTAAAAGTAGTCAGTACAGTTTTATGTTTCTGCAGTGTAAAATCATCAAAGGCACCCATACAGAGTTTCAGTTCTTTTGATGCCAAACCAAAATGCATCCCAATTACAACCTTATCAAATTTGAAATAGTTTTGAATGCAACTACATACTCCACAGTCTTAATCTGGATGAAGATCAATGCATGTACCTAAATTATAAGGAAATACAAAATAGTACTCACAACAGTTGGGGGGGGGGGGGAGGGGGTTAACATTATATGTGGGAGTAAAAATTTAAAAATATAATTTTAAGTAGGTGAAGTAGTAGGACAGCAAACCAAACCAAATCTCACCGTTGGGGTTGTTTATGGAATAGTAATTCACACTGCTTGATGTTCCGAGTCAGGTCGTCACAAAACATACAACTAAATTAGGTGTACATCTAAAGTCAAAATCAACCTTGGATTGCTGCAATTTAACTTAGAATACGTTACTACGTGTTTTTATTATTTCAATGGATGCTTACAATTACATAGATATGTACGCTAGGCCTCTTACTAGTCTCCATGTGGTACTTAGTCGTTTGTTCTGGTACCAAGTTGGCTGTCTGCAAGAATGTATGTCGCTCCCATTGGTTTGCTGGGCAATCTAACTAATTTCAGAAATGTGGCTGCGTCTATCTATACGTTAAGTATGTATGACGAAACTAAGTACCAAGTGTAGACTAGGTAGGTATATGCCTTTACAATGAGTTACATGGCCGTCTTCAGCCCTGTAACGTGGAGGTGTTAAAAACAGTTGGTACAATGTTGTACATGCCCTAACGCTGTGCAAGGAGCCTTATTTTATGTCGAGGAAGACCGAGCAGAATTTAACAACTTGCCTTGAATTTCGAGCAAGATTTGAGATCGACTACCATAACAAATCTTGGTAAGAATTCTTTAAACTTTCTTCAAATTAGACTAGGCCTAAAATAATAATTGAAATTTAAACTAAGTGCCCTAAACTCGGGATTAATTGTAAATTACTACCCACATTTTGAGAACTTCACATTTCTTTTTACAAACTACAAGATTCAAAATGCCTCAATTTTCGAGACTATCTAGGAGCAGCTGAGCAAGCTTGGAGTATAAATTTCTGCTCAAACTTTTCGAGAGCTTTCTCGTACTTGCACAGCCCTAACAGTCATACACCTTTTAACTAACACTGCCAACACCTTTGATAGTATAGTCTCTGAGAAGGTCATGTGTGCTTGCATTCTTTCATACAATAATTACCGACTAGCAAACATGACAGTATAAAAGTAACTAACCGAACCTTGATTAAAGGCAGTATCCCGGTTTGAAGCGATGGATGATTATGTGATAAAGACCCAATAGAAAATAGGAATAAAGAAAACATCTCGTAAATCGGTTCAGTGGTTCATTGATTATGAGGGAAAACTTATTTTCGAGCGAGGTCGATTGTGGCGCGAAAACTACGTCACAGCGGGGCAGGTTTGAATTGTCTACGCGGCCTTCAATGCAACCCTCGCAGCTGCCAGCCCCGCCTTCAGAGGGCAACGTACGGTTTATTCGTTTATTACGTTATTTTAAGAAAGTGTCAGTCAGTCCAAGCTTGTACACTGTGTAGAATGTCTGTTTCGAACCAAAATACACAGTCGAAGAAATCGACCAAAGACGACGGAATAACGTGATCGAGAGTGCGAAGTGCAAAACATTCGAAGGCAGAGTTTGGAACACGGAACCGCACGGAACGGTGCACACGTCGGCAATGCGGTGACTGTTATGGACGTGGATTCAGTATCAAGAATCTGAATCAATTAAAGTAGTAGGCTAAGCATTGACTTGGGAGTGTACAACAATTCATTCATTTTCGAAAAAATAATTTTAGACTTGGACAGTTTGAAGTTTGAACACAGTTCGGCAGACGATTCCGTGTTACGCATGCGTGCAGACGGTGAAATACCTCAAACTTGTTTCGAACAAAATGTGGAGACACTTTGCGTAACAATTATTTGTGTATTGGATGAAGTCTTGAGAGTCATTTGGTAAAGACAAGAGGGTAGTTATTCCTCGTGTGTCGCGAGCGCCGTCAAGAAAGAGTACCCGGAAGCAAACAGCGTGTATACGGAGTACGGACCAAAACCGCCCAAGGGGAAGAAGCATTATACTTCGGTTTTGAATAGGTATTTGCATAGTAAACAGATATATTTTCTTTCTCTTGCATAGACCAACTACACATACAGTTTTAGTAGGTTGGAAATGTTTTCTTTTTACTACTCGTAACCACCTTTCATATATTATGCGGTATGCCTAAATATTTTTCAATGCTTGGAAATAAATAAAATACAAGCCCGATCTTTGCACTTTGCTGTTGTACAATGGCTGGTTCCTATAATTCTTTCCCTCTCAATACTATCCCAGCCTCTAGGCACTATCTATCAAAGCAAGGAACCAACCATGTTTGTAATTTATTGTACACGTATTAAAATACATTTCCGTACATTATTCTCAGTGAAGATGCGATGAGTGAGAGTAAGGGTTTGCTTTGACATGACACGAACTGTCGGACGGCATTGGCTGTGGGGTTGTCGGGGCGAGCCGGCCTTGCCCCGCTGTGACGTCACAAAAACTTAAAACAGCCTTTCTGCCCAAACGGTTCAACCATTCTCAATCAAATTTGCGCTCGATTTTTTTAAATTTTTTGTCTGATTTATTGAAGGGCACTTTTACCAAACCAAAAGTAGGGCTTTAACCAGTTCAGTGGCGACTTTCCCTCGCGCTTGCCGTGCGCGTAGTGGCGACTTAATTCCTCACCCAGCTCGCGCGCGGTTTCTGTTGCAATCAATGTCACTATATCGCGCGTAAAAAACAACTCAAAATATTCAAGTGGGTCACTGGGGTCATCAATTGTAACATTGACACCAGGCAAACCAATAAAAGGGAAACGTGGTCGCAACGCCCCCACTTGGGACCACCTTCCTTGTTGAGCTCCGCCTACATCATCGTCACTTGAGTTGTCCGAAACCGACACATTAGACGCAATGCCACTGTCTGTTACTTCCACATCTGTAGCACTTTCATATTCACTTTCACTTTCAAGATCACTAAGTTCACTACCACTATCATCACCAATAATATCTTCAATATCCTCTTCTCTAACACGTTTCTTTGCTCTCGAAGCGGACGCCATTGCTAACCACTGTCGCTAGCAAATCAGAGCGTGGTTTCCTCCTTCTCTAGGAACACGTGTTGCTGACAGAATTTCAATACAAGTAGTTCTATCTAGCGGGAAAAGATTGAACTAACTTCCTTGCAGAGAATGCGGGAAAATTTTAAAGCGAGACTTGTCACGGCCACACGGGAGCGATTTCAAAATACTCATGACGAGATATTACGTCCAAGGCGCTACGGGGATATTACGGGCGTGACGTAATATCTCGTCATGACCACGGAACTGGTTAACTGTAAAACAGGAACCTTGAATTGTTTATAGCAAAACTTAAGTAGCACATTATAATTGTAATCCATAAAATAGGTAATGCATTGTTGAACAAACTCATGCACACTTGTTGTTTTCAGTAATTGGAAACGCGAGTGCATCTACACTATTCTGTAGGTATGTGTTTGGCTCTATCGTAAACATCTAGGGCAAGACAGCCGACACATATGGCATCTACGGGACAATGCTTTGACTATTGGGTCGTGCATTAAAATACAGTAGGTTTTAGTGAAAGCATCTAATTTTTGTTTTATAACTAAGTAATTTTTAAACTAAACGTGCCTGAAAGTAACGTCGTTCAGTACCTATTTCAGTAAATAAATCTAATGAGTGATGATTGTCCTTTTATGGTTAAGTAGATGCAGATTCATTCAAATTTAATATATTTAAATGTAAACGAATGGTAAGGAGTCTTGAGTGATAGGATCCACACAAAATTAACATGTTATATTGTTTTAGTAATAATTTTATCTAGAGAATGCCACAAAACATTAAAAAAGTGTAAAATTAGGTGAATATGGTAGTAGTTATATTACCATATACTAAAAGACTGCAAGAAAAAGTGTTAATATTGTAGGCCAACTACTTTAATTGTAACTTTGATTACTAAAAATTAGGGATTCTATATGTACATAGATATATTATACTATTATAAATTATGGCAAGTGGAAGGGAAAAATACTTCGAGGTAGGCCAAGTAGGCCTAAATAAAAAGACATTCCGGGATAAACACTGCAAGAAATACGAAGAAATAAAAAGACAGCCAGAAAAGAGGAAAGAATGGTAACCCATTTCAAACCCATCCATGTAAGATTAAGTAATTTGTACAATAATTAATCAACAATTATTAACCAAAATTAGGCATATATACAGTTTCTCACGTACAATTTCCAGAGCCTTGATAAATCTCAATTTAAATTAGGCCTACAACACTTTGAATAAAAAATAAGATACTAAGCAGTAGAGCCTACTTCCACTACTTTAGTTTGAATTAGAACTGGATTTGAATCAAAGCGCGATTGGGTACTCTCGGTATAATATTGTAGATGACAATATTTGTACACTTTTTCCATGGTTATTTGATCTTACAAAATCAAAATCGCATCTCTCGGGTAATTTTACACTTTTCTCAACATAAAAATCAATACTAAGGGCGAGATGCAGAGTCTGTAGGGCTACGCCTACTTCAAACTCTCGGTAAGTTTTATAATCTCTGGATTTCACAACAAATCCACCCATGACAGTGGAACACTATCATGGGTGGATTTGTTGTGCAATTAATACTAGGAATGTCAACGATAATCGCATATCGATAAATATCGACAATATCGAATACCGATATTATCGCGATATGGCTAGCCATATCGCGATAATTGTACGATACTAAATTCTGTGCGATATTCCGATAATCGCGGCGACTTGATTTTATATTTAAATTTGGCGCCAAAAATGTAGTTGTAGTTAAGTACGTAGTTAGTTAAAAAGGAGTACTAATAGTGCTTATTTCTTAATATCGTAACGATATATCGCGATAAAAATTGAGAATGCAATATCGAGACGATTTTTTTTTGCGGCGATATTATCGCGATATATCGCGATAATTTTTTAATTGTTGTTGCGATTATCGATATGGAATTTCATATCGTTTGACATTCCTAATTAATACCCATTGAATTGACCTAATCATCAATCGTTTCTTATGGAAAGTAGCATCATGTAATATAACAAGAGCCATAGCAACAAAGTGTTGTTCAAAATCAAGTGGAGACTGTGCATCCAGGCCCTTAGAACACTTTACTTCTGCGCGGTTTCAACACCAGAACATACCGGTTTGCGGTCCAGTCGGTGAATGTGTGCGATGTTAGTGGGGGGTGGCTGAGCCTGGTCACAGCACGAGATCTTGCGCCCCAACCGGGCAGGGGCGGGGTGGCATGATGTTAGTGGGGGGTGGCTGAGCCTGGTCACGGCACGAGATCTTGTGCTCCAACCAGGCGGGGGTGGGGGGGTGGCACGATGTTAGTGGGGGGTGGCTGAGCCTGGTCACGGCACGAGATCTTGTGCTCCAACCGAGCGGTGGTTGGGGTGGCACGATGTTAGTGGGGGGTGGCTGAGCCTGGTCACGGCACGAGATCTTGTGCTCCAACCAGGCGGGGGTGGGGGGGTGGCACGATGTTAGTGGGGGGTGGCTGAGCCTGGTCACAGCACGAGATCTTGCGCTCCAACCAGGCGGGCACGATGTTAGCGGGGGATGGCTGAGCCTGGTCACGGCACGAGATCTTGCGCCCCAGTAGGTCGGGGGTGGGGGGGTTGCACCATGTTAGTGGGGGGTGGCTGAGCCTGGTCACGGCACGAGATCTTGTGCTCCAACCGAGCGGTGGTTGGGGTGGCACGATGTTAGTGGGGGGTGGCTGAGCCTGGTCACGGCACGAGATCTTGTGCTCCAACCAGGCGGGGGTGGTGGGGGTGGCACGATGTTAGTGGGGGGTGGCTGAGCCTGGTCACGGCACGAGATCTTGCGCCCCAGTAGGTCGGGGGTGGGCGCGATGTTCAGTGGGAGGTGGCGGCTCGCTGGGCCTTGTCACGGCAGGAGATCTTGCGCCCCAGTAGGTCGTGGGTGGTGGGGGTGGGGTGCGAGCTCTGTGTCGGTGTCGGAGCTCGCTTCGCTGTCGCTCGAGTCCGGGTAGGAACCTGTAACAAGACGGAGACGCTACCTCACGGCTCACTACACGGTACGGGACGGTACATCGGGATTGCAACACTACGGTACGGGACGGTACATCGGGATTGCAACACTACGATACGGGACGGTACATCGGGATTGCAACACTACGGTACGGGACGATACATCGGGATTGCAACACTACGGTACGGGACGGTACATCAGGATTGCAACACTACGGTACGGGACGGTACATCGGGATTGCAACACTACGGTACGGGACGGTACATCGGGATTGCAACACTACGGTACGGGACGGTACATCGGGAATGCAACACTAAGGTACGGGACGGTACATCGGGATTGCAACACTACGGTACGGGACGATACATCCAAGTTTTTAGGTATTTTTCGCGACTTTTAAAATCCAATATATACGTTTTGACGTTTTCAATTTAAAAAACTCGCCATTGTCATCTTCGATCTTACCAAAAAAAACATGGTCACCTTGAAATCGTATCAACAAGGTGCGGCAAACATGTTGTTGGAGGATACAACAAATACAACCTGCAAACTTTTCCGACGCTGTGATTGGTTTGCTGGAAGCTCGACTTCGACTTTGAAACTTAGACTATCGATAGATTGATAGTCCGCTTGTGTGGCCTAACCTAAAAGTGCACTCGTTTGTGTTGACACATCTCACGCGAGGCGAGGGAAATAAAATGAAGCCAGAACCATAGCATGATAACATAACGAAATTTGTTCAAACTAGGCCTATTCTGTTGCTCTTAAAGAAAATATTTCTGGACAAACCAAAGAGTGTTCATGGACCCCAGCTGTATTTGAAATTAGTGTGATGTGAGTTTGGACATCACGAAAGGGGCTGGACCCAGCTAGGCCTAGGCCACAAAGTGAGGTTAGGAGACGACCTTTTTTTAAAATTCTTACATGTCTAGGCCTAGCCTAGGCCTACTCAAACTTTCGACGACTTATTTCTCGTATTGCGCTGTTATAAACGATAAAAATAATAAATTAAAATAAATAAATGGGTAGGCATCAAATTTTTACAAAAGAACAATAACGCCGTCCTCACTCAACGATAATACTAGGCCTACCCTTCATTCAACCATCCTAGTCTACTTCAATTTTACATGCTTTTATAGGGTGAGAAATTACTTTTTCATTGTGGCTCTATACAATACCCTCAATCGAGACTAATTCGGGAGGTCGCCAGTTCTATTCCGGCCACCGGCAATCCTGACTGAAGGTTTTTCCGAGGTTTTCCTCAGTCGTAAAGGCGAATGCTGGGACTTGGTCATATTATCAGCCCTTGGACATTCCTTCCCAACTATCCAAACACTCAAATTACCTAGTTAGTCACCTGAAGAGGGGCACATCAGGCAAAGCTGGTGTGCACCCTATAACGTGTAGGCCTATTCCTACGAAAAACTTAATGCTACAAATGCAACCACTTTTATAACTCGTTAAAGATTAATTTTTTATTTTATTTACCGACTTTCTTTACCGCTTTAGACTTATTTTCAGTTTTAAACTCACATTTAACACCGCTTTGAAATATTTTTAACACCGCTTTATGTCAATTTTATTCACCGTTCTCTAGAGGCCCTAAACATTGGTAGTATTATTGATGGTTGAAATCTAGGTAGTTTTATGTAATATTTTGTTTAAGAGCCGCATGCATAGACGAGCGCTGTCGATTTTTGCGGTCATTTTTCGAACTGAATGCAGAACCGAGTGAGTGGCAGGTAGACAACTTTTACCTTCCACCCCAGGCGTTATTGTGACTGTCACGCGGAGGGGTAGGGGAGGGGGTGTGTTATGAAATCAGGAGACCGGTTGACCACCGATGGTCCTCACGGAAGCCGGGCCGCCCGCTACGAGACAAAACCTCGCTCTCAATATGCGGATTCAATAGACGATCCCGAACCACGACGACGAACCAGTGACCGTTACAATAAGTCTAATGTGCTGGTACTGAGTCACTCCTGTACGAATATGTCAAGTTATATCCATAACTTGCCACCCACAATTACACAAGGAACATAAATGTCAACTAATCATAATCAGCAATCCATGGAAGAATGAGCGGAAATAAGCTTAGGTATGCATAAATATGAATAAAACTAAAAGGTATTCTAAGTGCTAGTTTATAATTCATATCGTCAATTGGACGCAATTGTCATTTACATAGATTTTCGTAGGTCTACCAAATCGTAATATTTGCGCATACACATTTAAAAAAAATACATTGAAATACACTAGTTCCCAATATAGAAATGTAACAATTAGAATTTGCATGTAAAAAACAAACAAGAGAGTAAAAGTCAGACAATTTGTAGTACCATAAATGTATATATATACACACATACATATTGTAGCCTACACTCATGTATGATATAGTTAATTTTCACTTCACAATAATAATATTTACAAATCCATAAATCAATTTATCATTCAATGTCATAAATCCGACAAAACTTACGGTTACATGATAGGTAAGCTTCAACTTGAATTGCAAAGTAACATAAAATGCAAATACAGCTCTAGTTGTAGCCTACGTGCCACGTAGGCGTACCAGAGAATTTAAAATATATATACGTATGCAAAGTAACAGTAAAAAATAAGACAATAATCAATCAATAATAATATAAATTGTTCATATTTAGAAAGATTTACAAGTCCACAAAGCATCACGTTTCATAATGGTATGTACCGAGATACGTGACATACATGATTATAAATAACAACACTAATAGAAATAATGCTATAAACTAAAGTGCATCCCATTACACACAACCAGCTATTAAATTTAAAAACACAATACAATAATGATTTTATAACGCGTTTTATCCACTTTGGTAGCGTAAATAAAGAATCCGGCACTATCCCAGACATTTGCCAACACTTTCGTTACAGTGTTCTCATAACAACAGCAAATACTCCAGGCTTGGCGTTATTCATAATGCAGCACTCGTGGATCTAAAACACATTATACTCCTAATTGAATTAATGATATCTCATTGTCGGCTAGTAATATCTATACAGCCTACGACTTCGGACATATTCAATGTCTTGACAAAAAGAACACAACGAAACAGATTGACGCGCGAGTGTTTGATGTTGACATTGTTGACAGTGTTGACATTTTTCAATCGTTTACAGTTTACCCTTTGCTCAAGTGAGCATACGAGTGGACCAGTTTCTAATATAATTGTAAATAGAAAACCATTATAATGACATACATTTCACTACATAGACGACACACGCGGTTTCTTTCAACTTCCCAACTTTTGATATCCAGTTTCTTAGCCAACCCTAGATGACCACGGGGCAAGATCGGTAAAACATTTTAGTCTTATTTATTAATAAATAAATAAATAAGTAAATAAATAAATAAATAAATAAATAAATAAATAAATAAATAAATAAATAAATAAATACATAAATAAATAAATAAATAAATAAATAAATAAATAAATAAATAAATAGATGAATAAATAAATAAATATATAAATAAATAAATAATGTACGAACAAATAGATAAATATATTTTACCGATTTTGGCCACGGGGTTCTCATTTTGATTTCTTTCTTTTGTTTTCTTCCTCGGGGACATTTTCCGTTCTCTTCTGTTTGATAGTTTTTTGAGCAGCTTTTTCTTCTTTTATTTCTGCTTGTCTTTTTCTTGCTTCAAGGATGTAACAAGGATTGCGTATTTCCATTGAGCGACGCTGGCGGGGGTCAACTAACTCTGGCAACACGCAATTCATGTAGAACTTCTCTAATTTCCCACACATCTCCGTTTCCCAAAACTTGTCGTCCTTCAGCACCTTTTCGATTTTCATTCCAAGAGGTGTCCATACGCCGTACAGCGCATAGTTTCGGTTTGTGATGTGGAGCTGTCCTTGGACCTGAAAGAAATGGTTGTGCCTCCGTTTCACTGTCGTTACCTTCCCTGTTTTCTTGTCAAAGTTCCAGAATGTTATTTTTCCCTTTGCGATTCCTTCTTCGGGAGTCATGTCTTTAGCTGAATATGGGCATTTGATTTCAACAAGACCATCTTCACCGATCAAGCCGTCGGGAGAGGCGCCAAGGAATGGGATAGCCGGATCAACATACAAACCACATTTTTCCACAGTAATCCCAAGTTGTTTCTCCATTTCCCCGATAGCATCGTCTTCATGTTCTTTCCCGTAGTCTGTTGCATTCGAATGAAACTCCCCACTGTACAGCATTTTTTTAATAGTGTTTACGCAACTAGTAGTCTCGCGAAGGTTACATACTGGACCGAACATCGACGCCGTCAGAAGTCGACGACGCTCCTCGATCCAACGTCCACTCTGACTCTGCGTAATGGTGTCTCTCTCTAACTGGCGGAGTTCATCCGGTGTGCGTTGCAGGCCAATGAGGAACTCTTGACATCTCTCTTGGAATAGTGCTTCTGGCATGTCTGGTTGCTCAGCATTTGGGCCATAGTCTTTGTCAGGAGTTGATTTTGGTTTTTCGGAAAAGAGCTTTCTACGACGATATTCTTTTCGAGATTGAAGCAGTGCTCTTCTCTTCCGGCGCTGCTCCATTCTTTTACTGTATGCACCCGGACTGCTTCCAAACATTGTCTTGTGAAGTCGGTAGATAGGAGTATGCGTGTTGTGAGAGACAACGGAAGCGTAGCTTCTTGCCGAGTAGCCTCCTTTCAGGCTAAAATTTACCCTTTTGTTACCCACTTTTTTGGACACCGCCGAATTAAAATGTTCAGCGGGATTATTGTCGACGTCTTTCAACAGGCTCTCTGCGTTATCAACAAGTCGGCGAGTCACTGTTACGATCTTGTCCATTATACCGCTGCGACGTAAAGCTGGAATTCTATTTATCTCGCCTTCTTTCGGGCCTGTACAAAAGTAGTTAGAACATTTTTCATGATCTCCGAACACATGAAACGGGCTATTGGCAATGTCCTTCCTAATCTCTTTTATTTTATTACTAATTGTGAGGTCATCGCGAGTGTTATAATGTTTTACTGCGCTTGTGACGGCTCTGCGCAATTTTAACACTTTTGCCTGAAGGGCTTGTCGAAGAAAGGTATTTTTTAGGGACGAGTCCATTGCGATGCCGCGAAGTTTTTCGCAAAAGTTTCGAAGTAGATGATTTCTACATTCAATCTTTTCGACGGTTATGTCAATGTACGGCCTTGCTTCTAGAATTTTAGAGTAAACACTACTGTCTCCGTCAGCAATCATCTTACCGTAACGCACACCATACATTTCCTCGCTGCGTTGAAAGCCTTCAACAATTATACTGGCCTCCATGCTGGTCGAGCTACCAGTCCAATTTTTGTAGCATTTATGCTCAGTTGGTGGCATTTCTTGATTGGCAGATCTATTGCATACGATACAATATTTATTTCTGACGGCCATGTACAGGACTTTTTGGGAGTAATAACCGACAATAGCTGCCTGTAAAAGGAAATGAACACATCAGATATGCGTAAATTATTAACTTTTACTTTTTAATACCAAAATTAATTTGAAATAGCAATTTAATGTTGTCCTAACATAATTATTTAGTATAAATATGGGGAATTAAGAATGTCAAAAACAAACCATTTCCATATTACGTATTAACATATTAATGCTGAATTATAATTAACGGCCCATAACAACACAGATCTGGCAACTAATTATCAACCGCAATGGAATTTTGAACTCAAAGTGACTTATACCCTGCAGTTCCTTCAAATCAATAATCTAGCTATTAGCTATGCTATGGGTACTGTCGACAAATAAGATCACATTTTGACCTTACTTCACACATAACTAACACACAAGTAAGTAACACAAAAAGTGAAAAACTGCCTCCCCCCACGCTATAATGTTTGAAAGTTTCTACATCAAATACCACACATATACACCCCCCCCCCCCCCACAAAGCATGGACATCATTTATGGACAGTCCCAAACCAATCACTAATTAGGTGTACATGTGCGCTTACCGCTCCAGAAAGGGCGTTGTAATTCTTCCGGTATGAACGTTTGCTCCAGCAACCATCACAGACGACGGTCAATACAGCCCGGCCTTGTTTGTCGACGTCCCCTCGTTCTATGGCTAGACGAACCTCCTCAGCAACGGCGTCCTTCATGTCTTGTAAAGCCGTTTTCTCCCATCCTTCGGAGACCGTGTCTTGGTATTTGGTGAACGTGTGAGACGACATGGCTGGGGCATCGAGGGCAGAAACTAATTCCTCAAGTTGGGCGTGGCCGATACCAATTGTCATGGCTCCCGCTACTGTAGCTGTGTTTACATCGATGTTGTTCCGTTCAGGATCATCGGTATAAACGCGTTCAATTTTGTTGCACATTCGACATTTCAACTTCAATATCGACTTGAAACCTCGTTTTACCTCACCAACGATGTCCATGTCGGAAATTGAGCAACCAAAAATCTCCGAATGGTTGTTGATTTGTTGAATTTTTTTAAAGAAATATTGAATATCAACAACTCGTCGACCACAGATCCTAAATTCATTTTTCTCATCTAGGGTGTTGTTATCAACCACCAGTTCACTTTCTGGTTCGGGGACATGACATGTTCGGGGAACGACAGGTGTTTCCTTGGACGCGTTGTGGTCGTTGAATGTGTTGTCGTAATCGTTGGATGCGTTGTCGGGGTCGTTGGATGTGTTTTCTTTGTTGTTGGATGCGTTGTCGGGGTCGTTGGACGTGTTTTGTTGGTCATTGGATTCGTTGTCGGGGTCGTCGGACGCGTTTTCTTGGTCGTTGGATGCGTTGTCGGGGTCGTTGGACGTGTTGTGGTCGTTGGGCGCGTTGTCTTGGTCGTTGGATGCTCCATTGGCGGCATCCATGACGTAATCGGCTGTGCTGGTAGCGAATACGTCATTTGCATCTTCTTCTTTCCGTAAACTGAAAACATTGTAAGCCTAAGTAATTCTACATCTTGCATGCATTGTGATTTGTTACTGAAATCAGTATAAACAAACAAACAAATGATTGAATGAATGAATGAATGAATGAATGAATGAATGAATGAATGAATGAACGAACAAATAAATAATTAAATAAATAAATAAATAAATAAATAAATAAATAAATAAATAAATAAATAAATAAATAAATAAATAAATAAATAAATAAATAAATAAATAAATAAATAAATAAATAAATAAATAAATAAATAAATAAAATAAATTTTAATGGTTAGGCCTACATCAAAATAAGAAAATGATTGGACTCTTCAATATTAAAGAACTAAAATAACGCGGATAATATTCGCCTTTTGAAGCGCCCTTATGTAAGTAATTACTTTCCGATACGTATTATTTACAATACATGGTTAGGACTACGCCATGACACCTCAAAAAGTGTTCATAATCGTGTTATACATTTGAAGGCCGGGTATAATATTTATAATAAATAACAACAAATATAGTTATATTCCTTCTTCTATTATACCCCCCCCCCCCTCAAAAACTTTCCGCCCATAGCCTCATGCCACCCGAGGTAATTCCGGGAAGATGTGTATGGCACTATACACACATCCTGGTATTTATCTAAGTTTTTATTGTTTTTAGTTGACTTTTTACTCTATCTCCAATCCAGTTGCATACGTTCTCGAAAACGAAAACACATAGTCAGTATTTCGTTGGCTTGGTACCGGCAGAACCCATCCAGAACCCCCCCCCCCCCCCCCCCCCTGCCGTCACATACATTTTATTTTGGTTTCGTTCTGTAGTGAAGAAAAGAAGATCGTGACATCTACCCTCCCCCCCCCCTCACCGTAATTATAAAAAAACATTTATTTTATTGATAATATATTCAATAAAATGGAATTACTTACCCCGTTTGTTGTGTAGCTCTCCAGTTACGAAGATTACCTCCTTTGTTTTTCTTCCGACGTCTTGATGACTGCATTGTCGTTTTCTTTCCATAGCGATAATCGTATTTATCGGTACTCATAACTTTAAAATATTTTAAATAATGACGAACAAAATTTAGCTACAAATCGAGTCGCAAACCAACCAACATAGGACAAGTCAAATATCACTTGCAAAATATTTACACTTTGAAAATATTTACAATGGAAAACGTATATTATGATAACATAATATGATATATTATAATAGGCATAATATTTTATGCCAAAGGCCTAGACTCTAGAAAACTTGACTCACTCACACGCACACACTGTAGCAGTTTTATTTTCCGCTGGACACAGTAGCCTCTGCACAAATACATGTATAACGGCAACGCATTGTACCGAACTCAAGTCCGCCGCAAGAATGTCAGATGTCACCTGTCTGTCGCCGAGGTCATTAGCCCTCGATGGCCAACATTCATCCCCCTCTTGTCCACTCACGAGAGAGCCCATGCAGCGGCCCAAACCTACTGCATTTACCGGCATTTTCAGGTAGCGATCTAGCGCCAAAACGCGGAACTCGGTGCTACGCTCAGATCTCGTTTCTGACCTAGTTGGGAGCTATTTTGTGGCATTTTATCAAATTTAGTAACGTATTTTATGGGAGAGTATGTGTTTTAACAAACATCAAGTCTCACCATTGGGTTCAGAATGGTAAACGCTACTATCGGCTGTAATGAAATTTTTCTATCACTTATTGTAAGGGAGAAGTGTGTAACGAAATGTTACAAAGTTTTTATTTTTTTACCGAGTTGATTGCCAACCAATCGTAAAACTACTAAGGCCGCTAGTAGAACATACATTTTTGTATGTGCTTGATTTTTTCCAAGCCAATCAAGTGATAACTTTAAAAGTTATTTGGTTACTCCTGACCCTCTGCTGCCGCGCCTGAAAACTGTCTATGCATGCGACTCTTAAAAGATAGTTTTTTTGCTTTGTTAAAATATTTTTTTTTTTTATATATATATAGCTTAGGCCCCGCTATTTTAGGGAAACTAGCCATTTCCATGTTTCATTTTATTTCATTTCATTTATTAGCCTCTTTAAAACTCACGGTTCACATAAGTGTATAAAGCATGTTAGGCTATGTAAAATTTTAGAGGACCAAGATAAAAGTTTTACTCTCATTAGACAAACGGACGATTGCGACATTTTCCACCGTTGTCGTACCGCGTTTAGAACTCATACTCACCCAGTCCCGGTAGTATCCCGATGCACTTCAACACTTCCGTGACCGATTCTCCGTTCGGCTCCGCGGCGGCCGTCTTCGGATTGACCTCGTCGCACGGGCTACTTTCAGTCTTGCTTTCGGTAGGAGTCCCCTTCTCGGGGGTGTTTGCGGAAGCCCGTTGCTCCGGGTGGCTCACTGAACAAGTACAGGACCAAATAGAATCGACCCTTTCCTGGTCTTACAGAACCAAAGTTAGGACCTGGCCAACTTTTGAAAGTGAAAAAACTACGGGATTGTACGCAGTGGAGGAAGGGTTCACAAATAAAATAAAATAAAAATAAATAAATTCAACTTTAGAGTCTACCCACTCAGTAACGAAACTGATTTTCAGTGGGGGACTTAAATTGAAAGCGACTAAAACAACCCTGTAGGCTCCGAACACCATCGACAAGTGAGGGATAACCATTAACCAATCAAAGATCAATATTTCAAACACGAAACATATGAATCAGTGATTGGACAGTGCGAACACCTGCGGACAAATATCAGAATCAACAAGGCCGATTCAGAACAACTTTGAATTTATTGAGTGCTTCGTTGCTCGGACGGCTCCAAAGTCACCGTTTACTTATTCTTCCTAAGACAATAATGGGACTCAATCCTTAATAGAAAGAAGTTAAAAAACTTCTGCCTGAACCAGGATTTGAGCCCGGGACCTTCTGCATTGGAAGCAGGGATGCTAACCACTGGAATTGTTGATTTTGACATTGTAAGTGCACTGCTTACCTTCAATTTGAATGATCATACTTGTTGATAGGAAGAGCTTACTGCAGTCAGATTTATGTTTTGATAGAATTTTCTGCAGGGGAATGTGTCCAAAATTCACTTAGTTAGGGCCGATATGTGAATTGCCGAAACAGGGAGCGGCATTCGACAAGAACGAACACAAAGACAGTAGGGCCTGTGTGTAGCATCGATACTCTCGACTAACATCGGTGCAACCGTCACCATCAGGGCAAAACACGTGTGTTGCATACGTGATAAATCGTACATCAAATTTCAAGTAAGACACGATCTCCCAGTCTCAGAAACCACACTACAAAGCTTCTTTAAAAAATTGCAACTCAAAATTTATATCACACCTTCCACTGTACCCACTAGGGATGGGAAAAACCAGCTATTTTCCTAAATATCTGTTAGCCCCCTCCCCCCCCTTATAAAAAAAATGTTTAAAATTCTGATTAAAAGTAGTCTCAACACTTCAGAAATTATCCTTTTACTTCCTCACAGCTCGAAAGAAGGCATTTGATACCCTTGCTCGAAGTCTTGTTGATACTTAAAAGCTGTGGTGAATGAAAGTCATTTGCACACTCCCTCCCCACTTTCAGAGACGCCCATCAACCAAAACATTTAGAATGTAGACAATATTAGTTTATGGATTAAATAGATGTCTTCTTCTTCTTCTTCTTCTCAAATGCCCACATTTGGCTATTATGCCATCATGCTGGATCTGGTCAACCAGTAGAGACACGCTTCTTTCTCCACCCTCTTCATGCCGCTCGGCATTGCGTCACGTTCCCCTGCCAGTTTTGGACATACAAACAGGTGGCTCCTATCCTGCTCCCCATTTCCACACAGCTTGCAGGTACTCGTCTCAAACACCCCTATTCGGTGGAGATGCTTCCCTAGAAGATCGTGCTGCGTTTTTAGCCTGAACTGGGCCGTTTCAATTTGCCGTGGAAGATGGTTGGTGGGCCTTTTTGAATTCATGGTATATTCCTGCCATGGCTTGTTTCTACCTTTCTCTACCCAGTCCTGCCTGATCTTCTTAGTGGCTGCAGCATTTACATGTGCTTTCATAGACTCGAGGGTTAAAGGTTTTGGCCGTTGCGGCATTCTGGCTCCTCGTTTGGCCAGATAGTCGGCCTTATCGTTTCCGTATATGCTGGAGTGTGATGGTATCCATTGTAGAGTTATCAGTTTGTTTTTATTTTGTAGTCTTAGAATCTGTAGTTTACAATGTTTTACCTCAGAGTCCACTTCTTTCTTGCTGGCTATGGCTTGTATAGCTGCTTTTGAGTCCGTTAGTATGACAATCCTATCGTAGCTACAGTCTTTTACTTTGTGTAGGGCTTTACCTATTGCCGTCAGCTCGCCATCATAATTACTACCATTCTCTCCAGCAGGATGGGACTCTTCGAACTCTCTGCAATATATTCCAGCACCTGCCTGACCTTCCCCTGGTGTTGCCGAACCATCTGTATAGACATGTAGCCACTCGTTCTCTGGGTAGTATTTTTGGATATGCATTGTCGCTAATCTTCTCATTTCCTCCCCTGTGTATGCTGCCTTTGTCTTGTCCAATCCTACCACAGTCAGTTCATGGGGGACATCTAGTATGGCGATATTTATGTTGGGTAGTGGGATATTCTCTCTAGTTGTGTGCTGTAAGTGTCCAATTAGGTCCTTCTTTACCTCTTCCACAACTGTGATGAATGTTTTTTGGGTCTTTAGATGTTCATAAGGTTCCCTGTCCCATACTGTGCTGTCCATCCGTATTAGCTTCTCGTGTAGGTGTACTGCCGCTCTGTTTCGCCTTGCCTCCAGAGGTGGGATGTTTGTTTTTGCTTCCATTGCTGCAATTGGGGTTGTCTTCACACCACCTGTGATTATCCGTAGGGCTTGGTTTTGTACCCTGTCCAGTTTCTCCTTTGCTCCTTTTGAAGCTGTAATAAGTAGTGAACTACCATATTCCAGGAGTGGTCTAACGTATGTCTTATACGTGGTTTTTAGTGTCTCCTCATTTGCTCCCCATTGCACTCCTGCCACTCTCTTGATTAAATTCAGTCTTCTTTTACCTGCAGCACACATCTTTTCTATTTGATTTGTCCCTTTCATTTTTTGATCTAATGTCATTCCCAAGTATGTAGGATTGTCTTCCTTTTTAAGAGTTGTTTCTGCGTATTTAAGTTGAAAATTGGGGATCGAATGCCTAGTTGTGTAGTAGTCGTACACTGTCTTCTGTTCATTCACTACCATTCCGTTGAGTGTTGACCATTCTTCCAATGCCTTCAGTGCTTTGTTCATCTCTTTCTCGATTTCATCCTCGTCTCTTCCACAGTACCACATTACCACATCGTCCGCATATATTTTCACCTTCACTTTACTTCTTGTTTGAATATACTCTGCCAGGTCATTTATTAGTATATTGAAGAGGGTTGGGCTCAATACTGCACCTTGAGGGACTCCTGCTCTTGTTTGTCTGAACTTTGATCTCTTGTTGTTGTACCTGACCCTAATAAATCGTTGGCTTATGAAGTTCTTTGTCCATCTATATATATTTTCTGGTATTTGTATGTTATACATCTTCTGTAGTAGTTTGCCTCGCCATACTTTGTCAAATGCTGCTTTGAAGTCCACCAGTACTGCCAGGGTTGATAATGTTTTATTAAAACCTTCCTTCACATCCTGCATTAGATATGCTATCTGGTCGACAGTGCTGCGATTGTTACGGAATCCAGCTTGGTGTGGTGACAGCAACTCCTTAGATTCCAGATAGTTGTTCAATCTGAAGTTTACCATATGTTCCATTACTTTTGCAGTCATGCTAGTAAGTGAAATGGGTCTGTAACTTTCAATCTTGCTACTGTCCTTACCCTTCTTCAGTATGGGGATCACTTCTGCTTTTCTCCAGCTATCAGGTATATTTCTTTCCCATGTTTCATTACAAAGCCTCAAGATTGTTTCCTTTCCATGTCTCCCAAGATTCTTCAGAAATTCCGGGTGTATTAGGTCTATTCCAGGGGATTTTTTATATTTAAGCCGACTTAAGGCAGCATCAAGTTCATACAAAAGGAAGGGGCCATTGTAGGGATTGAGCCTATCATCCTTGTATTTTTGGTTTACCACTCTTGTATGTTTCTGATTCATGTTACTCTCCTTTGCTAGGTGTTGACAGAAGGCTTCAGCTTTGTCCGTGTCTGTAACTAGCTGGCTATTTTTATATTCAATAGGTTCGTTTCGTTCGTGTTTCTTGTCTTTGTTACACATTGTCGAGAAAAAATTATGTGCCTTAGCCCCGTCCTTTCGGTAGTCTATTTTCTCTGCGAACTCATGGAAAGTCTTTCGTTTGCTTTCGATTACTTCCTTTTTAAACACTGCTTGTGCCTTCCTCAGTTTTATCATATCCTGCATGTCTCCTGTCATTTCAGCTATTTTTCTAGCATCATCTCTTGCCTTCTTCTTTCTCTGTAGGTTTTCATTCCAGAATGGTTTATATTTCTTTACCTTTCCTCTTGGAATATACTTTTCCGCAGCTTCTTGCATTATTTCGTTGATCTCCTTACTCTCTTGGTTTATTTCCTCTGCCATTGCTCTATTACTAAACCTTTCTTCAGTGTAACTTCTGTATTCTGCCCACTTTGCTTTCCTAAAGTTCCACCGAACTCTTACATCCTTCTCTTCCCACATAGCTTTCTCTCTGGTGATTAATACCACTTTGTGTCCAGCCCCAGATGGGGATTCCAGATTTTCTTGTTTGACACTGTCGTAGATGTTTGAGTGGCAAAAAGCCAGGTCTGGTCTTGATTGAAAGCCTCTATATGAGAGGAATGTGTAAGGTGATGGCGTTCCCTCCAGTAGCATTACAGGGTTGGAATCCAAAAAATCTTCTATAATGCTTCCAACCTTGTTTGTTTCCTTATAGTTCCAAAGCTTATTAGGAGCATTGAAATCCCCCACCACTATTGTGTTCTTATCCAGCACTATAAGGTCTAATACTTTGGTTTCGTTCAGTGGTGGGTTGTATGTTATGATGTATTTTGTTTTAGTCCTGTTTTTCCACAATTCAAGTTGTGCCACTTCTATCTTGTCATCATCTTGCATCTCATGGATAATCTTAAATTTTGTGGTTAGTTCCTTCTTAACCCCAACGATTATACCTGAGGAGATTTGTCTCGCTCGTGGAAGGCAATATATGTTATATCCTGTCACGTCTGCTTTTCCTAGGTTGTCATTATCGGTAATAGTTCCTGCTTCGGTTATAGCGAATGCGTCGATATCATTTATGAAAATCATCTTCTTAAATTCTGTATATTTGTCTAGGGATATTCCACCCGCGTTCCAGAACATAAAATTTACTTTGCCCTTAGAAGGACATGTTGGCTCTCTCTTTTGCGTTGTGTCTCTACTCGCTGAGATAGGCATCTTTTCTCCGATCGTTTAGCAAAACCAGGGGGCACGTGTATGCAGCAGTATCAAAATAATGTAGATTGAAGCACTTACTTCATACGGACGCGATCGGAGGCCACCCCCCAAATAGATGTCAAAATCACTATTTTTATGATATTCCTATTTACGAATTTAAAACTTGACTAATAGTTGCTAACCCTGTGACAAATATAATAAGTAATACAACCCACCGCTACACATTAACGTTTAACCCTCTCAAGTCCCAACCCTAGTACCTACCGTGGTTGCCCGGCTTGTCGTCAGACACGTCGTTCGTGCGTCGCTTCTTTGCCGCGTCCTCCGCCTCATTGGCCGGCCGCTTCCGCACGACCGCGCCCGCGAGCAGGCGACCTTGGGAGCTGCGGCTGCAACGGCAACGTACTCGTTACTTATGTGGCTCACTCAAAACCTTTGAAATCCTCCAAGTAGCTTATTTGCTACTTATAACTTTCCTATTTATTGATTGCAATACCGGCCCTAGCAATAATAGCATAAAGACCTTAATAACCAAATATACAAGATAGGAAACAAATTTGTAGTTAGCCTAGTAGGTAGCCTATCATAAAAGATAGTAAATATTAAAATAAAAAACAATTTTTTTTTATATCTGCTCTCTGTGTCCAACAATGAAGTCAGGTAGGGGATAGGAAATTAATCCCATCATATTCTGGCCCCTAGGTACATCAAAGCCGGCTGGCCATGCCTGACGCTTCCCTCATGTTAACTTCCTCTGGCTTCTCCTCTTCACTTTCTTCTTCCTCTGCTCTTTCTACAAATTCTGTCCACGACTGATGATGACAGCAGAGCAGCTGTCGAAATATTGCGTGACGTGATGTTGAACAACATCAAGAATATTTTAACTGTGAAAGTCCTACAGTGTTTTTATTACATATGTGCCAGTTAACGAGAGTGTTTTTTAATTAACATGAGTATGTGTGCACTGAACGAAGACACACCACACGAGTTGTACCTGGGGTTGGTGTGAACGGGCCGAGCCTTGATCTCCGTCTGGATCCGCTGGTTCAGCGAGTCTTCTTCGGCCTGCGCCACCTGTCGAACAAATCAAGGCCGACTTTAGTTTCCTCTACATACCGTCGAGTTAACGTAGAATGTTCCCAGAGAGTAGGTTAACTTTGCAAATAGAATAGGCCTACATAGCAGAGGTTCTCAATCAGCGGACAGCATTTTGTATCGGAGGATGAAAAAATGTGTAGGCTATTACGGATAGGCCTACATTTTTCTACAAACATAGTAACTTAATATAAACAGCAACGAGTCAAATAATACGTGTTGCATCAAACGAATTTAAAAATGCCTTCACACTTTGATTTTGGTAGATTTAGAGGGTAGACTATAAATTATACAAATTTTTATTTGAGTAGAGTTTTAATTAGGGCTGTGCGAGTACTCGAAAAGTCGAGTTCGGTCGAGTAGTTACTACTCGACTCGAGGTGATCGAGTTTTTCATGAAAAACGAGTCGAGTTCGAGTAGTTTTGATCGACTGAGCCGCCGTACTCAACTGGTTAAAAATACCGCCAATAGGTAGCGCTAGTATCCAAAAATAGCTTAAGTATCGATTTTATAATCGACTTTGAAGAAAAAGTGACCTATCGATCATTATCGAGCAGATCGATACACGCAGACCGCGCAGACGACGCTTATTTGGCCTATACTTCTGCAAATTCGCTAAGTGTCTGCGTTTTTTTTTTTGTGAACTAAGTGTGGATGATGTAGAAGTGGCAGCCAAACAAATGGAAGGGAATCTTCGAGAACCTAGGCCTACGAGATCGCTGACGCATAGGCCTACTATGTTCAAAGAGCCTAGGTACCTAATCATCAAAGATATTATATTCCCTACTGATCATCATGTATTTGGAATCATTTTTAAAACGTTCCATACAACTTAAGTTCAAAATGTAATCTTTGCATTATTAACCTCAAAATGGGGAAACACTCGCCAACGGTCTCACAAAAACAAAAGTGGCCATCTGACAACCCATCTGCAAAACAGATTACACTGTAGTTCTATTGTTTCTCTTAAAGTCTTTCTCCTGTGCCAGGTCCCCGTGTACAGTGTAGCCCTAGTCCTAGGCCTAGCATTTGGCCATGCTTCGAGCATAGCCCTAGCCTATCCCTTTTTTTTTTTTTTTACTATTATTTCTCATCTTTAATATAACTCACATTTTATATTACCATTATTGCCGGTACTATTTTTATCAGTGTTTTATTATTTTATTTAGCAACCTTAAACCTTTATTATTTTTGTTCTATGTGAGTTTACTTTATAGGGTTATTAGATATTATCATCCATATCATTATCTTTTATAATCATATCATCATTACCATATCCATGTTATGATAATGCCTTAACTGACCAGTAACTAATATTGATCCCAAAGAACATTCACTTATGCCATCTATGATAATTAAAATGAAATGTAATTTGCACCCACACACAAGCACCATGCTCATGTGGGTACTCGCTTGCTCATTTACAGTTGATTCACAATGTTATATGACTGTGTCTAGTACTACGTATGCTATTGTTTATGTGGAGGAACAGGACAGGAATCACCTCTTCAGATGTAGTAAACTTAAAACAGAACGTGACGCATTGCCTAACGGCATGAAGAGAGAAGAAAAGGAGGCCTGTCTCTACTGGTTGACCAGATCTTACATGATGGCCTGATTAAGCCAAATGTGGGCATATGATAAAAAAAAAAAAAATGATACGATATTGTAATTAAATGTAAACAGAGTAACGAATAAAAGCTATTTTGATTGATTGATTGATTGATTGAAGACCCAAGACCTAGGCCAAGCCTTAGTACTTTCCTTGTCTAGATCACGTAGGCCTAGGCCTAGACCCAACCCAGTTGGCAGAATTTAGCATCGTTTGAGCCTTAGGCCTAGGGAGACAATAATATTGAACAAATTACAGTATATGGTTTTAGGCCTGGCCCCAGTGACAGCTTTTAGGCCAAGGCCTAGCCTAGGTGAACTCGGCGGTAGCTTAGATGGGGTCCTAGGTCTAGTCTGCCTAGTCCTCTACCGGTAGTTATTCCTTTCCTGTATCTTTTTATTATATTCAGGCACTACTCGAAACTTGACTCGAAACTCGCGAGTTATTTACTACTCGAACTCGAACTCGACTCGATTTGGAAAAGTGCTACTCGCACACCCCTAGTTTTAATTTAGTTTTTAATTTTAGTTTGTAAAAAATATTTTGAGTTTTATTGAGTAGACTATAATTAATACAAATTATTTTATTTTTTATTCGAGGTCGGCTCGAAACTGTCCACACCAGGACCCAGATTCACAAGAGGTCCTAAGTCTTTTTTTGGTCTTATCTCTAAAAGTGGTATAACTTTGAACCTTTTATGAATAGAGGAAAATATCTTAGAACAGCTTTTAAAACATATTACTGCAATGCTCATTGTTAGTGATAAGAATAGCATTTTCAATTGTCATTTTATAGCATTTTGTAGCATCTATTTTTTTGCCAAGATTAAAAAACTTGAGAATTAAGTTTTCTCAAATTTTTATTTTTAAATCATGTCATACTATTAAAATTAAAGTCAAACAAATTGCATTTATCATAAACAAAGTATAATTACTATGTTAAATATAATAAAATAGGAACAGAAAAACCTTAGTTTCTACTGAAAAATAGCGCTTTGTAGCATCTATACACAAAACGCGATTTTCACGTATCTCTACAGGTATTTGTTCCCATCAGGAATAAGTAACACTTTCGTGTGACCTGGGTCTGGTTTTATAGGAGGTCCAAAGTTAGAGCGGTCTTAGAGTTACTAAGACCAGAAAACGACTTAGGACCTCTTTTGAATCTGAGCCCATGACTAGTAGGCTACACTGACCGCATCTCTGAAGGCCTTGAGCTCGCGAGCCTCCTCCCTTGAGGTTCTCAGCTCAGCGTCCATCTTGCGCCGCTCGACCTGCTCCAAGAAATCCACCTCGTCGTCGTCCAAACCCTTCACCATGTTTTCTGTAACGGCAACACAATAGGGAATGTGCATGAATTTTGTACAGCTCTGAAAGTACGTGGAATATATTGTTATTCATCTGAAGACATCAGAAACCTAATTTAAAAGTTTTAAAATTAACTCATTATACTTCTATAAATGTTCAAAGATTTTGATTATCTGTTTCCCGCACTATTATTTTTAAACGGTATGTGACGTCACAATCCTTGTAAATCACTGCTTATATGAATGACTTTGCATATAACCTCCTTGGATTTTGCCACCGCTTCCTAGACGAAACAATCAAATTTTCAAGGTCATTTCTAGCTAACCTTGTCAAAATTTGTACTCAAGCCGTTGTCAAGTCTGCTTTATATAAATAACAACACCCATTATTTACTGTTATTCTATGAAAATAGGTTTGGTATTATTGTTTTTATAGAAATTGGGCTTCAAAATTAATTATTAGGCGTACTAGGCATTAATTCGATTTTATATGATTTTAGATTTGATAATTTCCAAATAAGCGTTATTTTATTTATCAGTTTATGATTGGTTGATTGCTGATAGGCCTACAGGGAAAGTGACGTATGCCCTGTTTTTCCCGCCATAAATATGTGTGAAACTTTCAGCTCGTTTTTATAAATGAAACTTTATTCTATGTCATCAAAATAAAATATTTTTGTATTCAGGAAGTTAATCCTAATCTAGTTAAATGCTAAAAAAAGATGACGCATATTCCCTATTGTAGCGAAAGAAATAATCTCATCAAACGACTAATTAGTACAGTCGATTACCTTTGTGGATAGTCCATGCAGATCAGCCGGAATAGTCGAGTGTTGGGATACGATACAACATGTTCTACACATCTACACAGGCCTAATTGCTTAAATAAGTCAATTTATAATAGACTTGGGGCCAAATGCATCTAGTCCAGATTCCAGACTCAAGCCTTTCTCAACTTGCCACCCCTAACCAGCAATAACGGAACAAACTACGTACAAGCTCTCCGCTTGGTGTTTGAGTGAGGCTGAGGAGAGATGGGTTTTTGGAACATTACTCACTGAGTTTGTGTGCTTCTTCATATTCCATTTCTTTCTTCTGTTTCTGTTCTTCTAGACGATCGAACAAGGAACGGTGGTCGTAAACTTCCTCTGGAACCTCTGCAGGTCAAAATATGTGCATTACCCACTATTACTATTAGGATGTATCCTGAATAAAATTACAAATTACAAATCAAATGGAGTGGCTCAGAGTCATAATGTAGGCTAGCCTAAAAATACTGGCAGTACCAGTAAAATTACAGAAGGTAGGCCTAGGCTACCGGTAGATAGGGCCTAGACAAGATATGTTTGAAACTTCCTAAATGGCTGAAGAAGCCTAAAAACTGCAGGGCTACAACTTCAATATGAAATAAAACTAATTTAGGCCTATTTAATTTGCTATTTCCAACTAGGCCCTAGGCCTACTGTAGTGTAGCAAAAGTCCTTACCTTCTGGCTGGTCGGGTTTTCGCACTTTCTCCCACTCTTCTTGCCGAGCACGCCTTTGCTCAGCAATCTCTGCTTCAGAGATGAACCCCGAGCTCATACTGCAACCAAAAGCATATGTCAACATCACAGGAGATCCTGCAAACTAAGGTAGGCCTAGACCTAGGCCTAGGCCCTAGGCCTAGTGTAGGCTAGAGAATGTTTATGCCATTAGAGCTCATTATATTAAATTACTTGCAATAGGGACTAGGCCCTACGGCCTATGGCGGTAAGCCTAGCCCTACACAGTTTGTGGTAAACTCTGGTTCTCCAAAATAGTTCTGCCAAGGGGCTGTCCACTATCTGAGCGACTGTAAAATACGCCTGACTCCTGAGCCTACGTTAGGCCTAGGCTAGGCTAGCCCTAGTCCAGTGGAAGCAATGACAACTCATGGAAGTAAGTGGAAGTAAGGGTAAATTGAGGAGTTTGGCAAAGATGCATTTGCTGTATCAAGCAGACTGATCAAAACTCGTTGTACGCTAACCTACGCCTAACAAGCACGGTGCAACAGGAGAGGGTCTAGCCTACCACAGTATAAAGAGGATATACTGTGGGTCTACCTAGAAACTTAACACGCCATCAGTTCTAGGTTCTAGGCTAGGTAGGGGATGGTAGGGGCTAGTGTCAAGTAGGCTACCCAGGCATCCACCGTGAACCTATGGTTTGGTCTAGGCGTGCTTCATAATTCTAAAGGAATTTATGCATATGCCTACCTGAATGCACGGAAAATTAAACTACCTTACGTATATCACAGTTTAGCTTAGCTCGGATGAGCAATTTAATAGTTACAACTATATAAAAACTTTGCTTTACGTCAGGTCATCCATACTTTTCACTCTCACTGTTGTTAATTAAGCAACAAATTTGGTAAATATTACGTCAGCCGTTCAAAATAGCGGGTACACGGAATAACGCCCACAAGGAATAAGGCCCACATGGAACAAGGCCCACATGGAATAACGCCCACATGGAACAAGGCCCACATTTTACGAACCCGAAGCTTCCCGAGCGATGCTGCGTTGCCAAATGTTTAATATTGGTTTTGATAGTCGTTACTCACAACTAATTTGCATACCTGATTTGCATAATCAAGGTCAACGGCAATGCAACCTTCGGGATCGTAAAATGTGGGCCTTGTTCCATGTGGGCGTTATTCCATGTGGGCCTTGTTCCATGTGGGCCTTGTTCCATGTGGGCGTTATTCCGGTAGCTTGCATGGCCGCCTGGCTCGCGCTCGTAGACAGTTTCCTAAGTCTGCGATAGAGGCCGTTACTCGCGCCAACACGGGCGAATCTGGCGGCCGTTAAGTTACTTACCCGTTTGAAGCCAATGGCGGTACGCGCGAAGAGAATGGCTATCTTAACGGCTTACCTACGAATAATAGTAATAATAATAATAACAACAATTATTATTATTATGAAGAATGAATATACTTCAAGGAATTCTCCATCCTGCCGGTGGTGTTGGTGGTTGTCCAGCCATACGAAGAGCGAATGCTAAGATGGGTTCAACAAAGTGGCCACTACATTTAAAGTTTGTTTAGATGTTTGTTGAATAATGTATTCATTTCATATAATAGATAGGCGCTAATTGTGCGTTGTTTTAAGGTTTCAAGTGGATTAAGTAAGGTAAGCGCATAGAAATACTCGACATTTATGTCCGTACTACATGATCGCACCAGGTATGACCGAGTTTCTATGTGTTACAACAAAAAATGTATAATAATAACTAGGAAAACGCCACATGAGAACCGCGTTATCAGTTGAGCGAATAATATTTTTGACAGGATTGCGGCGTGAGTTAAAAACTTACAACTTATGTGAAGTGTGTTCGGATATGTTGTAAATATTTCCATGACATATTATTTAAATCCGTCAAGAAGATATTATAAAAAAAAAAACTTAATATAAAACCATTAATGGTTTTTCGTGAAACAGTCGTCTACTAATTAGGCTGTACATCATAAACTCTTTTACATATCTGTGTATACAATATTGAGTTAGATAATGGTTATATGTAGAGAGTATTTTTTTATTTTATAGAGAAACGCATGTTAACCATAATAAAAGAGTTTTAAATGTTGTAAATAAGTAGTTTCTTGCAATGTACACGAAAAACATCAAACATATCACACAATTAATGCCATTCTATGAAAGTTCAATCCAAAGGCACCATTAACAGAGGCAGTGGCGTAACTACCGCCCGGCACACCCGGGCAAAGCCCGGAAACCCCCACTTCGAGGGGGGCCCTCAGGGGCCTCGGAGATTTTCCCTGAGTTATTAATCTAACTCAAAATTTTATATTTCCTCTACTTTCGCAAAATAGTTGTGACACAATATTTAGATGGAAACTGTTCAATATCAATTTATTTATTCTTTATTGACAACAGGTCACAAGACCCACAAGTGCAATATAATAAAGTTGTATACAGGGACAAGTACAATTACAAACAAATACAAAGACAAGCGTACACTTCATAATATTCACACAGGCGTACATGTGTATGTCGATAACAGTTAAAAATAAGTTTTAGTGAAGGATAAAAGAGAAAGAATTACAAAGGAACAGTACTTTTAGCGGTGTTTAGATATAGCCGATTTGAATGCGTCCAGTTTCACTGGCATTAGCAAAACGGTGTGGAGAGGGGGGGGGGGGTGTAATGTGCTTATTTATTTATTTTACAGCAATCCTTTTCAGTTGTGAAACTGATTTACAAAAATTACAATGTTCTTTACTGACTGCCTACTTAGCCGGTACGCTCTTAGGTGACGCCGTGGTGGTTTCTTTTGTTACTTCCGTCTCGATTAGCCCTATCGAAAAATATGAGACGTTAAGGCCAATTTATCAATCAATCTTTTGTTACTGCACTTATTCGAACTTTACACGAACGACCACACACTCAATTCTGATTAAAAATTGGCTCATTCTGTCACTTTTCCCAATATGCGTACTACCCCGATACTTTATGCTGTTGCCTATGGGTGGACAGGGTAGGGATGCCGGGGGTAGATAAGACACAAGGTAGTGTAAGAATAGCGAAGAATTGTTTGAAATATTATTACTCAATGCTTAAGGGAGTAATAATACTGAATGAAAGCTGTGAAATAAAATTAATCTACCTGCTAACAAGGAAATTGCAAACCAACAATTTCAACAAGGTACATCTTGATGATGTCAGACTAGTTACATTCTACATTTAAATACTCATTGCTAAGGTAGTATAATAATATTGAATAATTGACCTGAAATACTATTACTCTATCTGCTAACGAGGAAGTAATATACGATGACATAGCAATTATAGGTTCATCGTAGTGATGTAACTTAGTTACTTATATCATTTAAAAGCTCGATGTTAAGGGAGTAATAATATTGATATTGATTGAATGAGGGACCTGAAACACTATTACTGTATCTGCTATCAAGGAAATGATATACCGTATAAAAATATCAACAACAATGTTTGACGTGATTATGTAAGCGTTACTTTCTACATTTAATACTCATTGCTAAGGGCGTAAGTATATTTAATTAATAAGTGATCTGAAATACTATTACTTTACCTGCTAACGAGAAATCACATATCATGACATTTCCTCTTTAGCTGGTAGAGTAATAGTATATCAGGTACATCCTTCAATATTATTACTCCCTTAACAATGTGTTTTTAATGTTGTAAGTAAATAAATCACATCATTGCGATGAACTTAGTTAGTAAGTAAGTTAGTAAGTAAGTAAGTTTATTTCCAACACAAAATGCATACAGAATATACACATACATAGTAATAGTACCTAAAGTACACATACACATACATAGTAAATACACATTTTGCCTTGACCCTTAAGGTAGTTAAAAAAAAACCTTGTTATTTAGGCATCGTATATAATTTCCTTGATAGCAGGTAGAGTAATAGTATATTACTCTACCTTCTTCATTCAATATACTTACTCCGAGTTTTTAGATGTTTTAAGTAACTAACTTACATCATTACGATGAACCTAGTTGCTATGTCATCGTATCTTCCTCGTTAGCAGGTAAAGTAATAGCTTATTTCATGTCCCTCATTCAATATTATTACTTCTTAAACAACTACGTTATTACGTGGAAGTAACTACACCTACATCATCACGATGACCCTGGTCGCAATGACACGGTGTATTTCTTTATAGTTAGCAGGTAGAGTAATAGTATTTCAGGCTTTTCATTCTATATTATTGCTCCCTTAACAATGGGGTTTAATGTAGAAATTAACTAGTCTTACATCATCCCGATAGACCCTTTTGAAAAGACATGGTACACGATTTCCTCGTTAGCACATAGAGTAATAGTATTTCAGGTCAATTATTAAATATTATTATACTCCCTTTGCAATGAGTATTTAAATGTAGAATGTAACTAGTCTGACATCATCAAGATGTACCTTGTTGAAATTGTTGGTTTGTAATTTCCTTGTTAGCAGGTAGATTAATTTTATTTCACAGCTTTCATTCAGTATTATTACTCCCTTAAGCATTGAGTAATAATATTTCAAACAATTCTTCGCTATTCTTACACTACCTTGTGTCTTATCTACCCCCGGCATCCCTACCCTGTCCACCCATAGGCAACAGCATAAAGTATCGGGGTAGTACGCATATTGGGAAAAGTGACAGAATGAGCCAATTTTTATATCAGAATTGAGTGTGTGGTCGTTCGTGTAAAGTTCGAATAAGTGCAGTAACAAAAGATTGATTGATAAATTGGCCTTACCGTCTCATATTTTTCGATAGGGCTAATCGAGACGGAAGTAACAAAAGAAACCACCACAGCGTCACCTAAGAGCGTACCGGCTAAGTAGGCAGTCAGTAAAGAACATTGTAATTTTTGTAAATCAGTTTCACAACTGAAAAGGATTGCTGTAAAATAAATAAATAAGCACATTACACCCCCCCCCCCCCCTCTCCACACCGTTTTGCTAATGCCAGTGAAACTGGACGCATTCAAATCGGCTATATCTAAACACCGCTAAAAGTACTGTTCCTTTGTAATTCTTTCTCTTTTATCCTTCACTAAAACTTATTTTTAACTGTTATCGACATACACATGTACGCCTGTGTGAATATTATGAAGTGTACGTCTGTATTTTATTTCCTTAATTGCCAGTACTTGTCTTTGTATTTGTTTGTAATTGTACTTGTCCTTGTATACAACTTTATTATATTGCACTTGTGGGTCTTGTGACCTGTTGTCAATAAAGAAAAAATAAATGAATATTGAACAGTTTCCATCTAAATATTGTGTCACAACTATTTTGCGAAAGTAGAGGAAATATAAAATTTTGAGTTAGATTAATAACTCAGGGAAAATCTCCGAGGCCCCTGAGGGCCCCCCTCGAAGTGGGGGTTTCCGGGCTTTGCCCGGGTGTGCCGGGCGGTAGTTACGCCACTGCCTCTGTTAATGGTGCCTTTGGATTGAACTTTCATAGAATGGCATTAATTGTGTGATATGTTTGATGTTTTTCGTGTACATTGCAAGAAACTACTTATTTACAACATTTAAAACTCTTTTATTATGGTTAACATGCGTTTCTCTATAAAATAAAAAAATACTCTCTACATATAACCATTATCTAACTCAATATTGTATACACAGATATGTAAAAGAGTTTATGATGTACAGCCTAATTAGTAGACGACTGTTTCACGAAAAACCATTAATGGTTTTATATTAAGTTTTTTTTTTATAATATCTTCTTGACGGATTTAAATAATATGTCATGGAAATATTTACAACATATCCGAACACACTTCACATAAGTTGTAAGTTTTTAACTCACGCCGCAATCCTGTCAAAAATATTATTCGCTCAACTGATAACGCGGTTCTCATGTGGCGTTTTCCTAGTTATTATTATACATTTTTTGTTGTAACACATAGAAACTCGGTCATACCTGGTGCGATCATGTAGTACGGACATAAATGTCGAGTATTTCTATGCGCTTACCTTACTTAATCCACTTGAAACCTTAAAACAACGCACAATTAGCGCCTATCTATTATATGAAATGAATACATTATTCAACAAACATCTAAACAAACTTAAAATGTCGTGGCCACTTTGTTGAACCCATCTTAGCATTCGCTCTTCGTATGGCTGGACAACCACCAACACCACCGGCAGGATGGAGAATTCCTTGAAGTATATTCATTCTTCATAATAATAATAATTGTTGTTATTATTATTATTACTATTATTCGTAGGTAAGCCGTTAAGATAGCCATTCTCTTCGCGCGTACCGCCATTGGCTTCAAACGGGTAAGTAACTTAACGGCCGCCAGATTCGCCCGTGTTGGCGCGAGTAACGGCCTCTATCGCAGACTTAGGAAACTGTCTACGAGCGCGAGCCAGGCGGCCATGCAAGCTACCGGAATAACGCCCACATGGAACAAGGCCCACATGGAACAAGGCCCACATGGAATAACACCCACATGGAACAAGGCCCACATTTTACGATCCCGAAGGTTGCATTGCCGTTGACCTTGATTATGCAAATCAGGTATGCAAATTAGTTGTGAGTAACGACTATCAAAACCAATATTAAACATTTGGCAACGCAGCATCGCTCGGGAAGCTTCGGGTTCGTAAAATGTGGGCCTTGTTCCATGTGGGCGTTATTCCATGTGGGCCTTGTTCCATGTGGGCCTTATTCCTTGTGGGCGTTATTCCGCGTCCCCAAAATAGCCAACAAAATTATAAACACCTATAATGAGGAATGCTATAGTTTTTCTAAACTTAGCTTTTTTATCACACAAATATCACAAAATATTTTATGCTATTCAAAAATTATACAACATATTATATATTTACATATTATAAATGCAAAGGGTCAAGAAGTTTCAATTATATTTTGCCTGATTTTGTTTTTGTACGTTGGTCAAACCTTTTATTGGGTGATCGTAGGGGTTATCTTACATTCACTACACTTAATTTTTCGCGCCTTTTTTGCTCTACTCTCATTTAAAATTGTTTATAAAATTTAACAAGAAGCACTTCTATCTCTCTCTATGTATATGTAATATGCATATATAATTAGAAGTCACAGTGGTGTATTACAGTATTGATATATCAACAGCGAATATGAAATCACCTTAATATAGGGTGGGATGGGTAGGGTGGAATAGAATGACCTTTGGGTTTGGCGACAAAGAGATGGGGGAAAAAGGTTGGGAATATCGAAAGGCAAGGCCTAAAGGTTAAAACAAAAGGAATTAATATTGCAGTATAAGAAAAGAAGGAGGAAGGAGTGGGGTGGTGGGAGTATATTATGCTGTTCCTTGTTATGGTGTGTGTGTGGCATGCGAAAGTAAACAAGACTTAACTGGCAATTGACTGAAGAAATATCGAAATGTCTCTTCATGCACTCCACCAAATAGTGTTAGTTTCGGTTTGGTTTAAATGAATTTTACCTGATTTAGCTAGATTCAGTTTCGTTAATTTGAAAAAAAAACGACCTGCAACTCAACATTTGATTATTTTTGTAAAAGGATGTACCGCCTTCCAGGGCCGGCTTTAGGCGCAAGCGACGTACGCGACCGCGTACGGCGGCACAATTGCATAGGCGGCACTTCGGAGAAGTGCTGCCTATTTAAAAAATTATTTAAGACAATGATTGAATAGAACATTTTAAAGTTACAAGGTAATAACACATTTTGCATGACAGGTTTTAGCAAAGAGCGTGCCAATAACTTATTACAAGTTTTATTGTACAACATCCCTTATATACACCTTGGAGGCTTGGAGACTGTGGTTTGGTCCAATGAGGGAATTAACGAAGTACGTGACTTTTTTTAAATACGACGGCTTTACCCAACACTCATTCTCCATTCATCCTTTGCTTTATTGAAGGGTTGATATGTTCCATGAGGTGCATGTAACTAACAGGCGGCAATTTTGTACATACATATCAGGCGACATACACATATTGTTTCCAAGACCCGCAACCTGTGCTATTCAGTCATCACTATTGCATTCTGTTGTTTCTTTGCAAAAGGAGGATGTGTTTCTCTTTAATTTAAGAAGTGCATACATGGATAGAAAACGTAAATAACCTTCGGGATGGGAGACGGCAAAAAAAAAGAAAGCTCGGACAGAAGAAGCTCTTATTTTAAAGAGTACGCAATGTCAAAATTTTTTATCGTTAGAGGTGGTGGGGGGGGGGAGGGGGCGCCGATAAACATGATTCTCACGTTGACGCCGACGTGGAGCACGATCTCGAGGGCGAGGATGACGGGACGGAGATGGCAGACATTCGGGATGACGGCCTCCTGAATACTCGTGATATAGGTGAGGGGTGTACTCGGGGAGGGCGGGCCAGGATGGTGCCTTTTGCCTTGCAACGTCTTTTAGAAAGCAGGGCATGCCTCAGTAACTTTCATAACATTTATCGGAAAATCACATTTTTCTTGTAAAGTTGTACAAGCCACATAAGGTAATTTTAGACAGTATATGTTTTAGAGGTGTTTTGTAGGCATATACAAATACAAATGATGTAACGTGTATCAATCCAACCTGCCCAGGGACTGCTACCTTATCGTGGTGGACAGGTTTGCGTGCTTTGTTGATCCCGAGAGCTATGCCGGCGGAAGCGTATGCTTCTGGTAGGGCCACCCTAGCCGGACTGGTCGAGGAGGAGAAGTCAGACGAAGTGCAGTCCACACCCCAATCCCCTTTCCTCCCCTTTCCCCTTTCCACACGCGCCCTCCTACTTGCCCCTTTCCTCCAAAGAGCCCCCAATTTTATCTTCATTATCACCCACTCATCCATCGTCTTGATTAACCGAGTTGCAAAAATATAAGACGTTAAGCCCAAATATCGATCGATCGATCAATCCATACTATAGCCTGGCATAATTATGTATTAAATATTATTATTACGTATATATTTGATAGTTTTTTTTTAATGTATTACACAGAATTCAATAACTTCTTCTAAAGGAGCATAATACTAATTGTGTATGCCAAGTAAAATATTAAATTAACACAACCAGTTGAAAAAGCAGACAAACCCTTCAAGTAGTTCATAAATTAACTCGCTGATGACACATAAATAGTTGCACATGCATAGTTGTTGCTTCCTTCGCACCAAATTATTTCTTACATAAATGTGTAACGCGCGAGACTCTGGTTCAGGAGACGCTGGTTCAATACCCACCACTGGGAATCATAATCAAGTTTTGCAAATATGTTCTACCATCGTTAGGGTGGATGCTAAGGGATGAGTCCGCTCAAACTTCCCGTGTCCATTCTATCTAGTTATTCCTCACAATTAGGGCATGAATTATCTCCGAGCAGGTTTCCTTAGCAAAATAATAAAAAAGCCTTTTGAAGTTTCTTGTTATCTCATCTTTAAAATAGGTGATTATCAACATGCTATTGTCGGGAAATGTAACATATTATAGGCGGCATTTTCACTTCCCGCGTACACGAGATTTTACCCTTAAGCCGGGCCTGCCGCCTTCTATCAATTCACGACCACGGCCTTCCGTTGCCAAACAGAGACCGACAAGACCGAGAGCCGACCACAATACGACTAGACTTGAAAACCCTGGTCGTCCCCTAAAGAAATGCAACCTGAGTATCTACGAAGAAAAACTATTATAAATGTCTTGTTTTGCGACGTACTCGACAGCTAGGTTATACGATGTCGGACTTTTAGTCGGACTTATATTACGAGAGGCAGCGCAGAGCTATCCACCATGGATCAATTCTAACCCCGAGCCCAGATTATGAATAGAGTTTGAGTTGAGGCCAGGGTTTTTAAATAATAAATGATCTCAAATACCATTTGACCGATGTTTACGGAACTTTTATTGCTGGCTGTCTTATAAGTTATAAGGTACAGAGTGTCATAGATAGGCTATGTGTGTACCATTATGCTGTATTATCAGGGGTCAGATGAGCAGGGAACAAACATATACTAAGGCACAATGGTGACTATGAGCACCTATGATGAGTTTAGTTCCACGCGAACGAAATCACGAGCACAGCTATATAGTTAAGGCGCGTTCAGACAGAATGACTATGGACTAAGACTAACAATAGAGTGATTAAGCCTTGGGAAAACAACGTTCTCGGAAACATCCATCCCCAACTGTATTTCAACAATGCCAACAATCGAAAATCAACTTTCTTAATCACTCGTTCTTAAACACTAATCACTATAACAGTTTGTTAACGCTTAAACATAAATCGTATACTTCAACCCTGTTAAACCTTAAATCGTTAGTCTTAAACACAGTGCTCGTTAGTCTTTAAACAGTGTTTAAGACTAACGATTTAAGTTTAACAGGGTTGAAGTATACGATTTATGTTTAAGCGTTAACAAACTTTTATAGTGATTAATGTTTAAGAACGAGTGATTAAGAAAGTTGATTTTCGATTGTTGGCATTGTTGAAATATATTTGGTGATGGATGTTTCCGAGTACGTTGTTTTCCCAAGGCTTAATCACTCTATTGTTAGTTTTAGTCTATAGTCATTCTGTCTGAACGCGCCTTTTACTAACTTGTTTCCCAAACACAATATGCCTAGTATATTGCCCAAATTTGGAACAAGACCGAAGTCCCGCTAGTTCAAAATCAAATTTAATGCAGTGTTATGGGGATTGTTGAATGATAGTGATGAAGAGATGAGGGGAAACCTGATATGGTATAAGCGTAGTCTATACTCGTGTCGAAGATTACACAGGGGAACATCGGCTTGACGGGATAACTTTGACCAGTGTGTTCATCTACTAGGCCTAACTGTTGAGCGCAGTTGTCGAGAAGAACGAAGGTTGCGAACAGCACTCTAAAACCAGCGGTAACTAGTGTTTCTGAGGAGAGCTGCGGTCACCTTCTCTACTCCTGGTCACAAGTATACGTTACCGCCGGCATAGCTCTCGGGATCAACAAAGCACGCAAACCTGCCCACCACGATAAGGTAGTAGTCCCTGGTCAGGAATAACACACTAGCTTGTAATCCTTCGCTCTGGAGTGGAGCCAAAGCTCTCATGCACTCCCCTTGGCCCTTAGTACACATAACAATTCCACTTCCATGCCCCCCCCTCCCACCCCACCCCTCCCAGAATCCCCCCCGGTGTCGTTATTATTAAACATCTCATTCATCCTCAAATTACAATCAATACCAAACATCACTATATCCACTCGTCGTACATGAAGGATGGATTGGTAACTAACTGGCCACGCCCACTGGATGATGGAAACAGGAACACAGTGGCGTAACCAGGAATATATTTCGGGGTGTTGCTGGTGTATTTACTACGAGTTAAAAGTAGTTGGGGAACTGGCTTCACTCGTCTGATGAAACGGCGGGGTTCACACAAACAAACGTTCTGTTTGTTTGTGTGATTTTTTTATGTCTGTAGATAGCGGTCGAACGGAAAGTCTGATCAAGTTGAAATTTTGACCATTCACAAGCTTCGATGTGGATTGAATGTATATAGTTTTGTGGCAAAATCGTTCGAAAATTTACTTAGTTACTCTCTGTTACCAACATATTTTTTTAAAACAAAATGGAGGCAAAATGCGAGATAGCCATATTTGTACAAAGATTTTTCCGGTCACGAATAGGTTCATTTTATGGTAATATGATAAGTATCGGCAAAGTTACACAAAAGTTACTCGAAAATACTTTTCGGAAACACAGTAACGGCAAAATGTGAGGTGGCTATGTTTTAGTACACTTTTGTCCGGTCATGAATATACCATTATTACGCGTAGTCAACGAAAATTCTTGGACGCACATTGCACAACATTCAACAATGTCGGGAAGTATAATAGCTATGGAAATTAGAAAAATGTTTGCAATGCGCATTCTTGTATTGTTATTTTCGACGTAAATCCACCGGAACAACGCTGAATATTTTTAGTCGTGAATCCACCGGAACAACGTAGAATCTTTTTCGACGTAAATCTACCGGAATATATATAAATATATGTTTTGTGCCCTTATCTAAAAAATAATTCAGGTATTGAACAAATAATCGCATGCTTGCTAATCAACGCGTCACACAGAGCGTTTTTCTAGTCTATTTACGATACGTTCATTGTAGACAATCATTAAAGCTGGGATTTCGAAGGGTGTTGGTGCCTTCCCATTTTCCACTCTATATACGCCACTGCATCAGCGCATTACATTATCCCTGAATACCGTCGAATGGAACAACGTGGAATCGATCGTGTGTACTGCACTTTCAAGTTTCAAGTGTAATCCTCACTCAAAAAAGTAGACCTTATATGCCGGAACAACGTCGAATCTTTTTCGACGTAAATCCACCTGAACAACGCCGAATATTTTACGGCTCAAATCCACCGGAACTACGACGAATCACAGTGTTACACACAGTATACATTTCATAATTCTTTTCAAAATAATATATGTTTTTTTTTTTAGGTTGGTCAATACTTTCTCCTGACTGCACCGTTGATCCCACGTGGATTGCACGGAACATGATAAGGCGTGGTTCCGGTGGTTTACATCAAAAAGGATTCGGCGTTGTTCCAGTGGATTTACGTTGAAAAGGATTCGGCGTGGTTCCGGTGGATTTACGTCGAAAATGAATCGGCGTTGTTCCAGTGGATTTTCGTCGAAAAAGATTCTACGTTGTTCCGGGATATAAGGTTTACTTTTTTGTTAGGATTAAACTTGAAAGTGCAGTACACACGATCAGTTCGACGTTGTTCCATTCGACGCTATTCAGCGTTCCCCAGCCCAGGATAGCTGGCTCCGCAATTCACACGTAATATAATACTAAAATAATGATATTGTCTATAATCAATAATTAATAATAGTAATTATCACGAGCATGCAAGATTTAAGTGTTGACGCAGATCTTTAAAGTTTCACAGAAGAAAAAAATAAAATAAATGTGTATTTATTGTCTACCATCTCAGTTACAAAAACTGATTTTCAGTGGGGGTCATTATCATTACCAATTTGTGCTACGATAATCGTTGATATGAGTATGACGACTCCAAAGTTTTTACACGTAAATTACTATCATATATAATTATTATATATTCATTATATTTATTTCCAAAGTAAAAAACTCCAGCCTGAACCTTCAATCGAACCCTTGACCTTCTGTATTAGAAACAGGATTAAACCCATAAGACCAACAGACACACACAATAAATTTGGTTGCGTAAACGAGGTAGTCGGGTCCGAACCCCTTGATATGCGCTCAATATTATTATAAAGATACCTAATTAAAAAGGTAGTCCAGTGGTTAGCATCCCTGCTTCCAATGCAGAAGGTCCCGGGTTCAAATCCCGCTTCAGGCAGAAGTTTTTTAACTTCTAATGTGGATTCAATTCCATTACTTCTTGGCTTAGGAATAAGTAAACGGTGACTTTTGAGCCGTGCTAGCAGCGAAGCCGGAAGCACTCAATAAATTCAAAGTTGTTCTGAGTTGATTCTGGCATTTGTCCGCAGGTGTTCGCACTGTCCAATCACTGCCCAGTGAACAATATGATATCTTAAAGACAACTTTTTTGTGTCATCATGTCATGATGTCTTTGAAAGACATCTTTACGAAATCAAAAAGACAGCGGTCAAGTGTAAAAAATTAGCGCGTCTTTCAAAGATATCTATCTTGTATCTTTAAAATGCCTAAAAAATGTCAAAATGTCAAAGGTTAGTGAAGGTGTCTCTTAAAGATATCTTTTAGGGATCTTTAATCATACCATAAAATGTTATGAAAAAATATCAAAGTTTTTTCACTTTTAAAGATATCTTTTTGAAATCTTTAGTATTACTCCAAAATGACAGGTGACAATTGCAAAGTTCGTTATCTTTTAATGATGGCATTTAGGCATCTTTTGACTCAATTTAAAATGACATGTGAAAACCGCAAATTTCCTTATCTTTTAAAGATATATTTTAGGCATCTTTAGTCTTACCCGAAAATGACATGTCTGAATTGCAAAATTGATTGCCTTTTAAAGACTTGTTTTAGGCATCATTTGTCGTTCTAAAATGACATATGTATATTGCAAAGTTTGTTGTCGTTTAAGATATCTTTTAGGCATCTTTAGCCTTACCTTAAATTTACAGGTGAGAATTGCCAAGTTCGTTTTCTTTTCAAGATAGCTTTTAGACATCTTTTGGATGTGCTTAAAATGACATGTGTACGTTGCAAAGGTCGTTGGTTTTGAAGATATCTTTTAGGCATCTTAAGTCTTACCCTAAAATGACTTTTAAGAACCACAATTTGCTTGTCTTTTAAAGATAGCTTTGAGGCATCTTTTGGATGTGCTAATAATGACATGTGTACATTGCAAAGTTAGTTGGTTTAAAAGATATCATTTAGGCGTCTTAAGTCTTACCCTTTAATGACAAGTGAGAATTGCAAAGTTCGTTTTCATTTAAAGATATCTTTCAGGCATTTTTGTCTTACCCTAAAGTGACAAGTTTGCATTGCAAATTTCATTTACTTTCAAAGATATATTTTAGGCATCTTAAGTCTTACTCTAAAATGACATGAAAGAATTGCAAAGTTTGTTGTCTTTTAAAGATATATTTTAGGCATCTTTTGTCTTTGACTAAAATTGACATGTGTACATTGCGAGGTTTCTGGTTTTTAAGATATCTTTTTGGCATCTTAAGTCATACCCTAAAATTACATTTGTTCATTCCAAATTTCTTAAACTTTCAAAGACACATTTACGGCATCTTTAATGTTACTATTAAAAGACATGTGTATATTGCAAAGTTCAATGTCTTATAGAGATAAGGTTTAGGCATCTTTTGTCTTTCCAAAAAATGACATGTGCAATTTGCAAAGTTTCTTGTCATTTAAAGATATGTTTAAGGCATCTTTAGTATTACCCTATAGAACATGGTGTGATTTGCCTAGTTTGTTGTCTTTTAAAGATGGCATTTAGGCATCTTTTGACTCAATTTAAAATGACATGTGAAAACCGCAAATTTCCTTATCTTTTAAAGATATATTTTAGTCATCTTTAGTCTTTTCCGAAAATGACATGTCTGAATTGCAAAATTGATTGCCTTTTAAAGATTTGTTTCAGGCATCATTTGTCGTTCTAAAATGACATATGTATATTGCAAAGTTTGTTGTCGTTTAAGATATCTTTTAGGCATCTTTAGCCTTACCTTAAATTTACAGGTGAGAATTGCCAAGTTCGTTTTCTTTTCAAGATAGCTTTTAGACATCTTTTGGATGTGCTTAAAATGACATGTGTACGTTGCAAAGGTCGTTGGTTTTGAAGATATCTTTTAGGCATCTTAAGTCTTACCCTAAAATGACTTTTAAGAACCACAATTTGCTTGTCTTTTAAAGATAGCTTTGAGGCATCTTTTGGATGTGCTAATAATGACATGTGTACATTGCAAAGTTAGTTGGTTTAAAAGATATCATTTAGGCGTCTTAAGTCTTACCCTTTAATGACAGGTGAGAATTGCAAAGTTCGTTTTCATTTAAAGATATCTTTCAGGCATTTTTGTCTTACCCTAAAGTGACAAGTTTGCATTGCAAATTTCATTTACTTTCAAAGATATATTTTAGGCATCTTTAGTCTTACTCTAAAATGACATGAAAGAATTGCAAAGTTTGTTGTCTTTTAAAGATATGTTTTAGGCATCTTTTGTCTTTGACTAAAATTGACATGTGTACATTGCGAGGTTTGTTGGTTTTTAAGATATCTTTTTGGCATCTTAAGTCATACCCTAAAATTACATTTGTACATTGCAAATTTCTTAAACTTTCAAAGACACATTTACGGCATCTTTAATGTTACTATTAAAAGACATGTGTATATTGCAAAGTTCAATGTCTTATAGAGATAAGTTTTAGGCATCTTTTGTCTTTGCCAAAAATGACATGTGCAATTTGCAAAGTTTCTTGTCATTTTAAGATATGTTTAAGGCATCTTTAGTATTACCCTATAGAACATGGTGTGATTTGCCAAGTTTGTTGTCTTTTAAAGATATCTTTAAGGCATTTTTAGTTTTACCCTAAAAGACAGGTTAGAATTGCAAGTTCGGTTCCTTTTTAAGATATATTTAAGGCATCTTTTGGCTTATCCTTAAATGACAAGTATGTATTGCAAATATCATTTATTTTCGAAGATATATTTTAGGCATCTTTTGACTTACCTTGAAATGTCAAGTATGCATTGCAAATTTCATTTACTTTCAAAGATATATTTTAGGCATCTTTAGTCTTACTCTAAAATTTCATAAAAGAATTGGAAATGTTGGTGTCTTTTAAAGATATATTTTAGGCATCTTTTGTATTTGACTAAAATTGACATGTGTTCATTCCAAAGTTCGCTGATCTTTAAAGATACATTTAAGCATCTTTAGTCTTACCCTAAAATGACATTATTGAATTGCAAAGTTTGTTGTCATTTTAAGATATGTTTTAGGCATCTTTAGCATTACCCTAAATTGACATGTGCGAATTTCGAACTTTGCTGTCTTTTAAAGACATATTTAAGGCATCTTTTGTCTTTGCCTAAAATGACATTATTGAATTGCACGGCCGCCGGGCGAGCAGTGCCGGCTTGGTGCCCAGTTGGCGCTGGCCACTGCCGGCCAATTGAGACGTTTTGGCCGGCACCATATTGTCACCCAATTGGTACCAAATTCCAATTTCGTTTTTTGCCAGATTTAACACATTTTGCTTATGTTATCCATATACTTGATTGTGTTAGTAAATAATATGACTATACCTGACTATACCATAGTTGGTATCGTATTTATTATGCTTTAACCACTTAGTTGAATGGCCAGTACCAAGAAGGCACCGCGTTGGTACAAGCCCATTACATGCTGTCCCACTACCTGTTTGGCACCGATAGGGTACCAAAACGGTATTTTGTATTTATTTATTTATAAGTTAATATGATCTACGCTTTTTAGCTCTGTTACACAGTATATATTTACAAAGCGAGTTACATCCAGCATTTATCTATTTATTTATCAATTTATCTATCACATGCACGTTGAAGTTGCAATTTTTCATGTATAGGCCGTGTGTATGTGATTGCAATCGACTTTTGAATATATATGAGTGCTTTAAAATGCCCGATTGTGTTTTATTTCCTTAGTCTATGGATTGTGCGTGTTTTCGTTCTTTTCTGGACCAATATCGATTTTGGTGAAATGAAGGAATCCTTTGAAATGGATCTTACAAAACGGCCGTGCGCTGCGTTATTAGTGCAATCAAACAAGTGTACGTGTGTTGTTATTGTAATTAGTACATTCTCCCTTTTAGGCCTAGTCAACATGCACTTTTCATCTTTCTCCAGCCGAAATGAGTTCCCAATGTGATTATGAAATGGTAATACGAAACTGGCACAAATTGTTTGATGCCTGCACAAAATTGTTGCAATCGGAATCGCAATCGTAGTACGCAAACCGTAATTTTAGATTTGTAAAATGGCAATCATCTATTGCTATCGTAGTCTGGCAAACGTTTCATAAGTATACTTTTTACGATTGCGATTGATGACCACGACATAATTGTAGGCGCGTATTAGGAGCACGTGGCATAATTGCACATACCCATGGTTGCTATAAATAATGTGCCTTATCTAAAATCTATACTTCTTACGAACCCGATTGTGGCTACGACTACGACAGTGATCCCGAATGTGACGATTGTGCGTGGAGCTAAGTGAGATTACTGTCGGACCACACAACTCCCCATTTGAGAGTCTTGGAGAAGAATTTATTCTTATGTTTAACCATATGCAAGTACAACAAATATACGATAAATAGAATTAAAACCACCGAAGTAGTATTGGCATTTATATATACTGGGAAAACGCTCCGCGTTGACAGATGAGCGATTTTGTTTTCAATAAATTAAACAAATCTTTTGCATATCATATAATTCACTTATCACTAATTAATTTTTTGTAGGTATGCATCTTGACGGATTTGGCTGATTATGTTTACAGCATCGAGTTTAGTAGTCACAGGGGTTGACTTAAAATTTCAGCCAAATCCGTCAAGCCGTTTGGCCTGTGCGCGACGAACAAAATTGGGTATTTTGTTCAGTAATTAATTTTTTGTAGGTTGGCATCTTGACGAATTCTGCTGGTTATGTTAACAGCATCGAGTTTAGTGGTCACGGGTGTTGACCGAAAATTTCAGCTAAATCTGTCAAGCCGTTTGACCTGTGCGCGACGAACAAAATTTAGTGCACGAACAGACGAACAAACAGACGAACAGACAAAGCGCCGATCGAGTTGTATGGAGAGATTCGCTATCGCTCATCTAATCATTTATATATATACTAGGAAAACGCTCCGCGTTGACAGATGAGCGATTTTTTTCAATGTATCAAATCAAATAAATCATTTGCATATCATATTACTCTTTAAAAAAAAATACCTTTATCATAAACATATGATTTTTTTACAAGATGGCGGATCAAGTTACAAACTTATAACTTAAGTATATTGTTTTTTGATATGTTGCTAATAAATGCACGAAATATTGTTTAAATCCGTTAAGAAGTTTTCTTTAAAGAAATTAAAACCTTCAAGTTGATGGATTTCCGCATAATTTCATTCGACCGTGGTCTACTCAATAGGCTCTCATTCATAAACTATTTAGCCTATCAGTGTATGGAAAGTTCCATAATGTAAATACAGACTATATCTAAAATGTAATATTAATAATTCATACAATAACCCGCTTTTAAATCATAATAAAAGCTTTTTAATTTGTCGACCAAGTTCGTTGTTTACATTTGCATGTTTGCCGTGAAGGTCATAAAACATAACACGTCATTGTAGCCATTCTATGATAGCTATCAAAATTCCAAATACATAGTGAGAAAGGTCGGACTGCGTAAGCCATTTCGGCAGCATACTATGTGCATCTAACTTTAACGGTCCGCAAATGCGAAGCATATCGGTGGAACACTGTAAAAACGAAAAAAATTACTGCCGTAAATAAACAATATTTGTTTATAACATGGCGGTTGAAGCTACAATTTTGAAACTGTTGTCAAGTGTTGGAACTATTGATGTTGACCGACATATAAAAAATCATTAATATCCGTGTGTAAGTTTTAATTAAAATAAATAAATAACAAAACACGTGTTTCAGTTGTTAATTTTTTGTAGGTTGGCATCTAATGTCATTGTAGCCATTCTATGACAGCTATCGAAATTCCAAATAATAGTGCAGAGGTATTGTTACGTACACTATTTTTGGTGTATACTATGTGCATCTAATTGCAAAAGTCCGCAAATGCGAATCATATCGGCGGAACACTGTACAAATGAAGAAATTATTGTTGTAAATAAACAATATTTTTTTATAACATGGCGGATAAACGTACAATTTTGAAATTATTGTCAATGGTTGGTACTGTTGATATAAACCTACATGTGAAACATTATTTAAATCCGTTTGTAAGTTTTCATTTAATTAAATAAATAAACAAATTTTATTTTTCAGTAATTAATTTTTTGTAGTTTGGCATCTTGACGAATATTGCTGGTTATGTTAACAGCATCGAGTTTAGTGGTCACAAACGTTTCCCGAAAATTTCAGCCAAATACGTCAAGCCGTTTGACCTGTGCGCGACGAACAAAATTTAGCGCACATACATACATACATACATACATACAGACATACATACGTACACACAGACAAAGCGCCGATCGAGTTGTATGGAAAGATTCACTCCGCTTCGCTACGCTCATCTAATGACATCAACTCAGCGAGAGTGCGCGTGTGATTACGCGTGAATTAATTAATTTATGGCAATATGAATATCACTAGGAAAACGCTCCGCGTTGCCAGATGAGCGAGTTTTTTCAATGTATTAAAGCAAACAAATCTTTAGAATATCATATTACTCATACAAAAAAAAACCTTTACAATAAACAAAATTCTTGTTTACAAGATGGTGGTTCAAGTAACAACCTTAGAATTTGTGTATATTATTTGTCGATTTGTTGCTAATAACTGCACGAAATATTATTAAAATCCGTCAAAGAATTAAAACCTTCAAGTTCATTTCAATGGATTTCCGCATAATTTCATTTGACCGTGGTCTTCTCAATAGGCTCTAATTCATAAACTATTTAACCTATCAGTGTACGGAAAGTTCCATAATGTAGATACAGACTATATCTAAAATGTAATATTAATTTATTATATAATAACCCGCTTTTAAATCATAACAAAAGCTTTTTAATTTGTCGACCAAGTTCGTTGTTAACATTTGCATTTTTACCGTGAAAGTCATAAAACATAACACGTCATTGTAGCTATACTATGCTAGCTATCAAAATTCCAAATACACAGTGAGAATGGTCTGACTGCGTAAGCCATTTCGGCAGCATATTATGTGCATCTTACTTCAATGGTCCGCAAATGGGAATCATATTGGTGAAACACTGTAAAAATGAAGAAATTAATAGCCGTAAATAAAAAATATTTATTTACAACATGGCGATTGAAGCTACAATTTTGAAACTTTTGTCAATTGTTAGTCCTATTGATGTGAACCTACACATAAAACATTATTTATATCGGTTTGTTAGTTTTAATTTAATTAAATAAATAACAAAACATGTGTTTCAGTTGTTAATTTTTTGTAGGTTGGCATCTTACGTCATTGTAGCCATTCTATGACAGCTATCGAAATTCCAAATAATAGTGCATAGGTATTGTTACGTACGCTGTGTTTGGTGTATACTATGTGCATCTAACTGCAATAGTCCGCAAATGCGAATCATATCGGTGGAACACTGTAAAAATGAAGAAATTATTGTAGTAAATAAACAATATTTTTTTATAATATGGCGGATGAACTTACAATTTTGAAACGTTTGTCAAGTGTTGGTACTGTTGATGTTAATCTACAAGTGAAACATTATTCAAATCCATTAGTAAGTTTTCATTTAATTAAATAAATAAACAAATTTTATTTTTCAGTAATTATTTTTTTGTAGGTTGGCATCTTGACGAATTTTGCTGGTTATGTTAACAGCATCGAGTTTAGTAGTCACAAACGTTGCCCGAAAATTTCAGCCAAATACGTCAAGCCGTTTGACCTGTGCGCGACGAACAAAATTTAGCGCACATACATACATACATACATACACACACACATACACACACACAGACAAAGCGCCGATCGAGTTGTATGGAAAGATTCACTCCGCTTCGCTACGCTCATCTAACTAGGAAAACGCTCCGCGTTGCCAGATGAGCGATTTATTTCAATGTATCAAATCAAATAAATCATTTGCATATCATATAACTCTTAAAAAATAAACAATACCTTTATAATAAACATATGATTTTTTTTACAAGATGGCGGATCAAGTTACAACATTGTCACTTAAGTATATTATTTCTTGATATGTTGCTAATAAATGCACGAAATATTATTTAAATCCGTTAAGAAATTTTCTTTAAAGAAATTAAAACCTTCAAGTTGATGGATTTCCGCATAATTTCATTCGACCGTGGTCTACTCAATAGGCTCTAATTTATAAACTATTAAACCTATCAGTGTATAGAAAGTTCCATAATGTAGATACAGACTATATCTAAAATGTAATATTAATTAATCATACAATAACCCGCTTTTAAATCATAATAAAAGCTTTTTAATTTGTCGACCAAGTTCGTTGTTATTTCTGCATGTTTGCCGTGAAAGTCATAAAACATAACACGTCATTGTAGCCATTCTATGTTAGCTATCAAAATTCAAAATACATAGTGAGAAAGGTATGACTGCGTAAGCCATTTCGGCAGCATACTATGTGCATCTTACTTCAATGGTCCGCAAATGCGAATCATATCGGTGGAACACTGTAAAAACGAAGAAAATTACTGCCGTAAATAAACAATATTTGTTTATAACATAGCGGTTAAAGCTACCATTTTGAAACTAATGTCGAATGTTGGTAGTATTGATGTGGACCTACATATAAAAAATCATAAATATCCGTGTATAAGTTTTAATTTAATTAAATTAATAACAAAACATGTGTTTCAGTTGTTAATTTTTTGTAGGTTGGCATCTTATGTCATTGTAGCCATTTTATGACAGCTATCGAGATTCCAAATAAAAGTGCATAGGTATTGTTACGTACGCTATTTTTGGTGTATACAATGTGCATCTAATTGCAAAAGTCCGCAAATGCGAATCATATCGGCGGAACACTGTAAAAATTACGAAATTATTGTTGTAAATAAACAATATTTTTTTATAACATAACGGATAAACGCACAATTTTGAAATAATTGTCAATTGTTGGTACAGTTGATATAAACCTACATGATAAACATTATTTAAATCCGTTGGTAAGTTTTCGTTTAATTAAATAAATAAACAAATTTTATTTTTCAGTAATTTGTTTTTTGTAGGTTGGCATCTTGACGAATTTTGCTGGTTATGTTAACAGCATCGAGTTTAGTGGTCACAAATGTTTCCCGAAAATTTCAGCAAAATACGTCAAGCCGTTTGACCTGTGCGCGACGAACAAAATTTAGCGCACATACATACATACACACACACATACACACAGACAAAGCGCCGATCGAGTTGTATGGAGAGATTCACTCCGCTTCGCTACGCTCATCTAATAAAGGTATTAATCAATTTGAAGTGCCGCTCAAAAACTACCACCAACATCCCAGCACTCAAATGGTTTTTGTAAGTTTTTCATTTTAAGCAATATAAAGACAATCATAAAAACAATACAAAAAATAACAAAAAATAATGATTTAATTGCATAATACTATGCCGATGAATATAGTTCTTTATTTTCGTATGTAATGAAAACGAAAAAGTAAGCACACATTTTGTATTTCAAAAGTTGGCATAGAGATCGCACAGCGTCCCCAGCGCCAACCGCCAACACGCAAGTGGAAGTGAACAGCGCCTGCAAAATGCTTTGCATTTCTCGCTTGCATGCAACTTCAAGTTCAAAAAAGCGTTCAGGTAAGACAATTATGTACTATATTATACATTGCTTCAAAAATTATATTGGGGTTAATTAATATCCAAAACATGAGTAGGCCTAGATTAGTGCAATTTGCTCCGCCTTGCACATGGTAGGGCCTAGGCCTAGGCCTAGGGCGTATGGAACCTAATAACACAATCAGGCTAGGCGTAGGCCTAGTCCTATCCTATTTGTGAAATACAGTCTTTAATTCTGCAAAGTGAACAATGTTGGACCTAGGCTTCGAGTTTACTTGTAACTAATCCAATAAACTAACCTGAGGCTAAGCCCTAGGTAGGCCTAAGCCTAGGCGTAGGGCCTACCTAACCTAACTTTCTGGGTGGGGCCATTGTGTTTAAAAGTGGGGCTAAACTCGGCAATTAGCCCGCAAGTAGGCCTAGGCCACCCTTAAACATGCATGTAAATTGTAAAAATAGGTTGCAAACCTTATTCCACCTTATTTTATTTCCATTCTTACGTTCGAACGTAAGAATTAGTAAAAATTAATCTTACACTCAGTGTTTTCATTGGCCTGCTCATCATGTGATCGAACGTAAGATTATCAGAAGGTTATTGATATGTTGTTTGAAGGTTACTGTTGTATTGATAGGCTAGGCTACTAGATGTTGTAACGTTCAGCGATTTGTTTGTAGTTTGTAGTTTGAACGTAACAATTGGGCCTGGCTTGGAGACGAAGTGAGTGCAAGCAGCACCCTAGGCCTACTTGGTGATAGAAATACCACACGATGTGAGTGCAAGCAGTGATATGATCACAGCGTGCCTCTGCGTTCTGACTTCCACTATCTCTTACAGCTTTCTGAAGTAGGCCTCCTAGTTGTGAACAACCCAAAACTTGTTTCGTACGTTGCATCATTTTTGACGTTTTCTAATTTGTTGTGAGCAACGACGTGTCAATTATTTTACCAGCCGAGCTGAAGAGATTGCCCGCAGAACGCTCCTCGTTGCAACCTGCATCGTTCCAACTACATAACAAAACGTTAAAAATTACGTAGGCCTACTGTCGAAAAAAGTATTGAGTTGTTCACAACTACATAAGAAAACATTAAAAATTACGTATTAATACGTAGGCCTACCATTGAAAAAAGTATTGAGTTTTCACAACCGTAAGATATTGTGGAAGTCAGACTCAGAACTTGGAGGCGTGCTGTGATTGAATCACTGACTTGCTTTCTATCACCACTTAGGCATAGACAGTGTTCCTCATTTTTATGCTCGATACGTGGCTATGCCAAAAATAGGTGGTTCATATGTCCCAAAAACAAATCACTGTCTGCGTGCACTCACTTCGTGTAGAGATCGGCACATTTTATTGGTGTATCGATATAAAATATCGGCTTTTTAGCCACGCATCGCATTGCATCGATACTGGCCTATCGACACGATATATATATATACGGTATATATAGGCTACCTACATTTCTATTAAATTAAAAGCTATTTTACTAAAAAAATAACTTTTAGAGAACACTCGCTCGTCTTTGACCGCTCGGCACTTACTTCCGCTAAGTCGATAAAATAGTTTGACTTAAAGTTGGGTGGAACTTCAAACTTCAATTCTTGACCCAAATTTTGATTTGATATGTCAGCTCATAAAGTATCGATAAACCGATGTATCTGTCTGACCGTGTGTCTGACTGCAATAATATCGATACAAAATCGATATATATAATATATCTATATCGGTTTCGATATATCGATACTTTTTGCCCATCTCTACGCACAGGCTACTGAATTATATTAGGCCTAACCAATTAATCATGTAGTAGTCCGGCCTACTTTTTTAAATATAATGTACGGGTATGACTCGCTAGTTAAGTTGTTGTTTAACTAATAAGAAGCTGCCTGATGAAGGTTAGGCTAATGTTTCTTCATTTTCAGGTACCTAATATGCCTTTGTGCCAAATGTTACAGCATCTAGTGGAGAAGCTAGCAACAAAAAACCAAGGTGAGCTTAATATAATCTGACGGGACATTCTACTTTGATCATTTATTAATTATGTAGGCCTACCAAGTACCAACTGCAAGATATCCAGACTTAACACTAAGAGACAATTGTGATTTCTACCATTAAAAAAAGGTTGTCTATCCTCATTTTTTTTTAACTTCATTTTAGAACTAAATTGTATAGATTAGTATTAATTACTGTAGGCCTACTCATTAATAATATTATACATGGCAAGTAATATTATTAACAAGTCAATGGTTTTATACTCATGTTCATTTAAGAACTAAATTTTATAGATTTGTATTACTGTACTCAGTAATAATTTTATACATGGCAAGTACATAAAGTCCTCTTACAATAACTTCGGTAATGCTTTCGTCATCAATCCATGACGTGTTTACGGTCCAGGCCAACCCGAGCAGGTATTTGAATTAGCCACGGTCGCTGGTTGGCTCACCCACCCGTGACAGAAGCATTACCGAAGATGTTGTACGATGACTATATTATTAAAAAGTCAATGATATTTACACTCATGTTATGCCTCAAATGTGTTTATTTCAGAATCTACCACCACATGTCATAATCACCAGCTGAACCCTGTATTGTTCTGGCAGCCCCTGAGGCCCTTATGTTCCACGCGCATGTGTGTGCTCTCATTTCAATGTATGTTTCTTTAGTTGCAGTAAGGCGCAATGCTGGACACAATGATGAAACATCAAAAATGGTGGAAGATGAAGTTAAATATTGGCTTCGTCGAAGCAAAGACCAGCGGGCGTCTGAAAAGCTGCAAGAATGGGACACCGTGCCAACAACAGCTGTGCAACAACAAGAGGTATTCCTAGAGAATGAAGGACAGGAAGATTCTCAAAATGCATACGAAATTGCCAGCGGACATAGCAGCAACATAGAAGAAAAGCATTTCCCCCGCAGGTAATTTTTACAGATCCGTTCCAACCTTGACATCACCAACCAATCCCTTAGAGACTACACCCCCTTGCAAAATTACTTCCCCCCCCCCCCCCCCCCCCCAAAAAAAAATCTTTACCTTTTAGGTACGGTAATTTGTTTGAACTTTATCTGAATTACTATTTATTAGCCACCTACTACCCCCTACCAAAGTAATTCCTCTCCTTATCCCTGCTCTTACCTTCTCTCCACCTCCTTCCTTCCCCAATTTTTGGTTGAAATCCTCAAAAAATAAAAATACCTATTTTTCTTGACCTTTTAGGTAAATTGATCATTTATCATATGATTTTGACAATTACCCAACCTCACCCCCCTGGCCACTTTTCCCCAGGATCACTTCCCCCAAACGTTTTCTGAAAAAAAAAATCCATCAACATTTTTAATATCCAAAAAAACAATATATTCAAAATTTGATTCCCCTCCCAAGTCATCCTTTCACATGCCATCTACTTTTGACATAGCAACAACATCAGTGCCAGCAGAACGATCGCCGTCGCCTGTGGCAAGTTCTAGATCTACCAGCTTCCGGAGCTCGTCGGTAACTTCTCTAGAATCCAACCATGAGCAAGACAATCTGCCATCACCTGAACCAAGTAGGCCTACTAGCAACCATACGAGCCAACCGTGTTGCCACCAACATGCAGGTAAATCATACGAACAGTACTAATTTGAAAATATTTTTTATTTTTTTTTATTTTTTTAATATGAATTTCTACATGGAAAACTGGGAAAAGTCTGGAAATTTTGTAAGGGGAAACTTGTAGACACCCTGTAATATTGCTTTGTCCATAATAATTTGTAGTCTACCATTTTTTTCCAGATTGGCAGAAGCAGGTGGATAGGAAACTTGCCATTATCCTTAACAACCAAGTTGACATTAAGGAAATGTTAGATGTTCTAACTTCAAGACCTACAACGGCTAACCTTCTGACCAAAATGAAACCCTGATTGAACTTTTTAGTGCCTTCCCTCTTCAAACAGAGGAGGCACTAACAAGTTTAGAGAACAGCCTAGAGGAGGACCGAAGTCTGAAAAATAAACTGGTATGATCTATTTTAATTTGATACATTATAATAATCAATATCCCATTTGCTCGTGTACAGTAGGCTTAACTATTAATTACCTCATGATTAGTGGTGTAAAACTACAGAGGGGGGGGGGGGGGGGGGGGAGAAAAAATTTTATTTAATAAAGGCCTATGACATTTATTGATACATTAATATTATATTTAATATTGAGATACATTTTTGCTATTTTGCAATTTTTCCACACATCTTTTGACTCTAATGGTACGTTTACAGCTGCGCGTTGCAAGCGAAGCGAGGGCGCGAGCTTCAATCAGCGGCCGAGTTTCACGCAAAGAAGTTAATAGTTCCACCCAAACTCGGCCACTGATTGGAGCTCGCGCCTTCGCTTCGCTCGCAACGCGTAGCTGTAAACGTACCATAAGTGTTAAAATTTTTCAAATTATTCTATCAAAAATTCAACCACAAAATTAACATAGCTTGAATATAGCTCTCTATACAGTACTTAAAAATTAAAACATTATATGTGGTACATTATATGATGTATTATTTTTCAATTATCCTACTATTGTTCCAACTAGCAATCACTTTTAAATTTTCTATAAAATTGGCTCCTAAGACAAAAAAGGTTACTGACCCCTGATCTTGGAGGTTACAAAAATGTTTGCCCCCCGTAAAAACAAGGGCTAGTTACGCCTCTGCTCATAATATACTTGTACTTGCTGTTATATACTTGCTACTTGCTAGTGTATTGAATATGCAATTGTTTGTGTATTTCAGATCTCTTTTCTAAAACAGCAGGGGGGCCATTCCCCAGGAGATGCTGTCAGGAGACTCCTGCAGGTGGTTTTCACAGACCAGTTGGCTGCTCATCACACATGGGCTAGGGGGAAGCCCAAATTATCCAATCTCAGAGTCATCTCTGCCATGTTTTGTAAGTAGAAACATATCCCACACTAGCAATAATCACTGTTTAAATACAGCCAAGCTTGTGCTGCCATTATAATATGAAGCCATTCGTTGATATCTTTTTGCACGCTCTTGAAGATTTGAGTAGTAAAATAAGTAGTGCAACCATTGCCTAATGGCGGCCTATAATCTAGTATCTAAATATGCATCTCGATACATAATTTGACACAGAGTCTTGAGACTTGGCGAGTCTTCGTAGAATCGCTGATTCCGAGTCTTGAATAAAGATTTTCGATGCCGATTCTTTGTTTGAAAATCACCAGGCATATAACACTAGGCCTACAACCTTTACATGTCGGAACACAACAGTAGTGGCTGCATGAAACGTTCATATGCTCCACGTGAACTGCCAGCACTGTTTACCCAAATTGTCGGCCATCTTGCCCTCGTCACGTGACCCGTGACGTCAGTAGGCGGATACATTTTGAGTCGTCAATTATTAATTCTTTGTGATTTTTAATCAAAACAATGAAAAGAATCAGCATCGGTAAGAATCGGTAAATAATTGGAATTGGCATCGGAATTTGTTACAAAAATGTTGTGTTATTAATACATTGTTGTTTTAATATTACTATTTCAAACTTTACTTAACACTTATAACTAGGGATGTCAAACGATTAAATTATTATAATCGATAATCGAATTCACTTTCACCTCCATAATCAATTATTAATCGATTTTAATCGTTTTGTTAAATGTCGGTATAGTAGCAAGTTTCTTCCAAACTTCGGTCTGGTTTCGGTTAGTTTGAATTGCCCGCGCAAGCCACGAGTTCGCAATTCGACTTCTTTTCGACTATCGATATATTTTACGTCACGGAGTATTTTTGTTATGTTCTGTCCAAGATTTCGACGATAATTTCTGTCCTAGTTAGGCCTGAAGGGCTATAGTTATTCACTTCCCGTTTTTTTTGAACCAATAAGTAATTAAGTATGCTGAATATGCGTCGTAATATTACTATTTTCATGTGCAGCGTAATTAAAATTTACGTGATGTGAACTAAAAATCGTAGCGACTTTTCTAACCTTACTTCTGTTGTTATTTGTGAACAAACATAACAACTCGTATTTTTATAGATCGTAGGCGTCGAATGCTGGGTCTAGGGTAGGCAACTAGACACAGCTATTCAAAATATGTCTGGAAATTCGGCTCAAATTATGACGCAAAGTTATGCTGTTGCTGTTCTTAGGCCTACTGTAAATGAAACTGAGCAATAGCGATGCTAGCGCTTGCGCTCAAATAGGCGGCAGATCTTGAGAACTAAATTTAAAAAAGCGCGAAAATTTAAAATCGATTTTTTTTTTATAATCGATTAATCGTTTTCGATTAATAATCGATTAATCGAATCGATTTATTCGTAATCGTTGACATCCCTACTAATAACTATAGTTCATTATTGTGTCTGCATCTATGTAGTTGGATTTATTTAGTTGTACTCCTTGGTCAATCAGTTTTTTTAACATTAAATAAATAAACTGTGAAACAATATTTACATTCTTGTCCAGGTGCCATCAAGAAGATGCCTGGCATGGCAGAGACTTCAAATAGGGTATTGGAAGATGCCATGAAGGACTGGCTTCGGCGAGCCAGTGACCGCCTACGAATCAAGGCAAAGAAGCAATCCGCTGAGGTTGTATTAGATTGTGACATAAGTGACTCCGATGCAAGTGTTACGGGTATTGTAGCTGAAAGTGTTACAGCTATTGTAGCAGACAAAGAATAGATAAGTCTTAGTGAGAATTGTTCTAAGAAGCAGTCTACTTTTTGTCTGTATGAGAACCGGTAGCGCACTTCTTTGTTTACAGAATATTTTAGTGTGAAAATGAGCGTGCGACTTTTTATTACTATTTCAGTTCTTGTCCTTGACCATCATTATTACAAAATTATAGTAGATACAATTGTGCATGAAACGTATGACTTTGTCAGTAGAAAATCAATTGGTGGATTTAGTAACGATTTAGTACATAATCCATCTCAAATCTAAACCAAAATATAACAAGATTTTCTATTCAGAAATATAATATGCATTATTTGAAGTACTACCGTCTGCCGCATTTTAAACCCGGGTTCGAACCCCGGTCGGTATGTACGTGTGTAATTTCTGAATTTTATAAAATAAATAGCCTATCATTGCCTGCATTTTGTGGATACTTTACGACCATGAAATAGCATTCAAGATGCACCATAATTTCGTAATCTCTGCAGTATTTTTGATAAACTTAGTCCAACGATCTCCCGCAGCTCGACGACTTGTGCAACTTGGACGAGATTACGAGCCAGCTCGGCGAGCACAAGACTAGAAACTCTGCCGCGGCCCAAATGCATAGTTCACACTCAAGCCCTCCTCAACTCAGCCTCTCCTCAACCTCGCCCAACCACCAATCACGGAGCGGCATTGCCGTGTAGACAGCTCTGTGATTGGTGGCTAGGTGAGGCTGAGGAGAGGCTGAGTGTAGGAGGGCTTGAGTGTGAACTATGCATTCGGGCCCCACGGCTGGCATTTCGAAATAGTTTGTCAGTGCCGACTTCTGACAGTACGTGGTGCTGGAGCTTAACAAGTAGTACAAATATCACACTATAAATTGTAGCGTGCTACTGTTACAATATGCTCTGTAAATAAAGTAGGCGCTACCGGTTTTGCTACGTAAAAAGTAGCATGCTACAAGTAGTGCACTTCTGGCAATTTAGATATTGTGTGTACGGGTATAGAGTATCAATCGATAAGAGTTCATGATGTGGATTAATTTATAATTTTTTGGTGCCGGTAGCACTGACCTGTAATTACTTACTGTATTATAAAATATGTATAGTTGAGTGAACAGAACCTCATGAACCAAACACAGATGCTATAAAAAATAATATAAAAGACAAAACAAGTCACTGCAACTGGTCAGCATTACATTAGAGATCTTTGCGATGACCGGAACAGGCGTTCGGCAGGTGGAGCTTCATGTGGCTTCTTCCTTCTTCTATCCACTCTAGCCGGAGGAAGAATTGCATTTATACCGTGGCAACTGGGAGTAATATCGGAGCCACAGTTATGACTATCATGTAGCGCCAGTCTTTTCGCATCATCTCGTGTTAAAGTTATGCGGTCGTTTCTCCATTTCGACGGCTTCTCTAACAATGCGGGATACTACATGGTCCACTCGAGCAACAGTTTTTGCGTTCTCGAAATCTATTTAGTGCTCATTCTCAAAAGAGTACTGGAAAAGAGCAGATGTAGTTTGCCTGTTTCTTATTGCAGTTCTATGCTCGTCCAGACGTGCTGCGATCTTACGGTTCGATCTCCCGATATATGTTTTCTCACAACACCTACATGGAATTTCATATATTCCATGAGTTTCATGAGGAATCACATCTTTTACATTTACAGATAGAAAAGCAGACAGACAGGCACGCTTACACCGTTAGGTCACGTGGACCATTGACGACATCTTTATATATACCTTTATATATATATATATATGTATACGTTAAGGTGATCGCAAAGATCTCTAATATAATGCTGACCAGTTACAGTGACTGGTTGTGTCATTTATATTATTTGTTATTGTCTTGTTTGTTTACTTTATGTTTTCTAATGTTTACATGGAGTATTGGATTGGATTCAGATCTATGCGTTTACATGACCCGAATTTTTCACGCACTCACTTCGTTTTCAATACCAATCGAGTGCAACCTAGCGGTAGTTTTATGAACTTCTTATCCACTTCTATCTTTTATCTGGCTATCAGAACGTCAAGGTCTACTTGATCTTCGCCTAGCGGATTGTGGAACCATAGTGGAACGGACTGCGACCTTCGACCTAACTTGGGAGTTCGACGAGCCTCCGCTAGGCGGAGATCAAGTAGACCTTGCAGAAAGTGGATGCATTAGTTGGTGTAACAAGGGTGTAACCATCGACCTTATATTGGTGAACCGCAGTTTGTACCATAACCTTAATTTTGTTTTTTGTCATGTTACCTCTTCACACGACCACACGTTTCGTTGAGACATTACAGCTTGTTTTTTAAGTAAACACGCCCAGTCCGACGTCTGTGTTCGCGGTATGACGCTTTAAACCGCGGGCTGATCGCCGTCACCTGTCACAATACACACGTACAACAGCAACAACCTTGGTGAATTCGATACGATACTAGAAAATCGTTTAGATGCACAGATTCAATACAATCTCTTAATACGATCCCAGCTTTTTAGGGGATTAGATTCAACCGATCCAATCCGAGTTTAAAGTGGTTACATGGAGGATTGAACAGCCGGATTGTACTCAATACCGTGTTGAATCCTCCATGATCTGCCTGAAACGTTGGTAATAAAACTTATTTTAACTCTGAAACTCCAAGGAATTATTATGTCACAATCACATTACATCCGAGAAAAACCTACATATATATGTATTAGAACTAAAACTTTTGTGGCCATGATTTATGTCAATAAAATTAAAATGTTTGCGGGTTATTCCGCCACCTTCATAATAACGCCGACGTTTCAGGGACCTGGTGGTTTCTTGAACATCGGCGTTATTATGAAGGTAAGACGTGGCGGAATAACCCGCAAACATTTTTATTTCATATATATATCTTCATTGTTGGACACAGGGAGCAGATATAAAAAAAAAAAATATATATACATACACATTTTTGAAGTACTACCGGTATGCAGTTATAAAAAAATCCATTCTGTGGTATAGTTGAGAATGTTAGAATGACGGGCCCCTCTTTATCCCCTCCGCTGCTACCCGACCCCCCTCAACTCCGTGAAACAACAAACTGAACAACTGAAAAAACTGATTTTCAGTTACGTATTTCATTTTGTCAAATTGTCACGGAGTTCAGGGGGGTCGGACGTAGCTGTGGAGGGGATATGGAGGGGCCGTCATTCTTATTCTCAACTTTTATAATAGTCGTTGCTGGGAATGAGGGACCTACTCGAAATCTAAGAGACAGTGGAATTGAGCATAGAATAAAAAAATCCCCATTTTTAGAATGTTTTCTTGATACACAAAGGAAGGAAAAGGACCTTATTTATGGTATATATTTCAAGCACTCGTTTAAAATCATGCACACTTTATGTGACGAGATATCTAGCGATATGATGTTCGTGTCTTAACCGAGGGACGTATAGCTACATATAAACAAGTTAGTACATGTAGTAGTTTATTATATAAGCTTAGCCTAGACCGACGATGACTCTTTGTCCTAGATTTAATAATCGATAAAATAATAAATACACTTACCAGATTCAGGTAAAAATAAAGTTATAATGTCTATTAAAATGTTTATTTTTAATTTGTCACATTTTATTAGTTTTGGTATTTTTTCATTATTTTATTTTCTCAAAAACACATATATGTGTTTTACTTTATTCTGTTCTCTGTATCTCTCTACTATATTCTGTTTTCGGGTCATAACGTTACAAATATGATATCTAGAATACCAAGATGTATACAATCTAGATTGTTATTTATAATTTTGAGTTATATTATAGTTTTGTCTGGGATTTATATTTTCATTCAAATAGAGTAATATTATGTGTTGGAATAAATGCGACTATATCTTCTGTTTGGGTTCAGATAAGCAGAGAAGGATTAAGAGGACACAGATTGTACAACTGATCATTGAACCTAGATTATATTATAAAATATATGTATCTAGCTTGTTCTATAATCATGATTATTGTGATTAGGATTCTTATGTATATGATTATAATCATGTATTTGTCTTTGGAAAAATATTTTGTTATTATAATTGTATTTCAGTATGTCAGCATACATTGTAAATCAAATGTTTGATGTCAATTCTGCTGTGTGGGTTTGTAACATATGATTGTTATTTTATGGCAATCATTTTTGCATCCAACTTTTAAACATGTTTTTGAAATAATGTTTTTGAAACACCGTTTTTGTTTCCCTCTCCTTCATTATATTTTGAAAATATTTCTTTCTTTCTTATTGCACGATTTTTCTGTTCATTATTACAGGGTTGGTATAAATATCTGGAAACTGGTTTAACAATATGTGTAGGCCAGATGCCTATTGTATTATTGTATGGCAACCAATATATTGGAATAAAATTATTTAGAAATGAACATGTATGTGTATTTTCCAACATTTTAATATTATTTTCAGCAGTAAATGTCTAAAAAATTGTTACATACTGTAACTTGAACTAATTCATTTTTCTTTTTCCAGTCCCATGTCCACTAAATATATTTGAAGTATCTTGCGGATATTATTTGTAAGAACTTTTCAAGATGGATTGCTGTCTTTTTTGTATCAATTTAATATCTGTAGGGTGTCTTAAAGATATTTTTCAGATGGATATAGCGCTTCTTTTCCATTTCAATTTGATGCATTTTGGAAGTCTTAAAGATATCACTCCAAAGGTGTCTGTTTGATATCTTTAGGGTGTCTTTAAGATACTTCTCCAAAGATGTCTTAAATATATCATTTCAAAGACCCTTTCAAGATGGATGGATGTCTTTTTCATATCAATTTGATATCTTTAGGGTGTCTTTAAGATACCGCTCTAAAGATGTCTTAAAGATGTTATTTCAAAGACCATTTTAAGATGAATAGATGTCTTTTTCATATCAATTTGATATCTTTAGGGTGTCTTTAAGATACAGCTCTAAAGATGTCTTAAAGATGTCATTTCAAAGACTCTTTTAAGATGGATGGATGTCTTTTTCATATCAAATTGATATCTTTAGGGTGTCTTTAAGATACAGTTCTAAAGATGTCTTAAAGATGTCATTTCAAAGACCCTTTTAAGATGGATGGATGTCTTTTTCATATCAATTTGATATCTTTAGGGTGTCTTTAAGATACCGCTCCTAAGATGCCTTTAAAATATCGCTCCAAAGATATCTAAAAGATATCATTTCAAATTTGCGTTAGATGAACTGATGTCTTTTCCGTATCAATTTGACATCCTTTAGATGTCTGTAAGATATCAACCTCAAGATGCATTAAAGATATCATTTTACAGATCTTTTTTTGGTTTGTGGAAGGTGTCTTTTACATATCTATTTGATAACTTAAAGGTAACTAGAAATGCTACCATAAAAGATATCATCTCATGACATTTTAAAGATATCTTGAAATGATATCGTAAAGATGTCTAAAAGTGGAATATATAAACATCTTAAAGATATAGTCTAGCATGACGTATTTTAGATATCTAATAATGATATCTGAAAGTGGGCCATATGAATGTCTTAAAGATTACTTAAAGATATATTTTCCTATCTTTGTGGACATCTTTTTTTTATCTTAGCATGGAGTCTTAAAGATAGCTCATATTGATGTAATAAAGATGAACGGAGAATTTTAGAAACATCTTAAAGATACCTTAAAGATATCTTTTCCTATCTAAAATAATACAATTAATCCCAAAAAGATATCTTAAATTTATCTTTTTGATATCAATTTGTTCATCTGCATGATGTCTTTAAGATACCTTATAATGATATCATAAAGATGTCTGAAAGTGGGACATAGGAACGTCTTAAAGTAACTTTAAAGATATCATTTCCTATCTTTATGGACATCTTTAAGATACCCAGTTTATCATAAAATGACATCTTAAAGATGTCTTTTTGATATCAATTTGTTTGCTGGGTGATTTATATGTTTCGTATTTGAAATATCGATCTTTGATTGGTTATCGCTCACTCGTCGATGGTGTTCGAAGCCTACAGGGTTGGTCTAGTCACTTTAAATTAAAGTCCCCCACTGCAAATCAGTTTAGTTACTGAGTGGGTAGACTCTAAACAGAATTTATTTATTTATTAATTTATTAAAATAAATAAATAAATAAATAAATAAATAAATAAATAAATAAATAAATAAATAAATAAATAAATAAATAAATAAATAAATAAATAAATAAATAAATAAATAAATAAATAAATAAATAAATAAATAAATAAATAAATAAATAAATAAATAAATAAATAAATAAATAAATAAATAAATAAATAAATTAATAAACAAATAAATAAATAAATAAATAAATAAATAAATAAATAAATAAATACAATAGCTGTTGTACCTGATAATAATTTTATAGTATGAATATTGTAATTGGGCATAGGCGTGCGCAGGGGGGGGGGGGCAAGGGGGGGGCAGCGGCCCCCCCATTAGGATAGGTGGGTGAGCCTTTCTTTTTTTAAAATAGAATTTGGCCCAGGGTATACCGTATACGCCTGCCGATCGTAAAATACGAGAAGAGGACCTATAGCACCTTCCTCATATTAAATATATTCCTCAAACTGTCACTGTTGCTCCAACTGCCTTGCCCGTTTGACCCGGGAAATAATAGGTCCAGAATAGTGCCTCTCGTAATGGGTGACAAAAATGATGACGCCTGACATAATGGTTCTAATCTTACCTGAAATCCTAGATTGGAATGAGTTGGAATCAGCTGACCGGTCACAACATCAACTGTTGCCTTGCCGCCAAGATTTTGGCTGTGGGACTGACCACTTCCTTCACTTTGTAACAATGATATCACTGATATCCACAAATAGATGTGTGAAATTAACCCATTGAACACACAACCGGTTCTCCTCCTAATACGCTTAAAAACACTTTGAAAAATGCATGTCTTTAAAAAAAAACTCCTGCGGAGCTTTTTGTGGGGGGCATCCCCCCCCCCCCCCCACCCCCCATTGGCGCCACCGTGAAGTACTTTCATTGGGAATTTATTGTGCCCCCCCATTGATCAACCTCTGCGCACGCCTATGTAGTATGGGAAGGAAGGAATGTCGTACGGCAGTTATTAGGCCAAGTTAGCCAGATGCACAGCATGCACAGTCGTGTTTATGGTTGCTATGGAGTTTTTTTTCCTTATGGAAAATAGCATAGAGAAATAAAACAGGAAAATAGCATGTAAACAATTTCATAATGCATAGCAACCATAGAACCATTGGAAAATTGTTCATCCCAGTATTCAATAATTCGGGTTGAAGAAACCTTTGGAAAACCCTTCAGTCAGGGGATTGCCGGTGGTTGGTATCGAGCCTGTTACCTCCCGATTTAGGGAGTCTCGAGTCTTACAGCTGAGACAACTCTATCGGTTTGTTAAAAAGCCAACTGTTATCATCTGCAATGTGCATTAATTTTGTGCATCGTTGGGGCTTTGGTTTTCATTTCCTACATTTAAATTTTAGTTAAATTTGCCCGGATTTTTAGGCCACTCCAATCAATAGATTTACCTATCCGGATTTCTGTTCACTTTGAATAAAATTATATCTACATATTTTCAAGTGGTGGGTTTTCCGAGGTGTTTTTGTTTTGGACAATTTATGCACAATATACAACTTTTTAACAACCATAAATCATAATGTTTATTTATTATATTACCGCATATATGTGAAAGAAAGTTTGATTTTGTTCCTTGGGAATCTCAAAAAATTTGAAATTATTATTTAAAAATAAGTGTCGTGCAAAATGTGATTTACAAGCATGTTCAATATTTGCTATTATTGACACATTCAAACCAGTGTTGTGTGTGGTTACTTAGACACAAGGTACATGCCACCTACCCCTTCAACTTTGAACTCACCCTCCCCAAGCAATCGAAAACAAGTCCCTACGCGCCTTTTGCCGCATGTGTTCCGACGTTTTGGGAAACTTGCCAAAAATGACGTTGTGAATTTAGGCATCCTGCAGGTGGCGCTCAGCTGGTGCAGGTTGGTTCGTATTTCACGGGTCTTGCATCTTTCACTAGAGGCTGGGCAAGTTGCTTGTCATTTGTCAATACGGGCCAAAAAGTTAATTGGCCCCAATCGTTATTAAATTTTCCACTAACCAATCAATTTATTAAGTCGAAAATACTTACGCCCAGTATTGTATTGATCGTGAAGACATTTTAAACTGGCGTTGGTTGGTTGATAGGGACGCGTGATTTCGAATTTAGCCTAGGCATAGCCTACAATAATCTCACCTCTCTAGCCCTCGTAGGACTTGAAATGTCAATCAAAGTGTCAACCACTTTCCCTCTTCAAGAAGAAGTTGAGAATGGGAAAAATAGGCATTTTATAAGATGCCAACGGTGTCCTTCGAAGATACTTTGTCCAGGCGTGGGTGTTTACAAGCAAGTGGAGGTAGGGATTTTCAATTCAATTCAACAGTGAGTTTTATTACAGTTTGACGATTTGTACATGTTATTTTCAACAACATGCTTTAGCTTAGCTTAACGATAGCTTGATATTTGTAGGCTTGCATGCACCGGTAGGGCTAGGGGTAGGGTCTAGGCCAGTGAATATCCAGAATATTCACTGGCTAGGCCCTAGGCCTAGGCTGGCTGCTAGGCTTGGCTGTTTAAAAAAAGGAAATAGGCCTAGCTATTTCATATTTTTAATGACCTATCTACAGCTATGTTCATGGCTTTACCTTGTAGAGGTAGCCTAGGCCTAGGCCTAGGCCTAGGCCTATCTAAATTCCTAATTTTATTTGGGCTGGGCATAGCCTAGGCCTAGGCCTAGCTTAGGAGGCTAGCCGAAAATCGCCTGGCAGCTATAACGGCGATGTAACGGTAAAGTTAATTTCCGTGTTATCTTACGACGTGATGCACAATGTTATTCCTGTGATCGGAGCTTATGGAATTGTTCTTGAGGGTACTTTTAAAACCTTTAACATGAGGTTATGTTGCCTTCAGTTTCCGCTGCCACACATGAAGCAGAAGTCATCTTCACCGGAAGGGGGTGAAAAACCAGAGGAAGAAGTCATCAAGGACTACTGGATCATAGGAGACATTTACGCATTTGAGAATGTGGGCTTTTCCCATACAGTCGGCGGAGTCAAATATCTGGCCTGTGCTGACTGCGAGATCGGACCAATCGGATGGTACGATTTAGCTGCTAAAACTAGCTACCTTGCTTTGTCTAGGGTTCTCCATACAGACTCGACTTAGTTCATGATCCACAATCTTAGGAATCTATACAATTTCTTTAATCTTTTCCATGTAACATATTTTTGTGGTAAATCAGCATTATCATTCCACCCCTCACCCAATCCAATAATGTGAGAGATTTGCTCTTGGCCTATCGGAGGTGCAAATCTTTACTGTGGTACTGCCTACATTTTTTAAAGTAGGCCAAAGCCTAGTAGTCTACCTCGTCTTGACAACCAGCTAATGTTTGTTTATTACACAACTACGTGAAGTGTATCCTATGAAACGTAGTTTACATTATACCAGGCTGCTAAATATATAGCCTAAGCCAATAGGCCTGTAGTATCCCCTTTTCTGGCTATTGAGATTGAGTTTAAATATGGTAATTACTAATTGGTAGGCCTAATGTTTAAAATTCCCCCTGGAGATGCCTAGCTGCCTATTTGAAACATTTGTAGGTAATTGACTCCCCAAATGGCAAATAAGCTAGGCTAGTCGTATTATTTTTTGGTCCTATGTTAGAATTAAAAGTCTATGCCTAGGGCAAAGTTTGACAACTGGCTTTGACCAGATGACATTATTACTTGAACTAGGCCTAAGTTTGGATTTGAATGTCTATGCCCATGGTACTTACATTCACAGTAGGCCTAGGTTAGGGTGACCATAATTACATATTGAAAAACCGGGACACCTGGAGATTGGGACCATGTAGGCCTACTTGCACGGCACATATGGGGTCTGGGGTGGAGGGGGAATTCTGTTGGGTATTTTTGACCTCAAGATAGCTTTTAGAGCAATTTGAGCAAGGAAGGCACTACAACTACATTACTAATACAAAAATTAGAAAGAAAACTTATTATTATTAGTGTGTTTATTTTTTAGAATTTAATACTATTTGTTACATTTTTTTATTTTTTGTGTAATAATAATTCACTTACACAAATGAAATCTTGCCTTATCTTACCTTAGGCCTACTTGCCAAGTTGCATATTTTCTTTGTTATAAATGCTATCCTAATTTTCCATTTGAAAATGTGTAAAATTAATATTAATTTAAAGAAAAAATTAAGTAATTGGTTGAATTTTGAAAACTGGGATATCCTCTCCCCCGCCCCCGACAACTATTTTATTTTTGGGACACTGGAACATCCTTAAAAAAAAAAATGGGACGATCCTGGTAACACCTGGTCTGGTCACCTTAGCCTAGGTAACGTAACTTAGTTTTACCTGATCTGGTTTCAGTAGGTACCGTTCGAGGTAAAGTTGTGCACTTTTAAATACTTCTGCAAGTTAGTTGATTCAAAAATTAATACGATCAGTCGTCAATCATGCAAGTAGCTTTATTTTAAAATGGCTCTCACTCTCAGACAAGCTGTACCATTGTATTCGGTCGAAGGGAAATGTTACAGTTTGGTTACAGCAAGCTCCTACGGTGTTAATGTAATGCCACACAGAAATAAGCTGAGCTGTAAGTATCCGCTTAATGTGTTTCCGTTGCTCTACAAGTGAACACCAGTGTTTACGTAGGTAGATACATGGTACAGGGATCAGCAAGCGGTGTTATGTTATTTAGCATTTTCTTAAACCAATCTGTTTTAGGTAAATACGGCTATCATTGTTACTAGTGCCATAGGTCCTAAATTACAGGCTACCTAGTTCACTTAGCAATGTTAGGGACAGAGCTAAAGTTGAATGTGCCAAACATTAACTGGGTTTCTGATTAAAACTTTAAATTCAATCTCTAGGCATTCGCTGTCTCAGTTCCTTGGAGATAATTTTACTAATCTTTGAAGCCTCCATCATGTAGGCTAGATAGCCCAACCAAATGGTTTAAAATACTTGTTTGTAAAAAATAAATATAACTTTTAACTTCCTTAATAAGTTAATAGTAAATACTAGCCTCCCTATGGGAGAAGTGATTACAGTGAGATAAAATAAAGTTTGTCTACAAACACACATTTACATTTACAAAAGTTAGGATAGAAGTGCATTTTTAAGGCACTCACTTTTAAGGGTTGACTATCCCCTTTCCGATTCACTCAATCAAATACATAACAAATTCCTTTAGGGTCTAGCTAGGCCTTCCTCCAGAGCTTGGAGACGGCTTTTGATAAAACGCTTTTGAAAACAAAATTTACAAGTATATAGCTGCATTTCCAGCTCTTGCTTTCATATATAATAATAATAAATAAGCTGCTACTGGTACTTTCTTTGGAATAAACCAGTTTTAAACAGATTCCATGTTACGAGGATGGAGCATCATTAGCATAGACTGAGACCAAGCTAGTAATATTGAAGAAGCGTACTAGTACGCGCGTCGTTGAACGGAGCGGGTATACATATACAGCCTTCAAATGCAAGCAGAACATAGCCTATCACTGATAATGATACTTTGTATCGTCTGAATGTATAAGATGACTATGAGGTACCTCATTCTTCCACTTTTAACTACAATCTATTGTCGTGTTCTTTGCCCTTTTTTGCGAGTGTCGTGAATGCTCGTAATTTCTTTCCTGGGTGTTTCCCGTTTGGTGTTTTGTTGTTGGTCAGACAGATCTTATACTTGCATGTCTCGGAATGTAACCAGTCTACAATACGCTTATACTGTGAACCGGACGGTTATCTCATTAATTTCAATAGCGGTTGAAGCTGGTAATATTTTGCCCCCTCGCTAATTAATTAATTCCATTCAGCCCGTTATCCTGGATTCTATTCCAAGTATTTCAATGTAGGTTTAGTGGTTTACCTGTTTACCCATTTCATTAGACCTACAAGTGAAATCATAATTTAGTAATTCTTATTATTAGGCTCATTAGGCCCATGTTAATTCACTTACCGTACGGTATTTGTTTTCACAATATGTAGGTGCGGCCTACTTAACCGAGTGTTACCACAATAGGGAAGACTGGCATATTTTTTATTAAAAAAGTGGTTACGCAAAGTTAAATAAATGGAATGGGTTTAGGCTCTGTTAAGGTGCAAAATGATCTACCGTTTTCAGGTTCTTGGAGAAATAGTGGTGTCTGAAGAGTCTTCCCTTTATGTTTTTAAGTGGTAGGCCTATATCTGCCAAAAAATGGATAGGTACTGATACAAGTTGATGTTTTGCATAAACAATGCAAAAAGGTCCGATCTACATTTATCGAGCAGCTGTTTGGGACACTCCTGTCAACATTTTGTATTTAATATTTATGCATTCTACGCCTTTCCAGAGGCCTTGAAAACACACCAAACATATCACTCATCATCACGTACAGAGAACATGCCCTAGATTTACAAAACAACTTAGCGGGAGAGTAGGCATTTCCAAAGTGCCTTGTGAAGTGCTAATAATTTGAACAGCCCGTAATAGTATCACATTCTCCTTTGTGTATGCAAACTCTACTTCATTTTTTTGAACTGTAATGTAGGTTATTCTAAGCCTTGTTTGTATGTCATGAATGATTATTTTTTTGTTAAGTACCAAGAATTTTTTCGTAGCCACGTGGAAAGTACCTTAGGTACTTTCCACATGGCTACGAATGTTGATTTTTGTTAGAGCAAAAATCAGTGTTGTAAAACATTGCTTTTTCTCATAGAGATTAGCTGCCAGGCAATCAAATGGACAATGCATTGGCATTGCCATTGACATTGGGAACATTTAATTTTGGAGTTTGAAAAGATTGGGAAAGAGGATATGTATTTGAATTATTAGTATTGTTATTATTGTTTTGTGTTTTAACGACGTATGTATTCCACTACTAGGTCGTATGACATCGGAAGAGATTGGAGGAAAGGGACAAGTAGGAGAAACCAAATAGGCTAGACTTAGGTTGGAATTCATAGTCGGCCCCTACACCTAGGGGCACCCACTGTTGCTATGGATTTGTTTTGTTTATGGGAAATAACATGGAAACAACTGTTACCTTGGTAACAATGGGCGCCCCTAGGTGTAGGGGCCGACTATGAATTCCAGCCTTAGGTTGGAATTCATAGTCGGCCCCTACACCTAGGGGCGCCCATTGTTGCTAAGGTAACAGTTGTTTCCATGTTATTTCCCATAAACAAAACAAATCCATAGCAACAATGGGTGCCCCTAGGTGTAGGGGCCGACTATGAATTCCAACCTTAATCTTGGTTAGTGAGGGAAAAGGGGAGGGCCTCATTTCTTTGCCTCTTACTACTGGCAGTCACCCAGGGCCAAATTCTACCCTGGGCCCAGAAGGGTTTCACCTATTAAAGTCCCCCACTGCAAATCAGTTTTGTTACTGAGTGGGTAGACTCTAAATGTGAATTTATTTATTATTTATCTGAAAAAGTAATCTTGTAGCATCAGGTACATATTTAGGAAAACAACTTGATTGTATAGCTTGATTGCACACCTTTACCATTTTAATTTGATTTTTTGTTACTTGATTTTATGAGTGCATTTTGGTAAATAATAATAATAGTCCCGCAGTATTTATTGTAGGGCCTAAGTCATAAAATCTTTGCCCCAATTAGGGGGGGGGGGGGGGGCAAGAGCACAGGTACATAGAGGGGAGGTTCTGACTTGGGTCGTGTGTGGGGCATACTTTTATGACATTTGCTTCATATATCATATCAAAAATCAAAATCATAACATCCGTAAAGCAGAAATGAGCTTAAATAATAATAATAAATAATAATTGATTATTTCCTATTGGATAAAAAACTGATGAGCAACGTAACTGATATCAGTGCACACCCTAAAATAGCCCTGGACAGTGACCACAGGTTGCTAGTAGCAACATTCAGCATAACAGTATTCAATACTTGTGCAACACAAGAATCTTTAACAAGACTGAAAGTGTGGAAACTACAGCAGGAAACCGAGAGAGAAGAGTTTCAACGTCAAATAACTTTGAAGGTACCCACAAGTGACCTACGAGGAGTTGAGGAGGAGTGGGCAGACTTCAAAAAAGCGTTAATCGAAAGTACCGAAAGTATCTGTGGCAGATCTGGGAGAAGAAAGAAAACAAAGGAAACACCGTGGTGGAACGAAGAAGTGAAAGAGGCAGTGAGAAGGAAACGGGAAGCGTGGTTGCTGAAGGAGAAGTGCAAGACCAAAGACACCATGGAAAACTACCATAAACAAAAATACAATGTAAAGAAAAAAGTGGAAGAGGAGAAAAATAAAGCAATGGTAGTTTTTGGCAACAAATTACAGCAGGATTACGAGGGAAACAAGAAAATGTTGTATGGATTAATTAAGGAGAAACGAAGCAAGCGGGAGGAGCAAAAGTTTATGCTTGACGAGCGAGGAAGCAGCAAGTTAATAACTGATCCTCAAAAGATTAAAGAGATGTGGCAGGCATATTTCATTGATCTACTGAATCCAAACACGTGCAGCAATAATACCCTTGTGGAGGTTGAGCGGCAAGTATGCCCTCTTGAAGAAGCATATAGCGCAAAAACTGCACAAGACAACAAACCTGCAATACTAAGGCGAGAGGTCGAAGACGCTATTAAAGGAATGAAGAATGGCAAGGCTCCTGGGTTTGACGAAATTACAGCGGAGATGATTAAAGCAGCAGGAGCTATTGGGGTAAACTGGGTGTGGAGACTTGTGTGTACAATATGGAACAACAAGGAGATACCTACAGACTGGACAAAGAGTATAATTGTACCATTTTTCAAGAAAGGAAACCGTAAGTGCTGTAGAAACTACCGAGGCATATCATTGATGAGTCAGGTAGCTAAATTATATGAAAGAATACTTGAAAGAAGACTACGCATACAAATTGATGGGAAATTACGAGAAGAACAATATGGGTGCAGGCCAGGCAGATCCACTACAGACCTAATTTTTACTATCAGACAACTAATGGAGAACCAATGGGAGAAAGGTGGGGAAATGTTAATGCTGTTTCTTGACCTAGAAAAGGCCTTCGATAAGCTGCCGAGGGAAAAAGTGTGGGAATCACTACGTAAGAAAGATGTAAAAAACGACCTCGTAGAACGCATACAATCTACATACAAAAAAGGCACCAGTTGTGTGCGGACAGCATTTGGGAACACGGAATGGTTTGAAATCAACAATGGTCTAAGACAAGGAAGTGTACTCTCACCAACACTGTTCATCATAGTAATTGACGAAATACTACGGGTTGTCAAACCGGAAGAAGATAAAGGACCAAGAACAATGATATATGTAGATGATATAGTCATATGTGGCAAGATACTAGAACAAGTACAAGAAGAACTGGATAAGTGGAGCAAGGCAACAGAAACATTTTGTATGCGAATCAGCCAAGAGAAGAGCGAACTGGTAACCATGACAAAGAGACGCATACCCGGAGATGGCAAACTTTTACTGAGGGACAAGGAGTTGACCACAAAAGAATCTTTTAATTATCTAGGAAGTATGATATCTAAAATTGCAACAATAGATGCAGAAGTTTTAAGAAGAACCACATTGGCAGAAAGCTTCTACCAGTCTGTCAGGAAGCTACTTTGGAAAGATGAAATCCCAAGACAATGCAAACTTCTTATATACAAACTATACTTTCTACCAATACTGACATATGCCACAGTTACATGGACCATGGGATTCAAAGCGGAAAATCGAATAGTGGCAGCAGAAATGAAGTTCTTGAGAAGCACACTGGGTGTGACAAAGCATGACAGGATTAGAAGTAGTGTGATCAGAGAAAGATTAGGTGTTGAAAGCGTGAAGGTAAGATTGGAGAGAGAACGTCTTCGTTGGTTTGGACATATGAAAAGGATGGACCTGACTAGGATACCAAGAAGAGAGTTTGAACAACAACAAGAAGAAGGGCATAAGAAGAAAGTAGGCAGACCAAGAGACAAGTGGATAAATCAGATCAAAGACAGTGTGGAGAACAGAGGAAGATCATGGAACGAAGTTGAAGCAGAAAGACTATGGGAAAACCGTGAGAGATGGAGGGAACTACTAAACAGCCCTCTGGTAACGGAAGAAGTGATCGAGGAAGAGGTTGAGGAGGTGGTTGTGTCAGGCCTGGCTAGCCGGCAACGAAGACATTAGCCCAAGACATGGAGTACTCTGCTACACCCCCCTACCCGATAAATTAATGTTGGAAACGGGGTCAAGATATATATATATATAATAATAATAATAATAATAATAATAATAATAATAATAATAATAATAATAATAATAATAAAAAAAGGCATGTATGTAAATTGCGCTTTAATATTACTAGGAAAACGCTCTATTTGACGCGTTGATAAGCGAGCGCGTCCATATCTACGAACTTTCTGGCAAAAAGTTATCAAAGCTGATAAAAACAACAATCAACAACAATTCAAGAATGCGCATTGCAAAATTGGTTCTAATTTCCATAGCTGTTACTTTCCGACATTGCTGAATGCAGTGCAAGGTTGCTAAGAATTTTCGTTGTCATTCCGTCTAGTGTTTTCAACACCGTCCTCCACCGTTACTAACAGTTATTGACAGCAATAGAAATGTTATTTCGGCCTCTAATGCGTATCAGTTCGCGTTTACAATAGTATTTGCGTGACCAGACGAAAATTTTCTATAAGATAACCACCTCACATTTTGCTGTTACTGTGTTTGAGAAAATTATTTTCGAGTAACTTTTGTGTAACTTTGCCAATACTTATTAGATCGACATAACACAACATATTCGAGACCGGACATATCTTTATAAAAATATGGCTATCTCACATTTTGCCGCCATTTTGTTTCAGACAAATATTTTACAGTAACTATGGTGTAACTTTGTAACTTTTTGAACGATTTTGCCACAAAACTATACACCTTCAATCCACATCGAGACTTGTGTATGGTCCAAATTTCAAGTTGATCGGACTTTCCGTTTGATCGCTATTGACAGACATAAACAAAATTTTAAAAAACAGAACAAAGTGCCATAAAGGTCTAATGGAGACGCTCGTTTAACAAAGCTTAAGAAAGTAAAACATAAACATATACAAAGTAGGCTACCACAACTAATCCATCAGACCAATACACATAACGGTTGGATGCTATATTCTCAATTCTGTCACGACCTACATTGGATATTTCGCGTGCACACTGATTGAATACCATAACTTTGGGCTCTCATGCTTTTCTACAGGCATAAGCCGTTGACCCAACAGGCTTCGTTGTGCTTATCTGACAACTCTCTTTTGCCCGATGTTAAATTGGGATTCTATTGCCCATTCCAGCGTATAAAGACTTGCTGATGTCAAAGTATATTCCAGCGTATAAAGACTTGCTGATGTCAAAGTATATTCCAGCGTATAAAGACTTGCTGATGTCAAAGTATATTCCAGCGTATAAAGACTTGATGATGTCAAAGTATATTCCAGCGTATAAAGACTTGCTGATGTCAAAGGTCTCGTGCGCAGTACAACAAAAGCATGCTTAAGCATTGGGGCATTAGGACCCGGCACCCAGTAGTCTCTTATGTCTTAGTAAATTTATGGGGACCAGTGGAAATCTTTTTTATTCTGTACTAAATATTGATTAGTTATGGGCCAGCATTAGTTGTGATTATGTTGATTTCGCGTGTTGCAAGTGTGATAAACGGGACCACCAACATCCTCTTGTAGGATAAGTAACACATTTATACCGTAGAATGGGCGCTGCCCTTTGCAGTGATGTTGTTCACACTGCCGCTGCTCGATAAGTGTGTGGTCGGATACCAGACAATAGGTTGTCAATATAACGAGGGGCGCTCTGCGTGCCCCGATCTTAACTTCCTCTTGACAACGTAGTCTTTCGTGATTGCCAAAAATTAATAATGTAATGTGTATCTATCTATTGAAAATATATTTATTTTAAAAAGAGTATACGTACTGTATACATACCATGTGGATTGTTCTGTGGCCTCTTATCGTGCCACTGCATCGCACGGGCCGGTTTACGTCGTGTGAAGTGGCGTGTCGGAACACCGATTCCGTTCTCAAACGGCGTTAAGTTAACAATCCATCGACGACACTTGCACAAAAAATTTAAGAATGTAAATTTGTATAAATTATTAAATCCGATTGTGTTGCTTGATATTAAGCAGGGTAGTTCCAATCTACATTTCCCCTGTGCTATTGCTGCGAGTCCAATGAAAATATTTATAGATACGGGCGACGCGTTACTTTCCGAGATTGTTGCCATCTCGCTTGCCGTTTTTCACTCGGCATGATTGGAGTATACGAAGTTAACAAATGTGATTCATCTTGACTCATTAAGAACTAGGACTTCTTTGTATACAGGTTCTTTTGTAAGGGGGAATCAAACAGAAGTTGGTGTGCATGTGGGATGCTGGGCTCTTCATTTGAAGTTGAAATTTTGTGGAGTAGGGTAGTGACCCACTGGCGTAATGAAGCGTTGGATGCTTGGGATTACTTTCTGTCGAATCGAAGGTGTCTGAAGAATGTTTATGTGCCGACATATCTTGATAATCTCATGATTTATAGGCCTGAGAAACAAGTGTACTGGTTAAAGAGAAGAATGGCGTTGTGATCACGACTATTTTGTTGTAATTAGCCTACTGAGAAATGTTACGTTTGGTTATTGAAAATCACAACTAACCACAGGACAAGCCTAGTAGATAGCAGACGGGACCATATATCTAATATATTAATATCTATCTAACAATTTTCAATTTATCTAACTAAATAGAAAAAGTGAAAGTGGGAGTTTAAGAAAATTCTACGAGAGTTATACATTTAACACAACAAATATAAATTCTTGTTTAAAGAATAATGGCATAGAACTTGGCTGTCTGGTATTGCCATGTACGTACGCATATGTACAGTGGGCTACAAAAGTAAATCACTGGTATGACGGAAACCTTACGTACTCCCAAGATTCTTCTAACGCACATTATCGTGTCATCCATCATGGTGGCTGCTGATTGTTGAGACTCGAGGATTCATAGATTGGACTGAGACTAGAGAACAACAAACCAAGTGCTCAATACGTTCTTGATTTATATGTCGGCAGCTGTAGGATGTTTTGAAGGACATCCATTCATCGCCAGAAACGTCAAAATTGAAAACGAGTAATAGAATAGGGGATGGGGCGGCGATACCTGGTGCAGCTAGCTTTGTTCTTTTCTTGTTTCCACCAGTCTTTACATTTTTACATATCCATTTCAATACATATTCTGGATCATTCGTTGCACGTATTCCAATCTACCTAACTGATCTCTTACATTAAGAGATGCTAAATGTATAATATATTATTATTTTTCTTTAATATTCCCTGAGTAATGTGGCTATGTTTCTATATTCAACTCCACCACCCAAATCTATGTTCTACCCTGAGCCAGCAGACAGGCGGGCTTCATCCGACTTACAAACATTCACGTTTCAACGTAGAGTAAGCCACGGAAGAATGTTCTAGGCCCATGTTGTATTTCCATGTAATATATATCGAATAAACTTTCTAAACATGTACATAAATATTAAATTTATAAATTAAATTTTAAAGCTTATTACTATGTGGATGGCTATTGTATATACATTAATATATAAATACAAAATAAAAGTACTGTATTACTATATAAAAAGAAAATCCAAAATGTGTATTATTCCACTAAAATTAAGAAATTACATATTTTCATTAGAAAATATGATTCAATAACCTTGCCTCACTAGTTTATTCCCAACGCAGGCAACGCTCGTTTCAGGTTTATACAACACAATGTAAAATTGATTACAAGCACAACTGTACTGAGCAACAATGAAGTTGGCGAGTTGAAACAGGATATTAGCTGCTGTTGTGCACATGGAAGGGGGAAGTGTTCTTGTAGTTTTCAATTTTCATACCTTTCTTGGACAGGGCATATGTATTTTGCTTTTGCATCAAAACGTAATGTCTACAAGCTAAACTTGTGAGAACCCCGTTAATATACTATCCAACTATGCAACTTCCCAATGTCAGAAGAAATGAAGAGGGGTAATTGTGAGAATATGCCTCGAAAGGAAAGAGTATTACCATTGAATGGGGATTGTGTTTTGTACATGATACATTTGTATGTATTCAACTTGCAAATGTGCCATTTTAATGTCTCGCTTAGTACCATACAAGCATTGGTTAAATGTATGTAGCCTACCTTATATTAAATGATCTGTGTATTGTTGTTTGTAGTTGCCTATGAATGGAAACAATATGGCAAGTTTTATTTAGAAAGCTTGTGTTTATTTAGTTATCACTTATCAACACTCAAACAACACTAAACCATACAGATATATGTATATAACTGCACAAATGCAGATCAGCACAAAACAGAATCTGGTTTGTTTGTTTGTTTATTTATTGTACTGGCCCTATAGTACGATGAACATTTGCATCCGTATAATAATATCTAATGTAATTTTTCTGCTGATAAATTTTATCGCGGCATCGAATTTGGTAATAATCGCCTACAGTCGGCACTGTGCAGAACTACAGTGCAGTGAACCATTTAGAAACCCGTTGCTTTGTAAATTGTAACGCTAGCTACACAACACATCTATTAAAATATTCTTTGAAGCAGCTCAATCCATATTGTCACAAAGGTGATTTTATTTTGAATTTCCCCTTGTTTTTTTTTCTCTATGAAATGAATGGTATTTTTTTAAAAATATGTAATGCGCTATAAAGTATTGCTCACTGTTCAGTATTGGTGCAGTTACGTACATTATTGGACATCGTTATTGCATCTTGGCAAGTTGTCATATGTATTATAAAATATAGGCATGGAAGCAATAATAAGCGACCTTAAAAAAAAATTAAGGGTATAAGAAATAAAATTGACTCCTCACCAGCTTTCCTCCCTTCCCTGGCATGTTCAAGCATAGCTTCACCACAGATAACTAATTAACGGCTTCACCAACCACCAGACATGACGTAGTCTCGTGTTTTAGGGGATGTACAAACAAAAACTCCCAGAGTTAACTATTTATTTTGTGATGCAAGATTAATATTAATTTTCAGCAACATTGTCAGAATCCAATGTCTATCTGTATAGGTATTACTTCCTTGTGATCAACAGCAGCAGTAATTTCTATTGTTATGTGCTACTGTACTCGTTACACTACATTTGAAATTTGAAAACTGTTAGTGGATCTAAATTATTACTTGTCCATAAAGCTTTAGTGAGAACGATTATGAAACCAAACATGAATTAATACCACAATTTGTGTGTAAGTATTTTTCTCTAGTAGGCCTACCTTATAATTTACTCACTCACTCACTCAACTTACTCACCTGAGACATTTGTGATGGGTATGGTATGTTACTGGGGCACAGTTGGGTCGAGGAAGAAGCTTGGGAGAATCAATCTTCAAAAACATAAGGAAACCTGTACAAGATTTACATAGATCATGTGTTAAATGTTCAATAACTTATACAGTATAGGCCCTACAAATGGAATTGTAATGTGCAAGGTTATGGTTATGTATGGCTGGTGCATTATGTCCAGCAAAATTGGTACAACCGTCCTTTCCTATACAAGGATGTGTAATTAAGTAACACATCCAATGTTACCTGTTTTAATGTCTTTTCATCTGTCATAATGTCGACGTGCCTGTTTCTGTTTTTTTTTTCCAGGTATCAATATTTTTTGTTGTATGGACTTGTAACTGAACTGCCAAAACCAGTGTAACTCCGTTGTTGTAAGGTTTATTCTTACTTCTTATGCAGAATGCCAGGGGTTTGATTCCCAGTTTGGGACATCTAATTTGTGGGATTGAGTTTAGTCCATCATTACCATACATATCGACGTAAACAGCAACTTTTGATCCTGAGGGACGTAGTCAATGGCCATCACTGAACACCATACCTCCTGCCCATGGGGGTAGGTTAATGATTAAATGCACTTTATTTACATATAAGAGTACGTCTCCTATTGGCAGTTTTAAAAACTAATTCATATTGATAAGTCTTAAATATAGACCTGTTTAAAAAAATATTGTACCGGTAATGTTGGATATATAATGCTTTTAATTTTTTTGTAAATGCTTTTTTTTTTGTAATAATATAAATATAATGGATACCATTACCACGTATATTATTTTTAATAATCGAGCTACTGGTATTGGTAAATATGTGCACAGATTCTAGGAGTTCTTTGCCTATTTGATTTAGGGATGAGTTGTACGTTATGAACAGTTAGAACATTTGTAAAATGCCTAAAGCATTATACATTTATTTACTATAATTAGGCCTATAAGGGAATAAAATGTTTGAAATGAAAATGGTGGAAGAGAATCCAATTGGTTGGAACCAAACCACCGACTTTACTATCAGAATTGTGTACATATGTTGTTTTCACTTATTTAACTACATGGTAGGTATACAGTAAAATGCCTTAATTAAAATTGTAATGGACTTTAAAATCTTTAGCTTGAATTAAAGTTATAACATACTGTTACCCTGTGGTACCCAAATCTTCTGCAGGGATTTCAACAGTGTGTTAAAAGGGTTATACAGTAATCTACCAAACAAATGTGACTGATACCAATCGATAGGCAGGCCCTGCTAGCTCGCAAAATATGCCACTAGGGCTTTATTAGTTTAACTCCAGTAGTGTTGAGCTACTGGTGCTTATAAAATTGTGTACACTATACGTAAAGCTGTTTTTCGATCTAATATATATATACTAAAATGCATAGTTCAAAGCCATGTGAAAACGGATCTTCCCAACTTGTGCTTCCTGTTGCCTTCAGTTTCCAATGAAAACAGTACATTCATTGCAAGAACGTATCGTGGAATAACCACAGCCACGGAAATGAACGATTTCATAACAAGCTGGCAAAACTAAAGATTTTACAAATAACAAAACATGGAAAAATAATTAGGTACTTTTAAAAGTAACTCAGATACTACAATTCTTTGCCCTGTAATGTAAAATAGTAAAATTCCACCGGGATTGCAGTATTGCTTTCATTTCATTATACTGCAAGCACTTTTATACCTACCCACCCACCCGTCTTTGTTATTAGAACAATGAAGACCAATTTCATGTTCATAGTTCGTGGACATGGTAAGACATTATGTATCAGTAGTGAAGAATGAGAGAGGAAGGTGCGCTACTTACAAATATTATTGCACACGCATACGAGCAACAGCACGCAGGGAAATAAAGTGTAATAATAGTGCCATGAAAAACGGCTTGTTTTATGTTGTTTTTATATGAATAAACTTGCTTACCCATGACCAATATTTACACTCATTATCAGTCCCTCATTACACCTTATACTATATACATAATATCAAATTAAACAAGTTCAAATGTTCAAGTGCAATTTATTTGCAATTATAAATAAGCCTACATAGGCTATAGGTAGTAAATTATTACCGTTATAATAGTACTAGTAGTTAATACATAGTAGTTAGTAGTAGACCCATTGTTACAACAGAAACCAATATCTGTATGAAGTTGGTCCTTGGATTAAACTAAATATATGTACACAGTTTGTTGCCAGTATGTGTACTGTTAAGTATAATAGAATAATGTACTTACAAATATTACTTAATGACTCATGTATGTATAAATTGATATATGCAGTACACAAAATATATTAACATAAATTGATTAAAATGTATGTTCCATTATTTCTTCAGGTCTCAATATTTGTTAAATTCCTTGTTCTGTATTTGCTAAGAAGGGTATGCCAAGGTGAAACTGCATAGATCAAATTCTAGTCAATGATCAATTCAAACGAGCAGCGAGACCCGGTTGATTTCACGCTCAATCTAAAACTTTATGAATATATTTTTTATACAAGATTAAAATTACGAATCAGGACACTTTCATCACCAACCATGGTATAATAGTATCCTTGTTTTAAAGCAAGGCTAAATCCATTATTTTAGTTCTAAAGTAGGTTGGTATATTTCCATTGGAGGTTAGCAAAGTGAAAACAATAAATTTAAAGTGGAAATAAATAATTCTTCTTCTTCCCAAATGCCCACATTTGGCTATTATGCCATCATGCTGGATCTGGTCAACCAGTAGAGACACGCTTCTTTCTCCACACTCTTTGAAATACCGGCCGCGTCGTTTACTAGATGGACCTAAATTATATAATTTGAAGATATTTTTAACATTCAATGATCATTTGGTCTAGGGAGCCTTTCAAGTTTCAATACACATTTGGATGAAGGCACAAAAGATTACAAACATGTGTTTCTTCATGCATAAAATGATTACTGGTCTGTGCAACTTCAACTCATCAAGCATTTACATAATTAACTCCTTACCTACTTACTTCTCCGTTTCCATAGCCGTACTCTGGGAAACTTATTTCATCTGTAATCGATTACTAGATGATATTACATACCAAGCTATGGATTTAGTATTTACCAAGCTAACTTGTAAGTAAGTAAGTAAGTAAGTTTATTTCCTACCAGATATACAGTGTATGTTCTCGTGAGTTTAAAGGTCATTATTCAACTTTACAGTTTAAGGTACCCCATGAGGCACAATATTCTACGTTAGTAACTTAGATTTTGTTGGTCGGCATAACGTGAAATGTCGCAAATCATTTCACAGTCGTAGGCCTTTTAATCTGAAACCATGGGTCTTAAACTGAATCTTAAGTCACACGATTCTTGATGGTTTTGGCACGGTGGTAGTTTGGAACAAATAGATCTTAAACCTTATGAAATTCTGTCCAATCACTGATAGGCCTACATATGTTTCGTATTTGAAATATCGATCTTTGATTGGTTATCGCTCACTCGTCGATGGTGTTCGAAGCCTACAGGGTTGGTTTAGTCACTTCAATTCAAATTAAAGTCTCCCACTGCAAATCAGTTTAGTTACTGAGTGGGTAGACTCTAAATGTGAATTTATTTTTTTATTTATTTCTCTTAAATTCATTAGCCATTTTTGTAGCGTTGAGAAATACTACAATTGTAGTCTTCTGTTCTTCACAATCTTCCTTTCACGCATTTTCATTGTTTATCTACTGCACCATATGAACCCATCTTACGATTATACCTATGTACAAACAGGTGCTCGCCACGAATCTTCCTCTCTCCAACAATCTCCATTTCAAACCCGAAACGTCGCATCGTCGTCTCGACCTCGTCGGGTTTGTTCTCGGCCAGCAAGAGGACGTAGAAGACGCCGCGTGGCGTCAGCAACCGCGCCACGTCGGCGAGCAGTCTGTCCGTCACCTCTCTCCCGTCGACGCCGCCCGCCCAAGCCCTCGATATCCCGTCCTCGAGGACCTCGGCCGCCTCGGTGGGGACGTACGGCGGATTGAACAGCAGCAGGTCCACGCTGCCGTCGCGGACGCACGCGGCAAGGTCGGCCCGCAGCGTATCCACGACGACGGAGTTGGCCGCCGCAGTCCGTCGAGTGGCCAGGCAGGCGGCCGGGCCCACGTCCACGGCCAGACAGTGAGCAGACGTGCCCAGACAGGCGGCCAGCGCGCAGACAACCACCCCCGACCCGCTGCCCACCTCCAGACACACGAGCGGCCGCAGCGAGCGGAGGAAACCCAGGTCGCGCTCCAACGCGTCCAGCAACAGGAACGAGTCCTCGGCCGGCTCGTAGATCGCGTCGTAGTCTTTGGCCGTCAGGTGCGACAGTGTCGGCGTTTCCATTTTGTGTTAGCCGTCGTCACATTCGCGTGCGTTGTCGGTTCGATCGTGTAACTTTGAAGCAGTTTAGCCTGCCAGATATTTGATCAATGAACACATAATCTGGCAAAATCTATTTTATATATAAAAAAAACCTAAATCTAAAGTTGTGACGAGAGTTGTAGAAATCTGGAAACCCTTTAACGAATACAGTATTAACTTGCCATATTATTGTATGATATCTCAACGTTAACAATCAGCTAACGAAAGACTTGTAGGCACTGTTAGTCACTAACGAAGCTCCTAAATACAAGCAAATGAAGATGCTAAATCGACATCGACACAGCCAAAGAGTACCTGCCGTTATGGAATGCCGACTACAAATAATCACTTTAAACAAGTATGTAGGTAAACGATGCCTATCAATAAAGGGGTACCAGCATTCAGCACCCAACACATCACAGCAAGCTTTTTAACAGTCAAGTACACTGACTTCAAACAGACCTATGTATTAATGGTTGTTTGACCTACTCTTTTTAAGAAAAAAGGTTGTTTACAAGATGCGATGAGCCACTAGGCATCGAAGCAATACTAAAATGTCAACAATCTGACACATACGCCTAGTAGGCCTATAGCTTCATGGATACTCCTACCAAAACAATCTTTCAACTAGCTACCTGATAAAAGAGATATGTTAGTCCAACATGTAGTTAAACGTAATTTCATTCAATGCACATTTTTCATGGAAGATTGCCCAATCTCTAACCATTGCTTGTAATTTATTTAAACTGTCATACAAGACTGGTTTTATGCTTTGCTCTCTTCATGGGCTACGCTACTGTACGGCACTAACAATATTGCTGCGAACAGAAGAATCTCTAATCTTGCGGCGAAAAAAATTCACGAGCACTGATCTTATTCCGCACGTTGTGATACTAACGAATTAGCCAGTATTTGCTTGTAATTTTTTAAATAATTCACCGTGTCCAGACTCTTATCGTATGACCACTAACTAATTGTTAGCAAGTAATTGCTCGTAGCTTTTGAAATAATTCACCGTGTCTACACTCTATCATATGTCCACTAACTAATTGTTAGCAAGTAATTGCTCGTGACCGCTCACTGGATCGAACTGTTTCCCAACTCGAGCGGGGTCGTGACGAGCGAGGGTTCCAACAACGCCTTGCGTTTGGCCGCCTCGCGTTCTATGCCCTGGTGGACCTTGTTGAGTCTCTCCTGGGCTGCCTGTAAGCAAAGACATTAGAATAGTAGTAGTATATCTTTTCTCTAGACTCACATACCGGTACAGTGCTAGTGTATGGATGTCAATTGAACGCTTCCACTACAATGGCGCATAGGCCTTCTAACATTGGACATGGCTTCCTAGAGTCACTGCAATTTGGTATCAAGGTACGTGACATGATGTAAAAGACAATCAGGAAGTTTGTTTACATTCTAAAAAATTACATTACATACATTTACATACACTGTGAAACAAAATTAAATGCTGCCGTGGAGAATGAAGGGAAGTTTGACACAGTTCAGCATTTGTTGAGTGACAATACCTCCACAATACTCGCTTGGAAGAGTTTAAGGTAAAATAACTAATAATAAATAGCCCTGTGTTGCACTGTCAGTGTCGGTTCGATGCCATTTTGGTGTCTGCTTTCAATTTGAATCAGGTTGCGCTGAATAAAAAAAAAAATCACATTTAGTAGACCGGACACCGTAACAAAGAAGGTGTTGTCGTCACGGATGATGTAATAGCAAGTGACCTCACACCTTGTAATACCAACTTAAAGTCGATCGATGATAACTGCACATGTAATATATAAATCATTCAAATTGTATGTACTGCAAGTTGAGATTAAGCTTGTGAATATTGTAGAAAAAAATATGCACCTACCGCTATTAGTTTTTTATTTATTGAGTGTTGAAATGCGTTGGAATTCCCTATGTTATACATTGTAACTGAACAAAAACCTACACTTTCAATCGTATAACTTTGCGTAGCACCTTCAAAAAGTAATATATTGTAACAAATTTTCGTCCTAAATGTAGATAACTTCATGACTGACATGAATACGTTTGAAAAAGATGATCGAACGCGATCCGTTTTCGAGATATTTGCGCTGGTGTGTCAATTTTACCTCAAATCTACTCAAATTAGAAACTATAAATATACTTTATTAATAAAAAAAAATATATAATTTCAAGACCTTCAGTATTAAATGCTACTCACATGTAATAATTCTTGAAATTCATAATTTAGAATAAAAAAAAGTATTTTTTCATGTCCATTTAATTTGAATAGTTTAGTTGTTGTATTGAATGGGTAGTTCACTTCATCGATCGACTTTAAATGTAGACTACTACTCATTGCCTTACCAGAAGTAAACATGTATTGTTATTTGACTTATTTCATAGGTTGGTGGACATGGGCCCTGGATTAAATGCTATTTTTCTCCCTCTTGGTATGTGTTTGTGGTTTAATGATGCAGGAATAAACTCTAGTTTCTTATTATCTAATTTATTATATTCACTTAAATAAATTAATAACTACTTAATTATGTTTGGGAAAATTTAAAGTAGTTCCGTCCCATCATGCTAGGTATTAGTAGAAGAGCAAAAGGTAACATTTAAGTTCTCGTGCGCCTTTCGTGAAAGAGTATTGCGGTAAACGGTATTCTGTTACGGCATACCATACGAGTATTTTGCACCTACCTGGCAGATCCTGGCACGCTGCAGAGGGCGCCAGGAGCGTCGTGACGTCATAGACACGTTTTAATTAATAACTTTTGAACGGTTTATGTCACAGAAAATATCAAGAGGACAATTTTATGATGTCATACTAGACGAGAATTTATAACCTATCTGCCACATTCTGGCGGGCTGTAGAGGGCGCCAGGAGCGTCGTGACGTCATATACACGTTTGAACTAATAACGTTTGAACGGTTCATGTCACAGAAAATATGTAGGGTACAATTCTACTATAACATACTATTTGAGTATTTTGCATCTACTTGGCACATCGTGGCACGCTGTAGAGGGCGCCAGGAGCATCGTAACGTCATACACGTTTTCATTAATAACGTTTGAACGGTTCATATCACAGAAAATATCAAGATAACAATATTATAGAGAATTGAAATACAAATCGATTGATATATACCAATATGGTAATCATGTAATATTTAAGGGAGACATTGCTAACAAATAATAATAATTATATGTGTATATGAAATGCAGGGCATCCCTCATCGTAATATCTATTTATTACTATTTCGGAGTTATAATTGTATCACTGTGAAGGACTTAATAATCGTAGTCATCCCAACATACCCATGGGTATCTGTTCCCTGCTTAAAATTCTAGCCATCTTTTGCTAGCCACTTTTATAGCAAGCAATGGCTAGAAGTAGGCTGGCTAGTAAAGGCTAGCAATGGAGTGGTTCTTGCCGCTAGAACTGGCTAGACTTGGTAGCATATAGCTAGACAGCTAGCCGGCTAGAAATAACCAGAGTTAGCTAGCTAGCGCTAGAACTGGCTAGACCAAGCAGGATATAGCTAGGCTAGTAATAGCTAGAGGTAGCTAGTTATTACTAGGGCTAGAACTCGCTAGATCTGGCCGGATATAGCTAGGCTAGTAAAAGCTAGAGGTAGCCAGTTAGAGCTAGCGCTAGAAGTGGCTAGACCTGGCAGGATATAGCTAGGCTAGTAATAGCTAGAGGTAGCCAGTTAGAGCTAGCGCTAGAACTGGCTAGACCTGGCAGGATATAGCTAGGCTAGTATTAGCTAGAGGTAGCTAGTTATTGCTAGCGCTAGAACTGGCTAGACCTGGCAGGATATAGCTAGGCTAGTAATAGCTAGAGGTAGCCAGTTAGAGCTAGAGCTAGAACTGGCTAGCCCTGGTAGGATATAGCTAGGCTAGTAATAGCTAGAGGTAGCCAGTTAGAGCTAGCGCTAGAACTGGCTAGCCCTGGCAGGATATAGCTAGGCTAGTTTTAGCTAGAGGTAGCTAGTTATTGCTAGCGCTAGTTCTGGCTAGACCTGGCTGTATATAGCTAGGCTAGTAATAGCTAGAGGTAGCCAGTTAGGGTTAGTGCTGGAACTGGCTAGACCTGGAGGGATATAGCTAGGCTAGTAATAGCTTGAGGTAGCTAGTTATAGCTAGCGCTAGAACTGGCTAGACCTGGAGGGATATAGCTAGGCTAGTAATAGCTAGAGGTAGCTAGTTATAGCAAGTGCTAGTTTTAGCTAGACCTGGCAGGATATAGCTAGGCTAGTAATAGCTAGAGGTAGCTAGTTATTGCTAGCGCTAGTTTTAGCTAGACCTGGCCGGATATAGCTAGGCTAGTAATAGCTAGAGGTAGCTAGTTATTGCTAGCGCTAGTTTTAGCTAGACCTGGCAGGATATAGCTAGGCTAGTAATAGCTAGAGGTAGCTAGTTATAGCAAGTGCTAGTTTTAGCTAGACCTGGCCGGATATAGCTAGGCTAGTGAAAGCTAGAGGTAGCTAGTTATAGCTAGTGCTAGATTTGGCTAGACCTGGCAGGATATAGCTAGGCTAGTAATAGCTAGAGGTAGCTTGTTATAGCTAGAGCTAGTTTTGGCTAGACCTGGAAGGATATAGCTAGGCTAGTAATTGCTAGAGGTAGCTAGTTATTGCTAGCGCTAGAACTGGCTAGACCTGGCAGTATTTAGCTAGGCTAGTGAAAGCTAGAGGTAGCTAGTTATAGCTAGTGCTAGATTTGGCTAGACCTGGCAGGATATAGCTTGGCTAGTAATAGCTAGAGGTAGCTAGTTATAGCTAGAGCTAGTTTCGGCTAGACCTGGCAGGATATAGCTAGGCTAGTAATAGCTAGAGGTAGCTAGTTATTGCTAGCGCAATAACTGGCTAGACCTGGCAGGATATAGCTAGGCTAGTAATAGCTAGAGGTAGCTAGTTATAGCTAGTGCTAGAACTGGCTAGATCTGGCCGGATATAGCTAGACTAGTAATAGCTAGAGATAGCTAGTTACAGCTAGCGCTAGAACTGGCTAGACTTGTTAGGCCATAGCTAGGCTAGACATAGCTAGAGGTGGCTAGTTATTGCTAGCACTAGAACTGGCTAGACCTTGCAGGATATTGCTAGGCTAGAAGTTGCTAGGTACAGCAAACTATGGGGAAAGCTACAACTGGGTAAAGAAATCGTCATTGTTAGTCACATGTGCCTACAATATGAACATATTATCCTGATTTGTTGTCTATTATAAAAAAATAATATATCATGATGATAGAACCAAATCCAAAATGAGCCCATAGTAAATAAAAACGATAAACTAAAACACAAAGCATGAATTAGCAACAAAAATGGCAAATGTGTCCTTATAAATAGCAGCATTATTTTTTTTTTTTGCTGTAAAATTAATTTTTAAGTTGACACATGAATTACTTGTTGATTTTATTTATATTAAATTCCATTCAAATTTAATCTGATTTGACTAGAGGGAGATGCATATACTATGTTAATCAATATTTATAATCAAAGTTAAATAAATTTAGGTAACATTTCAATTGCCAATTATTGATATAGACCTAATTTAAATATCCATAATCAATAATTTGTGTTGAAAGCAGCCTGAAAGTCGTAATATTATGTATTATGTATTTCTACCGTGGATAACAAACAAAGATTGGGCATTGCGTTATGCCATGAGTTTTGCTCACAGCATACTGTATTTATGCAAGAGACACTTACAAGAGAAAACTTACAAAGTGACAAAGCAAATAACAGAAGAACATCTTGTCTTGACTCGCACATGTAACACTTAAGGTTTATCTTAAAGCTCGGTGCACAATACGCCCGAGAATGAGCTCCGGGAACGGGAACAACGGGAATGGGAAGCCCATGTCGGGCTATTGTGCAACGGGAGCAGGTCATTGGCGATATCGATATTAACAATTGATCACACACTAAACAGTAAATATAGATGAGTAAAGAGATGAAAAATGTCATAAGCTGAAATCCTGAAATCTTAAGTACAATAATTGGTATACCAGGGTTGCAGCATCTTCAATGCGCTGCCTGTTCAATGAGCATCAATAAGAAAAATATGAGCAACAGTAAATAAGTGCCTCTAGTAACTACATCTGAAGTGGCATATAATATCACATCAACATCAATGACTCATTGATGTTTGACGTCATTCCCCATTTTTCCCGCCATAACGATGTGTGAAAGTTTCGGGTGATTTTTATCAATGAAATCTATTCCAAAACATACAAAAATTATGTGATTATACATAGAAAATGGTATTCAACCTGATAGAACCAAAAAAAAATTAGTCGAAAATTCCCTATTCCATAGCAACAATCGTATACTTGACTTGACACTGTTGACTGTGCATACCGCCCAAATGATTGGTACTGTTGGAAGGGATTCAAGTAAATGGGATTGAGATATACTAACTGATACAGTACATAGTAGCTTATAGTCATTGTATAGAGTTCTAGAGAGTTCTAGAGTTCTTTCTCAACTTGGAAATAAACATATCTGGCTGGCAAACCAGCCTTGGTTATTAATCCTAAAGCTTCTATATATTGTGTTAATATACCTCTAAATAATATAATTGTCATGAGTACTATGTATATAAAAAGGTTTATTTGCATGAAAAATAGTAGATAGGGCCTAGTATCGGTATTTGTAGGCCTATAAGTTGTAATAAAAAATAAAATAATGAAATAAAGATTATGTATAATGATATTTAATAGGCTATGATATGGAATGATGAGTTGAAATGTGGCGGTTGTCGTAGGTTCTAGGTCAGGTGAGGTCAGTGGTCATGGTGTCGCCATAGTGTTGTCATAGTGTCGTCATAGTGTCGTCATAGTGTCGTCATAGTGTCGCCAGTGTTGTCATAGTGTTGCAATAGCAGGGGATCGAACCGAAAACCGGAAAAAACCGTTATTTTTCCCGAACCGAAAACCGAACCGAAAACCATTATGAAAAAGTGGTCAAACCGTAAACCGAAACAAAAACCGATATTTTGGGTTTCGGTTATCGGTTTTTACTGGTTCTTTTCGGTACGAGCCTCCGTATATCAAAATCTCAAAATTGCAGTAAATATAAAATTATAAAACAAAAAATACAGAGGGGAAAATTATTTTTGGAAGTTCTGAGATTTGTTCCACTGGGATTTGGGAGGTCTTCCTTTCAAATGTTGGCGATGACAATACTCGATGGATGGCTGAGTTCCTTTTATATTTGCAATAATAGGAACGGAAAGTATAAATAATGGTAACGCCTGTCACAAGTACAACTCACAAGTCCCAACCTTCGACACTATGACAGTTGGTTGACATATTGTTAACAATTGGAAGATGTGTTCGGCTAAGATCACAAACGCACCGAAAGAAGATTTTGGTTTCCACTTTACTGGAAGCTATAAATCAAGAACCTTGGAGACGAATATGCCTACATAAATATTATGTTGAGTCTTGCTTGTTGACACTAATCTGATAATTACAGGGTTAAGACGAGACTTCGCTGTCGGAACACGTGCAAACCCCACCCTCGAACGTAAAGCAAACTTTTGTGGCAAATGACCATGCACTGTTACTTTTATGTCAGTCGCGTTTCAGCTTCCGTTTCGTAAATACGGGTTGGAAAAAAGAATATGGGTTTCGTAACTTTTTAATTTAACGCAACCACAAATGAGTCGTCGTGCCAGATATAAGACTGCAACGTGATCATGAAGGTAAGAGATTCGATAACAGTATTACAACAACAAAATAGTGATTTTTTTAATGCTATTACCTCACTTTGAAAATGTCGAATACGAAGATTGCTGAACCGGTTCGAACCGAACCGTTATTTTTTATTTGCTCGAACCGAACCGAAAACCGAACCGAAATGATTCTCCCGAACCAAAAACCGAACCGAAATTAAAATATTTTCGGTTCGATCCCCTGTGTCATAGTGTCGTCATAGTGTCGTCATACTGTCATCAGTGTTGTCATAGTGATGCCCTACTGTCTGTTGTCATAGCTATAGTGTTGTCATAGTGTTGTCAAGGGTAGTAGTAGGGCTACTCGTTGAGGCGGCGTTTCGGTCGTCTGTCGATAGTGCGTCGTGAGTCCTCTTTGTTTTGCGTCTGTCTTGTAAGTCTTGGATGCGGGATGTGATATAGCCATTGTGCTTTCTTGTTTCGTTTCTTATGTATGACTCCTCATACTTCTTCTCTTGGAGCCACTGGTGGAAGGTTTCTGAAACAACAAAATTTGATATTAATAGGGATACTCTAAATAAAATTACCACAATGCCTAATGTAACTAAAAAGGGGTGTGAGAACAAAACTTATCGAAAAGCGGCAAATAAATCATAGGCATACAGCAATAAGTCATTAGGCCTAACTTCATTTTTGGTGAGATTGAGTTAGGAATGTCATAAATCCAGAAATAAATACTCTATTGAGTGCCAAAACTCACCAAGTATAGTATTTGCTCAATTTGTGTACAAAGGCTTATATTTTCTAACTAACTCCATTCATCATAAGTTTTGTTGACTGCAGGCAAAAGTAACTAAGTGCATGTAGTTATTTTTTGCCATCTCAAAACTGCCAATAATTTATTTATTTACGTAATTTTAATCACTTAGCTAATGATAATGCTAGGGTTACCATACTTCGGAAACAACAATCCGAGACGAATACAAAATGTGCAATAATAATTACTTTCACTTGTATGGTACGTACTTTAGGGGAAAAAAATATTAGCAGCAACCATGTATTTTCAATGGGCTAGGGGCAACTACGAAACATGCATAGTGGATGTGATTATTTATATTAAACTGGTAAATCTGTGTTGAATATGATATATTTTGTTTGCCTTTTGTTGCTTAACTTTACCATTGAGTTTAGGTACTTCTAAACTCAATGCTATTAGTTACGGATATATTTTTGAACAGTGTAGCCTACATGTTCTCTTGCAAATAAACACAGAACTCAACCTAATAAACCTTCACAGGCACAATGTTTTTTTTTAATTGTTTCAAAAAGAAATTGTAAATCGATAGTAAAATGTTCATTAATTTCTTTATACTTTTTATTTTCTGGTATCGCGAGACAACACAAAACAACACGTAGAGGTAAACAACGCGAGGAGCTGAGATGCCAACAATGCACAGACGCGAACTATTAACCTGAGACCGACAACACGCGTCTCACAGTGCGCATCTTTGAGGGCGGGTTACCCCCACTCCGCCCGGCATTCCCCAGCGGTATTGAATGCATACTGCAGGATCGCTCCATGCAAAAAGATAGCTTGACTACAATTATTACGATTTTTTATTTTATTTTTTTTTTGCGCGGCGGCATCACGCAAAAACGTGTTATCGTGAATTATATCACTTTCAGGACCATATTTTCACGACGTGTTAACGTGAAAACGGGTTATAGGAAAACGTGTTAAAGAAACTTTTTAACATTAAATGCCATAAGGAAATGCTGGGACCAGAGCGAAAAAACGTGGTAAGGTGAAACGTGTTAAAGAGGTTCTACTGTAACTGTAGCCTATTATTGTTTTAGCCTATTGAGATTTTGCTATTTTATACTGTGTAGGTTATGTAGGCCTACCATACACAAAATTCACACAGATTTACTAAATAATAAGTACATAATATTGTACAACACAGACTATAAAATTGTGAGTTGAATACCAAACAATATCTAAATAAATAAAATATCAAGTACAAACATTTCGAGCAGCAATTAATCGAACCGCATTTCGTGCATATCAACACAACTTAATTCCGGGACATTTAGACATCCTGAAAACTATTTTTGGGACGCCGGGACAGTACCCCGAAATCCTGTACAGTCCCAGAAAATCCGGGACGTATAAGGTAACTCTAGATAATGATAAACGTAAGGATTTATCACTAGGTAAAGAGCATGCTTAGTGTTTTAAAACAGCAAACCTATAAAATGTATGCTACACCCAATTCCCAAAATTTAATTTATATAGACTGCCAAAAGTCACTAAGTAGCGATTTATACTTCAAAGCCATTTTGCTCAGAACTAAGAAAATGGAGTTAGGCCCGGTCTTATAACGCCCAAGCTAACTATTTTGCCTGGGACTAAAATTGTCTTCTCCATGGCAACAACCAATCAGAAGCGTTGTTTCCATGGAGAAAAAGAGTTAGTCCTGGGCTAACTATTTAGCCGGGCGTTATAAGAGCGAGCCTTAGTGACTTTTTGTTGTATGCCCACGAAATTTGAAAAAATATCACAATAATATAATTTAAAGTAATATAACTCAACGGTCAAATCAACCAAAAATTGCCGTATTATTATTATTATTATTATTATTATTAAAATTATTATTAATGACATACGTAATTGATAAGGCTGAACAATGTAACAATACCTTTACTGGCCATCAGTTTGAGAGGGCACAACTTCCGCTTTGCCGTCATATTCCCCTTCTTGTGGTTTTGTGGGGCCAGCCTGCCCGACACCGACGATTGCATAAGTTCCTCATATCCCCAAATGGCCACGGCCAAATCCCGAACGAACATTGACGGGCCCTCCAGATCGCCCCGGGATTTGGCACGTGCATATGCCATTTGGGGGATCCACACATCATGGCCCAAGTGAATCTAAAAACATTAAACCTTACTTAATGACACATAATATGATATCAGCACTCTGTGAATAGGGCATACTTTGATTTAAAAAAATGTAATTAAACTTGAAATTAAAAGTATAGGAAGGAATGTTATTAAAAAATGCTAGGAGGTCTGCAGTGGCATAGCTAGAGTTACCAGGGCCCTTGGGCAAACATCCCAGTGGGGCCCCCCTTTGATCTGTTATGGCATTTTTTTAGTTAGGCAAAATTTTGAATATTATTATTGTTGATGTTTTTGTTGTTTTTGCTATTACTCCACTTAAAGGGGTTCTCACCCGCTAGATTTATTTTTTACCATATAGTCTACTGCACCACACTAATCGATAATGAACCATTAAACATCGTGAGTCGAAACCTGTGAATTGTTATTAATTAATGACATTTCTGGTTGACTGCCGCGGCGACTGTTGCACGAGCGTGGTCTTCACCGGCTTTTGGTGCAGCTGTATTACAGCCAGGATCGCTGGCATTCATTGCGCATGCGTTGGCTTTCACGAGGTTTCCCCTCCAATATCTCGCTCTCACTCTCTCTTTACACACACAGCATGCCTCTCCTTCCACCCGTTTACCCCTCCTCTGATTATCGTGTCGGCGCGCACAGCAACGCTCAAAACGAAATGCAACACCGGATTACATATCTTCAATTTGTAATTGAACGGAAGCTCCGATTACAAAACCAAAATATACGATATACGCAGAAACGAAAGACGCAGGGAAAAGTATTACATCATTTTTTATTTGCAGCAGAATCCTCCAAGGTCCCAAGGCATAAAGGTCGTCCCAATGCTATTTCTTATGGAAGATTTTCGCCGATGGGACTTAGCTCGAAAATCACCAACTTTGATATTTATTCCCCGGGTTATGGTGAACCCGATATGTTTTCTTTAAGTCGCTAAATTCATAACTAATTAGCCTTAGTTAAACATATTTTTTGGTGAAGCGGGTGAGAACCCCTTTAACCACGCATTTAAACTAGGTAGTGCAGTCTAGGCTATTTTACTCACTTCACATGACAGACACAGCTGCCCTGGACTGGATCTATTCTACACTGGGCCCAGATAACACCAAAATGAGCCATATAATATAAAACTTCAAACCCTAAATGGAAAATACCTCAAAATACCTTGTATAAAATACACTAATTTATTAGAAAACGTTCACTTAACCATTAGCTGAACATTTTCTTTCTCGCCTTTTTGTCAGCGAATTCGTTGATTACGTCATCAAAATCAATCTTCCTGGCTCGAGATTGTTCAATTGACAGAATAGGTAAGCCTTTAAGTCTTTGCTGGGACATTCTCTTTCGAAGATAGTTTTTGATCATTTTCAGTTTTTAAAAGAACGTTCTGCTGGAGCTACTGTCACGGGCAATGTTAAAAATAATATGCACGCAGTGCACACATCAGGAAAACTTGCTGCTAGTGAACTGTTTTTAATAAGAAGAAAGTCAGTTCACAACAGTTGAAATACGACAAATGTCTTTTCGGAAGGCTGATCTCATGGCTAAAAGCTGTGATGGAAAAGTTGGCGACACATCGCACTCAAATGTTTTCAGAGATGTACGTGTTAGCTTCAGTATATAGTTCTTTGTCCGTGCCCGTAAGTAAAAATGTTGAACTACTGTACTTTGTTTGCTTTAAACTATGAAACTTATTTTCAAGAATTGCGATCTCACAAGGTCCAGAGCCGAATAGAAAACATTCATTTTAAACCACCTTTCAGGCTTTCAGGGATTTTGTTTCTACAGTTTGTAGGCCTAATTTGTATTATATGTTTCAAGTAATAATTGCTTGTATTTTACAACAAATAGATTTTGTGTTTCTTCTTGCCTTGGAACTTTTAAAAGTTAAGTTACTGTGTGTTTAAAAGGAACTTTTAAAAGTTACAGTTTTTTTACATATTTTGCACAACAAATATCCAACAGTAAATAAATTTCTGCTTAAAAAGTTACCGTACCAAGGGCCAGAAATGTAGAAAATTACATTATGAATGACAAATTTTCTACTTTTTTCCTAATAAAATTACTTTATTTTCAACAAATTTACAATCTATAGATTTAACTTAAAAATAGCTTTTTAGCTAAGCATGTATAGAAAAAAGCCTGTTGTAGCAATAATGGACAAGTTCAAATTGCTTTAAATGCAACCAAACCATATGGAATGCAAACAGTGATGAAAAAGTGGTTTTTGTGTAAATTTGTATAGCATTATTAGCTAATTGCACTATAAATCACTGCATCTAAATTATTATCTGAATGATTATTAATTTGACTAGGAAATGATTCATTGACATGTAAACGTAGGCCTATTGCCTCTCTGCTTGGGCATATTATTTTAATTAGTACAATATAGTTCCCATCCGCTTTAAAAGTGCAAACATTTTCCAACAAAGGCGCATAATTGGTGAATACTGAATAGAGCCGACATTTGTAAGCAATATAACCCTACAAATGCCTCGAGTTGTCCAATTAGGAGTATTTCTGCCCTGTTGTCAATTTTGCAAGTAAGCTTTGGAAGTGCGGGACTTTCAAATTTACAACTAAACAGTAAACGTGCATGCTTTCACAGTTGTCTGAACATACACACACACGACTGAACAATAACACAGATATTAAGATCCAAACAAGCCCGTTAATGACCTCTCGCATACTGCGCTGGACCTCGAACTAAACTGCCCATTGAACTTGAAAATATTATTGGCAACAGGGTTGTTGGCAACTAGCTAAGAGACCTCCTGGAGTGGTGACATCTGCACTTTTTCCGCCTGGACCATTGGGAGTTATGTGCACTTTTCAAGCGGATGGAAACTTTACAGTATCACATGGGTGGGTGGGTGGGTTGGGCATATACTGACCATGTTATCTTTTATAGCCAATCTCTGAGGAAGGCCGCCATCGTCTGCACTGCTGACAGTGGTGGGGGATGCGATGCCTTCTTCTGGCTTATCGGGCACAGGCCTTGCAAGAATCAGTTCTGGATTTAAAAAAACACACATCATCAGGTTTACAGTTTTAAACACACTTGATGTTGTAACATTTTGGCATTACATATTAAACTTGCCACTTTACAATATTTTTCTATATAGGTAGGTGTATCTGTAATATTTGAATATGTACTATATGTTAATTATAAAATGCTCTGCAAGACTTGATGCTGCAAGCAGTAGGCCTACTGTATACAGTATTTCGATATATCAATTGAAGGCCCTATCCAAAGCACTATATAGCAACGCAAAATACAAAAATGCGGTTTTTTACTCCTGTTTTCATAATTTTGTTTCAAAGATTTTTAAAAATCATAACATATCCTTACTAAAAATAGTTATATGTCTACCGACCTCAGTAGGTCTTTAATGATAACAAACAACAAAGTATGCATCTGTGCAGAATATTTTCAAGGACAAGCATTCATGACAAAATAATGATCGCAAATTCTTTTGATAGCCCAGGTCCATCGAATTATTTTCCATGAATAAAACATACATTTTAATTGATGTTAAATTTTAGGAATGGTTATAAAACTAGGGATGCCATTTGAAATTTGTGAATTGGTCACTGTGATTATTTTATGAATTAATTATTGTTATTGATGTTAAATTCCAATCTACAACTCCTTTTACGACTATCGTCCCTTGCCATCAACAAAGACAGTAACCATAACTATGATTCTTCACAACCCTTGTTCTTGCTTAATTTATTAGGTAGGTCTTCTAAGTCCCAACAAAAGCAGATAATAAATGTGAAGCATAGACACGTACAGACAGCCTCGTTATGCCTTTACCTTGGCAGTCAAAGCGAGACTGAAATTTCAAGATACGAAGTTATATGCGGTTATTAGAAACGGCATTTTGTATTTGATTATCACTTGATATTTTTTTTAAACAAAAATCACAATCGATAATAGATTTAACTTTCACGATTATCGATATTGAAATTCATATCCAATGGGAAGAACCTTATAGTAAAACCACTACATGTACTCTTTTATCAACTTGTTTCAACTTTTGAATATAATTATGAATATGAATACGGAAGTCACATAGATTTTTGAAGTAATTTTATTAGCATTACAACATCTTTCTAAGTTTAAAAAAATGTCTTTACTTCAATGGCCATGAGCATATTTTCATTTATAAAATCCACGGCAAAAATCTGCGCTTCAATACAGTAATATGGCGGGAAAACACGGCCTGATGTCAGCTATCACTATCTGTCAATAGGTTCGTTTGATTTTTACCTGAACTTTTTACACCTTTCACACTTTTGCACTGTTGAAACAATGCAAACTGCAATGCAACAACGAAAAGGTGTAAAAAGTTCAGGTAAATCAAACGACCCTACTATCACTTATGCTGATGCACCAGTCATAATAAAGATTACTAATATAAGATGTTTTATTCATTATCTGCCTTAAAGCAGTAATTAGAGGTCAAAAATTGTTTTTAAAATGTTTAATAGTTTTTTGGTAGGCCTAGTAGGCCTACAAATCTTCAAAATTCCCAATATTTTAGTGGAAAAACTTTTTGACAGAGAACATCTGAATATTACAGCTTCGTGCATTCATCACAGGTTACCATTGACTAACATTCAAATTATGCTATAGTAGGCCTACTTAAAAGTCTGTCACCACAAAATATGTTCCTTACATACCTGACAATGCTTGAAAGTGTTGCTCAAGCATGACCTTCACGGCAGCAGCGCAGTCACATTTGGTTGGCACCACCACTTTTTCTACGCAGGAAATGCGTTCCGCCAATAAGTCTAGGGTTACTGCTGCTGTTTGTGCGCGCGCACTGCCAGTTTCCTTGGCCGGTGGTTGTGTGGTTGGGGGCGCACTGGAAGAGGTGCCAATCAGGCTGAGGCTATTTTGCAGCAGCTGCTGCTTTATTCTGGCAGTGTCGGCCTATAACACAATTTTGCTGTACAGTACGAGTTAAATACAGTAATATAAAACGTGTATATGCCTTGGTATCATACTATCAATACGACAATCGGGGCACGTTTGACCTAGCAAAGAATAGTTATTTAATTTTTCATTATGTGATTGGTATGATTGGTGCAACAAGGCATGTGACGTATGCTCCGTTTTTCCCGCCATAAATCTGTGTGAAAATTTCAGCTCGTTTTATTAAATGAAAATTTGTTCTAAGTCATCGAAATAAAATACTTTTGTGTTTAGAAAGTTTAAGGCTCCAGCCCATGTATGCATCCGATGCGTCCGTTTTTTTGGTTCATCCAATCATAGCCAGCATCTCGCAATCGAAGTCGAATGAGTATGGGCTGTGATTGGACAAACCGAAAAAAAGGACGCATCGGATGCAACATGGGCTGGAGCCTTAATTCTAATCAGTAAAATTAAAAAAAATTAAATCCACAAAACATTGTTTGTATACAAAACTCACGGCCACCTAAATATGCAGCTTTCAGGTAACGTACATCATCCGTAAGTCTGGCGGAGGACACTTATCAAAATTCCTGATTATCTCTACAGTAAAAATATCATTGCCATCACAGTCAAGCCAGTCGCAAGTAAAATTTAAATTCCGACTAATTTCAATTAATTAAATTCGTTGAGGCTAGGAGCCCTGCACTGCGATCATCTAACTTTGGTTGGTAACGATGAAAATTGTACGCTTGAACGATCGTAGCTCTTGAATGCAATGATGTACAGTCGGTAACGCTATTAAACGTTAAAAACACTCATTTCGGTGATGACGATTAGCCAAAGTTGCAAAAATATGGGACGTAAAATCAAAACATCATCTTCATCATCATCACGAATATCGTGAACACTTCTCGATCGTTGGGTACCCAGCCATTTAGAGCTTTCGATACAAAGAAATGGCGGCAACGCCGGTGTTTAAATGCATTTATTTCACAAAACTAAAGTAGGACAGGACCTACCTCTAGAACACAGTGGAATGTTAGAATAAATACGTGCTGTGAATAGTTACTCTGTGGATCACTTAGTAAAACGTACATTTTGATACATTTTGACAGGCTTTCAATAAAAACTAAAGACTCACAGCTTGCTGGATTTAGACGAGTTCCTGTGAACTTCGAACTTTCGGACTCACATTGGCTACACAAACAATCACTGAATTTTCAACGTTATCGACCAAAGTTACATGATCGCAGTGCTGGTGTACTGATTCATATTCAATTGGGACTTTTGGAGCACACTATTGGATAATAATTTGCATTTCATTGGCTGTTCTTCGGTAGGCCTACTTTCCAGATCACTCTCAACTTTTTTTCAGGAGCAAGAGAGAAAATTGTGTGGGAATCTTGAATTGCAAACCTGTTCCAACCTATGTAGCCCTATTACCTAATTGAATTGTTAGATTCAGCTCAGAACAATATTTATGAAGAATTGTTTAATAATAAAATAATACTATACGTACAATCGTGTATGCATCTACTTCCTCCGATTCTTCGTTGGATGATAATATAGCCTCCTCGTCTGTAGCCGAGTCATACTCGGTCGCTGACTCCAGATTAGCAATTGGAGCGTGCCTGGCTCGCTTCAACGTAGGGTTGACGAGTAGGCCTACATCTCCGGTCGGTTTTAAGACCCCCTGGAGTACATCTTCTTGCTCTACATAACACATAAATTGTTAGTTAATAATTAAATATAGGATGATTTGGTTTCATGTCACAATCGGTGTCACAAGGTATTTGGCCATTAACGGATACTGTTTCAATACTTGTTGTAGGCTTTCGTGGCCCGAGTCACTATTGACGCCACGTCCATTGTTCATGTCAGTTTTTAATGAACAATGGACGCGGCGACACCCGACAACCAAGAATAAATAATATTGATACTGTTTCGTTTGCCTATGTTATATACCGGTACACTTGATTATTGTACAATCATAGAAGTGTGTGCATGTATTTTGATTTTTGAACGACCTTGAGATGCGAAAATGGAAACTAGCAAATTAATTTATAATATTTCTATGTTATTTGGTATGTTATGGAATATTTTGGTCTTTTAAAGATTTCTTGGTGTAAATTCACTACTATCCCGAGTCCCAGCTTTTCCCTATTTAGTACAGATACGAATAATAAATCAATTCTAAGCAAAAAATGGCCTAGATTGTAGTTATGTTTTTATGCGTTTAAAAACAATCTATAACGTTCTCCAATGGCCTGCACTCAGTGCGCACTGGTGCGTCTATAGGGAGTAGGTCTATTCAGTTGACATCACAACGGCCATATTTGAGCCACGTTGTATGAGAATTTTAACTCGGATAAAGTTAACAAAAATGATTATTATATGCGAATTGTTGTAAACAATTAAAACAGTAATCGAGACAAAACAGTTTCCAGAAATCCCAACTTAGACAACAGTTTAATTTCAACCAAATGCCATCTAAAACCTTGTAACAATGCATGCAATACCATGATCACTTGCAATTATAGCACCCAGTATGACCGCCCTGCGCATTATACCCTCCCTATTGTGTTTTGTGTGTGCACTCAGTGCGGTCCAGTGTAGACATTGGAAAACGCAATTTAATTTTGATTTTATCGAAATGGCCCTCCACCCATAACGACAATTCAAAATTTCAATGATTCCACAGGGGATATTTAACTACTGATACTGGGACCTTTTAACGGGAATATAATTACTTTAGTTGATTAATTATTCATCCAGATAAGGATTATTGTGAGTTGATATTATTACTAAACTGGTACCATTTTAAAATTGAAGGGCAGAGAGAATTCAAATGTTACCCCTATGTATCAGTAGGTAGACCTACTGTGACAATTAAATGATACTGGACCTTTGGTCGGACATATCATTATCAGGGGGGCGATGGGGCGATCGCCCCCCCCCCCCCCCCTGTATCCCCTACCGCTACTGTACCTTCATTATAATTGCCAATTTATTTTAAAATGCAAATAAATTGTGTTATGCACTGTGATTGTGTATTTAAATTGAAATTAAAAAACAATCTTCAAACGTTTTTGTAAATGTACATAGCTCAAACTTTGTTAGATGTAGACCTAGTGGTGCTTATAGTGCTGCCAGGGGTGCTTCAGCCGCATGAGCACCCACATACTCGGCGCCCCTGAGTGGGGGGGGGGGGTCAGAGAGTAGAGTAGGGGGGGGGTCAATTACCCCCTCCCTCTCCCCCCGGCCGTTGTTACGCGCCTGCCCTTAGTATATAGCATAGCGTTGTTCGTTTGTAATAAAAAGTGTAGTGGTATATATATTAGGCTAGCTATATTGATCTCTAGCCGAAACTCATACCTATATTAAGATTGGTTCAATTCGGCCAGTGTATAGCATATATACATTTTAAAAGCTTGGGCCACCTATCAAAATAATTGCTATATCGCGATTATCTTTTGAAAATTAGAAAATCCTAGCTTTTTACAGGAACGTGTTAAAAGCAATATTTAAACGGATTATAGTTACATTTGATTATCTGAATCTAAAAACCAATGTTTTCATTCTCAAATTTGAAAATTAACCCCATCCCTTAATTTTGTTTTTTACAACCCTAACTTTTTTCTGAAGAGTGCTAGAAGCAAAGTTTAAACGGATTGTAGCTACATTTGAATAACTGAATCCTAAAACCACTGTTGTCATCCTCAAATTTGAAAACTAACCCCATCCCTTAGATTTATTTGAAAATCTTAACTTTTTGCTCAAAAGTAAAAAAAGAAATATTTAAACAGATATGTAGTTACATTTGCTCAACTAAATTCTAAAACCAATATTGTCATTCCATAATTTGAAAATTAACCCAGTCCCTTAAAGTTTAAAAACAGAAAATTCTAACTTTTCGCTAAAGAGTGAAATATTTAAACGGATTATAATTATATTTGATTAACCGAATACTAAAAACTAATGTTGTCATTCTCAAATTTGAAAATTAACCCCATCCCTTAATTAAAAAACAAAAAAAATTCAAATTTTTCACCAAAAAGTGCAATATTTAAACGGATTATAATTAAAGTTGATTAACTGAATTCTAAAACCAATATTGTAATTTTTAAATTTGAAAACTAACCCCATCCCTTAATAATTTTTTAAATCCTTAACTGTTTGCTCAAAAGTATAAAAAGCAATATTTAAACCGATTGTAGTTACATTTGATTTACCGAATACTAAAACCAATGTTGTCATTCTCAAATTTGAAAATTAACCCCATCCCTTAATTTTTAAATGAAAATTCTAATTTTTCGCTGAAAAGTGCAATATTTAGACGGATTATAGTTAAAGTTGATTATCTGAATCCTAAAACCAATGTTGTCATTTTCAAATTTGAAAATTAACCCCATCCCTTAATAAATAATAAAAAAAAAAAAAAAAAGGAAATAATGTTTCTTCTGAGATGCACCTCCTCGTCAACCCACAGCTCCGATATGTAATTGTTTCCTTATAATCACCGAGTTCATTTGATTTCATGAAACATTTTTCTAATACTAATATTTTAAAATATATTTAGATCATTTGTGTGCAATTTTTATTCGTCCACTAATTCCAGGATATCAGTAATTATTCAAAAACTAATTAATTAATTTCATGCTCATTAACAATTATAAATAATTTAAAATTATATTTTCATTATTCCAGTATATAACTTTAAATAGCTGTAAAGTCTTATTTTGATATCGCGAGTGGTACTGTGGTAGGAAAATTCGAAATAACGGGAAATTGCACAAAACTGCTATTTTTAGACAGTTTGCTTTATATAAAGTACTGTAGTGACAAACGTACAGCATAAAAAACTATAGGAGTAGTTGAGTATGATTGTCAAAAGAACGTTTCAATTTATGGTAGTTTTGGTTTTTCTCTATGTGGCGTAGGTACTTTGTTTGTGACGTTTCAAAGTCGAGAGGCACACCTTTTTGAATCCGATAGTAGACGCACGTCAACGTGTGGGTCAAGTAGTTTTAAGAAATATAATATAATGCTGTACTTACAGGTCAATATTCAATCAATCAATCAATCAATCAATCAATAGAAATAGGCACTCAATGAGACACAACGGTACTCGAGAATGAATTTGCAATAATGCCCGCAAAAGAGTTGAACCAATCAGCGCGCGTGAAACTAGGCCCTTCGAGCGCAGCATCCCTCCCGATAAACACATATTTCCAGTTCACATTTTTTCCGTCTTAACGTATGACATGCGCACAAATTTTGAAGTAGCGAAAATATTCGACATACATGTATTTCTCAGGTGATATTTTAAAATTAATTTTTACTTGACATTTACTCTTTTTATCTGCACAAGTCTAAATAAGGGTTTATTTCGTTTCAGGGGTAAAATATGAAAATTGGTGAATGACGAACATTGGTTTTCAGATTCAGTACCAAAGGTTACGTTAGAAAAGTGATTTTGTCTGCTTTTGACACGCGTTGGCCGTTACTTCATGTTCCCGTGCGTTTAATATTATTTCCAAACTAGTCTAACTCGGTGATGAGCAAAATACTCAAAAAAACATTTTTGAAATACAAAATACACAATATACAAATACATTGGCAATTTTGTATTTCAAAAAAAAAAATACAAATATTAAAAAAAAAAATACATTTTGCTGGAACTCAACAGGCTGGCTCAGGCTCAGGTTTAATTAGTAAATCAATAAAAATGAATTTCAACACAATTTACTTCAATAACTGAACAAACAAGAAATAATAGGAGGCAAGTGCATGCGTAAAAAAAATATGTTTTGAATATTGAAAATAACTAATACATTTGTAAATTGAACTGATTGTTTACTTGTTGGTTGGCGAGCTTAATTTGTTGGATTTAGCCATTTGAGTAGGCCTAGGTATTTTTTAAATACATTGATAGGTACAACAAAGTTGAGTATTTTGAAATACAAGATACAAATAGACTACTTCGCAAAACAGTATTTGAAATACAAAATACAACTGTATTTGAAATACATGTATTTTAAGTCATTGTTATATTAACGGATGGACATAGTTAAATTACTTACCATGAATCCTTTTTACCTGCGCCTTATATTTAATTCCATTGGGTGGGTACTTCACCCAAAACTTCTTAACTTTCATCTTTTCAACAACAAAATTTTGAATATTTTCCACATTTACCACATACTCTAAACCGTCGACCAAAAATAAAACAAGCGCAAACATGATGATGATAGAACCGCTGTAGCCAACAACTTACTGAACAGTGAAGCTGAAGAGTGAAGGGTGTCTGCACTGAGCCGTTGGTTGACGAACTGTCGCGGTCGGTGGCGAAATCAGGTACTACAGCACTACCCCTCTTGGCGGTAAGGGTTAGTTGGTTGGTGGGTGGGAGGTAGGGGTCACGAGTCTCGTGTAAAACCACGTGTTTTCAGTGGCGGATCTAGAACTCAGTCATGGGAAGGGCGATTGTAGAAAAATTACTAACCTCTCTGGTCCCATTTGTGCCGTAGCACCCCCCCCCCCCCCCCCCCCCGACACTATAATAGGTAACGGAAAATTTGGACAAGAGCAAAAGTAAAATATATCGAGACGTGTCAGCATAATATGTCATATATAGTACGTTCATACGTACAAACCCGTTCCATCGCTTTGAACTTTTAATTTTGTTATGGTTAGGCGCTTAACAACGGGGGGGCAATAGGGAACACGCGTATGAAAATTTTAATCAATTTTTAAATACCTTGTCTCTCATTTAATAATTTTGTGTCTTTGAATTTTGAAAAACGGATCAGTCTATGCCTCAAAATAATTGGTTTAGTAACGATAAATAAAAGGGCGCGAAAAACGAGCTGCCGCCATGTTGATGGGATTTGACGTCATGGTTTTGTTCTTTGTACGCTCACCGCCTCAGCGATTGGTCTGTTACGCCACGTCTACACAATCATTGCGTCACAGCCACCTGTACGCGTTTCAGATCCCCGAGTTTAAACTTCAATAAATACGACCACATTAAACCTATTTAAAAATTTCTTTTTTACGTGCGACTTGCATTAATATACTTTTTGTATCTAATACTATTAAACTAAGTGTTTGGTTTAACAAAAAAAATCGTACGCGTGTTGCCTATTGCCCCCCCCCCCCCCCCCCCCCACTCTACTCGATCTCTGACCCCCCCCACTCAGGGGCGCTGGGTGTGGGTGCTCAGGGGTTGACGCATTGAGCTATCTACATTTTACAAAAACGTTTGAAGATTGTTTTTTTTTTCATTTTAAAAACACAATCACAGAGCATAGCACAATTTATTTGCATTTATTTGCCCCCCCCCCCCCCCGATTGTCCGACTAAAGGCCCAAAATCATTTAATCGTGCATGGTAGTGATACATATAGGGAAGACTTGAACACAGAAACAACTTACTGTTAACAACAAATTGCATCAGGAAGCCATTATTGTGTCTAGGTGTTTGCAGCAGTAGTAGCCCATGATTTTATCCTGAGTGGCTTGTCCGTGTGGCTGGATACTAATAATAATAATAATTTTTCGTAGGAATCCCGGGGTACACACCAGCTTTACCTGATGTGCCCCTCTTCAGGTGACTAACTAGGTTATTAGGGTGTTTGGATAGTTGGGAAGGAATGTCCGAGAGCTGATAGTATGACTCAGTCCCAGCATTCGCCTTTACGACTGAGGAAAACCTCGGAAAAAATCTTCAGTCAGAACTGCCGGTGGCCGGAATCGAACCGGCAACCTCCCGAATTAGAGTCTTGCGTCTTACCGCTGAGCCACCTCTATCGGTTGGATACTAATTGTGTTGTTGCAAAGTGCGGGGTCTGGGGCGACAAAAAAATTCGGCAAAATTTGCTTCACAAGTACCCGGAAAATGACTTTTGGGTTGGTATTAGCACTAATCTAAAATCATTATAAAGTTGAGGGGGGGGGGGAGGGGTCGAACAGGTCTTACCCCTATGTATTAGTACCGTACATATACTACATGGTTTAACGATTATGAACCTTTGGTTGGACAATCATGGGGAGGGGGGGGGGGGGCGCGATCGCCCCATCGGATCGCCCCCCCCCCCTGTATCCGCTAGTGCGACGTGTTTTACTACGAACACTACTGATCGTTCGGTCGACTTTCTACCTAAATTTAAAAAAAAATACTTCCCTGACACCCACAACATAGGATAAAACACAGTTACTGGCTGAAATTTTAACATCTTTTGTTTTTAGTATATAGAGACTGTTTTGCGTACTGTAAGCCCTAGATAAATTTGTTATTTGGTACCACCTACTAAAAATGTATGCGTTTCCTTGAAACATCTTGTGCTTATGACAGTAGCGGATACAGGGGGGGGTAATTACCCCCCCCCCCCCCCCCATGAGTGTTCGTCCAAAGGTCCATCATTAAACCATCTACGCCACTGCATGCCTGATACAAAGGGGTAATTACCTAATCGCCCTCCCCCCCCTCCACCCTTCAAATATTGATTTAATCTTCAGTCATGTGATTTTCCGGGTACTTGTGAAGAGATTTCACAGAATTTTTCTTTCGCTTCCGACGGCTGGGGGTCCGCCCAGACCCCGTTATTTTCATCATCAACACAACAAGTATCCAATCTCTCGGAAAAGCCACTAACAGCTTGTAATCCTGGGCTGCCACTGCACTGCAAGCATCAAAATAAAGTTCCAGGTGCAATTTTGTGTTAAATGCTTACAGAAGTCATTTATGTCACTAAGGAAGTCTAATGAGTCTCAAATATGTGTGGAATGATATTAAATAAAAAGATTTTCATGTAAAAACACCAAACACGTCATCTAAAAGTTTTAAAAGTAATTAAATTCAATTACTACAAATTAGGTTCATTTCGATTTTCTGTTTTGGTCGGTTTACTATACACACTTTCCTAAGATTTAAGATTTAAGATTTTATTTTCCTAAAGCGGGCGTTACACGGAGAAGTTATAGCGATAGCGTGTAGCTTGCGGGAAAAAGTGACAAGTGAGAAGTTCTCCCCAAAAGTAGGTAAATGTTGAACAAGTGAAAAATCCCGAAAGCTACACGCTATATCTACTCTTTACTTTCTGCTTTTTACTTTGTTATGAACTTCGGATACATATTTAAGGCTGGTCCACACAGATTTTTTAAGCATAAGATTTAAGGTTTTTAGACGTTGTTTTAAGAACAACAATGAAAACAATGTCTTAAAACTAAAACTTTGTGTGAACGCCAGTACGTGTTTCCTATGATCCAACTTTACGACTACGCGTTAAACCTTAAATCTTATGCTTAAAAAATCTGTGTGGACCATCCTTTAGTAAGCGACTTTCTTGTTTTATCCATGGCATCCAGGTTTCTCATTGGTTGTTGCCATGGTGACAACAAGTTAGTAGCCTTCTAAATATTTATCCGAAGTTCATAATACCGGGCCTAATTGTTTTACTTATGATCGCTACCATTTGGTCTAATTTATTGAACGTCGCTTCTCATTAGCTAGGTTAACGTTGCTATTGTTTCCTTAGCTGTGTGAACGCCAAAATGATTTTGGCTTGGTTGAATATTGTTAACCCTGTGTGTAAACCCAACTTTCCCCGCACTTTTAATTTCAAACGGCCTGTGACCTCATTACTTGTATCAAGTCACTGGAATAAATTTGCCAATGCCTCCTAGATGAAACAATGAAACTTATTACCCAACCTGTCGTCAAAACTGGCGAGTGTCGTCAAATCTTAGAAAGTGAATAACAAAACAAAAGGTTTTCTAATATTCTTTGAAAATATGGAACATGTATTACTTTATAATTATTAAAATGTCGAACATGAATTATTATGAATATAAGATAAATTTGATTTTAATAACATAATTAATTATAAAAGCCTTGTTTACAACAATTCCTACACGTTTTACTATTAATTCATAAGTATTATTAAAGTAGATGGTTCGTAACTAGTTTTAAGATTTAGGCCTAGTCGTAAAGTTGGACATTGCCTAATTTTACTTTATACTTTATTAATAAAAAAAATATATAATTTCAAGAAGTTTAGTATTAAATGCTACTTACATGTAATAATTCTTGAAATTCATAATTTAGAATAAAAAAAAGTATTTTTTCATGTCCATTTAATTTGAATAGTTTAGTTGTTGTATTGAATGGGTAGTTCACTTCATCGATCGAATTTAAAACTAAAACTTTGTGTGAACGCTTCTACGTGTTTCGTATGTTCCAACTATCTAACAACCTTCATGAGACTCCCCTATTCCTCACATGACAAATTTCCCTTTTGTTTTTCAACAAAATATTATTCAAAATTGAAAGTGGTATAACAGGGCCTGGATTCACAATGATGCGTAACTCTAAGTTGTCCTAAGTTAGGCAAATCCTAGCTAGATAAATCAAGATAAATCATGTCTAGGTATTAATACACATTCACAAATCAAATATTATTAGTTCAATTGTTCATATTTTACTATATTTTATCTTTATAACATTGCAGAACAACATATTGGTGATTTATATCACTAAGATTTGCCTAAACTAGGACGTCTTAGCACTTAGGCACCTTTGTGAATCTGGGCCCTGGTGTGTACGAAGGTCTTGTGTGTATAAAGTATACAATTGATATTCATCTACGTTCGTTAAAACATATTTAAAGTGTTGTTATCCGAATTCGTCTCTTAAGTCCCACTCTTATGAGCAACTTGTGTTCAAAACCTATCATTATCTATTTTCGCTCTCGTCCAAATTTACGTTATTTTACGTTTTTGGGGTGGTGGGCGGGGGGGGGGGGGCATAGATGGCACAAGTTCGAAACTGAAACAAGTTGTTTACACTTTACAGTTAATTTTCAGTAATCGCCCCCCTCCCCATGACTGCGGTATTCAGCGGGTCCGCGGCTTAGTTGAGACAATTGACAATCAGTCGATCTTTCGTCCATCTTGGGATTTCACCAATGCTGTACACCCCAACTACCTGGCTAGCACAAACATGAGACGAAAACCCCGAATTCATTACCGGATGCTATAACAAAAGCTCAACCACGCGTCTGCGAGACAAGAATCAGCAGCCGACGGTGGATGAATGGTACATTGGCATTTATTTTGTTGCAAGTGTAGAGGGAGGGGGTTAGAAATAGCCAAGGTCTTCACTCTTCAGTGTAATGACCGAGGTGTGGCAGGATGTGACCACTTAAAATGTTTTTAGAAACAGAAATATAAAAGTACAGTGTTGTTCAAAATTCTATTCATCCCTGCTAAACGGGAAAAACGGGAAAACGAAGAGAAAATATATTTTCCGCAATTTCTATGTATTCTCTACAAATAGGCAAAATATTCCCAAATATTCTCCAATACCTCTAAATATTCTTTGACATAGACCTACCAAATATAGCTAGATATTCCCACACAAGTTTGTATTTTTAGTATCACAAGGTCATGAAATGCAAAGATATATAATTTCACGCAGTTGCATGCATACATAAAAACATGCAAATGCATACAAATTCGATCTCTATAAAAAAAATATATGGAGGGAACATATGGACAAGTGCCCATTGACTAAATTTAATTAATGGTTCGTCTGTCGCAATTGTAATTAAAATTTTGCAAAGTGTGTTTTGGGTAAAAGTGGACGTAGGCCCTTTCTAAAAGTAGCCATTCAGTTATTTACTATATGTTCACAGTAAAATTTAAAACCAAGAACGATAATGGAATATACACAATAAATACATTCAAATGAGCTCACTTACCCGATTCCGTGATGAGATGATGCAACAAGATGTACTTTTTCGTAGGAATTGCTCCCTCTCCAACGTCAGGTATGATGCACAGAACGGCGATGGCAGAATGCGGATAATGCGTAGATTTACAGTAACCATTGGGCGCCGGTGATGGACACAGTTCGTACAAATAATAAAATAAACACAGTGGCGTACGTGGCGCGTGGTACATAGTAACCATTGGACGACGGTGATGGACACAGTTCGTACAAATAATAAAATAAACACAGTGGCGTACGTGGCGCGTGGTACATAGTAACCATTGGACGACGGTGATGCATTCTAGGCAGGGGCGACGCTAAGAGCAGGCGAGGGGGGGCAGTCGCCCCCCCGAGCATCGCCTTCGCCCCCCCAGTCGCCCCCCCAACCAGTATTTACTACTGGACAGTCGCTATATGCATTCAAAACCGCGTTCAATTGTCGGATACATATTTTATTTATTTACATTTTAAGAGTTTACTGTATACTGTAAAGACATACTCTCATAGGGACTAAGGTTGGAATTCATAGTCGGCCCCTACACCTAGGGGCACCCATTGTTGCTATGGATTTGTTTTGTTTATGGGAAATAACATGGAAACAACTGTTACCTTGGTAACAATGGGCGCCCCTAGGTGTAGGGGCGGACTATGAATTCCAACCTAATTATTTTATTAAAATCCCAATTCTTGTAATCTAACCGACCACGTTCTGATGACAGAACGAAGAACGCAACGAACATTTTCATGACACTCCTTCAGTCATGGTTCAATTATTCGGTGACTATTAACTATTAACTATTAACTTTGCGTGACTTCATTCGTTGTTATCCTGCATCAAGCGCAGGTTGCGAGCGCACCTTCCGTGTTTTACGTTTGCAACAATCGCCTTCAAGATTTGACAATGTTATCCATTGAAAAATCAATCGTCAATGTTATCAATTTGCAACAAGTCGTCCTGCGGTTTGATGCTGAGTACCAGAACGAGCATAAACACACATTTTCTTCCAGTTTAGTACAACAATCTGAAATACAAGGGTACACGATGTCGGGGGGGGGGGGGGGGTGTATTTACACGTCCAGATTGCGATAGTGTTTGCGCCCCCAACTGGCATACTCGCCCCTGAACCGCCTCCCCTAATGCAACATCCTAGCGTCGCCACTGATTCTAGGTTGTTTGCAGTTTCCATTTGGGGAACAATAATTTGTAAAAACGAGTCACTTGCAGTGGCGTAACTACTGCCCGGGGGCCCCCAGCTCGAGGGGGCAGAATGATTTATTGAAATGATTGAAAATGATTTCACTTTTCAATATCTTACGCCTTTGGGTATTAGCAAAGTGGTGTGGGCGGTGTATGATCCGGTATTAAGAACTGATTTCAAGACCTGCGGGTTCTGCAAAATGACGTGTTGATTGACTTGTTGTCGAAAACTATGGAAGTGAAGGTGGTATCAGGTATAAAGGAAACCCCGTTTTCTTCAGTTGTTATTTGTTGTTTAGCGACGTACTCGACAACTATATGCTCATATGATGTCGGGGGGCATTTGGAGGAAAAGGAAACTAGGTCGTAAACGGGAAGAACATGGAAAGGGGAGGACGTGGACTGCTTTTTGCCTGGCTTCTCCACCTAGACCTGTCCGGCTAGGGTGCCCTACCAGAAGCATACGCTTCCGCCGGCATAGCTCTCGGGATCACCAAAGCAATCAAACCTGCCCACAACGATAAGGAAACAGTCCCTTAGCAGGTGGGAGGTTTAGAACAAACACAAGAGCACAACTAATTCCGATAAAAAAAACTTTGCTCTTTCTGCCAGTTTTTTGTTTTTCCTTTGTGTGTACTTCCCTGATAATTGTTTTAACAATCCCCGTTACAGTTGTCACCGTTGAATTATATTTTTTAAACTAAAATTATAAAACAAACAACCTCGAAATCACGATGGGGCAAGAACGTTGGCGAGGCTTGAGTGTGTTGTCAGTGGAGCACGAGCAAGCTCAACTCTTACGTAAACATCTCAGGACGTCGTCAAGGTGTTTGCGGAAACAAAAGCCAGACGAAATACATTTTCAGTTGCATTTTTGTTAACACTTTTTGTTAGTTAGAACTACTTGGAACTACTTAGTAGTATTTTTTGAAGTGGGAGGGGCCACTTTAATTTTTTTTCCCGGGGGTCTCCGATTTCAAGTTACGCCACTATCTCACTTAGAACTACTTGGAACTACTAGTAGTATTTTTTAAGGGGGAGGGACCACTTTAATTTTTTTGCCCGGGGTCTCCGATTTGAAGTTACGCCACTGGCTCACTTGCATTTTAATTATGCAAAGAAGAACAATAATAATTAACTTATAATAATATTTAGTACACGGAAAAAAACAGTATTGTTAGATTAGCAATATAGGTTTTGTTAATAAGTTTATGGCTGTTACAACAATATGAATTGCAGCTTTAACAATCTCAGTTGTGACTACAGCAAAATGTGTTTGCTAAAACTACAATTCAATTCTTGTTAATACGTTATTGCTAGTATTGCAATATTTTTACGAATCGTAATATGGGAAATGGACTGTGTTGTTATTTCAGCAATACAGTATAGGTGTAGCAACAAGATAATCTGGCCGCTCCTGCAATATTGTGTTGTAATAGCAACAATACAGGATCCGCATAATAACAACTCCTGCGTTGTCATTGCAGCAACATCGGGCGTAACAACAAGATAATCTCGCTACTCGTACAATATTGTGTTGTGATAGCAACAATATAGAATGAGCACAACAACAACTCCTGTGTTGTTATTGCAGCAATATATTTGTACTATTTTGGTGTTTTATGAATGCTTACATACATGGATCATTACTGTCTGCATGTGGGTATATCAAGTATTGTAGTATTGAAATAGTCGCGTAACAACTTTGTTTTGAGTGGGTGGGGGGGGGGGGGGGGGGAGGGGGGGTCATGAATATAAACCCATTTAGAAATAAAATATATATAGTATTAGTTCTAGAAATACGGTACCTTCATAATTTAAATAATGCTCTCGTGTTTTTTTGACCCAGTTTGTAATTTGTGTATTATTCATAGGCATATTACAGCAGGATTTTCGTTTGGGGGGGATCAATGCTACCTGTAGGGGGGGGGGGGGGGGGTCTTGCTTCTTAATAAATACAGGGGTTTGCCACCAGTTTATATTTTAATTGGAAGCCATTAGATGGAAGTCTAAAAATGTTCATAAAAAGAGTACAATTAGTAATGTTATGAGTAAATTATATTGGATAATGAAGCACCCTGATCCCCCCTCACTATACCCTACCATAGGCTGACTCGCACAAATATTCACATCAAAGTTGAGGCTAGCTGAGTGGGGGGGGGGGGGGGCGGGGGTGATTCCCCCCCCCCCCCCCGTTGTTACGCGCCTGGTCGAGAAGGAATATCCGAGACAGAGAGCTGTTAGTATGGCTTTATCCCGGCATTTTCATTGTGATAGGAAAACCGCAGAAATACCTTCATTCACTGTTGCCTATATAGCGGGTATCGAACCAGTGGCTCTAGAAATTGAAGCTCGTGAGCACACGCGTGATCGAGGGATGTTTCCCACACAGCAGGCGCTCGCCGCTCGCACCTAGTACAATGCCGGCTGCCCCAGGGGTTAGCCGAGGTGTGGCTAAATAGGTCAACCGCCACGCATTCTTGGTATGTCACCACTCGTCGTTCGCACAGTCTGATCACAGTATATTCTTTATTTATACTGTGATCTGATCGAACAAGCCCATGGAACAAGCCGCACAAGATAGCTGCTCAGTTTACCATATACGTTTGTATTTTGTTATTTTGCAGGTTATAACTTGCCTACACGAAGAGTTGGTCTGTAGCTAATTGTGTCAACGTCCTGTTGTCAAAAATTAATATTACACTATTTCTGTTTCAGAACTCGGTCAACGCCATTCTGTCATGCTGGAATTGAAATTTTAGATTGCTCATGAATCATGATAGTAATTAATTAACTTTTGAAATTTGGTCTTTTACGGTGTCCTAATAATGCTTTGCTTTGCTTTTTAGCTCGTAATCCACATTATAAAGTTTCTCTGTTTAAGGTTGCCAACAAGAATGTTACTTGAATAGTCAACTTTTTAGGTTTCTAGCTCGTCACAATGTGGCTAACAAAACTGCTCTGTTCAGCTGGCTGACAACAATAGGTTCGTTTGATTTACCTGAACTTTTTACACCTTTCACACTTTTGCATTGCTGAAACAATACAAACTACAATGCAACAATGAAAAAGTGAAAGTAAATCAAACGAACCTATTGTTACACACATTATACAGTTTTTATAACTGAATAGGATAGACATTAAATAAATAAATTAACTCTGCGTTTTAGCTTGTTTTATGCACCTAATCAAACCCCTCTGTTTCAGCTGGCTGACATCAATGTTACAAACATTAACTCTGCGATTTAGCTTGTTTTATGGACCTAATCAAACCCCTCTGTTTCAGCTGGCACGAGTGGCTAGTCTAGCTTGTTGTTATTATACGACAATTCTGCGTTGTTATTACTACAATATAATATTGTACGAGTGGCTAGCTTGCCTTGTTGCCACACACATCCAGTATTGTTGCAACTACAATATAATATTGTACGAGTGGCTAGCTTGCCTTGTTGCCACACACATCCAGTATTGTTGCAACTACAATATAATATTGTACGAGTGGCTAGCTTGCCTTGTTGCCACACACATCCAGTATTGTTGCAACTACAATATAATATTGTACGAGTGGCTAGCTTGCCTTGTTGCCACACACATCCAGTATTGTTGCAACTACAATATAATATTGTACGAGTGGCTAGCTTGCCTTGTTGCCACACACATCCAGTATTGTTGCAACTACAATATAATATTGTACGAGTGGCTAGCTTGCCTTGTTGCCACACACATCCAGTATTGTTGCAACTACAATATAATATTGTACGAGTGGCTAGCTTGCCTTGTTGCCACACCCATTTGGTATTGTTTTCTTTACAATATTGTTTTGATGTAGTAACAATTCTTTCTTGTTGCTCTAGCAATATTAGTTTAACAATACATTTATTGTGTCCACAACAATACAGATTGCCGTCGCCCCATAGTGGTCTGAAAGTATTGTTGAGGACACAATAATTCTCGTCTAATATTTTTTTTAGGTGTAGTTATAAAGAAAGGTGAGAACTGTATACACGCGCATTGTAAAATGTAGTTTAAAGAGGTGGCAAGAAACTAAAACTATTATATGTATTCCCATCCGTGGAAAATAATGATCCAAAAACGTTCCTACCCCAAATAGAAAGCAGAAAAAAATTAACGAAATCGTATATTTTGGGCTAGAGTAATGTTGCTCAACAATTATGTTTCTTATAGAAATTAGCCAACAAAACATAGCAGATTGCGTTTTCGTTATGAACGTATGAGTTTTTTTTTAACTTGATTATTATGTAACTTGAGTTGACAAATTTCCTGAAGTTTGGTTTTAATTAGGTTATTACTGCAACCCGGGCGAATTTGCAGTTTCTATGATCGCACCCGCCTGTAGTATTTGCAGGAGTCGTTCGAGCGTGGGACCGCTGGTTGGCTGGGTGGTTTACCGACCTCGCAACACGAAGGAGGTGTATGACTATGCTCCATAAGAAAAACTCAACAATTATTCGTACCTATCCCGGGCGCAAAATGAACGATATTTTCAATATTTTTTTCTCCGACACGACCGTATGCACCTAAAAGAGTAGCTATGTGCATAAGTGATTTTCATCTTCTTGTAGACAAACTGTGATTTGTTTAGTGACAAGCGGCCCTAGCTCCTCAATTAAAGAAGTTACTAGCGTCGGAGAGGTAACCAGTTGAAATTTTCAGTGAATGCTCCAGACAGTACCGTGGTACTCTGGTAGAAGTGTTTCACAAAAAAGCATGTCGGAACACTGTCAAAAACATGATTGAAGACAAGTTTTGTGTTTTTGAGGTGTTTTTCGTTTCTACGACTACTTTGGTCATAAGAAACTCATTGACCCAATTTTTATTTATGTATAAAGTGTATGTCTAACAATATAGGTAGTAAAACCAGTTATTTGAATTTTCATGCACTGTACATTAGAAAAATGGCGGAAAAAATAGCAAAAAATGGGTTTCAAACTCGATCAAAAGCTACAAAAAAATCTAAAAAAATATGAGTTACACAAGAGAGAAGAGAACTGTGTCTTTCAGTTTTCGTTTACGTAAACTTCGTAGCATTGATTATCGCGTTGTTTGAAGGGCTGTATTATCCAGCGCGCTCGGGGCGGCTGCGCGATCACACCTGCAGCCAGTGGTATAGCAAGCGAATCTCGACCGCGTTGACCTACCATAGTCGTGATCAATCACAGTCACACATACAATCATCATAGAGATGACGATCATATGCAAAGCATGTATAGAGGGTGTCGTCGGCCTCCTTATTATTGGTTAATTATTGCTTTATACAACTTTATTTCCTAGGTAATTAGAATAAGATACATTGTTATATGCGATTGTATACTATGCTAATCATTATGTTTGTATTGTTAGATATAATCGCAAATAAAGGTATGGACCTACCTACTCTCACATATTATTTACCTCCTTGATGTTTTCTATATTGTGATGAAATTGGGCGTATTGCACTTTCAATTCAACAACGATTAAATATATATAAGCCTATTACAGACAAAATTATATAGATAGGTCAGTGGTATGACGAGTGACTCTAATTCGGGAGTCAACGGTTGAATACCGGCCCCTGGTAGTCCTGACTGAAGTTTTTCCGGGATTTTCCTCAGTCACATTCAAGGCGAATGCTGCGACTGAGTCATACTATCAGCCGTCGGATATTCCTCCCTATCTATTCCAAATATCACAATACCAGGTCCTTAGTTCGTCACCTTGGCAGGTAATTCCTATGAAAAATTATTATTACCATTGTGTTACGTATTGCTTTAGTGATTATTATATATCAATTTATAATTTATTAGTATTATACTTTATACTTATGGAATCCGTACACACAGACGTTTTAGCCGCGGTCGCTTAGCCATTCCCATACGAACACCGAAGTTAAGCAACATCGGGCTAGGTCAGGAGGTGGGTGGGTGACCACTCTCCTCTGAAACAGGTTAGAGCAGATTGGAGGGTTCGAAAGCTTGTGTAACAGCTTCGTTCTTCTCGTCAAGTGCTCGGCAGTCCAGGTTAGTGGAGGAACCTATATGACTGGTCAAAGTTACACCGTCCTTTCGGATGGGACGTAAAGCCGATGGTCCCCTTGGTACTTTTCGACAGGAGTAGGCTACGTGCTGGTACCGGGTTTCCCCTCCTCCCTTCATCATCATGCATCGTTGTTATTCATCTGTTGTTAACTGGTCACTGTAAATGGCATAATGCTGTATGGGGCCAATTCATAACTAAATAACTAAATAACTAAATAAATAAATAAATAAATAAATAAATAAATAAATAAATAAATAAATAAATAAATAAATAAATAAATAAATAAATAAATAAATAAATAAATAAATAAATAAATAAATAAATAAATAAATAAATAAATAAATAAATAAATAAATAAATAAATAAATAAATAAATAAATAAATAAATAAATAAATAAATAAATAAATAAATAAATAAATAAATAAATAAATAAATAAATAAATAAATAAATAAATAAATAAATAAATAAATAAATAAATAAATAAATAAATAAATAAATAAATAAATAAATAAATGAATGAATGAATGAATGAATGAATGAATGAATGAATGAATGAATGAATGAATGAATGAATGAATGAATGAATGAATGAATGAATGAATGAATGAATGAATGAATGAATGAATGAATGAATGAATGAATGAATGAATGAATGAATGAATGAATGAATGAATGAATGAATGAATGAATGAATGAATGAATGAATGAATGAATGAATGAATGAATGAATGAATGAATGAATGAATGAATGAATGAATGAATGAATGAATGAATGAATGAATGAATGAATGAATGAATGAATGAATGAATGAATGAATGAATGAATGAATGAATGAATGAATGAATGAATGAATGAATGAATGAATGAATGAATGAATGAATGAATGAATGAATGAATGAATGAATGAATGAATGAATGAATGAATGAATGAATGAATGAATGAATGAATGAATGAATGAATGAATGAATGAATGAATGAATGAATGAATGAATGAATGAATGAATGAATGAATGAATAAATGAATAAATAAATAAATAAATAAATAAATAAATAAATAAATAAATAAATAAATAAATAAATAAATAAATAAATAAATAAATAAATAAATAAATAAATAAATAAATAAATAAATAAATAAATAAATAAATAAATAAATAAATAAATAAATAAATAAATAAATAAATAAATAAATAAATAAATAAATAAATAAATAAATAAATAAATAAATAAATAAATAAATAAATAAATAAATAAATAAATAAATAAATAAATAAATAAATAAATAAATAAATAAATAAATAAATAAATAAATAAATAAATAAATAAATAAATAAATAAATAAATAAATAAATAAATAAATAAATAAATAAATAAATAAATAAATAAATAAATAAATAAATAAATAAATAAATAAATAAATAAATAAATAAATAAATAAATAAATAAATAAATAAATAAATAAATAAATAAATAAATAAATAAATAAATAAATAAATAAATAAATAAATAAATAAATAAATAAATAAATAAGTAAATAAATAAATAAGTAAGTAAATAAATAAATAAATAAATAAATAAATAAATAAATAAATAAATAAATAAATAAATAAATAAATAAATAAATAAATAAATAAATAAATAAATAAATAAATAAATAAATAAATAAATAAATAAATAAATAAATAAATAAATAAATAAATAAATAAATAAATAAATAAATAAATAAATAAATAAATAAATAAATAAATAAATAAATAAATAAATAAATAAATAAATAAATAAATAAATAAATAAATAAATAAATAAATAAATAAATAAATAAATAAATAAATAAATAAATAAATAAATAAATAAATAAATAAATAAATAAATAAATAAATAAATAAATAAATAAATAAATAAATAAATAAATAAATAAATAAATAAATAAATAAATAAATAAATAAATAAATAAACCCTAAATGCTGTCTTCATTTTCTTCTTCTTCGGCGTGATTGTGGATGTTGTAGCACTCTCTGTTGCATACGATCATTGCAAGTGCAGGATGGTATAATATAATATTAATATATACAATGTAACATTATATTATAATATATTATAATGTTTATAATATAAAATAAAAAATAGTACATTCTGCTATGGCTAAATATCACCTTTTTATTGTTTTGTTGGGTTCATATTCGTCTCCCTCCAACAATTATTTGGGATCGAATAGGATATGCATGAAAGATTTCAAGTTACAATGGGACAAACATGTCAGATGCATTGAGTGATACTTCGCTCTGAAGAGGATATTCATTGCTGTTTTATTGAATTGGTCGCTTTCACGATGCCACTGTCATCTCAATTTTTTAAGTTGAATTTGGTTGTAGAGATCTGTCACTGAAAGACATTTGGCACACATTATTGATGGTAAATTACCTGTTCGGGAGTTAAATGCGACAACATTCTTGAATTGTGCATGCATTTTGTTTTTAATAAATTTTGTCGGCGAGCCATAGCTGTGGCAGGGTCAAATATCTCGTAAAGAAATAATATTGTTATTTTCAACGTCATCTGTATACAATTTAAAAGAAAGATCAGCGGCTTCTCTTAGTTCAATTGCCCCCTGAATACTCTTTTCACTAATGTGGAGAGATCTACGCTGTACGCCACTCGATCTAATAGTGTTACTGCGCTTTTCCGCAGCAGTTAAAACATTTTTCTTTACGAAATCAGGTTTCATATTAACGTAAGAAAATGTTTGACTCATCTTAATATGTTTGTCCTGACCTTCGCCACACAGAAAACAGTACATTCCAATCAAACTGCGCACTTTCTTCACGTAATGCGCGTTTTGGAGGGGTTGGAATATCAGTCCACACCATCATCAGTCAGTATCAGTCATCACAGATAAAGTATCCGTTATCTGTGTCGTCATCATTCTCAGCACTTATGCGCTTGTTTGCAATTCGCCTTTTACTGACATATACGCTCCTACACACTTCATGAAATTTATACGGAAACTCGTATAGGGCTAATTTATTTTTTTGTGCTTCAAGACTTTGTGGGCGGTTGTACCATTACATTCACGGCAAGCTGATCAAATTGTTTCAAAACCCGAACCTTTGGCTACAGTTAAAACCGCAGTCAATCATTTAGCAATAACGTTCAGTTTGTCCCGTTGCAAAACATAAGACTATTTTACTCGTCGCTTAAGGTTTGTTTTTTAGGTTGACGGGCCACAATCATCGTCAGCTAAAATAAAACCACAAGAGAATCTCTAAAATCAAAACAGACTTGTCTTGTTATGTAATAATAATAATATTATAATATTACTTTCCTATTGTAAATACTAACAAGTTCGTTAGAAACTAAACGAAAACGAAAATTACTAAACTTATTATTCTCGTGCAGTCCGTGCTGAAAACGTTTACAAAGCACTATTAGTCGTTACCCACTGCCAAGACTTAGCTTATAACACTAACTTGCATAAATCACTAATTTACACTTGCACTGTATTCCTCATGCGATTCGACTTGAACAAACGGGAACAGAAAAAGTAATGCGGAATGGTCGTAAATAGTGCGTAGGGGTAGTAAGTGTAAACGTGTTAATGTGAACAAGTCGTGGGCGTGTACACGTTTACCGATTTTCCGTGATCAGTAAACGATACGTATTTTAATGCTATTTTTATGTGGCCTACTTATCAGAGTCAATATGGACTCAGGAAGGGCTCTTGATTGCTGGCGGGGGGCAATTATTATGCAGTGAACGTGTAATGATCAGTAAAGATACTATGAACAATGTGCTTTGTTTTTTGCCCCTCCTGTAGTATTACGCGTGTACACGCGTTGGTGGACGAGGTATAAATGTTTTGTGAAAAACATGCTTTTTGACATCCTTAGTGTATACCGAAGGGTAGATTAAACAGCAACTGTATAGTGAGTTACTATACCAGGCGCGGTTTTATGTAGCAGCCTGAATAGGCCCTGGACCTCAATAAAATGTTCTAATCATTACTTTGTTTTGGCGTACATTCATTCATGTATATTCATTTAATTAAACCAAGCAGTGGACTCTTTGGCCCTGTCGGTAAATTGTATTGTCGGTACATTATCCGTCAAACAAGCTAATTACCCCAGAAATCATGTATGTGTGCACGTGTGACACATCAGTCAATCTAAAAGGGTCACATATAGTTATAATCTACTTGATAAGTGCGTGTGTGCATTCACACTGTTCTGTGCAAAACAAAACAAATGGAATACTTGTATAGTTCGAATGAAGTAAGTAGGCAATCGTAAATTTCATTTTAAGCAGATAGCAATAGAATGAAAAGTAGTAGTGGTAGAAGAGTTTCCACCTTCTAAACAAGCTATCTGTAGACTGTAGTATTTTGTTGTGTGTTGATTAGCATGTGTTGAAGTGATTGGAAATACCTGTGTTAAGTCAAAGTGGTCGAGATTCGCTTGCATTAGCGGATAGCTGTATGTGCATACTGTGCCTTAAGCGCATAGCCAGCAGAGACGGTACTACGGCGCAGTCTCTCAAACAACGCTACAATCAATGCGACGAACTTTACGTAAACGAAAACTGAAACACACAGTTTTGTAGCCAATGAATAGGTCTTTCTACTGGTGTAATTCATTATTTTCTTATTTTTTGTTTGTAGCTTGTGATCGAGTTGGAAAACGGGCAGAACGATTTGTTTCGATTTTCTTTGCCATTTATTTAATGTATTATGTATAAAATAATACAAATATTAACTTATTTGAATTAATATGTAAATATATTATGTGTGTACACATTATAAGTGGAAAATCAGGCATATAAGTGTGTAACTTCCAAAGTTATTACAGAAAACATGCATCAGCCTAAAAAATCAAAATTTGGTGTTTGATAATTTTTTTGGTAGTGTTTCGACACGGTTTTTTGTGAAACATTTTTACCGAAGTATCATGGAACTGTTAAGAACATATTCTGAAAATTTCAGCTGGTTATCTTTCCAACGCCACAAAAGTACTCCAGACGGCTCTCTTCACTTCGGTCGCATACGGAAATGAACATGGCATTAATAAAATGTGTTGGTTTTCCTAACCAAGACAAAAACATGTTGACATTGGAAACCATGATGCTGGAATCATGGAATTATGAAGCAAATTAACTTTGTATTCTACAACCAAGGCATGCATGTTGTTGTATTTGCATAATATTCAGAGATGGGCAGTTTCTAAAATACGTATTTGATATGCATTGGTATTTTGTATCTTGTATTTCAAAATACTCAACTTTGCAGTATCTTGGTATTAAAAATACTCAACATACATTGTATGCATGGGTTGCTTAATCCAACAAATTAAGCCCTAAAAAGTAGACAATAAGTACAATTATTTTTAATATTTAAAAAATACCCTTTACATACGCATGGACCAATTCCTCCTCGCAACAAATCACCGCCTCAAAGGGTGCGTATTGTTATTATTTATTATTATTATTATTATTATTATTATTATTATTATTACTATTATTATTTATTATTATTATTATTATTATTATTATTATTATTATTATTATTATTATTATTATTATTATTATTATTATTATTATTATTATTACTATTATTATTTATTATTATTATTATTATTATTATTATTATTATTATTATTATTAATATTATTATTATTATTTTTATTTTTCAATTATTAAAGTAAATTATGTGAAAATCATATATATTGATTTACTAATTTAACCTGGTACTATGATTTCCAGTAATATATATTTTGTATTTTGAGTATTTTTAAAATACATTTGTAGGTATATTTGTATTTTAAAATTTAAATACAAAATTGCCAATGTATTTGTAACTTGTATTGAAAAATACTGTGTTCTAAAGTATTTTGTATTTCAAATAGATTTTTTTGAGTAGTTTGCCCATCTCTGTGCATATTGTTCCGCATACTGTTGACAGATTGCAAAATATTCGTTCCCGTTTGGAAAAAGTAGGATTAAATCTAAATGACGTTGTGAAGGATATATTTAAAAGACTTTTCAAACAAAGACTTTCATTTAAATATTTTTCAGTAGCTGCAGCTGTTTTGCGTAAACAAACATTAATTTATATCAGAAAATACTGTATATTCATACAGCATTTTAGCAAACATAAAATTGTTTGAAATGCTGCCCAAGTACATGATATCTAACATCATTGATGGAAAACACGTTTTTTTCTTGATAACAAAATTATTCTTACAGAATGTTTTGGTTTATACTTTATTTTCATTGGGGCACTTTAATTTTGCAGCACACTGCTAAGGAGCAAATGTTATGGAAGTATCATCTAGATTCTAGGTATAGTATTTGGTTTGGATTATTCATCAAGTGCGTATGTAACGCAGAGCGCAATATATAATTAGTGCTACTCAATGTCGGGGTAATAGCCATGACTACAGGTTGTAATATCATATCTGATACTGTTGAGGTCTGAGAATAGAACCTGGACACATAGCGTGAGACAAAATGGTACAGTAAGTTAAACTCATAAGTTACATTTTTTAGTAAACGAACCATGTTCGGCGCTCTTTTAGGCATTTACGAGGTGTAAAATGTTTTAAACAGCTCCTTGAAAAGCTGTACGTACTCCGGAAATGTTCGCTTCTAAACTACTTTTTTTACTGCTATGTTGCAGTTGTTGCTAACGAAACATCGATCGACTGTTTCTAGAGTTCTAGACGCGCTGGGTTGAGTCGACGCCGGAAGATATTGACCGCAAGCCTAATCCTCTTAGTCGATTTGATGAATGGGACGGTCGAAAAGCCTTCTCTCAAAAGTAAATTCCAAGAATAATTTTGCAGGTGTGCTTATTATTCTCTCCCCAGCTCTGCATGTTCGAGTGATCTTTCATCGCGATCAAGATAATGTGTACAAAGAGGCCTCATTATACAAAAACGAGACTATATTTGATTTATTTATGGATTTAGGGCGCTTTGAATGGCGAAGGTTATTCGCGCCTAAACAAGAAAAGCAAACGTTTTGAGCGATTGGAATTTCAGGGTTATCCAAGGACAAGCACGAGAGCGTGGAAACATAATCACTACACAAAATGGGACCCTGTAATCTGTCCCCCGGTAAACTGACCGAGCGATATACTGGGGGGGGGGGGGGGGGCTACATCTTCATACCTCTTTCAGTAGCATATACTTGGGGAAGTTCATTTAAAAAAAGAACTTTTAGAAAGTTCAGTTTACCCTCCAAAAAAAGAACTTTATAAAAGTTTAAGGTCACTTTTGGAAATTATGCAGTTCAAGCTCACTCCACAAAATGAACTTGCTTTTTAAGAGTTCATTTCGATTATTTATTACATAAAATATTAAATGGTCCATGCCACGTTTAATTTAAAATATAAAATAATCTGCGGACCGCCTACGAGTGCTGATGCAAAAACACAAATCAGGCTATGTAGCAGCCCATTATGTCTAGGCGGCTTGCCAGCTCTGTACTACCTTCTGTACTACTACTTTCTACTAGTGTACTACCTTCTGGTTTAGTACTTTAATTCATTCCAGATCATAAGGACATATGTAAGGGTTAGTCAGCGAGGACAAACAGAGCCCCATATCATGCTGGAAGCAGCTCAACAAGTCGTCAATCACATAGATATAACTAATATTTCATGGTGACTGGATTTTTTAAATTTTCATCTAATGTTTTTCTTCAATTTGAAGCCTTAGCATAATAAAACATGATACTACATTCGTTGACACTCTCTTTCACATAGGCCAACCATTCTCATGTACTGGGCCAACCAACCCCTGATATAGGGCAGGTTGGCCCATACACATCGTAAGTTAATTTTGCTGTTTATTATATGAAACAAAGTGAGTAAAATGTTGCAATTCTTTTTTTAAAGTGAATCACAGATTGAAGAAATGATAACAGAAAGAAACATTTATTTAATTAGATTCCTTGCTAAAATTCTAAATGTAAAAACGTGGCCACAACCAGCCCCGGTCTCCCCTACTTTCAGCCAAAGGTACTAACATTATAACTACGTTATTGCTTTCAGCACTGTCCCCCATGCTCTATCATGGGGAGAGTGCAAAAGATGCAAAAAGTGTATAGGTAAGTAAAACATTCAGCGATGAAAGTCGCCATGCATAGAACGTTAACGCTCTCAATCTCATTGGTGCTCAGTGATTTCGACCCGGGTATTTTATGAACCAATCACAGATTTTGACTTGTACAAAATTTAGATATTATGTTTGCGTTTTTATGTTCTACAGTAATGTTCAGGCCTACTGCGCAATGGAAATATGCGAACTTTACGACCGTTCAAAAGTTCACACAAATAATGAACATTTTCAAGTAAAAGTTCATACTTGCCAAAAATGAATGCGTTCGTTCAAAAGTTCATTATTCGAACGCGTTCATTTTGAAAGTTCCTTCCCTAAAAATGTTCAGTAGTCATGGTGACTCGCCCCCCCCCCCCCCCCCCCCCCACACAAAAATAGACGCGCCTGCAACTCGGAAAAATCAACTAGACATATTTAAAACAACTGTGAATTTGGGGGGGGGGGGGGGGGGGGGGGGTTCAGGGAAGTACTTTAGTGAAAAAGGGACCAGCACCAAAAGAACAAAAACAAATAAGCATCGCGTATTTCACTCTTCGGTATGTTCTTCGATGCTAAAAAGGCCGCTCCAAAGTTACTGTTTACTATTCCTAAGACAAGTAATCATCATGGAATTAACATTGTATTTCACTTCTTCCAATTGACATATACATAGTATACATATAGGAATCGTCAACATTGTACTTAAATAAGCAAGTAAAAATCTTCTTCCTAGTTCCTACGACGGGTTTCGAACGCGGGACCTTCTACATTAAAAGCAGGGATACTAATCGCGGCTACACGAACGAGCCGCATTATAATACTTATGAAATAATGAGCTAGTATAATAAAAATAAAAATAAAATAAATTCACATTTAGAGTTTACCCACTCAGTAACTAAGCTTCTCAAATTAAAGCCTACTCAATATATTAACTTTATTTATTTTATTTATTTAAATAGCGCTTCGTTTGATACATAATCATAATTTTTCACGCGGAGCTGTAAGCACGCAATCCAGTTTATGTGGAATTCGCATTTTGCACACCCTGCACGAAGGGTCGAGGGTGGGTGGGACCATACTTTAAAAGGAAAGGTTTGGGGTTTCGGTCGACCATAATTAGGCCTATCTCATGCACATATATAAAACAGGTATATGATCTTGCTACAATAAATTTGCTCGGCTAGACAAATCGAATTATAATTATTAAGAAAATCAGCTAAGCTATTTCTTTGGTAATTTTCATTTGTTAAGTCCATACCTATATTTTCAGGAAAATAATGAACTATTACATTACAATCAATCATCGGCGTAAGGCCTACATCAGAAGTACTGTACAAACCTAAACGTAAATATCGTTCACTATGCAGCATGAACACCTAGCTTTTCGGGTACATGCTAAAATAAAATAGTGTTATTTCGCCGATAGCTAATTAACAAAGTAATTAATGCACATTAGCGTAGCGTATTCACTAGGCAAACCATCCGCGTTGCTAGCTAACTCTGGCTATGACTAGCTCTGACTACTTCGAGCCATCTCTAGCTAGTCCTCGCCGTCTGGCTACGACTAGCAATTACTCTAGCTGTGGCTAGCTGTGGCTAGTTCTAGCCACCTCTAGCTAGTCCTCGCTGTCTGGCTACGACTAGCTAACTCTAGCTGTGGCTAGCTGTGGCTAGTTCTAGCCATCTGTAGCTAGTCCTCGCTGTCTGGCTACGACTAGCTAACTCTAGCTGTGGCTAGCTGTGGCTAGTTCTAGCCATCTCTAGCTAGTCCTCGCTGTCTGGCTACGACTAGCTAACTCTAGCTGTGGCTAGCTGTGGCTAGTTCTAGCCATCTCTAGCTGTTCCTTGCTGTCTGGCTACGACTAGCTGACTCTAGCTTTGGCTAGCTGTGGCTAGTTCTAGCCATCTCTAGCTGATCCTTGCTGTCTGGCTACGACTAGCTAACTCTAGCCGTGGCTAGCTGTGGCTAGGTCTAGCCATCTCTAGCTAGTCCTTGCTGTCTGGCTACGACTAGCTGACTCTAGCTATGGCTAGCTGTGGCTAGTTCTAGCCATCTCTAGCTAATCCTCGCTGTCTGGCTACGACTAGATAACTCTAGCCGTGGCTAGCTGTGGCTACGTCTAGCCATCTCTAGCTAGTCCTGGCTATCTTGCTACGACTAGCTAACTCTAGCCGTGGCTAGGTGTGGCTAGGTCTAGCCATCTCTAGCTAGTCCTGGCTATCTGGCTACGACTTGCTAACTCTAGCCGTGGCTAGCTGTGGCTAGGTCTAGCCATCTCTAGCTGTTCCTTGCTGTCTGGCTACGACTAGCTGACTAGCTTTGGCTAGCTGTGGCTAGTTCTAGCCATCTCTAGCTGATCCTTGCTGTCTGGCTACGACTAGCTAACTCTAGCCGTGGCTAGCTGTGGCTAGGTCTAGCCATCTCTAGCTAGTCCTTGCTGTCTGGCTACGACTAGCTGACTCTAGCTTTGGCTAGCTGTGGCTAGTTCTAGCCATCTCTAGCTAATCCTCGCTGTCTGGCTACGACTAGCTAACTCTAGCCGTGGCTAGCTGTGGCTAGGTCTAGCCATCTCTAGCTAGTCCTGGCTATCTTGCTAAGACTAGCTAACTCTAGCCGTGGCTAGGTGTGGCTAGGTCTAGCCATCTCTAGCTAGTCCTGGCTATCTGGCTACGACTTGCTAACTCTAGCCGTGGCTAGCTGTGGCTAGGTCTAGCCATCTCTAGCTGATCCTCGCTGTCTGGCTACGACTAGCTAACTCTAGCCGTGGCTAGCTGTGGCTAGGTCTAGCCATCTCTAGCTAGTCCTGGCTATCTGGCTAAGACTAGCTAACTCTAGCCGTGGCTAGCTGTGGCTAGGTCTAGCCATCTCTAGCTAGTCGTAGCTGTCTGGCTACGACTAGCTAACTCTAGCCGTGGCTAGATCTAGCCATCTCTAGCTAGTCCTCGCTGTCTGGCTACGACTAGCTAACTCTAGCTGTGGCTAGCTGTGGCTAGCTGTGGCTAGTTCTAGCCATCTCTAGCTAGTCCTCGCTGTCTGGCTACGACTAGCTAACTCTAGCTGTGGCTAGCTGTGGCTAGTTCTAGCCATCTCTAGCTAGTCCTCGCTGTCTGGCTACGACTAGCTAACTCTAGCTGTGGCTAGCTGTGGCTAGTTCTAGCCATCTCTAGCTAGTCCTCGCTATCTGGCTACGACTTGCTAACTCTAGCCGTGGCTAGCTGTGGCTAGGTCGAGCCATCTCTAGCTAGTCCTCGCTGTCTGGCTACGACTAGCTAACTCTAGCTGTGGCTAGCTGTGGCTAGTTAAAGCCACCTCTAGCAAGTCCTTGCTGTCTGGCTACGACTAGCTAACTCTAGCTGTGGCTAGCTGTGGCTAGATCTAGCCATCTCTAGTTGATCCTCGCTGTCTGGCTACGACTAGCTTACTCTAGCGGTGGCTAGCTGTGGCTAGTTCTAGCCATCTCTAGCTGATCCTCGCTGTCTGGCTACGACTAGCTGACTCTAGCTTTGGCTAGCTGTGGCTAGATCTAGCCATCTCTAGCTGATCCTCGCTGTCTGGCTACACCTAGCTTACTCTAGCCGTGGCTAGCTGTGGCTAGGTCTAGCCATCTCTAGCTAGTCCTTGCTGTCTGGCTACGACTAGCTGAATCTAGCTTTGGCAAGCTGTGGCTAGTTCTAGGCATCTCTAGCTAATCCTCGCTGTCTGGCTACGACTAGCTAACTCTAGCCGTGGCTAGCTGTGGCTAGGTCTAGCCATCTCTAGCTAGTCCTGGCTATCTTGCTACGACTAGCTAACTCTAGCCGTGGCTAGGTGTGGCTAGGTCTAGCCATCTCTAGCTAGGCCTGGCTATCTGGCTACGACTAGCTTACTCTAGCCGTGGCTAGCTGTGGCTAGGTCTAGCCATCTCTAGCTGATCCTCGCTGTCTGGCTACGACTAGCTAACTCTAGCCGTGGCTAGCTGTGGCTAGGTCTAGCCATCTCTAGCTAGTCCTAGCTATCTGGCTAAGACTAGCTAACTCTAGCCGTGGCCATCTCTAGCTAGTCGTGGCTGTCTGGCTACGACTAGCTAACTCTAGCCGTGGCTAGATCTAGCCATCTCTAGCTAGTCCTCGCTGTCTGGCTACGACTAGCTTACTCTAGCTGTGGCTAGCTGTGGCTAGTTCTAGCCATCTCTAGCTAGTCCTCGCTGTCTGGCTACGACTAGCTAACTCTAGCTGTGGCTAGCTGTGGCTAGTTCTAGCCATCTCTAGCTAGTCCTCGCTGTCTGGCTACGACTAGCTAACTCTAGCTGTGGCTAGCTGTGGCTAGTTCTAGCCATCTCTAGCTAGTCCTCGCTGTCTGGCTACGACTTGCTAACTCTAGCCGTGGCTAGCTGTGGCTAGGTCGAGCCATCTCTAGCTAGCCCTCGCTGTCTGGCTACGACTAGCTGACTCTAGCTTTGGCTAGCTGTGGCTAGTTCTAGCCATCTCTAGCTAATCCTCGCTGTCTGGCTACGACTAGCTAACTCTATCCGTGGCTAGCTGTGGCTAGGTCTAGCCATCTCTAGCTAGTCCTCGCTGTCTGGCTACGACTAGCTAACTCTAGCCGTGGCTAGCTGTGGCTAGGTCTAGCCATCTCTAGCTAGTCCTCGCTGTCTGGCTACGACTAGCTAACTCTAGCTATGGCTAGCTGTGGCTAGTTCTAGCCATCTCTAGCTGATCCTCGCTGTCTGGCTACAACAAGCTAACTCTAGCCGTGGCTAGCTGTGGCTAGTTCTAGCCACCTCTAGCTAGTCCTTGCTGTCTGGCTACGACTAGCTAACTCTAGCTGTGGCTAGCTGTGGCTAGTTCTAGCCATCTCTAGCTGATCCTCGCGGTCTGGCTACGACTAGCTAACTCTAGCTGTGGCTAGCTGTGGCTAGATCTAGCCATCTCTAGCTAGTCCTCGCTGTCTGGCTACGACTAGCTGACTCTAGCTTTGGCTAGCTGTGGCTAGTTCTAGCCATCTCTAGCTGATCCTCGCTGTCTGGCTTCGACTAGCTAACTCTAGCCGTGGCTAGCTGTGGCTAGGTCTAGCCATCTCTAGCTAGTCCTGCTTGTCTGGCTACGACTAGCTTACTCTAGCCGTGGCTAGCGGTGGCTAGGTCTAGCCATCTCTAGCTAGTTCTGGCTGTCTGGCTACGACTAGCTAACTCTAGCCGTGGCTAGCTGTGGCTAGATCTAGCCATCTCTAGCTAGTCCTCGCTGTCTGGCTACGACTAGCTTACTCTAGCTGTGGCTAGCTGTGGCTAGATCTAGCCATCTCTAGCTACTCCTCGCTGTCTGGCTACGACTAGCTAACTCTAGCTGTGGCTAGCTGTGGCTAGATCTAGCCATCTCTAGTTGATCCTCGCTGTCTGGCTACGACTAGCTGACTCTAGCTGTGGCTGGCTGTGGTTAGATCTAGCCATCTCTAGCTAGTCCTCGCTGTCTCGCTATTACAAGCTTGCTCTAGCTATGACTAGCCTAGCTGCCTCTGGCTCGATCTAGCTTGTTCTAGCTATTACTGTCTTTCCCCTGCTAATTCTAGCTGTGTCTTGCGAGTTCTTATCTATGTTGGTCTAGCTACCTCTAGCCTGACTTTTTATCGCTAGCCATTGCTAGCAATGTCAAGCCAAAATTTAAGCTAGAATAGGCTAGAACATGGCTAGAATTTTAACCAGGGTTGTTTAACAATAATAATAATTATTATTATTGTATACTAGTTACTATTCATAGACTGATTAGTAAAACTCACGTTTGCTAGAAGTTCTCTTCATCTTCATCATCGTCGTCTTCATCCTCATCTCCCGTGTTGTCGGTATTCAAGCACTCTTGTTCCTCGTCTTCAGTAGAGCAGCCACAAAGCTCGGTGTACCTCATGTTATTTGCTTTGCAGCTGCATCTTGACGCACACCTTGATTTTAAGCAGTTGCACTTAAGTAGTTGAATGACGGCAGCCGGTACAGGTTCGAGGGTTGTAATGACTGCCACATACTCGTTGCTCTTAAGTAGCCATCCGTAGTCTTCGGGTAATAAGTTGATAGGGTTGGCAACCTGGTCATTATGCCACACCCAGCATTGATGGTGAGCACCTAGTATAGCTTGGAGATATGCGACTTTGCTGGGTGGAAGCTTTTGGTGGGTGCTTGGCAAGACTTTTTGTGAAACATGCGCAATCGAAGGTCAGACACTGATCTCAGTTTAGTGAATGGACAGAACAGTTTGCAAACAAACTTCTCTAGACCACTAATCACGGAGTCTTTTAGAGCAACAGTTAAACCTAGTTCTTTAAATGCTGAAAATATTTCATGGTCGGATTCTCTGAAAGCTTTCCAGCACGACAGCTGCCCCTTTCCTGAAAATCCCCCAGTGTTGTCGGAACCACTGAAAGCGTGAAATCCAGTTAGTCCTGAAACTTGATTGTGCCCAAGTGTGTTGTATAGTGACCCAAGTGCTATCCTTCTATTATTTCCCCTTTTTTACCTGTAATGAACACAGTATTTTTACAGAGATCGGTGTAACGTCGCAGTACCAGGTTAAGAACATCTGTATCTGGGAAAAAAAAAGATATTTGAGTAGCTCCTCGTTTTGTCGCATCTACTGCATGAAGCAACATCCTAGTATCGGTTTCTTCCTGTTCACTATTTAAGTGTGATAGAAGTGTTTTTGTACTAATAGTCTTGTCACTCCATGCGACAACTGTTTGTCGCTCCATTGCCTGTGAGGCTCGAATTATCTTCTGTGAAAAATATTCTGTCAGCTCATACTTGGTTTTGGTGTGACCAAGTAGTTGTGACATGCTCAAGTGCCCGATTGGCGTGTTGTCTGTAATACGATAAGCTACAGCAGCTTTTCCTCCTTGCAAGTCTTTCGAGTAGCCGATTTTAATGAAACAGGAATGTCATATCTATCAAATACCACGCGGACCTCTGAAAACTCACTATAACTGTTGTCAATGCGCATGACAAGAAGATTGGCTAGATCCTCAAAAGTGCTGGTGTGTGGAAGAATCCAACCATGAAATATTTTCAGCATTTAAAGAACTAGGTTTAACTGTTGCTCTAAAAGACTCCGTGATAAGTGGTCTAGAGAAGTTTGTTTGCAAACTGTAGGCCTACTGTCCATTCACTAAACTGAGATCAGTGTCTGACCTTCGATGGCGCATGTTTCACAAAAAGTCTTGCCAAGCACCCACCAAAAGCTTCCCCCAGCAAAGTCGCATATCTCCAAGCCATACTAGGTGCTCACCATCAATGCCGGGTGTGGCATAATGACCAGGTTGCCAACCCTATCAACTTATTACCCGAAGACTGCGGATGGCTACTTAAGAGCAACGAGTATGTGGCAGTCATGACAACCCTCGAACCTGTACCGGCTGCCGTCATTCAACTACTTAAGTGCAACTGCTTAAAATCAAGGTGTGCGTCAAGATGCAGCTGCAAAGCAAATAACATGAGGTGCACCGAGCTTTGTGGCTGCTCTACTGAAGACGAGGAACAAGAGTGCTTGAATACCGACAAAACGGGAGATGAGGATGAAGACGATGATGATGATGATGAAGAGAACTTCTAGCAAACGTGAGTTTTACTAATCAGTCTATGAATAGTAACTAGTATACAATAATAATAATTATTATTATTGTTGAACAACAGATATCCATGGGTATGTTGGGATGACTACGATTATTAAGTCCTTCACAGTGATACAATTATAACTCCGAAATAGTAATAAATAGATATTACGATGAGGGATGCCCTGCATTTCATATACACATCTAATTATTATTTTTTGTTAGCAATGTCTCCCTTCAATATTACATGATTACCCTATTGGTATATATCAATCGATTTGTTTTTAAATTCTCTATAATATTGTTATCTTGATATTTTCTGTGATATGAACCGTTCAAACGTTATTAATGAAAACGTGTATGACGTTACGACGCTCCTGGCGCCCTCTGCAGCGTGCCACGATGTGCCAAGTAGATGCAAAATACTCAAATAGTATTTCGTAATAGAATTGTTCCCTTGACATTTTCTGTGACATGAACCGTTCAAACGTTATTAATTAAAACGTGTCTATGACGTCATGACACTCCTGGCGCCCTTTTCAGCGTGCCAGGATGTGCCAGGTAAGTGAAAAATACTCGTATAGTATTTTATAGTAGAATTGTACCCTACATATTTTCTGTGACATGAACCGTTCAAACGTTATTAGTTCAAACGTGTATATGACGTCACGACGCTCCTGGCGCCCTCTACAGCCCGCCAGAATGTGGCAGATAGGTTATAAATTCTTGTCTAGTATGACATCATAAAATTGTCCTCTTGATATTTTCTGTGACATAAACCGTTCAAAAGTTATTAATTAAAACGTGTCTATGACGTCACGACGCTCCTGGCGCCCACTGCAGCGTGCCAGGATCTGCCAGGTAGGTGCAAAATACTCGTATTGTATGCCGTAACAGAATACCGTTTACCGCAATACTCTTCCACGAAAGGCGCACGAGATACCTTTTGCTCCTTTACTATATGAAGGTATGAAGAAGGAACAGCTACGGACGACGTACCTAATGTCATTTGCTTTGTCTGTCTGCATATTTTCGTACCCTAAAGGCACAGGGAACGCATATGACCACTCTGAAAGATACCGAGTAATGTTTTCAGTGTCAATGTTTCTTGATATCGGTAATAAATTTTCATAAATAATATTACAGGGTAAATCAGCCGAACACGGGCGTCACATGTTAGAAAAAACACCGCCATAGTCGCGTGCCAGAATTCAGCCGCTAGGTTCGCTAGCTAAGCGAAAAATGACGTCACGCTAGATTCGCTAACCAAGAATATTGGAACGGAAAGATGGACGAGCGAGAATTTGTGCTAACAGCTGCAGCGGTTATTTTAAATAGTTGTACTATTGCCGAATCATCGTCCAGTGAATCATCATCCTAGGCCTAGGTTATGGCTGGTATGGGCACTAGGATAAGCCCCCATAGAGAGTAGGCCCTAGGCCTAGGCCATGTGGCTGGCCGCTGGAGGTTATGTTTAGTAGTATAATCTTTATTTTAGCAGTTTTGCTATTTACATAATACAATATGTGTATAAAATACACAATACATACATCACAACCATTTCATTCACAATACATAGTATGACTAATATTAATATACAAACTGTAAGCCTAGTCTATTTATTCTACACAAAAACATATTATTTTATTTAATTATCCCAGAAACCTTGATTTTCATGGGGAAGTGGGATAATTTTCTTTTCTTTTACTAACTTGCAACAAGCTCTTCTAAATTTATTAGGACAATTGTAATTTCTTATTTCAGAGGGAATTCTATTGTAAATTTTTATTCCTTTACTAAAGATTATATTATCCCCAAACTTGGTATAACTTCTATCAATTTGGATTTTATTGTTCACTGTTGATCTTGTATAATGCAAGTTTTTCACATCACACCTTTTTATTTCTCTAACCAAATAATTTGGTTATGAAGAAGTTATGATGGCCTAGACGCCTACATTTTAATATGACAGGCCTAGCTTGAATCATATTTGAGCTCTCTGGATCACCTTGAATGATTTTATTGGCCGTCTCCTTGTCAATGGAAAGTACCATGTCGACATCTTTATAGTTGACTTGCAACTCGACAATCTCCAAATCCAAATCTGACGCCATTTCTCGCGGTTGTTAGCAGGTTAGCGGTCTTCTTCTTGGCTAGAAGCGCTAGCTCAGCAACGCTAGAATACTGAACTTTGGAACGGCTTGCTAGACCATAGCCCACTTTGCTGCTTGAAATAGGAACGCTTCGCTAACGTAGCGAACCTAGCGGCTGAATTCTGGCACGCGACTAACTCAACTCCTGTCAAACACAAAACGGCAATAAAAACAACAGCCAAAGCAACAGACCATCAAATGACAAAGAAACACATCAAGTATCCTAGCAACACACAGAAGTCAAAGCTTAATTGATGGTAGGCCTAGTATTTTTAAGTCACGGCCTACCAAAGCTAGTATTTTCTAACACCGCCTTGCCAATCAGTGTATTTTCTCTCTGACAGGTATAGTGCGCGGATGAGCACTGCGTAAACGTCCACATATCACTACGCCAGCCAGAGTAATTAGTTGTGACGCCACAACCTTCTTTGTTACGGCGTCCGGCCTATACATACATTTGTTTTCATACATGTATACATACATATACATACATTATACATACACTGTGAAACAAAATTAAATGCTGCCGTGGAGAATGAAGGGAAGTTTGACACAGTTCAGCATGTGTTGAGTGACAATACCTCCACAATACTCGCTTGGAAGAGTTTAAGGTAAAATAACTATTAATAAATAGCCCTGTGTTGCACTGTCAGTGTCGGTTCGATGCCATTTTGGTGTCTGCTTTCAATTTGAATAGGGTTGCGCTGAATAAATAAAAAAAAAAAATCACATTTAGAGTCTACCCACTCAGTAACTAAACGGATTTGCAGTGGGGGACTATAATTTAAAGTGACTAAACCAACCCTGTAGGCTTCGAACACCATCGACGAGTGAGCGATAACCAATCAAAGATCGATATTTCAAATACGAAACATATGAATCAGTGATTGGACAGTGCGAACACCTGCGGACAAATGCCAGAATCAACAAGGCCGATTCAGAACAACTTTGAATTTATTGAGTGCTTCGTTGCTAGGATGGCTCCAAAGTCACCGTTTACTTATTCCTAAGCCAAGAAGTAATGGAATTGAATCCACATTATAAGTTAAAAAACTTCTGCCTGAAGCGGGATTTGAACCCGGGACCTTTTGCATTGGAAGCAGGGATGCTAACCACTGGACCAACGAGCCACCCGTAACGCGCGTGTACCCCCTTGCCTGTAGGATGTTGCTCACGACCGTGATCTTGAGCTTGGCGTTGGTCAGCTTGCGTACGTAGCCGTCGAGGTTCAGCGGACACTGCTGCGTCTCGGAGATCTTGCGGAGCTCCTCGGCCAGGCCCTCGATCTGTTGCCTCAGCTCCACCTGGCTGATTCTGTGGACAATATTCTTGTAGGCTAGGATACCCTGTCATAGGCCAAGTCATAGCCTACGGATTGGGTATTTGATTTTTAAGTTGAGCCAATTCATAGGCTTTAGTTCTAGCTAGGGATGTCAAAAAGCGTGTATTTCACTAAACGTGTACTCGCCGTCCACAAAAACGTGTACACGTTTACACGTTTACTTCTACAAGAAGTACAATCTGTGTTTACATTTTTATAGTATATAGTAAACCTGATACTCAATGGTCATTACATGTTCACTGCATAATAATGTACCCCCTCCAAGGAAATCAAGAGGCCTTACGGAATCCCCATTGACTCTGATATGTAGGCCTACGTAAAAAAACACTGCACGTCCTGAATATGGTTATAGTGTTAGGGCGGGGAGGGGGTAGGAGCCGAACCCGAGCGCCGAGCGGTCAGCGTCACACGGCTGCCGTGCCGTGGGTCGCTCGCTTCAGGCCGGACGTACACTGCATAGGGCAATTAATTACGTGAATCCACAGAAGAAGAATTTGTATTGAACTTGAAGATTAACTGTATTGTATTTAATATTTTAATATTAATACGACAATTTACCATTTATTGTCGATTTATTACATATAAATCGTTTACTTCTCAAGGAAAATCGGTAAACGTGTACACGCCTCACGGCGTGTACACGTTTACACGTTTACACGTACCATCCCTAGTTCTAGCTTAGTTAGTAGTTGTTAGTTTGTAATGTGTAGGCTACTTCACATACTTAGATGTATGTACGTTATGTATGTATTTTTATTTTTTCACAATTTAATCGTCCTGCCTCCTACAGCACAATTAACATAAAAACTGCCTACGCACAAATCCCTTGGGATTTTGTAGGCTTCCTACTGACTACGTTTATCAAGCGAGCCGAGCTCGTACTCGCCAGTCCGAACCGGATATAGTGCGTGCCGAATTTGCGTGATAAACAGCTAAGTTCGAACCCAACTCAGCGCGGGTAAGAAGCCGTGCCAGCACGCTTCATGCGATCTCAGATTTGCGTGGTAAACGTATGCGGGCCGAATTGAATCACGTGATCGAACTCACCGCCATGAAAAGTAAACGTTTCTAAAGCAATTGCGCGTCAGATATGGCGTCCACCAAGTAGGTGTTGACAAAGAATTGCGATTTCTGCTTCTAACTGTTTCACAGCCATCAGTTTTCTAAGAAAATTCGGGCGCCATGTAATTAATTTTCGTTCAACTTTAGCATATTCCATTTCGTAGGCCTAGACGTAACGGATGAGGTTATGTTCACTTCATTGCTGATGAGAGTCAGCTGTTACCTGCCAAGCCTCCGTTCAACCGAGCTGAGTGTGAACTGGGGGGTGCGATCTGAAATTGCGTGATAAACAAGTACCGTACCGAGACCATAGATTGAGTTCGATCTGAGTAGTACGAGCTCGGCTCGCTTGATAAACGTAGTCACTGTTTTCTTGTCTGTATTTAACTATTTATGTCTGTAAACTTATTACCATCAACAGTACGAATAAAATACATCTGAATCTAAAAAAAAAATACATCTGAATCTGGGTTAGAGTATGGCCTCATTACTTTGTTTTGTAGAGGCTAATTTGAAACATAAGATGACAGACACTTATCTGTGTTAGACAGCAATGTGCCTAGACTTGCATCTTCCTGTGGTGCTAGGTCTAGATCCTGGCAAGGCATAAATTACTATGTGTCCGGGACTAGCGACACTAGTGTTACCCAAAGTGAGGTTATGTTCGCACAATGACTTTTAAACTTTGGGTAAGTATTAAGAATTTAATTACCTTGTGGCTCGAACTCGCTCGTCCAGTTGGTCTATTGTTGGTTTTAAAAGACACATCAAACCCTCGGCTAAAGTATCTCTTGTTGGATTTTCACAGAAATCTTCAGTTTTGTCGTCAACTGACGTTGTTGTACTTTCTGTATCCAACTCCATGTTGTTGACTTGACCCACGTGATATTAGCACCCAACAGCCAACACCAGCGTGACTTTGAATTGAATTTGAATTGAAGGTTTTTCTTTTTATTGATATTTAACAAATACATGTTACAGCATGGATACTAGCCCCCAAAGAGCCTAAGCTCGCTATAAGGGGATTTTACATTATATTTGTCTATGATGGACGGAAATTGAAACTGAAAGTAGTAATAGGTAATGGATTTGGAAAATTTGGCGACGAATCTCGGGGTCCAAAAAAACCTCCCCAGAATCCGCTAGAAACTGCCAGAACAGTTTAGAACCGAACCGCTAGAAAGCGCTGTTTTCGTTTCCTTCATCGACTTCGTCCCGGTTCCGCCAATGAGGCAGGTTGCTACTTGATCTGTTTCGTTGTTTGAGTCGGGAAAACTGGGAAATCTCGTTTAATTTGTGATTGTGATTGACATGGTTTTGTGATAGTAACCTTTGTTTTACGTCGTGAATTTTCATCTATTTACGTTATTTCAACTAGCATTCGCAAAGGTGAGTGACATGACATACCAATATTGTCTCTATTTCTTCATCGGTGTGGGTTGCAGCTGGTTACAACTAGCAGCATGGCGCGCGTTTGGCTGGTGGCGTACGTGAGAAATGTGCGGGCAATAACATCACGCCTTGTCTAGGCTGTTGATCTTGGCCATGAGCCAAAATGCCAGTTTCGATTAATTACAACCGAATCGTATTTCATTGAAAGTACTGCCTGGTGTGACCTTGTAAATGTATCTATATAATTAATTGCCATTGGCCTACCTACTAAAACTCGCTGGTTGCCTAGGGCCTATGTCCTATTCTCAACAACGCTTCTACGCTTCAACGCTTAAACCATTGATTCTTAAACGCTTCTTTTACCGGAGGGTTGGAGGGAAGGACTTGTAGTGCCAATACATAAGGGGGGGATAGAAGTCAAGTAGGGAATTACAGACCTGTTTTAATGATTAAGACTTAGGTTGGAATTCATAGTCGGCCCCTACACCTAGGGGCGCCCATTGTTACCAAGGTAACAATTGTTTGCATGTTATTTTCCATAAACAAAACAAATCCATAGCAACAATGGGTGCCCCTAGGTGTAGGGGCCGACTATGAATTCCAACCTAAGACAAACCTTAGTCACAGCCAATCAGAGCGCAGTATTCTCCCTCCCAGCCAATGAAAGAAGCCTGTGGCTTTCTTAATCATTAAACCATAGTACTAGTAAAGATTGTGAATGCACCTTTAGGGAGGTGTTGGAGGGGGAGGGATGGTTGGTAGATAGCCAGCATGGGTTTAGGGAGGGGTATTCTTGCGAGACGCAATTGATAGGTCTTGTTCAGGACATAGGGGAGGCTCTAGATTTAAGGAGGATTCCTTGATTTTGAAAAGGCTTTTGATAAGTGTCTCATGGGATTTTGATGAGGAAGGTTGATAGTGTGATTGCAGATAAAGGGGTTGTAAGGTGGATGGGAGATTTTCTAGCAAATAGGTCGCAGAGGGTAAGGGTGGGGGATAGCGTATCAACAACTATCGAATTTACTTCGGGGGTGCCGCAGGGGTCGGTGCTGGGTCCACTGTTATTTATAATGTTTATTAATGATAAAGGAAGGGATATTGAGTCAAGATTAAGGTTGTTTGCTGATGATTGCGTCTTGTATAGGGTGATTAAGGGGGTGAAGGATGCTAAGTTGTTGCAGGATGATTTGAGCAGGATAGAGGAGTGGGTTGATGTTAATAGGATGGTATTAAGCCAAATGTGGGCATATGATAAAAAAAAAGGATGGGTTTGAATGCGGGAAAGTGTAAAGTGGTTGGGTTCACGCGTAAATTAAAAGGGGATGCGAGAGAGTATTTTCTTGAGGGGGTAGTTCTAGAAAAGGTAAAGAAGTATAAGTATTTGGGAATTGTATTGGCCGAAGATTTGGGATGGGGGGACCAGGTGCAGGAAAGTGTAAGAAGGAAATATACATATTTTACCGTCTGAGGCACATACTGAGCTTTCCTATACTAAAAATTGTTTACACATCCATAGTCCAATCGGTTTTAGCGTATGGAATCATTGGATGGGGAGCTTTACTAAAAACTCACTTGTCCGCACTTAGCATCTCTCAAAAATACATCTTAAAAGTTATGTCAAAAAAACCTAAAGACTTCTCCACAGATGCACTGTTTACTCTGACAGATGTGCTGGATATACGCCAACTCTATATCAAAACTGTTCTAGTGTACATATTTAATAATCAACATAAATTCACCTCTTTAGCCCAGTCATATAAAACACACAACTACATATCATCAACTAGACAACAATATAACCAAAATTTAGTAATACCACGAAAGAGGACACAACTGGGACAAAGACATTTTAGTTATATTGGCCCACGCAGTTTTAACCTGCTAGACAATGTAACAAAAACTTCAACCTCGCTATATCAATTTAAACATAGAGTAAAAGACTGGCTTAAAATCAAAGATAGAAGATACTTTGAAAATATTATAAACTTATTAGCTGACCCTTAAGTAGATGTAAGCAAACTCCATTATAACTGAGACTGAGAATTGATAATGTATCATTATCCAATTATTATTAATATTATTATTTTATGTTGTTCTCAATATTTTTCTGTAGGCCTATTCTCATTTTATGACTATCTATATTTGCATATTTGCATATTCACATATTATCTTATTTTTACTTTGTACCGTATTCTTACTTCTTATTTTTATACAGTGAAACTTCTTTATAACAAACGTCTTTATAACAAAATGTCCCAAAGGCTCTTCATGTTAAGGTGCCATCTGTGTAAAGATATTTTCTTTACAACAAAATAATAATCTGGTCGATCCCAAAGAGTTCGTTGCAAAGAGGTTTTACTGTATATCACTGTATATCATTATTATTTTACTTCTAATTCATTTCATTTTGTGACTTTTCCCTTTTGTACTTGATTCTTATTTCAACAAATTCTGAGTTTATGATTACGATATTATATTTTTCCATATTCACATATCTTATTTTTTTCTTTGTATTCTTATTCCTTACTTTTATGTATCATCATTACTAGTCCATACTAGTTCATATATTGCATCATATTTTATTTTATATCATTGTACTTATATTTTTAAGTTGAGCCAATTCATAGGCTCTTTTAGCTTTAGTTCTAGCTTAGTTAGTAGTTGTTAGTTTGTATTGTGTACTTCACATACTTAGATGTATGTACGTTATGTATGTATTTTTATTTTCACAATTTAATCGTCCTGCCTCCTACAGCACAATTAACATAAAAACTGCCTACGCACAAATCCCTTGGGATTTTGTAGGCTTCCTACTGTTTTCTTGTTTGTATCTAACTATTTATGTCTGTAAAATTACCATCAACAGTACGAATAAAATACATCTGAATCTGAATCTGAATCGGATATAGAAACTTAGGGTTTGTTATGAGGAATTTGAAGGGAGCTAGTAGGGAGGTAAAGGATATGGCTTACAAGACAGTGGTACGGCCTATATTGGAATATGGTGGTGCGGTGTGGGATCCATATAGGCCTAGGAAGGGGGAGGTCATGCAATTAGAGAAGGTGCAGCGTAGGGCGGCAAGGAAGGTTTACAGGACAAGTTAGGAGATGGAGGTATGTGGAAAATAGGTTAGGGAATGTGGTAAGGGCTTATGATAGTGTTACAGCAATGGTGGGGGAACTGGGTTGGGAGTCCTTAGAGGAGAGACGGAGGAGTGATAGGATGTGTAATTTATATAGAGCAGCTAGGGGGAAAGGAGGGTGGGGGGAAATCCAGAGCAGGTTGCAAGAAGGAGTTTATAGAGGGAGTGGGGATCATAGGGGAGAGTGGGGTACAGTGGGACACGGGGCACAGTGGGACAGAGTCGGTATCTTGAAGGTTTGGGGTATTTTTTGTAAACAACATTTTTTTAGTGTTGGTATTTATGTTTTAGTAACATAAATATGAATTCACCTATTTTACAGCAGGATATGTTTATTTTGCGTCATAGAAACGGGAAAAATAAAATGTGTAATTTTCTTCTCCTGCGATGCCAAATTATAAAATTGTTCAACATATTTTGTGTTTTCATCATTCATTCAATGTTTTGTCTATATTTAATAATAAATAGGGTTGATGAAATTTACATAGGCTAATCACTTTTAAGTCACTTTTTATAAATGAACTTGCCTTGGGGCACAGTGGGACAAAATGTGTGGGGCACAGTGGGACAAAGTGCAAATGTACCTAAATGTGATGTCTGCATCAATTAACTTCTTTGGATGCTTACAAAAATCAAGAGAAGTGTTTTGGGGTAGAGAGTTTTTAAATGGATGCCATTTGTTGACAGAAGCACATGTTTGTTTAGCCGTTTAAGACATTCTACGGTGATGCTTGTAGATCTTGGCTTGTGGTAAATGCTGGAAAGAGCCTTACCATTTACAATCTAGCCTCCTTAGTAGGAAAGGCATACCCAAAAGCATTTACTCCTTCCAACATTGTTTTGGGATTCAGATCCACTGGCATATATCCACTGGAGAAACACACGTATGGAGAGGCTGATTTTATAGCTGCAGTTGTGACAGATCAACAATTTGTTACAGTAGAGATAGACCCCCAACCATCCACGTCTGCATCCACAGCTGTTGCTATAGTCTCTAGTAGACATATGCCTACTGCAGAAGACATATGCAATACGTCGGTTCATGAATCGAGTTTGCAAACTGGACTCGTCCCAGTTACCCCAGAAATGATTCTGCCATATCCAAAGGCTCTTCCAACCATTCGACAGAGCTCAAAATGTTCCTGTCGGAAGAAAAAAAGTGAAGTTCTTACTGACACCCCTGTAAAGAAGAGACTAGAACGAGAAGCGGAAGCTAGAAAAAAACCATTGAAGAGAGTGATCATTCCAAACCTCAAGAAGAAAAAATACGTCACTAAAAAGAAGAAAGAGGAGTCAACTTGCGATGAATCGGATATCCTAGAGTTGAGCAGTGATAACCAGAGTGACGTTGATACTTGCGATAGTCCTACATCTGATTTATCTGATGCTGAAGAGTTAAGTGCCATTTGTGATGGAGACTTCCTTCTTGTACAGATATGCAGTAAGAAAAGCAAACGATATTATGCTGCGGAAGTTGTCTCTCACTCCTCCGAAGATGGAGACTCGACATACCAAGTAAAATTCTTTGCAAGGAAGTTCCCAGGGTTTTACTTTAACCTCACTTATGAAGATGTGTGTGATGTTAGCGAGGAAGATGTTGTAAAAAGGTTACCAAAGCCTATTACACACAGAGGAACAGAAAGAACTCTCCGCAGCCTTACGTTCACTGTGGATTTGGCCGAGTTTGACAAACTCATCCACTAAAACAACATTACCATTCTTATTTTATTAATATTGACTTGTTCTACATGAAATAATCATTACAAGTTGTTATATCAATACAGAGGGCATAATTTTATGCAATTAAAACACAGTCCCACTGTGCCCCGTATTGTGTCCCACTGTGCCCCCGGGCATGGGGCACAGTGGGACAATTTTCCGTATTGCCGAAATTATTTTTTTGTAAATAAACTACTTATCCTAAAATTTGTGTTTTTATTTCTATATGTTGAAAAAAGCTTACCAAATATAACCACAAAGTTTAATTTTTTTTTAAATTCACCAGCCTTAACTAAAAATAGAAATGTGAAAATTGTCCCACTGTGCCCCACTCTCCCCTACTTGGAAGTTTCAGCGTCGGGTAGTGAGAAGTGATCTAGGTAGGTTTGGTTTTGTTGAGAGAACGGTAAGGGAATGGAATGAGTTACCCGAGGAGGTTGTTGAGTGCGAGTCAGTAAGGGAATTTAGAAATAGATTGACGAAAAGGAGGTGATGTGGGAGGGTGGGGAGGGGGGAGGTTTGGATAGGTTGCCACCGGGTAGTTGTGGCCCATTTGCAGCCTTCAAGTGTTTAATCTAATCTAATCTAATCTAATCTAATCTAGATATTGATAAAGTGATTCGATCCTGCCTTTGGTTTTGTCGATATTTGGAAGTGTTTCATGTATGATAAAAAACATTAATTTTGGGTTTCAAATAGGCACATTGAAATGGTAACGATTGTTATTTCTTTTATGAATAACGAATAACAGCTGCATAGTAATCGTAACAATTACAGTATTTAAAGGTTTGTAAATGAATCACTTATTCCCACCCGCGTGACGGAAGCATTACCGAAGATGTTGTGCAATGACCATACTGTACGACTACTTATTTAATTGATGGTAATAATAATTGTAAAGCTAAATAAATAGCTGGTGAAGCTAAATAAACACAATCTTTCACAAACTTAAAAAAAAAAAGTCACAAACTTGTCTCAGCCAATCAGAAGGCTTGATCGGTGACTCGTATGACAACAGTTCGTGTCTTGGTTCGATCGGTGAGTTAAATACGACAATCTTATATCTTGAAGCGTTGTCTTGAGCTGTCACGTGACACCCGTTGGTCGTGTTCGTTGTCTTGAGCTGTCACGTGACACCCGTTGGTCGTGTTCGTTGTCTTGAGCTGTCACGTGACACCCGTTGGTCGTGTTCGTTGTCTTGAGCTGTCACGTGACACCCGTTGGTCGTGTTCGTTGTCTTGAGCTGTCACGTGACACCCGTTGGTCGTGTTCGTTGTCTTGAGCTGTCACGTGACACCCGTTGGTCGTGTTCGTTGTCTTGAGCTGTCACGTGACACCCGTTGGTCGTGTTCGTTGTCTTGAGCGGTCACGTGACACCCGTTGGTCGTGTTCGTTGTCTTGAGCGGTCACGTGACACCCGTTGGTCGTGTTCGTTGTCTTGAGCTGTCACGTGACACCCGTTGGTCGTGTTCGTTGTCTTGAGCGGTCACGTGACACCCGTTGGTCGTGTTCGTTGTCTTGAGCTGTCACGTGACACCCGTTGGTCGTGTTCGTTGTCTTGAGCGGTCACGTGACACCCGTTGGTCGTGTTCGTTGTCTTGAGCGGTCACGTGACACCCGTTGGTCGTGTTTGTTGTCTTGAGCGGTCACGTGACACCCGTTGGTCGTGTTCGTTGTCTTGAGCGGTCACGTGACACCCGTTGGTCGTGTTCGTTGTCTTGAGCGGTCACGTGACACCCGTTGGTCGTGTTCGTTGTCTTGAGCGGTCACGTGACACCCGTTGGTCGTGTTCGTTGTCTTGAGCGGTCACGTGACACCCGTTGGTCGTGTTCGTTGTCTTGAGCGGTCACGTGACACCCGTTGGTCGTGTTCGCAGGAACGATGGACGCCGAGACGCCAACACGGAGACCTCAGCAGGATGAGCCGCTCTCGCTGGACGCCGCTACAGGTAGGTCACACGTCACACGTCACACGTGCACCATGCTCTCGTCTCACAGGAGTGATTCGTGGCCGACCTACGAGCCCCAATCTCAAAACAGGTCACGACGTCCTTGACGAAAGCATCTGTGTCTGACTCGAGCCGTAACAATAACTGAGAAGTTTTCGACGCAAACAGCTGGAAAAGCGTGAGAATTTGCGCCGTTTTCTTTTATGCCTATCTTAAAATGGCATACAATATTAAGTTTTTGCTGAACATAAATCAATTTATCTAAGCCTACGTAAATTGTACATAATATGTAATCAATTGTGCATCCTTTTTTCAAATATATTGTATTTGAAAAAAGGATGCACAATTGATTCTATTACGCCTATGATTTATAATACGTGACAGTTGTGGTTTGGCGTAAGTTTTACTCCGACAATTAGAAGGCTCGATCGTGGTGAGTCATACGACGACAGTTCGTGTCTCAGCCAATCAAAAGACTCGATCGGTGACGCATATGACAACAGTTAGTGTCTTGGTTGGATCGGTGAGTTATACGACAACAGTTCGTGTCTCAGCCAATCAGAAAGTTCGGTCGGTGAGCAGTGATGATTTCAGACATTTTTCCTAGGGGGGGCTGATCAAAATCTGGGGTGTTGCTAAATTAGTAACTCATTTTATGGCTTTTTTTTGACGCCGTGACAAAAGGCAGGGGTGGAGGGGGTTTTGATGCTATCCTTTCAGTTTTCGAATATGAGGTGATTCCTATTTGCCATTCTTACCTTTACCTAACATCGTTTAAATAGAAAATAAAATGTTGCAACATTTATGTAGATGAGTTTTTCGTGGAAATCAATTTATTTCCTAGTCCTATATGAGGTGGAAAAATCAGTGATGATTTCAGGCATATCCCCCCATAGGCATATTGTAAATGCCCCCCCCCCCCCCCCCCCCTAGCAGATTGAAAAAATCATATGAAGTAATGTAAATTTGCAACAAAAAAAAAGGCAAAATACAAGAAAATGAGGTATATTTTTCCACCTCATATAGGACTAGGAAATAAATCGATTTCCACGAAAAACTCATCTACATAAATGTTGCAACATTTTATTTTCTATTTAAACGATGTAACGTTTCGACCTCTTCGTCGAGTGGTGTTCTTACCCTGAGCAGGTGTTGTGACGTAGTAAAGGAGGAAGGGTTTAACTACAATTATGATAAACACAGACACGTGCGACAAACACAAGGTTTATTGTGTTAATGTGTGAAGGCAATGACATAGAAAATAATACACAAATATAGAAAGTAATACCATATAACAGTTCTAGAACTCCTCCCTTATGGCCATAAGTATGTCGTAAATGAACGATACCAATGTGATAATTGTTGTCCGCGTAGTACGGTGATGTTGAGTTGCAGGAGGTGTTACGCCGGACTGTGACTCCAATACGAGGGTCCACTTACGACGCCCGAACACTTGTTACACACAGTCCAACAATTACAACGCGCGTCCGTCGACTTACGACGTCCGAACACTTGTTACACACAGTCCAACAATTACAACGCGCGTCCGTCGACTTACGACGTCCGAACACTTGTTACAGTCAAACAACCAACGCGCGTCCGTCGACTAACGACGCCCGAACGCAACTTGTTATACACACAGTCAAACAACCAACGCGCGTCCGTCGACTAACGACGCCCGAACGCAACTTGTTATACACACAGTCAAACAACCAACGCGCGTCCGTCGACTAACGACGCCCGAACGCAACTTGTTATACACACAGTCAAACAACCAACGCGCGTCCGTCGGCTAACGACGCCCGAACGCAACTTGTTATACACCCAGTCAAACAACCAACGCGCGTCCGTCGACTAACGACGCCCGAACGCAACTTGTTATACACACAGTCAAACAACCAACGCGCGTCCGTCGGCTAACGACGCCCGAACGCAACTGCCGATGTCACCTCGAAAAAGAGTCCTCCTGAGGTCCAGGTTCCCGCCACTTCTTCTTATTGGCTAACCAGAAAGTCATTTGTCCCTTGGAGCACGTGATGGAAAATTTCCAGACTCTCGAGTCAAGGTCCTGACGCCATAGGGACCTCCCAGCACCCCTGCGTCGAGGCTAGGACGCCCAAGAACAAGCGTGAGAAAGCGTCCTCACCACCCACTTCACAGTCACCCCCGTGGCGCTGGACATGATGTAACTCTTCCGTAATGTGACAGGGCGCTCTCATTGTCCTCTGCGTTGACCAAGGAAGAACCCTTAACCTTCGGGAACAATGGTGTTTCGTCCCATTGTCCGGTGTTGCTTATTTAAAGTGTCGAGTTCTTGACGTTATTGTTAGCTAGTGTATAATGAAGAGGAGAAAACTTGAAAATATCTGGAGTTAGTTACGCTACATTTGCCCCTTCAATAGAATTTTGAATTGAGAAGCAATTAAAAACTCTATTTCATATTTACTGGTAGTGGGGGGTATGTGAATGTGATATAAAAGTAACAAAAATACATTGGTTTGTCTTACGTGGCTAATTACAACTAGTCGGGAGTAAACATTTCCCTTCTCTACATGTATACTGCCCCATCTGACCCTGACCTTATCCACCATAAACTCCTTCGACAATATGTGTTTTGTGTACTATAGGCTCAAGTCAAGGAGGCAGTACACATTACAATATACGAAAATGGATCAATTATCACCCTTAAAACTATAACATTAAGATACTTAAGATTAATCCGGGTTACATTGTGTCAATTATGCTTCTATTGTACACTGTTGTCATCCTTACATAATTCATTGTCAGTGACATTTACCGTTGAATATCATTCTATATACATCACAAGCAACATGATTCTAAATATCCAGTAACTTACATGAGTTGTTCTCCTCTGACTAGAGCGTGAACTACAATTTCGCATTACGGCAATGTGCTTTCCGTTTGTTACATGTTATATTGGCAATGATTTACTTCATACCTTCGTTTGTTTACATGTTCAGATTTCAAGACGCTGTAGACACTTATGCATTAGTTATCTTGTAGCTGTGAATAACAGTATTCACTACATTTTATTTTTTATCTTCATACCACCAAAAGCCCTGTATGCCTGTCATAGGTCATACCAAGCCCATCCTCATATCTCACAATACAAAAGCCCTGTATGCCTGTCATAGGTCATACCAAGCCCATCCTCATATCTCACAATACAAAAGCCCTGTATGCCTCATAGGTCATACCCAGCCCATCCTCATATCTCACAATACAAAAGCTCTGTATGCCTGTCATAGGTCATACCAAGCCCATCCTCATATCCCACAATACAAAAGCTCTGTATGCCTGTCATAGGTCATACCCAGCCCATCCTCATATTCCACAATACAAAAGCTCTGTATGCCTGTCATAGGTCATACCCAGCCCATCCTCATATTTCAGTTCGTATACTATTTAATTTGCTAATCCGCAGACGATCCTCAGAATCTGTATCAAGTAAAACAACGTTGTAACTGGTAATTATGATTTATTGCTGCCCATCTATATTTCCACCAAACAAAACGGATTTAATTGATATCAGAGGGATGTACCTTCCCTTCTACCCAATACTTCTAGTCTCCGACAAAACAACTGTCTGATACAGTTTTCAGATATTTCTAACTCATGTTGCGATGAACACCTAAAGTAACCAGGTGGCAACAATACCAACAAAATGAACCAACGCACGTCCCTGACAATGTTATCAGTAAAGTGTGTACCTAGCATGACTGAACCAACGACACCTTCAGCCGGATTATCTATAGTACACAACCACACAAATAAAACCAGATTGTAGACAACTAACATACTAAACTAACTATACCTTTACGTTATTACTATACTATTACATCACTTCTATAATTACATGTCGGAATTCTCAACGGCTAAAATGATGACAGATTTTTACTAGTCTAGTCAGCTTTTTTTCGTACCAGTGCCCGCAGCCATCCAGTCCGTTGCATCCTCAACCCTGCTACTACAAAGCGTTTTCAAAACAACTGACCGCCCCTTCGAGCCCCTCCAAGGTCGGGCCACTACCTGCTCTCGCTGCAACCTTCGTTCGCAACCCAAACAAATGGTCGCGCCCCCATCGTGACGTCAACCGCTTTCATTCCGTGTTTATGTCTGCTGACCCACTCTCCATTTCTAAGCCACCGACCATCTGTGAATGTAAACAACTAATCCAGACAACAACCCTTGGAAACGTCCTTGAAAGGTTACAACCATTTCCTGAACAACTAAATTATATATTATTTACAAGTACAATCTAACTTCCTTTCTTCCTGGCCTTGCCGTTTCTACTCAAACTATCTACGTCAATGTTTTATACTTCTTCAGATTGACAACGTTGTGAACACCTTTTGTTCGTCCTTTCTTATCTACTAGTTCATATGCGTTATGACCGGCGGGCGCATAAATAGTAAACGGTCCCTCATACAACTGAAAGAATTTCTTTGTTTCCTTTTTCAGTAGATTTGACAAGTGTAGTGACCTTACTAGAACCAAGTCGCCCTCCGCGAACTCGGTTTTGTGTGGATGTTTCTCGGCATGCGCTTTCTTTCGCTTTTCGCCCCTCCTGATGAGGCGATCCCGCGCCAATAACAATTTGACATCCGGCGTCAGCTCCGGCCTATCGGACTCTGGGTACTCGAACAACGAGGCTATGCCACGCATTGGTTTCGTGTGACAGTGCAACTCATGAGGAGTATACCCTGTTCTGTCATGGTACGTACTGTTTAGCCAGTACTCGATCTGTGGTACCATTTTCACCCAGCCTGAGTGTCGTTCAGAACAAAATGCACGGAATAACCTGCCCAGTTCACGCATAACACGCTCAGCGGGGTTCGATTGAGGGTGTCTGACTGAGGAATGTACGGCCGTTATCTTGTAGGACTCGAGCTTATCATACCATACATGGGACGTATACTGTGTGCCGTGGTCTGACAGTAATTTTGTCGGTCTCTGAACATTCGCAACATAGTGGTCTACCTTGACAACCATTGCGCTGGCGGTTGCTTTTCTCAGCGCGTACAGTGACACAAGTTCGTCGTTAGTATTGGGTGGTAACTGCTCAGTCCCTGTTTCCCCTCTCTCTATGGCCTCCTCCAGAGCTAACAGCTTGCTTTTTACCTCCCTTAGTTCAGCTACAGTTTTTGTAGAGTGCATATCGTACTGGCTGACCTTACCTTCCCACTTTTCGTCTTGCTCTCGTATTTTACCGCTAGTTTCGGCTTGCACTGCCTTCACCATGTTAGTAACAGTGCTCACGCTATCCCTCACTTCAGCAATCTTAGTGTCTAAAGCCAGTATCCTAGACACCTGGACCTCACTCTTTTCCCCATCTACTTTAATTTGAGCTTCTACGTGGTTGAGGTGTTCAACCAACTCGTACATGTGGGAATTGACGCTGGTTTCAATTCTGGTAACTTCGTCTTTTAACGTTTTGTCTTGCTCACGTATTTTGTTCTCTACCTCAGACCTAACCGTCTCTATACGTCCGTCCAACTGTGACCACCTACCTTCCCATTTACTATCCAGTAGTTCGATAATCGACTTGAACTGATTGTCGAAAAGACCTTTCAACATATCATACAGCGCTGGGTCCGGCATGGGGGAATTAATGGTATGGTTATTAGTTTCCCTGGTACCCGTTATGGTATCCGGAGCGGAAACTTCTTCAAATACAGATTGATTGCTACCTAGTTGACTCACTAACCCAATCATAGGGGATACGTTTTGTGACTCACTAATACCGCTAATACCGTCCACGTTTTCACTATGAACCTCCCCCCCAACATTGCAAACCTCACTATTCCCCTCTAACATATCTACTACTTCCACCGTAGCACTGCTGGACGTACCAACACTATCACCATTTTCCACCTCTGGCAGCTGATTTTCCAACTCCTTGATTAATTGATCCATTTACCGTGTCTATAATTAGTTATCTTATAAACTAACACAATCGTCACACAATGATTGGTCTGTGTTCATTCGACCTTCCCTGAACCTCCCTAACAGTCACAACACCAAGTAAAAAACACCACCCAAACACAACTGATTTGTCTTTTATGCAAATGCAAATCTCAGAACAAAACCTATCTCGGGGCTAACAGTTTATAGTCAAGCCTCTAACGTTGGGCGCCAATTGTAACGTTTCGACCTCTTCGTCGAGTGGTGTTCTTACCCTGAGCAGGTGTTGTGACGTAGTAAAGGAGGAAGGGTTTAACTACAATTATGATAAACACAGACACGTGCGACAAACACAAGGTTTATTGTGTTAATGTGTGAAGGCAATGACATAGAAAATAATACACAAATATAGAAAGTAATACCATATAACAGTTCTAGAACTCCTCCCTTATGGCCATAAGTATGTCGTAAATGAACGATACCAATGTGATAATTGTTGTCCGCGTAGTACGGTGATGTTGAGTTGCAGGAGGTGTTACGCCGGACTGTGACTCCAATACGAGGGTCCACTTACGACGCCCGAACACTTGTTACACACAGTCCAACAATTACAACGCGCGTCCGTCGACTTACGACGTCCGAACACTTGTTACACACAGTCCAACAATTACAACGCGCGTCCGTCGACTTACGACGTCCGAACACTTGTTACAGTCAAACAACCAACGCGCGTCCGTCGACTAACGACGCCCGAACGCAACTTGTTATACACACAGTCAAACAACCAACGCGCGTCCGTCGACTAACGACGCCCGAACGCAACTTGTTATACACACAGTCAAACAACCAACGCACGTCCGTCGACTAACGACGCCCGAACGCAACTTGTTATACACACAGTCAAACAACCAACGCGCGTCCGTCGGCTAACGACGCCCGAACGCAACTTGTTATACACCCAGTCAAACAACCAACGCGCGTCCGTCGACTAACGACGCCCGAACGCAACTTGTTATACACACAGTCAAACAACCAACGCGCGTCCGTCGGCTAACGACGCCCGAACGCAACTGCCGATGTCACCTCGAAAAAGAGTCCTCCTGAGGTCCAGGTTCCCGCCACTTCTTCTTATTGGCTAACCAGAAAGTCATTTGTCCCTTGGAGCACGTGATGGAAAATTTCCAGACTCTCGAGTCAAGGTCCTGACGCCATAGGGACCTCCCAGCACCCCTGCGTCGAGGCTAGGACGCCCAAGAACAAGCGTGAGAAAGCGTCCTCACCACCCACTTCACAGTCACCCCCGTGGCGCTGGACATGATGTAACTCTTCCGTAATGTGACAGGGCGCTCTCATTGTCCTCTGCGTTGACCAAGGAAGAACCCTTAACCTTCGGGAACAATGGTGTTTCGTCCCATTGTCCGGTGTTGCTTATTTAAAGTGTCGAGTTCTTGACGTTATTGTTAGCTAGTGTATAATGAAGAGGAGAAAACTTGAAAATATCTGGAGTTAGTTACGCTACAACGATGTTAGGTAAAGGTAAGAATGGCAAATAGGAATCACCTCATATTCCAAAACTGAAAGGATGGCATCAAAACCCCCTCCACCCCTGCCTTTTGTCACGGCGTCAAAAAAAGCCATAAAATGAGTTAGGGTACTAATTTAGCAACACCCCAGATTATCACTGGGAAAAATGTACCTCATTTTCTTGTATTTTGCATTTTTTTTTGCAAATTTACATTACTTCATGTGATGTTTTCAATCTGCTAGGGGGGGGGGGGGGGGGGCATTTACAACTGCCGGGGGGGGGGGGCTCCCCCCCCCCCCGGGATATGCCTGAAATCATCACTGTCGGTGAGTCTGACGTCATTTAGTTGCTCCGCCAATAAAAGGGTCGATGGGTCAGATGTCACGTCACATATCATTGTTGTTAATATACGGAAACGTTCATTTTGAATAGTCTCAACTGTGTCACTCAAAAGATTACTTTTAATTTGTTAATTCATATCTTTGCCTCAATTGAAAAAATACAAACAACAAAACACTCTATGCAAATTAAATTGCCGTCATGACGTACGTTGGTATTATCTAGGAGATTAACCGTCTGTGGATGGAATTGAGTACACACTAGAAGCACAGCTGACGATAGTGGCGGCGTGGCTCGAACCAGATTCAACTGGATCTAGAGCTTGGTTGGTTGGTTGGTTGCAGAGGATGTTATTATGTATGGCCGGCGTTGTCAACAGGATGGAAGAAGAAACCGCATTAGACAAAGTTCACTGGCTTCGCCGGTTGTTGACGGATACAATGTCAATATAGTATGAGTAGGCCTTATACCGTGTAGATAATAGTACTTGCACAGATAATATTTTATCTCTGGCGTTTTACCTGTGTATACTTCGTGGTGGGGTGATTGGAGCAAGCAGAAATCTGGTATTGATTTATTGGCGCTCCTGTTGTGATTGCAAAACGACCTATAGGCCTACTATATATTATGTAGTAGACAATACTGCGTCGAGCAACGATGAACGAAGCACATAATAAATAAATGTTGTAATCTCCCCCCCCCCTTCCACTAAAATTCAGTTCTGGTAATTGAGCGGGTAGACACTAATATATATATATATATATATATATATATATATATACATATATGTGTGAGAGGGAAAGAAGGATAGGAGCCAACAGCTTACCTGAAACCATTTGTTGGCTCCTATCCTTCTTTCCCTCTCACACATGTATTAGCCTTTAGGCCTGTTCTATATTTCCTACATATATATATATATATACATACACACTTTTTATTTATTTTTTATTTAAAACCGTCATTAGTCATTAGCATGGCGTTAGGGGAAATATGGCCTTATAGTAAGTTAGAGACGTGGATTAACATAGATATTTATGTAATTTGTGAGCTTTAAATAATTCAAACTGATTTAATAAAATAATATCTTTACACCAGATACTGTTAACCGATTAGTAATATTAGCATGTAACAATTAAGATGTTTGTAAAATTAGGGTCAAACACGTAGTCGTTCCTCAAGTGCTCCTCAACTCAGCCTTTCCTCAGACTCGCCCAACCACCAATCACAGAGCAGTACACACGGCAATTCTGCTCTGTGATTGGTGATTGGGCGAGTCTGAGGAAAGGGTGATTTGAGGAGCACGTGAGAAAAGAGTATTTCCAACCATTTTCCACCGCCTGCCGCAGTGGGGGCGCAATGGAGGTTGGGGGCAGTTTACCGCATAGCTAGTTTTAGTAGGTACATGTATCATGATGATGATGTTTGGGTTTTACGTCCCATATTTTGACACGAGTTTGACCGCAATACATGTTTATATACACTGTTCGAACCAGTTTTGTTCAGGGTGATCTTTCGGCTCGGTTACTCTTTGACTGGCCAAATTATTAATTAACGATTTTGGTTCGGGATCTTTTTTCGATTCGAATGTTACGTGTAATTTTAGTTAAAAATATAATTATTTCATTCGGTTTCATGTTCGCTTTAAGCTAGAATAAAAATAACTGATCAGTTCTGGATAATAAAACTGTTGGCATAACGATAACCTAGAAACAGTTTTCAATATTGCCATTGGTGTGTTGTTCAAGATGACGTGATTATTATATTTTTAGGGAATGCCAAGTCTTCAGTTTTCTAGACGTCCGCCCGTCCCGATAATTGTCTTCTTCCGGGAAGTCTTGACTTGGTAGCGCGACCAAGTGCTAAAACCGTCGGGGGCAGTTCTAATGTTATTCTTGGCTACCACATTACTAGGTCGCCGTGGTCAAGACGGTAAGCCCCAAACGCCCCATGTAGCTTTCATTTCACTTCATCTGCGTTATTTTGGTTTCTGGCCCGGGACTCATTTTATGCTAGGGAACAAAGTTGTGATAGAGATAAGGAGTTTTACACCAAGTTTACTTGGTGCATAGCACTGTCATGTGTTTATTTTTATTTGTTTATTAGTTGCAGAAACATTGTATATGATTATTTCCTAAAAATAACATTTCTTTTAAAAATTTGGTAAGATTACTCAAGTGTTGCTGAAAAAGTATTATTTTCTATGTTCATTGTGAGCTGTGCCCGTATGTACATTTTTTTTGCGTAAGTGTTAATATGATCTAAACATGGCGAGGAAGATCTGTGCTAAACTTTGGCTTATAAAATAAACAATAAAATACGCTAATTATAACTACATAGCATGAATTATATTTATATCATGAAGTGTGTACGCCTTCTCATATAAGACTATATGTACACTATCCAGAAAGTTCTCTCGTATTTATGGTACACATTTCTCTTCACCGAAAAATAAACGCCCAAAATACTCGCCGCTGGTATAATAGCCTTTAATTGGCAACTGGCGATTTGCCCCAGACCCAGACCTAGTGATTCCACGTCACCTTGTCACGATTTGCAGCGGGCGTTCCAGCACCTTTTTCCAGTGAAAGATTATTTATTGTAGCCTATGCTATTTATAATAGCTTATATTCCGTCTTTATCATTTTCGTTGCCATAGGCCTAAACTAAAAAAATATATGAAAGTACAACAATAACATAATATATATGTTCGGATCAGTATCTTTCTTGGAATATGTCGGGTATCGAGCTTTGTCCGCGAACACTCCGCATTATTATTATAGTTGTCCCAACGGAAGTATTCTGATGCTTACGTCACAGCCGAGTCCAAGGTGACAACTTAATTTTCTACTTTGTCGATTCCTACCATCTAATCTAAACCGGTCCATTGGGGATAATTTAAAACCTTCCGTTGGTTACCTGTAACGGTGGGTGTGGCCAAACCGTCTGTGCACTCGACTAAGCCAACCATGTATTTACGAATGTGTGAGAAACGCCAGGTATAGTCATCGTACAACATCTTCGATAATGCTTCCGTCACGGGTGGGTGAGGGGTAGCCAACCAGCGACCGTGTCTAATTCAGATACCTTCTCGGGTTGGCCGAGACCGTAAACACGTCATTGATTGATGACAAAAGTATTACCGAAGTTATTGTAAGACGACAATTTATCTGTTGATTTTCTTTCAATTGCGTCGGTTGAAAGGGGCAGTAGACGGTGACCTGAGATCGGTATGCGAATACTTTCGTTGGGATTACTATACACCCCACACATGTGCAATATTTAGCAACGCGGACCCGCCCCGGCAGCGTCGAGAGCATCGAGACCCGAACCGGGTCAATCGAGCGGGCGGCGGGTCCTTGCACTGCCTGGGCGTCGCGACGCCGTAGTGTTGTGACGCCGCGCCTCTTAAATCCCCGCTGGTAGCGCGCGCGCGTTAGATCGCCCATGCAAGCGATGTCATCATCTCAGGTCATTGTCTGACTGCCCCTTTCAACGAGAGAAAATCAACAGATACATACCTGGCGTTCTTTCACACATTCGTCAATGCATGGTTCGGCTTAGTCGAGTGCACAGACGGTTTGGCCACACCCACCGTTACATGTTACCAACGGAAGGTCTTAAATTATCCCCAATGGACCTGGAATTAGCGAGATAGAAAATTAAGTTGTCATCTTGGACTCAGCTGTGTGAGTGTCGTCAGCATCAGAATACTTTCGTTGGGACAACTATATCATAAATTAACATGCGAGCCGAGAGGCGATTCGGGAGGTCGCTGGTTTGATTCTGGCTACCAGAAATTCTGACTGAAGATTTTTCCCCGAGGGTTTCCTCAGTCATCAGGCGAATGTTCAGATTGATAGTAGATTCCTGCGATCAAAACACTCAAATTAGAGATATACATTACATAGTCATCTGGGCCCTCCCTCATTCCAGAACAGTTTTAGGCGGTTGTAAAGTAACGACCCCTATTGCGTTGTATGCCGCAAGCCGGGCACAAGTTGGAACCGGTTGCATCGGGTACACGGAATAACGCCCACATGGAACAAGGCCCACATTTTACGATCCCGAAGCTTCCCGAGCGATGCTGCGTTGCCAAATGTTTAATATTGGTTTTGATAGTCGTTACTCACATCTAATTTGCATAATGAAGCGGCAATGCAAACTTCGGGATCGTAAAATGTGGGCCTTGTTCCATGTGGGCGTTATTCCATGTGGGCTTTGTTCCATGTGGGTGTTGTTCCATGTGGGCGTTATTCCGGTAGCTTGCATGGCCGCCTGGCTCGCGCTCGTAGACACTAGACAGTGTCAAGTCTGCGATAGAGTGCGTTACTCGCGCCAACACGGGCGAATCTGGCGGCCCGTTTGAAGCCAATGGCGGTACGCGCGAAGAGAATGGCTATCCGGCTTAGGGCTGGTCCACACAGATTTTTTAGACATAATGCATAAGGTTTCAACAATGAAAACAACGTCTTAAAACTATAAACAACGTCTTAAAACTAAAACTTGTGTGAACGCCAGTACGTGTTTCCTATGATCCAACTTTACGACTACGCGTTAAACCTTAAATCTTATGCTTAAAAAATCTGTGTGGACCATCCTTTACCTACGAATAGTAATAGTAAGCAACTTTGAGATGTAGTTCGTGAGTTTCTGGCTGTGTGCACCTAGCTCCGACATATCCGACGGTCGTGTACTGGATTCAGATATGTGTCTGCTGTTAATTTCATATAATTGGAACTTTATAACTTGGTCCTAGGTAAGGAGTATATTGAAATATGAATATGTTTGACATATTATAATAATGGCTTCGATAAACATGGTATAATTTTAGTGCAGATTTATTTTCAGTCTAGAAATTACTAGGAATCTGTTCTTTATAACTTGAGAATTTGTGTATGGTGCTGCATGTACAAAGATCTGGCTAAGTCAGGTGGCTTGGGCCATAGGTAACCCTCTTTCTTTGGTAGTTTTCGTAGGTCAAAGGGATCGCGAGGTCACGTGGTACGCTAATATTATAAAGGCACCTAACTATTGCGATGTGGTGTTGATAAAATAAATTATCATTACCACATAACTGTAATTTATATATGTCCGGGAGTTTATAGTGGCAATGCTTTCTCCGCGATATACAATTATGCCGTAAAAATCCTATACTTTTGTTACTGGCTCGTTTTCATTTGGACCCCTCATTCTATTCACGTAATGTCACTACGGTGATTCTGGTAATCAATTTGATCAGCGAACAGAAAACGAAGGCCTATATGCTTACGATACAAGATGGCCGTTAACACGTGTCAACGACATGACATGTGTGCTACAGCCACCTCAATAGGAGTGAACGAGACATTTTTTCAGTATCTCAATCCCCTATTCTCTAGTAATAGCAAACCAATGTTGAATTGTTTATTCCAGCTTCCAATGCATAAGGTACAGGGTTCGATTCCCGGTTCGGACTGTTTTTTTCTTTTTTTACTTTGGAACTTAACTTGAATCCATCTGTATGGCACCGTTGTACATGTAAACGGTACCTTTGGAGCCGTCATAGCAACGGAGCACATGATAAATTGTATAAATGTCCCCTACTGAAAATCGGTTCTTGTAATTGAGTGCGTAGACTATCAATACAAATATATTTATTTATTTATGAAAGACGTACTCGAAGCTTAGGTCATATGACGTCTTTCGAATCTGAAGAACAGTAATGTATGTCAATAAAACGATAACAGTGTTTATTAGGAAAAATGATAAATTGTGGCTAGTGGTGGCGTTCTCGAACTACATGTGGATTCGATCTCCTTTCCCGCAACCACCATTGTAACTATGCTTGGAGAGTTGCCGTATACCCTAGACTCGAACGCATTGGGGGTGTAACTCGAGAAGGGATAACCCCAAATCATCTTAAGCGAATTTACGTTACCAAATTAGTTCAAATAATCCCTCTAATTCTCCCCCAATTACTCTCGCAAGTACAATCAGTTTTTTATGTGAAGCTTAGAGCAGACACGTTATGGTACTAAAACCAGGGAAGGTTGTAAAAAGTGCCAACTTAAACCTCAACAGTAAAGATCATATTATAATATCACATTGTTTTAAAATTTAAAGTATATTTTTATTTGTCTCATATTTGTGTGCGACACTGCGACACGTAAACGTAGCAACGAGGCACATAATAAATTTAGTATAATGTCCCCCACTGAAAATCAGTTGTGTGGGTAGACAATAAATACAAATTTATTTATTTTATTTACCTCTCAAGTCGAAAGTCTTTCTTCTGAGGTTTCGTGCAAATAAGCGTTCACGCTAAGATGTTTTCAGATTATCAATTGAGCTCACGGACTTTATTAACAATGACACGTTGTTTCTTATAAGAGGATGCTGGGCCCGATTCCCGTAACCGGAAATTCTCAAGTTGGCGAGATTTTCCTATAGTAGTGATAAGGTGAATTCTGGGTTTATATTCTACAAGCAGCCCTCAGACATAGTGGCACCCGTTTTAGAAACACAACCTGAGACCCTACAAACTTGCGGGCTAGCTACTTCTTGAAGTAGCATAATTCTTTATTTTGAAGATATGACCTCGTTACTTAAAACACTACACACTGACTTAGTTCCGCTAGAATAAATTAACCTAATTCGTATCATTTAACAACGGTTAATTAGAGTAGCGTAGGCGGAGTGAATCTCTCAATTCAACTCAAACGGCGCTTTCTGTTTCATTTTGTGCGCTCATCTGTCAACGCGGTTCTCATGCGGCGTTTTCCTAGTTAGTAATAACAAGGAATTTTTTCTTGCACAAATTCTGTTTTCTTTTCGAATCTTTCTTTTCAATTTTACCGCCGTCATAAAACGGGCGCCAGATTCGCCCGTGTTGGCGCGCGTAACGCACTCTATCGCAGACTTAGGACACTCTACGAGCGCGAGCCAGGCGGCCATGCAAGCTACCGGAATAACGCCCACATGGAACAACACCCACATGGAACAAAGCCCACATGGAATAACGCTCACATGGAACAAGGCCCACATTTTACGATCCCGAAGTTTGCATTGCCGTTGACCTTCATTATGCAAATTAGATGTGAGTAACGACTATCAAAACCAATATTAAACATTTGGCAACGCAGCATCGCTCGGGAAGCTTCGGGATCGTAAAATGTGGGCCTTGTTCCATGTGGGCGTTATTCCATGTGGGCCTTGTTCCATGTGGGCGTTGTTCCTTGTGGGCGTTATTCCGCGTCCCCGTGGCATCTTGTGCCTGACAACGTACTGGAATGAGGGCCTTGAATGAGGGCCCTGAAGAGGGGCACGTAACTTCAGTGCTTAATACCTAAAATTTTAAGTGGGCGGACGCTCGTCAATCTTCTTTCTTTGGGGGGGGGGGGGGGGTGATATTTTAAACTCATGCTGGAAGGAGACATCTTTGCAGGGAAAAAAGCACGGGGGATTTGGGGGCCGCAGGCGATTTTTTTTTTATCTGACTTTTAGAGTGCGTTTTTGAGCGTTGCAGAAAAAATACCGGACTGAATGCAATATACCGAAATCCTGCCTTTTTTTTAGTGCCAAAACCAGAAAATTAATCACCAAAAATAGTTGGATCGTTGACGAGTTCTACTTGGCTTTTACAACTTGTTGTAAGCTTTCGCGGCCCGAGTCACTATTATTAATTCTTGGCTGTCGGGTGCGGCGCGTTAGCATTAATATTGTCAATGAGCAATGGATGCGGCGACACCCGACAGCCAAGAATTAATAATTACTTGGCTTTTGACAACTGAGCGTGTTCTGGATTGTAGATATTATCTGATATTGTAAAAACGTTAGACGTCCTACACTGTATTGTGGGACTTACGATTACCTTCCTTACGCAATGTGTTATTTTTGTTTTGTCTTTTTGAGCTATAATTTGCCCCAGGTGGCCATACTTTGTTTGAACAGGTCAACTCATTTGTTTTTCTCATTGGTTCCACCATTTGAATAACATTGTGACGTGTGTTGTGTAAGTGGTTGCAACGACCTTCCGTCTTGCGTAGTTCGATGAGCTTTCTCAAGGAGAGAGTGGATCGGCTGGCTTCGCTTTAGAGGCCCTTCATTTTATTTACAAGCGAGCACAGATTGATCTTGTTTTTGCATCGTTCGGATTGATTGATTTACCTTACCATAGTGGGTAACTAATAAAACCAACATTTAAGCACAGGACAGGACCCAATTCCAAAAATAGCCATGTTGCCGTGTTTTGTTTCGGACAAACATTGAATGTGCACCAATCAAAGAAAGATACAACAATGGAGTTGCCTAGCAACACATTGTTTGTCTGCGTGTGATGTCACAACCTCCTCGATTGGGTCCTGTGCTGTGATTGTAGATGATTTAAGTTCGCGAAATAATACATTTTTTAATTGAGAAATAGAAATAAAACCGCCAAACAAGTTTTACTCTTTTGAACGTTTCACCATGGTATCACATTGTTTCACGATGAAACATTTTTCTTGTTCTAAAAAAAAAATCGATTTACAAATGAAACCAGCTGAATTTACCTATTGTCAATGACTTCGAATATCACTTTAATTTAAACACATTTGACTGTGACTATACTCCTTCAGTGAAATAATCATGAAAAACGTGCACATTGTAGTTAGTTTTGTTTAGATTGCTCACCTTGTCCTGCCTCAACAGGAGAACGGTATTTTACGCCAGGAGTAATCTGGAAATATGTCATTGTAATGGATATGGAAGTAGAAATCACAGTTACTCCCACTTGGACAAAAAAACAGAGTTGTCACAGTTGAGATCGTTTCAGTTGTTCCTCCTACTCCTACTCGGGAAGCAGGTGTAAAAACCTTACTCCCATCCCATCACAGTTGTAGTAAGTTACCACTGGACAAAAGAACTTGTCGCAGCTACTCCCATCACACTTATTCCAGGACAGAAAAACGGGGTTTTCGTAATACCGTACTCCTGGAGTAATGATCACAGGACAAACGAACAAAGCTTATGGCAGTGCACTGTTTTCCCACCAAAACATATGAAAACATTATCTAGAATAAAAAATAAATCTATTTTTGAATTCAGGAATTAATGAAAGAAAAAATAAATTATCATTTCTTGAAACAAAATAATATGTGGATATTCAAATATGAAAAACAAATGGAACACGCATAATGGAATGGCCGAGACAATCGACCCCTTCCAGCGCCTTCTGTAAACAAGTCGAATCTCCACGTACGCAGGCTGTGCGTTGCGCGATGCGCAGTGGGCGGTGCGCGGTGGCCAATATGCGTCGCACTTGTTGGGGAGGCGCGACGCATATTGATTGGGGAGCAGCCCCGTAATACGTAGCAGATTCCGTTGCAATCAGATAACGATCCAAGCAGATTCGTGTCTAGAAATAAGTTTTTGTTTAGGATTGATCTGTCGGTAATTTTTTAAATTTTATTTTTAGCCGTTTTTGTATTCATCCATGAGAACTTCCATCATACGACCACTGTGATAATTTTTAAAATGTCTTGTCCGAACTCTGTTGTTCGAAAAATTTTAAAATATAATACAACCATTATAAATATTTATATCAAACAAAATTAAATAATAAAATTCAATTATTAATTACTAGTTAGTAGTTTCTTGGTTACATATGATTATTTAACTTGCAAAACACCATCTTGGTGGCGGAAAATGACCTAACTGGTTGAAGCGCCCTTAAACCAAATAAATTTCAAATTTCGTTTAGGATGAAAAAAAAAATGTCACTTTTGTTTGTTTATCCAAACTCTCTTCATAATTAGATGTGTGTCACGATTCACGAATAATGTATTGTTAGTGAAATATGTCTTCACAAATAATCTGTATACTCCTATTTATTGCATTTTATACTTTTGTTATATTTCATAAAAAATATTACAAACTACAACATACCTCTGTTATATTATATTTAAGTAGCTAGACGACAATGATTGTACTATAATTTATTGTGTTAATTGTTTAAATAAGAAAGAAAGAAAAACATGTGATCAGTGATTGTTTAGATTTGTTAACCTCACCGTCGTAAAGTTGGATCCATCTGTTTCCGATCAAAGATCTGTTTGTTCGTTTGTTATCTTCCAAACATTCGAGTAGAACCGCGCAACACATGTCAGAGGACAGGACAGGAAGTTTGAAACAAAACACCGTGTCCGACCTTGGCACTTGATAGGCGAACATCAATCCGTCCGTTGTCGGGGTAACATCCCGGCTGACATTATACCGTGTCCGACCTTGGCACTTGACAGGCGAACATTAATCCGTCCGTTATCGGGGTAAACATCCCGGCTGACATTACACCGTGTCCGACCTTGGCACTTGATAGGCGAACATCAATCCGTCCGTTGTCGGGGTAACATCCCGGCTGACATTATACCGTGTCCGACCTTGGCACTTGACTGGCGAACATCAATCCGTCCGTTGTCGGGGTAACATCCCGGCTGACATTATACCGTGTCCGACCTTGGCACTTGACAGGCGAACATCAATCCGTCCGTTATCAGGGTAACATCCCGGCTGACATAACGTGTCCGACCTTGGCACTTGACAGGCGAACATCAATCCGTCCGTTATCGGGGTAAACATCCCGGCTGACATTATACCGTGTCCGACCTTGGCACTTGACAGGCGAACATCAATCCGTCCGTTATCGGGGTAACATCCCGGCTGACATTATACCGTGTCCGACCTTGGCACTTGACAGGCGAACATTAATCCATCCGTTATCGGGGTAAACATCCCGGCTGACATTATACCGTGTCCGACCTTGGCACTTGACAGGCGAACATCAATCCGTCCGTTATCGGGGTAAACATCCTGGCTGACATTATACCGTGTCCGACCTTGGCACTTGACAGGCGAACATCAATCCGTCCGTTATCGGGGTAAACATCCCGGCTGACATTATACCGTGTCCGACCTTGGCCCTTGACAGGCGAACATCAATCCGTCCGTTATCGGGGTAAACATCCCGGCTGACATTATACCGTGTCCGACCTTGGCACTTGACAGGCGAACATCAATCCGTCCGTTTTCGGGGTAAACATCCCGGCTGACATTAAACCGTGTCCGACCTTGGCACTTGACAGGCGAACATCTATCTGTCCGTTATCGGGGTAAACATCCCGGCTGACATTATACCGTGTCCGACCTTGGCCCTTGACAGGCGAACATCAATCCGTCCGTTATCGGGGTAAACATCCCGGCTGACATTATACCGTGTCCGACCTTGGCACTTGACAGACGAACATCAATCCGTCCGTTATCGGGGTAAACATCCCGGCTGACATTATACCGTGTCCGACCTTGGCACTTGACAGGCGAACATTAATCCGTCCGTTATCGGGGTAAACATCCCGGCTGACATTATACCGTGTCCGACCTTGGCACTTGACAGGCGAACATCAATCCGTCCGTTATCGGGGTAAACATCCCGGCTGACATTATACCGTGTCCGACCTTGGCACTTGACAGGCGAACACCAATCCGTCCGTTATCGGGGTAAACATCCCGGCTGACATTATACCGTGTCCGACCTTGGCACTTGACAGGCGAACATCAATCCGTCCGTTATCGGGGTAAACATCCCGGCTGACATTATACCGTGTCCGACCTTGGCACTTGACAGGCGAACACCAATCCGTCCGTTATCAGGGTAAACATCCCGGCTGACATTATACCGTGTCCGACCTTGGCACTTGACAGGCGAACATCAATCCGTCCGTTATCGGGGTAAACATCCCGGCTGACATTATACCGTGTCCGACCTTGGCACTTGACAGGCGAACATCAATCCGTCCGTTATCGGGGTAAACATCCCGGCTGACATTATACCGTGTCCGACCTTGGCACTTGACAGGCGAACATCAATCCGTCCGTTATCGGGGTAAACATCCCGGCTGACATTATACCGTGTCCGACCTTGGCACTTGACAGGCGAACATCAATCCGTCCGTTATCGGGGTAAACATCCCGGCTGACATTATACCGTGTCCGACCTTGGCACTTGACAGGCGAACATCAATCCGTCCGTTATCGGGGTAAACATCCCGGCTGACATTATACCGTGTCCGACCTTGGCACTTGACAGGCGAACATCAATCCGTCCGTTATCGGGGTAAACATCCCGGCTGACATTATACCGTGTCCGACCTTGGCACTTGACAGGCGAACATCAATCCGTCCGTTATCGGGGTAAACATCCCGGCTGACATTATACCGTGTCCGACCTTGGCACTTGACAAGCGAACATCAATCCGTCCGTTATCGGGGTAAACATCCCGGCTGACATTATACCGTGTCCGACCTTGGCACTTGACAGGCGAACACCAATCCGTCCGTTATCAGGGTAAACATCCCGGCTGACCTTACAGAGATGAGGATAATCTAAACGACGACTGTTGGTCGACATGGTTAGTCATTATATATCAAAACGGAAATCAACCTGCGTAGTTGGCCACGGTTGATTGGAACGGTCCTTATACGTTCTATGCTCGAATCCTGGCTGGGGCATGGTATCATATATGTCGTTTTTACAACGCTTATATTAACTTGCCTTGTTTGTCTGGACGGAATCTTTGAATCGATATTCCACCTACTTCTAGATGTCCGATCAAGCTGACATTTTTTACACAGACGTATTCCTGATGATAGTACATGTATCAACTGTCATATTTACTAAGTTTTCAATGAATTCATCATAATTAATTAATTAATGTTTTACATGGAAATCGATGAATCTTTGAATCGATATTCCACCTACTTCTAAATGTCCGATCAAGCTGAATTTTTTTACACAGACGTATTTCTAATGACAATACATGAATCAACTGTCATATTTGTAAATTGACAATTAATTCATCATAATTAATTAATTAATGTTTTATATGGAAATCGATGTTTAACCCACTTCCCAACGTCAAATCGAGTTGAAAGTTTTCACACAGACGTATTCTCAATGACAATACACGAATCAATTGTCATATTTACTAAATTGTCAATTAATTCATCATAATTAATTAATTGATGTTTTATATGGAAATCGATATTTCACCCACTTTCCAACGTTGAATTGAGCTGAAAGGTTTCACACAGCCGTATTTTTAATGACAATACACGAATCAATTGTCATATTCACTAAATATTCTATTAATTCATCATAATTAATTGATGTTTTATATGGGAATCGATGTTTAACCCACTTCCGAACGTCGAATTGAGCTGAAAGTTTTCACACAGACGTATTCTTAATGACAATACACGTATCAATTGTCACATTTACTAAAAATAGTCAATTAATTCATCATAATTAATTAATGTTTCATATGGGAATCGATGTTTCACCCACATCCCAACGTCGAATCGAGTTGAAAGTTTTCACACAGACGTATTCTTAATGACAACAATACATGAATCAATTGTCATATTTACTAAATAATCAATTAAACCATCATAATTAATTAATCGATGTTCGATATATATTCGATTGCAAGATTCTTTAAGACTAAAAAGTATAAAATAATATTACACGTAAAAAATATATTTTTTTAAAAACAACGCTTATATTTAAATACACTAAAAAGTAAAAAATAAATTTTCGCCCGAGAAATTTTTGCCTCACTCGGAAAATAAAAGCGTTGGGCGCTTTCCCTGCATAAACAGCAGAATACTGCAATCTATGTCAATACCGAAAGCGCCCAAACGCTTTTATTTTCCGAGTGAGGCAAAAATTTTTTGGGCGAAAATTTATTTTTTACTTTTTAGTGCATTTAAATATAAGCGTTGTTTTTAAAAAAAAATATTTTTTTCATGTAATATTATTTAATATTAAAGGGATAGTCGGGTGAAAAACTAAAGAAATACCATTTGTAGATGTCCACCTTTAAACATAAAAAACATGACTAAAAGATACCATACTTTAAAAGCAGGCGGTTAAAAAATTAAAGAAAACGCGATTTTTTGGTTTGGTGCTACCAAGTAGCACCGAGCAACTTTTCTCATGGTAATTCCCATATGAAAAAAATGTTGCCTTGAGAAAGTAAAACTACCGCTAAAATAGGGCACTGATCAAAAATCGATCAGAGGGTTTAATGTGCATCGTTTCTCTACCGATAACATGCTTCTTAGTACGAACGTGTACTTCTACCAAATACCCTGCAATTAATTTTTTTGTGACATGATGTGTAGAAAAGTTGCAATCTGTTTTGAGCGGTACTGTCCGCAGTCGCCGAGCGTTTCGCGGAGCGCGGGCTGGTCTCGTATAACACAATTAGTATAGGCAAATAAAACCGAAATTCGGTTCGAGACGGAAATAATTAAGCGAGCGAAGCGAGCGTTTCCACGAGACTCTTATGGCACTTCGTTCTGTTTTTTTTTTTGTTTGTTTGTTTTTTTTTTTTTTTGTTTTTATGTCTGTCGATAGCGGTCGAACGGAAAGTCCGATCAACTTGAAATTTGGACCATCCACAAGCCTCGATGTGGATTGAAGGTGTATAGTTTTGAGGCAAAATCGTTCGAAAAGTTACAAAGTTACACCATAGTTACTGCAAAATATTTTTCTGAAACAAAATGGGGGCAAAATGTGAGATAGCCATATTTTTTTAAAGCTTTTTCCAATCACGAATATGTTCATGTTATGGCGATCTGATAAATATTGGCAAAGTTACACAAAAGTTACTCGAAAATATATTTCTGAAACACAGTAACAGCAAAATGTGAGGTGGCTATCTTATAGTAAATTTTTGTCCGGTCACGAATATACTGACGTAAACGCGATTTGATACATATTAGAGGCAGAAATTACATTTCTTTTGCTGTCAATAACTGTTAGTAACGGTGGCGGACCGCGGCGAAAACATGACAGCGAAAATTCTAAGCAACGCACATTGCACTGCATCCAACAATGTCGGGAAGTATAATAGCCATGGAAATAAGAACAATTTTTGCAATGCGCATTCTTGAATTGTTGTTAATTGTTGTTTGTATTAGCATTGAAATCTTTTCGCCAAAAAGTTCGTAGACATTGACGCGCTCGCTTATCAACGCGTCAAACAGAGCGTTTTCCTAGTTATTAGAAAGGGGATTTCTTTAAAAATAGGTTCCTTGGGGTTCCCTTTACATCTCCAGAAAAATCCCCAAAAATCCTACGTGGGCAACACCCTTAAATTTTGAAAAATCCCCACCATGTTCCACTTAAAAAAAAATGTCATAACTTAGGAACTGTCTGTTACAAAAAGATGTAGTTTACACCAAAATGCGTGTGGTGACGCCTACCTGCGCAAGAGAAGAGAATAAGTATATCACCGCGGTGTGTTTTATTAGTGGCCAATGGAAGATTCAGCTTGTTCCTTAGTTTCACGTGTTTTTAATTAAGCGAGCGTCTCCACGAGACTCTTATGGCACTTCATGCTGTTTGTTTTTTGTTTTGTTTTTATGTCTGTCGATAGCGGTCGAACGGAGAATCCGATTAACTTGAAATTTGGACCATCCACAAGCCTCGATGTAGATTGAAGGTGTATAGTTTTGAGGCAAAATCGACGTTCGAAAAGTTACAAAGTTACACTCAATAACTGTTAGTAACGGTGGCGGACCACCGCGAAAACACTAGACAGACAACGAAAATTCTTAGCAACGCACATTGCACTGCATTCAACAATATCGGGAAGTATAATAGCTATGGAAATTAGAAACAATTTTGAAATGCACATTCTTGAATTGTTGTTAATTGTTGTTTTTATTAGCTTTGAGATCTTTTCGCCAGAACGTTCCTAGATATGGACGCGCTCGCTTATCAACGCGTCAAACAGAGCGTTTTCCTAGTTGGTAAGAAATGTAGGCTAATTGCACACCAACAATCATTGCTAGCGAAGCGAGCGTCCCCATTAGACCTTTATGGCACTTCGTTTTTTTTTATTTTTTTTATGTCTGTCGATAGCGGTCGAACGGAATATCCGATCAACTTGAAATTTGGACCACCCACAAGCCTCGTTGTGGATTAAAGGTGTATAGTTTTGAGGCAAAATCGTTCGAAAAGTTACAAAGTTACACCATAGTTACTGCAAAATATTTTTCTGAAACAAAATAACGGCAAAATGTGAGATAACCATAATTCTTTTACGTTTTTTCCAATCACGAATATGTTCATTTAATGGCGATCTGATAAATATTGGCAAAGTCACACAAAAGTTTCTCGAAAATATATTTCTGAAACACAGTAACAGCAAAATGTGAGGTGGCTTTCTTATAGTAAATGTTCGTTCAGTCACGAATATACTAACTTAAACGCAATCGAATGCGTATTAGAGGCAGAAATTACATTTCAATTGCTGTCAATAACTGTTAGTAACGGTGTCGGACCACGGCGAAAACACTTGACAGAATGACAACGAAAATTCTTAGCAACGCTCATCGCTCATTGCACTGCATTCAATAATGTCGGGAAGTATAATAGCTATGGAAATTAGAAAAATGTTTGCAATCCGCATTCTTGAATTGTTGTATATTGTTGTTTTTATAAGCTTTGAGATCTTTTCACCAGAAAGTTCGTAGATATGGACGCGCTCGCTTATCAACGCGTCAAACAGAGCATTTCCTAGTTTTATTTACAGGAGGTGGTGTGGATGGGCTATGGTATTGAGAGTGGGGGTTGTGTTATGAACGTGGGGGAAAGGTGGAAGGAAGATGGACGAAAAGTGCATTTTCTGCTGTAATGGAGTGGTAGGAGTTGATAGTGTCAACGTGGTAAGGGGTTTAGATAATATTAGAGAACTTAGTGTACAGAGAAAAGATGGAATTGCGGAAAAAATTGAGGGTGTCTGTAGTGTGTGAGTTTACGTAAAGTGTAGGAAAGCTTTTACATGACACTCAAATCAAGTTTCAGTGGCACCAAGTGAAAGATCAAATTCATCAAAACCCCTCCTAGGACGTGCTGTACAATCCTTTGACTCAAACGTGCTGTCTCTTTTGCGGGGAGAAGGTTGATAAAAATGCTGACAACAAAGCACCCTAATCGCAACTCAAAAATTTGCACCGTGGCGGTTTTATCGAAAATGTCCAGTATTCGAATGGCGTGTTCAAGGAGATGTGACAAGTGGGCGGAAATAGTTCTAGATCGCATCAATACTACCTGATTGCTGCCGATGCACGATATCATAAAAACTGTGATAATGCCGATCATAATACTCGAACTGTGGATGGGCACGGAACTTTTCATGTGATGGGAGGAGTGCAGTGTGTAACGCCTGCTTCAGTCGTCCAAACAACTTCGCGAGTTCCAAGACCGAAGCTTCATCCGGGGGCAACTCTTGTCGGAAAGTTTGGCTTTATCCCGATCGTCAGTCACGACTGGCCAATGAACAGTGGTCTGAATCACGTGGTCGTGGAAGACGTCCTTTCTCTTAAGTTGCGCCCAATGGATGCCGATATTGGGACGAAATACCAATGGATTTCGATGGCGGGACCGAAGTCACCAGACGAACCTCAACGCGGATAGAGTGGTTTTATGGAGATTGCCTCGGGGAAGAGATACTACCAAATGTCAGCTGTGGTGCCTTTGCCTTTCGTCAATCTGCAACCATCAAACCCCACCACAATCAACACTGGTCTTCGTGACGTGATGAACCTCACCAGCCTCCCTCCTACGTCGGCGGCCGCCCGCCAGCACAGTCTACGCGTGTATCACCAGGTCCAGGCTTGGAGGGGGAACGTCGTTGAACCGAGAGATTGGGACTGGACCGTCGAACAGGAAAAATATATTCGTGTTCCATCCACGTTATCCCCGGCGCTGGAAATGCTACTACACCTGATTTTCTGTGGGTGCAAGGTAGACTGCTCCCGTATCTGTGAATGCAGACGAAGCGGGTTAAAATTCACCACTATGTGCGGCGGGTGTGCTGAAGAGTCTTGCCTCAACAGGAATATCCCGGATTACGACGAAGAAGACGAATATGAGACCGAGCAGGACCACCGCGTGCCAAAGCGCAACAGCGACGTACTACCTCATTTAAAGGATTTAGTACAACGAAGTCGGGTGTAATAATTTTTTTTTACATTTTGAAATGTACATTCGCTGCCGCAAGTGTCTTTTATCTTAAAATGAGTTAAATATCTAGACAAATCCTATATTTAAAAGGGAAAACATGACACTTTTTTGCTTACGCTTTTTAACGTGTTTAGGTAGGGGCCTACTATTTTGTAATTAAACGTAAATAAACTGACAATTTTCATTTTTTCCCTGCAAACATGAGTTCTTCATTGAATACGAAAAATTTTGACACCAAAAGCACCTCTATAGGACTATTTATTCCTAACTTATGGCATTTTTTTTGAAAACTGCAAGATGGCGGCAATTTTTTCAAAAGTTAAGGGTGTTGCCCACGTTGGATTTTTTGGGATTCTTCTGGAATAGTTAAGGGGGCCCCAAGGAACCAATTGCAAAAGAAATCCCCTTTCTAATAATTATTTCCGTCTCGAACCTTAATTTGCCTATACTAAATGAGTCCTCTGTCTATCGGGAAGGCGCCAGCGACCTCAGAACCGATACAGTTGCACTACGCTTTAGAAGAAAAATGCAACAAGAGCTGCCGAAGGGAATCTAGTAGAATAGCTAATTGTTCACTATTTTTTTTCTTGCATTGAAGCAACCTATATCAATTGTATTTTACACATAACTGAATTTCATGGACTAATGACTAATTGGTGATTTTTTAGTTCTTCATCTGACTATCCCTTTAAGACAAGTAGATAGTTCATTTATCAGCTAGCCTGTGTCATCCCCACATAATATATTTGTTTCAATGTTCATCTATCTATATATATATATAACTTAATTTATCCGTGGATGGATTCAAAACATTCCCTACTCTTGCATGTTTTTTTTTTGCCAGTCTCTTTGCTTCTATGTATACTGCATAGTAAGTTTAGTAAGTTAGCATTTGGAGTTTTACGACGTACGAGACAGCTAGTTCATACGACGTCGCCTGGGTCGTTATAAGGGAATCGAAAATAAGGGAAGGACATGGTTAATTGGTCTTAAGAGCCGTGGGGGAAGGGGGGGGGGGGGGGGGGGTTGGTGGGCGTTTGGATCGCAAAGAGAGCCGGCAACTATGTTAAAGGAGAATTAAAAAGTAGGAAGAGGAAAAATGATGAAGGTATGTATGGAAAAAATCAGCAATTTTCCTTAACGTTTAAACCCCTAAACTTATCGCGTTTATAAACGGTGAACCCGCCCCCCCCCCAACCGAAAAAAATGTTTAAAATTCGGTTTAATAGTAGTCTCAACACTTCATAAATGATCCCTTGCCCTACTCCCTCTCAGCTGCAAAGAAAACATTTGAAAACACTTGGATGTCCCCCCCCCCCCCCTCCCATTCAGATCCCCAACCAACCAAAACATTTTGAATGTATAAACAATACTAGTTTATGGATCAAACAGATGTGAAAATCACAATTTTTATGATATTCATGTTAATTTATTTATAACTTGACTAACAGTAATGCTAACCCTGTGTCAAATTTAATACCCTCTAAACCACCACTTCACGTTTAAACGGTTAAACGTTTAATCTTCCCATTCCTAGATGAAGGCCGCTTGAGATAAAATAATTGAATGAATGACAAGAGATATTTAGGATAGCCCTCTGTGCGACCATCGGTCACCGCGAGGAGGGACCCACCTCGACGGACGGGCATGTATTCCAATCCTTCCTCTAATTAGTTATCTGTGCTTCCACTATTCTCTATAGTATTCCTGTGTGTGTCAACGTACGGCCTCTCTAGAATGTTATTAAATATTGTGAAATCTCGTGCATGACCGGATGTTTTGGTTTCGTCGTTGTACGCCACTGGCAGCTCGCGGCGTGCATGCAGTTTCCAGAGCGTTCCCGGTGGTTATGTATCGATTGAGCCCCCGTGACCCAGTGGCGCGTGGAAGAGGGCATCGGCCTCCCAACCCGTCCGTGCACCCGTATAGCTGCGGCCGGTGACCTGGTTTTAGACGGGGCTCATTGCTGCAAGACTACATTACATACATCCCTGTCAATGTCGTACTGGTGTATATGTAAACGGTGACATATTGGAGTCGTGATAGCAAAGTGGAATCAGCGTTGAGAAACATAGGCCTGTTGTCCCCCTCTCGGCCCATGCTCTTTCCACCCCAATCAAACGACTTCTAGAAAACATTGACCCTCACCATTGTAACATTTCAGTGCTCTGCATTTGACCGCACTTCGACCTCCGTAGGTGAATGTTTTCGAGATTTCTGTAAACCTTCTTTTTATGGCCGCTTTTAGCGGGTACAATAGGGTCCGACTGCATTCATCTACTGTGGTTCTCAAGGCTGATTGAACTTTACATACATATTATATAATGTCCCCAACGGAAAATCAGTTGTAAGTTTGTAGACAATACACATTTATTTACTATCTCCTCCTCCCCCCCCCCCCCCCGTCGCAAACAAGATCTTGGCCTACTATACACAGACATACAGCTAGCTCCAATCAATGTGCTACACCTGATCTCTATGGAAGAAACACCCTGCCAATCACTAACTGCAATGAAAGTTCAGTGGACTGCGGCGTCAAGAATACTCTATATCACCTCAGGCGGTACCGACAGCTTGCCTGCTACCATCGACCGTTGCCCAAAGAAGACGATGTCTTGTCGGGACGGGAGTCGAGCGTGGTTCCATGCGAAACACACGACGCGGGGTGATGGGACTCGAACCCGCACGGGCGAGGTTGATATGACGGCTCAAGGCCGTGTGACGTCACAGCTCAAGGTCGCGCGAGGGAGTCACGCACGCACAGGACGGAGGGATCCCTCAGGCGATCGGGCGACGTCTCCGCTTTCTAATTCGGGAGACTCGCTTCGCGTTTTGCCGTGCGCGCCTTCTTTTACGTGTTTCGTTCTCTTAGTGGATTGATTGATTTATGTGCTCCGGATTGATGTCTTATAATAGAACGGCGATGACATGCATGCGATTAGGGAATTATGATGTTAGTAGTTAACCACTTGAGGCAGGGCAAGGGAGTCGATTTTCTTTTGTATCTTTTATTTGAAGACAATTCTTATCTAGGTTATGATTCGAGAAATAGATCGAATCGCATAAGTATGGTAATTTGCGTTGAGTTTGTATACAATCGGAGATATTTTTGACAAATTGTGTAATTTCTATTGTGACAGAAATACAAACTATTTCCTACCTCAGGCTGTATGTTCACCTACCTCAGGCTGTATGTTGACCTACCTCAGACTGTATGTTCACCTACCTCAGGCTGTATGTTCACCTACCTCAGGCTGTATGTTCACCTACCTCAGGCTGTATGTTCACCTACCTCAGGCTGTATGTTCACCTACCTCAGACTGTATGTTCACCTACCTTGCGGAACACTCAATTTCAGTCTGTTAAAATTGCTTTAAAATAGTTTAAAATTATCCCAAATAAAATCAAAATATGTCATCCTATAGATAATTTAATTCTCTTTCTTATGAATGACTTTTCATTCGTATAAATATTTCCGTTTTGCGGATGTTCTTAATAAGGTGTGAAAGGTGTCCAGCAATACCACATTTACAAAATGTAATTATGAACATCTGAAAAACGGAAATATAGTTTGGAACAAGGAAACATTCGTAAGATAAAGCACTAAACTCTACAGGATGACGTGAGAAAGAGCACTAAAGTCTCTACAGGATGACGTAAGAAAGAGCACTAAAGTCTCTACAGGATGACGTGAAAAAGAGCACTAAAGTCTCTACAGGATGACGTGAGAAAGAGCACTAAAGTCTCTACAGGATGACGTAAGAAAGAGCACTAAAGTCTCTACAGGATGACGTAAGAAAGAGCACTAAAGTCTCTACAGGATGACGTGAGAAAGAGCACTAAAGTCTCTACAGAATGACGTAAGAAAGAGCACTAAAGTCTCTACAGGATGACGTAAGAAAGAGCACTAAAGTCTCTACAGGATGACGTGAGAAAGAGCACTAAAGTCTCTACAGGATGAAGTGAGAAAGAGCACTAAAGTCTCTACAGGATGACGTGAGAAAGAGCACTAAAGTCTCTACAGGATGACGTGAGAAAGAGCACTAAAGTCTCTACAGGATCACGTGAGAAAGAGCACTGAAGTCTCTACAGGATGACGTGAGAAAGAGCACTAAAGTCTCTACAGGATGACGTAAGAAAGAGCACTAAAGTCTCTACAGGATGACGTGAGAAAAAGCACTAAAGTCTCTACAGGATGACGTGAGAAAGAGCACTAAAGTCTCTACAGGATGACGTGAGAAAGAGCACTAAAGTCTCTACAGGATGACGTAAGAAAGAGCACTCAAGTCTCTACGGGTTGACGTAAGAAAGAGCACTAAAGTCGCTACAGGATGACGTAAGAAAGAGCACTAAAGTCTCTACAGGATGACGTAAGAAAGAGCACATAAGTCTCTACAGGATGACGTGAGAAAGAGCACTAAAGTCTCTACAGGGTGACGTAAGAAAGAGCACTAAAGTCTCTACAGGATGACGTAAGAAAGAGCACTAAAGTCTCTACAGGATGACGTGAGAAAGAGCACTAAAGTCTCTACAGGATGACGTAAGAAAGAGCACTAAAGTCTCTACAGAATGACGTAAGAAAGAGCACTAAAGTCTCTACAGAATGACGTAAGAAAGAGCACTAAAGTCTCTACAGGATGACGTAAGAAAGAGCACTAAAGTCTCTACAGAATGACGTAAGAAAGAGCACTAAAGTCTCTACAGGATGACGTAAGAAAGAGCACTAAAGTCTCTACAGGATGACGTAAGAAAGAGCACTAAAGTCTCTACAGGATGACGTGAGAAAGAGCACTAAAGTCTCTACAGGGTGACGTAAGAAAGAGCACTAAAGTCTCTACAGGATGACGTAAGAAAGAGCACTAAAGTCTCTACAGGGTGACGTAAGAAAGAGCACTAAAGTCTCTACAGGATGACGTAAGAAAGAGCACTAAAGTCTCTACAGGATGACGTGAGAAAGAGCACTAAAGTCTCTACAGGATGACGTAAGAAAGAGCACTAAAGTCTCTACAGAATGACGTAAGAAAGAGCACTAAAGTCTCTACAGAATGACGTAAGAAAGAGCACTAAAGTCTCTACAGGATGACGTAAGAAAGAGCACTAAAGTCTCTACAGAATGACGTAAGAAAGAGCACTAAAGTCTCTACAGGATGACGTAAGAAAGAGCACTAAAGTCTCTACAGGATGACGTGAGAAAGAGCACTAAAGTCTCTACAGGATGTCGTGAGAAAGATCACTTAAGTCTCTACAGGATGACGTGAGAAAGATCACTAAAGTCTCTACAGGATGACGTAAGAAAGAGCACTAAAGTCTCTACAGGATGACGTAAGAAAGAGCACTAAAGTCTCTACAGGATGACGTAAGAAAGAGCACTAAAGTCTCTACAGGATGACGTGAGAAAGAGCACTAAAGTCTCTACAGGATGACGTGAGAAATAGCACTAAAGTCTCTACAGGATGACGTGAGAAAGAGCACTAAAGTCTCTACAGGATGACGTGAGAAAGAGCACTAAAGTCTCTACAGGATGACGTAAGAAAGAGCACTAAAGTCTCTACAGGATGACGTGAGAAAGAGCACTAAAGTCTCTACAGGATGGCGTGAGAAAGAGCACTAAAGTCTCTACAGGATGACGTGAGAAAGAGCACTAAAGTCTCTACAGGATGACGTAAGAAAGAGCACTAAAGTCTCTACAGGATGACGTGAGAAAGAGCACTAAAGTCTCTACAGGATGACGTGAGAAAGAGCACTAAAGTCTGTACAGGATGACGTGAGAAAGAGCACTAAAGTCTCTACAGGATGACGTGAGAAAGAGCACTAAAGTCTCTACAGGATGACGTGAGAAAGCACTAAAGTCTCTACAGGATGACGTAAGAAAGAGCACTAAAGTCTCTTCAGGATGACGTAAGAAAGAGCACTTAAGTCTCTACAGGATGACGTAAGAAAGAGCACTAAAGTCTCTACAGGATGACGTAAGAAAGAGCACTAAAGTCTCTACAGGATGACGTGAGAAAGAGCACTAAAGTCTCTACAGGATGACGTAAGAAAGAGCACTAAAGTCTCTACAGGATGACGTGAGAAAGAGCACTAAAGTCTCTACAGGATGACGTAAGAAAGAGCACTAAAGTCTCTACAGGATGACGTAAGAAAGAGCACTAAAGTCTCTACAGGATGACGTGAGAAAGAGCACTAAAGTCTCTACAGGATGACGTGAGAAAGAGCACTAAAGTCTCTACAGGATGACGTAAGAAAGAGCACTAAAGTCTCTACAGGATGACGTAAGAAAGAGCACTTAAGTCTCTACAGGATGACGTAAGAAAGAGCACTAAAGTCTCTACAGGATGACGTGAGAAAGAGCACTAAAGTCTCTACAGAATGACGTAAGAAAGAGCACTAAAGTCTCTACAGGATGACGTGAGAAAGAGCACTAAAGTCTCTACAGGATGACGTAAGAAAGAGCACTAAAGTCTCTACAGAATGACGTAAGAAAGAGCACTAAAGTCTCTACAGGATGACGTGAGAAAGAGCACTAAAGTCTCTACAGGATGACGTAAGAAAGAGCACTAAAGTCTCTACAGGATGACGTAAGAAAGAGCACTAAAGTCTCTACAGGATGACGTAAGAAAGAGCACTAAAGTCTCTACAGGATGACGTAAGAAAGAGCACTAAAGTCTCTACAGGATGACGTAAGAAAGAGCACTAAAGTCTCTACAGGATGACGTAAGAAAGAGCACTAAAGTCTCTACAGGATGACGTAAGAAAGAGCACTAAAGTCTCTACAGGATGACGTAAGAAAGAGCACTAAAGTCTCTACAGGATGACGTAAGAAAGAGCACTAAAGTCTCTACAGGATGACGTAAGAAAGAGCACTAAAGTCTCTACAGGATGACGTAAGAAAGAGCACTAAAGTCTCTACAGGATGACGTAAGAAAGAGCACTAAAGTCTCTACAGGATGACGTAAGAAAGAGCACTAAAGTCTCTACAGGATGACGTAAGAAAGAGCACTAAAGTCTCTACAGGATGACGTAAGAAAGAGCACTAAAGTCTCTACAGGATGACGTAAGAAAGAGCACTAAAGTCTCTACAGGATGACATATTTTGATTTACATTTGGGACAATTTAAACTAATTTTAAAGCAATTTGAACGAACCGAAATCGGGAGTATCGCAGGATAGGTTGTAAGGTTGGAATTCATAGTCGGCCCCTACACCTAGGGGCACCCATTGTTGCTATGGATTTGTTTTGTTTATGGGAAATAACATGGAAACAAATGTTACCTTAGCAACAATGGGCGCCCCTAGGTGTAGGGGCCGACTATGAATTCCAACCTAAGTATAGAATTAAACACAAACCGATTGTTTGAGATAACAATTTATATCCGAAGAAATTCTGTTTTTATGCGATACTTGTATTCTTGGTACCGATGCAAAATGCTCAGTAATGTACGGGAGTGGAGTATGGCCGTAAACAATGTCCGTGACGTCACGGGGAGGGAATATAAGCAATTATCAACACCCTTGGCCAACGTATATACGTTCTTACGTTGCGCGTCTAGCTGGGGGTTTATTTTAGAGGTTGTTGAGAGACTTACAAGAAAGTGATGGACAACCTTCTTACTTTCTTATTGCTAGCGTCACAGCTGTCAAACTATGGGCAGACAACGAGTTTGGTTTTGATAAACTAACTATACCAATCATAAATCCATTATGCACCACCGATTTAGTTTTCATTGTCTGGGTGGTATTATTATATTATTATTATAGTCCATTAGGTGCTAAGGAAGCGACCCTCCCCCCCCCCCCCCCCCTGGCGCAAATTTTCACTATAGCAGTTCGATAAAGAAAAACATTACAATTCATAATTCACTTGTTTGCCACGTGACGTTTTGCCTCCAGGGGTGTCCAAAGTTGAGATTTTCAAAACTTGAATTTGCCACTTTTCTCAAAGTATTTGTGAATTTGTAATTATTCTTTCATTAAGTGATGTATAGTAGTATTTTATTATTTTTAGTACAAAAAAACAAAGACAATTCATTAAGGGGTGTCCAAATAAAAATATAAACATTTTTACCACTGTATACAACTGTTACATGCAATTTGTGGCACATCCTGATTGGAAAAAGATCCATATAGAAGTATAATGTTTCATACAACGTATTTAAAACAGATGATGAAGAATTGTTTTTAAAGGGGTGCCCAAAATGCTGGATTTCTTATTAGGATCAAAATGAGAACAATGTAAGAAGACGAAATATATGTATGCATGGTACCAAAATCAGTAAACCCCCTTATTAATAAGCATATATTTAATCCATAACATTAACATAGTCAGTGGTGTCCATAATTTAATGTTTTAATTAATTAATTGCCTAATTATATTACTCGATGGAAAAATGCTGTCAGAATTTTGTCATCATCGAGTCGAAATAAAATACAAAACAGAAATATTTTATTTTTTTAGATAGGGTTGTCCAAAAATTCAATACAAATGAACTTCAATTTACATGGCAATAAATAAACCGTCACTTTCTACGTTTTAAGCGACGATCTCCTAAAATGGACGAAGTTTTGTAGTTTTTCTAAGAGTGGAGAATTACTGGGATGTCTGTAAATAGACGAATAATCATGGAATTGGTTTGCAAACTTACACAATGTTGCTGTAGGTACTTTCATATTGTCTAACCAAAAGCATAAGGAAGCCGAAATTAAATTAATACGGAATTCCGGTAGAAAATCAAGGGAAACGGTTTAACTAACGCCGGGTGTTTGTTGTATACGGAAAGTTTGCTGTGAAGGTAGGAATGAAGTGTGTTCAGTTTTGTGTAATTTATATGTTATTCCTCATTGTTTCATTGGAATCTGTTCCTTCGTTCCTCTCTCTCTCCCTCTAGCTAATCGTCTTCGTCAAAGTACAAATCCATTTCTTGGTAATCGCCAACTTTACTGAGCTCATCTACTTCTTCTTCGGCATCATCATCGCCTGCATCACCATCATTAGTGTTCTCACTCAGCAGGCCTACAAATACTTGTTGCATAATGTCACCCTCAGTTCACGTATACTCGAGACATTAGAATTAGGTCCAGGGATATCTGGTTTAGTTTCCATTGCCCGATTTCAAACAAGTGACTAATTAGCTCGTTTTATGGGCTGTCCTAAAGACGATTTACATGGAGATGAAAGGCTGAAGTCTTAGGTTGGAATTCATAGTCGGCCCCTACACCTAGGGGCACCCATTGTTGCTATGGATTTGTTTTGTTTATGGGAAATTACATGGAAACAACTGTTACCTTAGTAACAATGGGCGCCCCTAGGTGTAGGGGCCGACTATGAATTCCAACCTTAGCCGTTGTAGTTTGGCCCAATTTACAGATGAAGTGCACTTTTTTAAGATGGTATATCGAAGTTATTTACGTTTAATGGTTTGTCTAATGATGCTTATATATCAAACACACAAATTTGTCTAGTGTTTCATAGTTCCTCATCGATGTTCCCAAAGATGTAAACGCACCCAGATATTATATGGTTTTCAAGAACCTTCAGTGGAGCCAGTTTTCCTCGGCGAACAATTAATGCGCTTGTACTATAACACCCACTGAAGGCATGGAAAGCAGGAAGAATATAGGCATGATCACCCCAATTATATTTCCCACTTGATTTACTTCAACTATTCTTCGTTTGTTTCCAGGACCTATATAAAATAAAATAAAATTATTGACTGTGGTCGTGGACATCACCAAAAGTAAAAATTCACACCTGTGTCCGGACTTCTGATAACGAGAAAACGTGGTTGTTCAGAAATGTTTAGAGCATACTGACAATGCAGCAAGTTTTTTGTATTGACCTCTTCTTCTGTTTACTGTAGATCGTCCACGGGGTTTGTAATGCCAGGGCGGCCATCTACACTAGTCATAACAGTGCACGTGTCTTCACATACCACAAAACAATCGTCCATGCAATAGTTGGTCTGCAAATAGCTCACTTCGCCACTGCGATAAGATTGATTGTACTATTTGTATTTTGTTAGAATTTGAAAGAAATTATTTCCAAACTCGATGAAGTTCGTCATTCACCCAAGTTATTAAATACTTCTTTGCTTGATCTCTTCTCATTCTTACAGCATTTTCATCGAATCACGGCTTGTATAGGCAGGGTAAATTTGGCACTTTAATTGTTATTGAGGCCTAGCTGTTATGATAAATTTAAGATTTTCACGAAACAGGCTATTCACAGTATAAATTGCTGTATTTCCTTGACAAGTGTCAAGTGGAGTCCGTGATCTCTTCAGGACATCGATTAATACTATGCTATTACATCACATTTGGTTTTGGATAAATGTTAAATAGAATACAATAATTGCTAAAAGTCGTGTTACACCAAGAAGTAATATGCTGTTGTGACGACACAGAATTCGTTTACAACTTAAGAAGCACGAATCACTGACGTTTCTTCCCGATTATTTAGAACAATTCGGTTCCGTTAAGTTGGTTGCAGCAAACGACAAACACGTCATGAGTTACGTCATAGGTTTGTACAGGAAATTTAGTTTTTTTCGTAACTTGGAAGGTTTATAATTAACGTTCGAAGTTCGTTAATTTCTTATTTTTTATTGTACATGTGACTTTATCAAAAACTTGATTATTACAATCTTTAAACTAAACGCACAAAGTAAGTAGCCCCAAAACATACCTCCCAAGAGGCGTGGTCCAATGGCGTGGTGAAGGAAGAACGAACAAGCCGGCAAGTCGGTGTGAAAACGTTAAATAGCGGCTCAATGTGTTGGGTTGACGATAAGAAAATATCTTTGAAAATCGAAGAATAATAGGGTAAGTAGGTAATATTGCATATTGACGGTAATAAATGTAAAGACAAACCTGCTCTTTGTTTTTTACACCTTTTGGTGTGGATAGGCGTGCCTATTGCAAATTGCTGGCAATCGTAAATCGCCACCCCTGGCCCTAGGCTATGACAAGCCTACTAGGCCTACCAAGTCCATTTGATGATACCACCGCTTGTTATTGTAAAATCGCGTAATGCAAGGTCTACTTGATCTCCGCCTGGCGGAGATCAAGTAGACCTTGGCGTGATGCGTTGTCACGTCTTGAAGGCGGTGAGCATGTGTAAAGAAGTAGTCCCGCGCACAACCAAGGCGTGAGAAGGCGCGGACTGTTACTAATTTGCTAATAGGCCAAATCAACTATGACGCCAGCATCTTACTTCTTGGTGTAACACGACTTTATTATCAACTCAAATGAACTTTGTACAGTAATGTAAATGTGTTTATTCTACGGAATAACAATATTTATAAATTTTACTCAGCTTTAACTTAAGTAATGTTCAGAACAAAATGTGTGTGTATTTGGAGGAATGCCACCATAAGTGGTATCGGCACATTGTTGATTTTGGACAACCCTGTTCATAATAATATCAACATATAAATATTGGTTGTTTGTTCATAGTGTATGAAGTTTGGTAGTGCAAAAATTATTATCTTTAGGGATTACCCACTAAACAAAAAAATACAATTATATTTATATTTATGATGATGGACACCCCTACAATGTAAACGCCCCAGATACCAACTAGCAATCAAGGAAACAATGTAAAATCATAGGTGTTTCTTTAAGAAAGCAAGTAGCCACATTATAGTTGCAGGTGCCACTTTACGGATTAACCATAGTGAATGGTATATCTAAAGTAGTGTCAATATAGCTATAATTGTTGGACAACCCTTAATTATTGACGTTTGTTTATTCAATTATTAGTAAGGGGAAATATATGTATTGATTTTTGCAAATTCAACAGACATAATTTCCAGAAACGTGACCGAACTTTGAGATCTTATTAGTAAAATTACCTCAACTTTGGACATCCCTGGAGGCCAAACGCCCCAGCTGTCACGTGGCAAACAAGTGGATTATTGTTCCTCGTTTGTTTCTCTACAAAACTGCTATTCTGAAAATTTGCGCCAAGGGGGGGGGGGGGGAGGGGGGGTTATAAGCCACCTAACGGACTATTATTACATGATGGGATGGGGACATGAGACATGCATACCGTATCTACGCCATATAAATTTATGGATGTCACATTTAACGCCCACATTTGAACTAACTATACAGAAGAAAAGCGAATCAGAATACATTTATATTATTACCCCGTCAACCTGCGCTAGTATTTCAAGGTCATCTTCCAAAATATAATGTTTTATGGAGGAGATAGATTTATGATACGCGTCAATGGGACGTTACGGGGGGGGGGGGGGGTGGCCCTCCCGTCTGCCCCCCCGTAGTTCTCCTTATGTGTGTTTTATTTGCCGTTTAATGGGCCACTTAGCGGCGAGGTCACCACGGTTTTAGACGTATCGTACGACTGGCAGAGCTGTATCGCGCCGGGGTCTCTTCTACGCCTTGGTGCAGGGGCATTGTGATCTCTGTTGGTCAGTATCGGAACGTGATGAGGACAAACCGACAGTTAATCAGGAACCGATAAGTTGTCACGTAAACGTTAATACATTTCTCATTTTTATTTTTCGACACTGAAAAAACGGAAAACTAAGGGCCATCAACAGAACAATTACTTAAATACTTAGTATTACTTGCTATTTTTTTTTTAATTCGGAATAGTAATTAGTAATACTCTATATCGATCGATAGTTATATGGTTTTATTCAAGCAATTAAAAAACGATGCAACTGCATGCATGTTGACTTGTGTGATGGTCCCTGTATTACTCAAGACATGGAAACCATTACTGTTTTTTTCGTTACTGTATTGTTACTGAGTGGATGGACTCTAAATATGAATTTATTTTATTTTATTTGTTATTTCCCATAAAGAAAATAAATCCTTAGCCACACTGGGCACCCCTAGGGGTAGATTAGGGGCCGACGACTGGAAATTCCAGCCTTACACCGAAAGCGCCCCAAAGTATAAGACGTGAGAGGGGCTGCCTCCCTGGGGTGTAGTGACCCAGGCAGGCAATGTCGGTCGGTCACTGTCACATGCTTGTCTGGCCCCGCACGGGTCACGTGATCAGCCGGCCACGCGACTTCCACAAAGTCACGTGGTGCGTGTACAG
>OX246742.1:19070926-19185926 GCA_945910005.1 Isoperla grammatica | reverse complement strand
TGTGTAGTGCTCTTCGTTATGTCATCCTCTAGCTGTAGAATTAGTACTGCTCTTCGTTATGTCATCCTCTAGCTGTAGAATTAGTACTGCTCTTCGTTATGTCATCCTCTAGCTGTAGAATTAGTACTGCTCTTCGTTATGTCATCCTCTAGCTGTAGAATGTGTAGTGCTCTTCGTTATGTCATCCTCTAGCTGTAGAATGTGTACTGCTCTTCGTTATGTCATCCTCTAGCTGTAGAATTAGTACTGCTCTTCGTTATGTCATCCTCTAGCTGTAGAATTAGTACTTCTCTTCGTTATGTCATCCTCTAGCTGTAGAATGTGTACTGCTCTTCGTTATGTCATCCTCTAGCTGTAGAATTAGTACTTCTCTTCGTTATGTCATCCTCTAGCTGTAGAATTAGTACTGCTCTTCGTTATGTCATCCTCTAGCTGTAGAATGTGTACTGCTCTTCGTTATGTCATCCTCTAGCTGTAGAATTAGTACTGCTCTTCGTTATGTCATCCTCTAGCTGTAGAATTAGTACTGCTCTTCGTTATGTCATCCTCTAGCTGTAGAATGTGTAGTGCTCTTCGTTATGTCATCCTCTAGCTGTAGAATTAGTACTGCTCTTCGTTATGTCATCCTCTAGCTGTAGAATGTGTACTGCTCTTCGTTATGTCATCCTCTAGCTGTAGAATTAGTACTGCTCTTCGTTATGTCATCCTCTAGCTGTAGAATTAGTACTTCTCTTCGTTATGTCATCCTCTAGCTGTAGAATTAGTACTGCTCTTCGTTATGTCATCCTCTAGCTGTAGAATGTGTAGTGCTCTTCGTTATGTCATCCTCTAGCTGTAGAATGTGTACTGCTCTTCGTTATGTCATCCTCTAGCTGTAGAATTAGTACTGCTCTTCGTTATGTCATCCTCTAGCTGTAGAATGTGTAGTGCTCTTCGTTATGTCATCCTCTAGCTGTAGAATTAGTACTGCTCTTCGTTATGTCATCCTCTAGCTGTAGAATGTGTAGTGCTCTTCGTTATGTCATCCTCTAGCTGTAGAATTAGTACTGCTCTTCGTTATGTCATCCTCTAGCTGTAGAATGTGTAGTGCTCTTCGTTATGTCATCCTCTAGCTGTAGAATGTGTACTGCTCTTCGTTATGTCATCCTCTAGCTGTAGAATTAGTACTGCTCTTCGTTATGTCATCCTCTAGCTGTAGAATTAGTACTGCTCTTCGTTATGTCATCCTCTAGCTGTAAAATGTGTACTGCTCTTCGTTATGTCATCCTCTAGCTGTAGAATGTGTAGTGCTCTTCGTTATGTCATCCTCTAGCTGTAGAATTAGTACTGCTCTTCGTTATGTCATCCTCTAGCTGTAGAATGTGTAGTGCTCTTCGTTATGTCATCCTCTAGCTGTAGAATGTGTACTGCTCTTCGTTATGTCATCCTCTAGCTGTAGAATTAGTACTGCTCTTCGTTATGTCATCCTCTAGCTGTAGAATTAGTACTGCTCTTCGTTATGTCATCCTCTAGCTGTAAAATGTGTACTGCTCTTCGTTATGTCATCCTCTAGCTGTAGAATTAGTACTGCTCTTCGTTATGTCATCCTCTAGCTGTAGAATTAGTACTGCTCTTCGTTATGTCATCCTCTAGCTGTAGAATTAGTACTGCTCTTCGTTATGTCATCCTCTAGCTGTAGAATTAGTACTGCTCTTCGTTATGTCATCCTCTAGCTGTATAATTAGTACTGCTCTTCGTTATGTCATCCTCTAGCTGTAGAATTAGTACTGCTCTTCGTTATGTCATCCTCTAGCTGTAGAATTAGTACTGCTCTTCGTTATGTCATCCTCTAGCTGTAGAATGTGTACTGCTCTTCGTTATGTCATCCTCTAGCTGTAGAATTAGTACTGCTCTTCGTTATGTCATCCTCTAGCTGTAGAATTAGTACTGCTCTTCGTTATGTCATCCTCTAGCTGTAGAATTAGTACTGCTCTTCGTTATGTCATCCTCTAGCTGTAGAATTAGTACTGCTCTTCGTTATGTCATCCTCTAGCTGTAGAATTAGTACTGCTCTTCGTTATGTCATCCTCTAGCTGTAGAATTAGTACTGCTCTTCGTTATGTCATCCTCTAGCTGTAGAATTAGTACTGCTCTTCGTTATGTCATCCTCTAGCTGTAGAATGTGTACTGCTCTTCGTTATGTCATCCTCTAGCTGTAGAATGTGTACTGCTCTTCGTTATGTCATCCTCTAGCTGTAGAATTAGTACTGCTCTTCGTTATGTCATCCTCTAGCTGTAGAATTAGTACTGCTCTTCGTTATGTCATCCTCTAGCTGTAGAATTAGTACTGCTCTTCGTTATGTCATCCTCTAGCTGTAGAATGTGTACTGCTCTTCGTTATGTCATCCTCTAGCTGTAGAATTAGTACTGCTCTTCGTTATGTCATCCTCTAGCTGTAGAATTAGTACTGCTCTTCGTTATGTCATCCTCTAGCTGTAGAATTAGTACTGCTCTTCGTTATGTCATCCTCTAGCTGTAGAATTAGTACTGCTCTTCGTTATGTCATCCTCTAGCTGTAGAATTAGTACTGCTCTTCGTTATGTCATCCTCTAGCTGTAGAATTAGTACTGCTCTTCGTTATGTCATCCTCTAGCTGTAGAATTAGTACTGCTCTTCGTTATGTCATCCTCTAGCTGTAGAATGTGTACTGCTCTTCGTTATGTCATCCTCTAGCTGTAGAATGTGTACTGCTCTTCGTTATGTCATCCTCTAGCTGTAGAATTAGTACTGCTCTTCGTTATGTCATCCTCTAGCTGTAGAATTAGTACTGCTCTTCGTTATGTCATCCTCTAGCTGTAGAATTAGTACTGCTCTTCGTTATGTCATCCTCTAGCTGTAGAATGTGTACTGCTCTTCGTTATGTCATCCTCTAGCTGTAGAATTAGTACTGCTCTTCGTTATGTCATCCTCTAGCTGTAGAATTAGTACTGCTCTTCGTTATGTCATCCTCTAGCTGTAGAATGTGTACTGCTCTTCGTTATGTCATCCTCTAGCTGTAGAATTAGTACTGCTCTTCGTTATGTCATCCTCTAGCTGTAAAATTAGTACTGCTCTTCGTTATGTCATCCTCTAGCTGTAGAATTAGTACTGCTCTTCGTTATGTCATCCTCTAGCTGTAGAATTAGTACTGCTCTTCGTTATGTCATCCTCTAGCTGTAGAATGTGTAGTGCTCTTCGTTATGTCATCCTCTAGCTGTAGAATTAGTACTGCTCTTCGTTATGTCATCCTCTAGCTGTAGAATGTGTAGTGCTCTTCGTTATGTCATCCTCTAGCTGTAGAATTAGTACTGCTCTTCGTTATGTCATCCTCTAGCTGTAGAATTAGTACTGCTCTTCGTTATGTCATTAGTACTGCTCTTCGTTATGTCATCCTCTAGCTGTAGAATTAGTACTGCTCTTCGTTATGTCATCCTCTAGCTGTAGAATGTGTAGTGCTCTTCGTTATGTCATCCTCTAGCTGTAGAATTAGTACTGCTCTTCGTTATGTCATCCTCTAGCTGTAGAATTAGTACTGCTCTTCGTTATGGCATCCTCTAGCTGTAGAATTAGTACTGCTCTTCGTTATGTCATCCTCTAGCTGTAGAATTAGTACTGCTCTTTGTTATGTCATCCTCTAGCTGTAGAATTAGTACTGCTCTTCGTTATGTCATCCTCTAGCTGTAGAATTAGTACTGCTCTTCGTTATGTCATCCTCTAGCTGTAGAATTAGTACTGCTCTTCGTTATGTCATCCTCTAGCTGTAGAATGTGTACTGCTCTTCGTTATGTCATCCTCTAGCTGTAGAATTAGTACTGCTCTTCGTTATGTCATCCTCTAGCTGTAGAATTAGTACTGCTCTTCGTTATGTCATCCTCTAGCTGTAGAATTAGTACTGCTCTTCGTTATGTCATCCTCTAGCTGTAGAATTAGTACTGCTCTTCGTTATGTCATCCTCTAGCTGTAGAATTAGTACTGCTCTTCGTTATGTCATCCTCTAGCTGTAGAATTAGTACTGCTCTTCGTTATGTCATCCTCTAGCTGTAGAATTAGTACTGCTCTTCGTTATGTCATCCTCTAGCTGTAGAATTAGTACTGCTCTTCGTTATGTCATCCTCTAGCTGTAGAATGTGTAGTGCTCTTCGTTATGTCATCCTCTAGCTGTAGAATTAGTACTGCTCTTCGTTATGTCATCCTCTAGCTGTAGAATTAGTACTGCTCTTCGTTATGGCATCCTCTAGCTGTAGAATTAGTACTGCTCTTCGTTATGTCATCCTCTAGCTGTAGAATTAGTACTGCTCTTCGTTATGTCATCCTCTAGCTGTAGAGTTAGTACTGCTCTTCGTTATGTCATCCTCTAGCTGTAGAATGTGTAGTGCTCTTTGTTATGTCATCCTCTAGCTGTAGAATTAGTACTGCTCTTCGTTATGTCATCCTCTAGCTGTAGAATTAGTACTGCTCTTCGTTATGTCATCCTCTAGCTGTAGAATTAGTACTGCTCTTCGTTATGTCATCCTCTAGCTGTAGAATGTGTAGTGCTCTTCGTTATGTCATCCTCTAGCTGTAGAATTAGTACTGCTCTTCGTTATGTCATCCTCTAGCTGTAGAATTAGTACTGCTCTTCGTTATGTCATCCTCTAGCTGTAGAATTAGTACTGCTCTTCGTTATGTCATCCTCTAGCTGTAGAATTAGTACTGCTCTTCGTTATGTCATCCTCTAGCTGTAGAATGTGTAGTGCTCTTTGTTATGTCATCCTCTAGCTGTAGAATTAGTACTGCTCTTCGTTATGTCATCCTCTAGCTGTAGAATTAGTACTGCTCTTCGTTATGTCATCCTCTAGCTGTAGAATTAGTACTGCTCTTCGTTATGTCATCCTCTAGCTGTAGAATTAGTACTGCTCTTCGTTATGTCATCCTCTAGCTGTAGAATTAGTACTGCTCTTCGTTATGTCATCCTCTAGCTGTAGAATGTGTACTGCTCTTCGTTATGTCATCCTCTAGCTGTAGAATTAGTACTGCTCTTCGTTATGTCATCCTCTAGCTGTAGAATGTGTACTGCTCTTCGTTATGTCATCCTCTAGCTGTAGAATTAGTACTGCTCTTCGTTATGTCATCCTCTAGCTGTAGAATTAGTACTGCTCTTCGTTATGTCATCCTCTAGCTGTAGAATTAGTACTGCTCTTCGTTATGTCATCCTCTAGCTGTAGAATTAGTACTGCTCTTCGTTATGTCATCCTCTAGCTGTAGAATGTGTACTGCTCTTCGTTATGTCATCCTCTAGCTGTAGAATTAGTACTGCTCTTCGTTATGTCATCCTCTAGCTGTAGAATTAGTACTGCTCTTCGTTATGTCATCCTCTAGCTGTAGAATGTGTAGTGCTCTTCGTTATGTCATCCTCTAGCTGTAGAATTAGTACTGCTCTTCGTTATGTCATCCTCTAGCTGTAGAATTAGTACTGCTCTTCGTTATGTCATCCTCTAGCTGTAGAATGTGTACTGCTCTTCGTTATGTCATCCTCTAGCTGTAGAATTAGTACTGCTCTTCGTTATGTCATCCTCTAGCTGTAGAATGTGTACTGCTCTTCGTTATGTCATCCTCTAGCTGTAGAATTAGTACTGCTCTTCGTTATGTCATCCTCTAGCTGTAGAATTAGTACTGCTCTTCGTTATGTCATCCTCTAGCTGTAGAATTAGTACTGCTCTTCGTTATGTCATCCTCTAGCTGTAGAATTAGTACTGCTCTTCGTTATGAATACATAATAAATTGGTATCAAACTTCCTAACTGGCAACAGTTGCACTTACAATATTTGAAATTTTGTTAACCCAGTTTTCAGTTATAATAAAACTATGAAATGAGTCATTATTAATCACTTTTTCTACAGTGTGCCGCGTTCTGAATATATTACTAAATAAAATATTGTCTGCTCAGTTTTAATAGAGTAACTCTACTCTAAACTAAAAGCTGAGAACGCCGCAGGGCATTTGTTTCACTGCATTTGTTTGTACACACCCCGAGTGCGACCGCAGATTCCTTGAATCCAACCCTGTAGGCTTCGAACACCATCGACGAGTGAGCGATAACCAATCAAAGATCGATATTTAAAATACGAAACATATGAATCAGTGATTGGACAGTGCGATCACCTGCGGACAAATGCCAGAATCAACAAGGCCGATTCAGAACAACTTCGAATTTATTGAGTGCTTCGTTGCTAGGACGGCTCCAAAGTCACCGAGAATAAGTGCGTGCGTGGCTCAGAATTCAGCTGTCGAATTTGCTAAATAAGCTGAAAATGACGTCATGCTTAATCCGCTGGCTTTTAACATTTGGAACGAAACCGCTTGTTTTTAAAATTACTGGTCGTTAAAATACCATTTGTCCCATTTCTGATTCTTCTTCGTCAAGCGATTGCTAAACGTTTAAGTGCAAGGATTTAAATAATGTATTATACAAAAATAAGGAAACGCCAAAAAAGGACGTATAGTAGTTTAATTCTGGAACAATATGCTTGCTCAGCAGACTCAGCTGTTGATTTCTGACACGTGACTACCGGTTGGTTCTCATGCTTGTTACGTCGGACGCTAACGTCGGACTTCGGCCAATAGGGAGCTTGCAATAACGTCATTTCCGGTATCGCACGGTAGCCATACTGAGGTACTCTGTAAACATTTGTTTACGTTCTTCCGACACTGCATTGTTGCAATATTGCAGATGTCCTTTGACTGACACATCAACTGTTTTCCAACAAAGGTTCCGTATTATGACTGAAAACAAAATAAGAACGCATTAACTCTGTTTAAAGACAATCATTTGCATGTTTTATCATTTTCTTGAACTTTTACCTGCACACAGGGGCGCCGGGTTTACAAAATTCCGAGGGGTGCTGAACATCTTTCAGAAGTGACCAAGCACGGGGGTGTTGGGGGCGGAGCCCCCCTCAATTAGCGCCGCAGGCGAAATTTTTTTTACCCACTTTTTAGAGTGTGTTTGGTGCACTCTAGAAAAAAAGGTAACCTGAATGCAACGCCAAAATAATGCATATTTTTACAGTAAAAACTAGTAAACCGTAAAAAAAATATGGAAGTGCGAGATAGACCATGTTACAACCATCGAATATACATATTATTATTATTATTATTATTATTATTATTATTATTATTATTATTATTATTATTATTATTATTATTATTATTATTTATATGCATATGTATATGATCGCGTACAACCATGATGAGGCTGCCTGCATGACTCAAGTGAGTTTGACGTTTGACTAGCTCTAGTATAGCATCATCAGTTCTCAGCGCGATCACTGTCGATTGTTGAGCATGGCCGGGCACCCCCACCGGATTCCGGTTCGAGCATAGGGAAGTGGAGAAGGGCCTGTGTACTTTTAAGCACAATTAATAATCACAATGCGATTATCAATACTTGTTTAATATTATATCGTTAATACTAAATTAACTACAACTTACAAATATATCAAATCAATTGGTAGAGATTAAAGTTCAAGATTTGTTTACAGATGTGTTGCTCTCATAGCAAACGTATTTCTCCGTTGCGTGGTTTCCAATATAAACTTATCAGCAATTTCCTCACAGTCAATGGCGTCAGTTCGTAGGCGATGCACATTCAGTACAGCAAGAGAATTCAAGTGCTTAGGCGTCATCGTAGAGCGTAGGTATGTTTTGGTGCGACGGAGAGCTGAAAATGAACGTTCTGCAGTACAGGATGTTACAGGAATTGTTAAAACCACACGGCAGAATTTTACAAATTCTGGCATCATAGTGAGAAGGTGGCTGTATTTATCACGTTTGAGCAATTCAATGACGTCATTAACCGACGTAACATCTTCCTCCTCGCTTCGCATTACGTCCAAGAACATGTCTCTGTGCAGAATTAATCGGCCAGCATCAAAATCATCTTTGTAAAATGCAATGACGGATTCATCATCCACCGACGTTCCAATCATGAATTTCTGTACATGATTCAAGTGGTTAGATACTGTGGTGTCGAATCGGGATTTCAAACCACTGATTGCAGTATCAAGGATTTCGAAATACAGCTGTCGGAAAGCATCATTTGCTGATGCATGTGTGTGTTGTTCGGACCCATCATCATACCTTTTTGGCAATTTTTTAGTTCTTGGAATCTTTGGTTGAATGTCTAAGGAAGTTGCCTTTTCCATGCAATCAGTCCACATTTCTGCAAATCCCGACTTTCTTTTCTCTTCGAGTATGCCTTGTACTGATTTCACACTTGACATAGCAGCTTGAAAGTTTAGAGCAGTCTTTTGTAAAGCTTCATTCAACGTTTCGACTCGATCGCATTGCTTTGATAATGAATAAAGTCTGAAAACTATGAAGCTGGGCAAATGATCCACTGGCCTTCGCTCCAATATCAGACGGTTCCTTCTGTAGTTCAACAAGAAACTTCAGTAAGGTTTCATAGTTTTGAAGTATTGACTTCAATGATTTAACTCTAACACACCAACGAGTTGGGCAGAAGGGAGTAAGTCTTTCATTGTTTCGTCGTTATCATCTTCTCTCTGCAGTAACTGAAACCAACTCAGCCTTTTGGGAGAGTTCTTTACTATGTTGATAACATCTCTTACTAAACTAAGGCAGTCTCGAACTTTAGTGTTTACTTTCATGGCATCTTGAACAACGAGATTTAGTGAATGTGCTAAGCAATGTACAAATACTGCCCTTGATTCGTCTTTGGTAAGCTTTGCTTGAACACCATTTTTATTTCCACTCACGTTGGCTGCACCATCGTAGCACTGCCCACGACAGTTTTTCAGCGGTAAATCAAAACGGCTTAATTTAGAATGCTATATAAACTATCAGCAGTGGTGGATGAAGTTTCGTAGAAACCCAGGAAATGTTCATGAACATCAAGATGTTTGTCAACAATTCGAAAACACAGAGAAACTTGTTCCCTAACAGAGATATCTGAAGTTTCATCCATGATGATTCCATAAAATTTACAATCTTTAATATCATTGCATAGAGTAGTATGAACACACCGAGATAGAATATCTATTATTTCGAAAACAATGTCGTGCGAGAGCCATTTGTATGACGTACGAGCTAGCCATTCCTTCAGTTCAGGTACATCCTCTGAACGCAATGCCAGAAGACGTACCAGATTTGAATTCTCCTCATTGTGCCCTCGAATAGCAGATCCTGCGGATGTTAAATATTGCAAGGATGAAATGATTTTTACTAGAGCTATCCTTGCTTTTATCATATTATCATTTTTGTGACTGTTCGATATCTGAGAACAAATGTTCACCCCACTCTTAGTACTTGATACAAGTAAGTTTGATCTTCTATGTAAGTCAGCCCGTTCATGCGTTTTAAATCGAACGAGAGCTTTGCTCCATGATGAAAAGCCCTTTCTTACGTAGGCATTGAACGAATTTTCCTCGTTTACGTTGTGGAATACTGGCTGTGTAATTAGGCTTGCATCACGACAAACGGAGCAAAATACACAGTCTTTTTCCTCGTCATAAAAAATCCAGTTGAACATTTCTTTCCACTTCTTCTGGAAACTTCTTGGTTGTTTGTCGCTATCACCAGACTTTAAAAGACGTCTTATTTTCTTCGGCGGCGCTTCTTCGACGGCTTCGGATTCATTCCTAATAGTTTGATTAGGAATTAAACTTGAAGTCGAGGGAGCATCTAAATCGGCTTCCTTGCTAGTAGTGTTTATTGAGGCAGGACGAGGACCGACTGAGAAATAGGACCGCAGAGACTATTAGTAGTTATTCTATCATAAAACACTCTACAGGGATTGCAATGTCATGTATTTATTTATAATTTATATAAATTTGTATTCATCAAATGATGTTAGGCATACGTTGCTCTAAATAGTATTGTTCGCTAGATAAGGTTTTTAAAATAGTATAACATAAACTAAACATAGTATGAACACACTGGTATGGCATGTAATACGATTGCCGTTTTGCCGCCATGCGCATATCACTCAGATTACTGTGAGCTGGCCGCCTGCAGCTGCTACCCGACTACCCGACTGTACGAGTCAAAATACTTCCGCGCCACGTGTTAGTCAGTCAACCTCATCGCAAATACGACCGTCACTGGCACGTGTTGGCTCCGAAACACGCGAAACTTCCCCAAACTAGGCCTAGATAGGAATAGGTAGGTCTGTTCGTTTGCCATCAAAGTGTGACACTTTGATGGCAAAAGTGTGTCCACTATAAGTGACAGTGTAACTGTATGCAATAATACACTGACTAGATGGCGTCAGTATAGTGTTAAACTGAATACACTGAAGCGAACGAACGAGCGAGTGTAAAATATTATTATACACTTTCACAATCACACATCACACTAGTGTAGGCCTACTCGAATTTACAAACCTAGTAACTGTTGATATCGTCACCGAGTCTCGCCACTGTTACTGGAGCGATTTGGTGGCCTATTTCTCATTAGACCCATACACTTTGTACAACAACACAAAACCATTTGGAATAGTTGCAATGGTTAGTTACCTAATATATAAACGACGTTGTAGTTAGCGGACGCGTGTAGAACTATGTTTTTCGACGCCTGGACCGACGCCGGGCGTCGTTTACACATTGACTAACTTGAGACGCTCTAGGCGTTGACACAAGAGTCATAAAGACTTGAAATAAACTCCAATACATTGCCGGCTTTTGTATCTAACTATGACTTGTACTGCAATAAGATTTTTTGTAATACGTCATTGTTGAATGAACCATTGGTGTAACATTTCGTACTATTTTCGGAAAGCGCCTAATATTCAGCCGCCTCTCACATCTAAACCACTAATATTTTGTTAGGCACACTCCATAGATTTGAATTGCGGAATATAAAGGGGAACATGTACTAGTTTTCTAAAACGGTTTGTTATGAATGGATTGGAAGTTATTATCTGTTATGTGGAACAATGCGTAGGCGGCTATTGGCGCGCGCAACATAATTCCCTCAACGGCTTGAACTAGGAAATCCACTACAGTTTTCTTGTAGAGCCAGTTTATTACTCAGGAACTCAGAATAGAGATAAAACAAAAGTACAGCCCTCATAATTTTCTTAAAATTAATTTTTCTTATCAGGGGTGGACAAATATAAGGATATTTCTTTAATAAAATTCCACAAATTAACCACATTTATGAAAACTTATACGCTCATATATTTCTCCATTGTATTTTAAATTGTGAACAGAATAACTTATTATGAAATAGAAGATTCATATTTTAGCCAGGGTTGTCCAATGTGTTATCATATTTTGCGCTGACAGACTATAGTGATTATTTCTATAATGCTCGTGAGTTTGTTTCAGTATAATATTGATTTGTAAGTGTGCAAAGTATTAATATTAATTTCATCTACAAAAAAATGTAGGCCTATACAACTATGATACGCCAAGGCCAGTTCTAGAGTATCTGGCCAGTATCTGTACCAAAGTGAAGTTTGACGCCCTTTCTACGTTAAATTAATCAATGGGGGTATTGGGGGGTTGCCCCCCAGCTTATGTGGGTACGGACATAGTCCCGGGAAAAATTGATTCTAAGGATGTGTTTGAACTACTTTAATGAGATTTAGGTTCACAAAAAATACTTGTTTAGTTAAAGAAAACTGAATATTATCACACAAAGAAAATAAACTTTAAGTCAGTAGGCATAATATGGCTCTTGTCTTTACTTCCAAAAGATCATCTTATTAACGTGTGTAAAATAGATGTCAACATTCGCCTGGAATCGAAATTGTTGCAAAAATCGCTAACGTAGAAGTTCCAAAACGTATCTAACTTCTCAGACTTGTTGAAAACCTCTATAACGGAGCCTAAATAAAAATTGTGTATAATACATTCAGATTTCTTTTTTTATCCAGAAACGTACGCAGGAATATATTTCGGGGGGCTGCCCAGAGTAGGACATAACTGTAAAAGGTATTCCACAATTGTGTGGTAGGCAATTTTGTGGAAATTCCGTATTTTTGAAGTGGATGTACAGTTGTACATGATCGCAGTTAAAAGCTAGCAATCGTTCAAGCTTAGATTTTCATCGCTATCAACCAAAGTTACATGATTAGGGTGCAGATTCATTTTTGTGACTTCCTCTTAGTGTGTCTTTTAGGGCGGAATGTAAGGTCGAGCTATGTATGTGATTGGTTTATGGCTGCTATGAAGTTTGTTCTTCACATGGAAAATAGCATGTAATAAAACAATTCCATAGCAACAAATCCTGTACTTGACTTGACACTTGACTGCATACGGCCCTTAGTCCTCGTACCGTTGACTAAATACAGGCAACAGTATTTCTATTGTATTGTATTTTATTGCAGCTGTTAGATTACATGAAGATGTAGCAAGTACGGGCATCGTAATATAAGCATTGTCAAGTTTTGATGATAATGTAGATAGAGTTACATACTTATATACTAGTTATACACTTTTACCTATGATATTTAATACCTGCTCTATAATACTCATACATTTTTACATTTACCTAACTTATATAGTACAGTCGTTTTCTTATACCTATTAGAATGTCAAAGAATGTATTGTCTAATGAAACTAAAGATTACAAAGAACAAAGATAGTTATACGTCTTAGTGTCCTGAAGTTTTTTCTTGAAGCTATTGACACGTTGTAGAAACACTTTTCTATTAGGTAATTTCTCAATTTTCTTTGAAACATGTTCCGGTTTGTAACACTTTTTATTTCATTGGGTAAGTATTTGAACAGTATCTTCGTTGCATGGGCAGGGGCTTTGTCCGTTATCTTCAACTTAGTTTCTGTCATGTGTTGGTTGGCCTTGTACCGTGTATTGTGCTGATGGGTATCGAGTTTTTCAGAAAAGCATGATGGGACAGCATCATGGTTCACGCACATACATTATGGTTGCATAAATGTGCTTGGAAGGGACAGTAAGAATTTTTAGTGATTTAAAATGTTCTTTACATGTTTGCATTGGTTTAATATATACTGTATTGCCCTCTTTTGTAGCCTAAATTACTTTGCCATCATTTATATGATTAGATAAGTGCGTGATATGCAGATTTTAGTATGGTCATATTGTAGTATTGCTTTAGTTGTTTTATTACAAATATACCTGAACTGATCTTCTTAGCAATGAATTATACGCGGTCATCCCGTGTCAGGTTTTATCAATGTATAACCCCAAAACTTTTGTTACCCTTACTTCCTCTAATTCTTGTTCTCCTATTAATATGTCAACTTCCCTTCTGTGTTTGTTACCTGGGTTGAAGACCATTAGCCATTACATATGTTTTACTCGAATTAACTTTAAGACAGTTGTTTTCAAATTGTTGCACTATGTTGTTTGTTTCAACAAAAGCATCGACCTCAAGTCCCTCAGTTGTTTTATGAGATTGTTTTATGCTGCTTTACTAATAAAGATTTGTTACTGATTATGCACAATCCTGGATTTAGCGGGGAAATATTCCCTTCGCCACTGGATGAGCTTGCTATTTTGCATTAGAGTAATATTAATGTAAATGAATAACCTGAAAGCCATGGTAAATCGAAGTTTCAGTTCAGAGTAGCCTAAAAAATAGATTCAAAAATAGAAAATCACGCCGAAACTATTTTCATGCCGTATAGTAGTATGTTTATACCAATGTATGTTTATGTGTATGTTTATGTCAGAGAATGGACTAGAAATTCCTAATAGAAAAGGACTTGGCGTGTCTATATTCAGGTCCAAACTACTTGTTGGCATTTAAAACAAAACAAAACAAGATGTATTTAGTTACGAGAATTATCTTTATTGATATTATTGTTGTTAAAAGTATGCCTACTTGAGGTGGTTCATACTTATGATACGCAAGCAGATGATACTAGTGAAAGTATGTGTACTGTGAAAGAAGTTCATCTGGGTAAAGTAAATCTGCGGCGTACTTGGTACCTAATATTAAATCAGAAATCGGGCTACCAGTCAATATTGAATAGGCCTAGTCAATAAAAATTAAGTTAAAATAGCAATAGGATAAGTTTGGAATCAGCACACATGCTGATAGTGACATAAATGCAAAATCTCAGAAGAATGGTTGCGAACTAGACATGCAGAAACGCATTGCGCGATCCCTGCTAGGCCGGCGAACGTGTGTCGCAGTTAGCGGGGACGCTCGCGGGCCGCTGGGCCAGTCAGGTAGATTATGTTACATCGTTGCATAAACAATTAGTTTACTCAGAATCTAATTGCTATATTTTCACAAACTAAACTCGACATCCGGCCTGACACACACATGATGTTTTGTGGAAAAACGCATACCAATATGTTGATTAGTATCATAGATATAGCAATGTATAAATGGTCTGGAATCACAAAAATGTTGCATGTTTCGGCAAAGGGGTTTCTACCCTTCGCATACTCAAGTGCGGAGTAATTTTGGACTAGCCATTCTATCTGCAAATAAATTCTACGCAATCACTATTTTTGTATTATTTTCTACGTTATTTTTTCGTTGTGTTATCATGTATTTTATTAAAGAAACTGCATTCTCCCCTTTGGTAGATTAAGGGATGAAAAAACATGGTTCTACACGAATTCTTAAACTACAATGTCGAATTAAAATTAGTAAATAATGCCTCCTATCATATTTAATAGGTTTCGTCTTGTTGTACAAGGTGTATGGGTCAAACCTTAAATAAGCGTCGTAGGACTCGCTTGCCGCTCCGTTATGTGGTCTATAACTTCATTACTAATTTGATGTGTTCTGAAATTTACTAGTCATGATGAATGTAAGGCTTTGCGTAAGCAGTCTTCAATTGAAGAGAACAGTAATACATCGGAAAATACCAAAATATACGCACAATCAACCTACTTGAGGCGAACTAAAGGCGAGATCGACAAGAAATTCGGAATCGCGACACCGACCCACGACCCTAGCTACTATGATTTTTAAACCTTCATTAAAATTCGAATGAAACTCCTTACACCGCAATCTTCACCTACCTACGATGCAATTCAATTCAATACAGTACACTAGTGTGTATATTATACATATAGCATAAATAGCTTACCTCTTGTTCTCACAACAAACTTATCCATAATCCACAAACCACACAGTAGGCCTGTGCAGGCTGCACACATCAATCTATACGGCTTGAAACTGTGATATTTCCTGGATAACCTATGTGTCTTCTATTGACAGAACAAATGTAAACAAGCAATGTGTACCTACCTCATAATGGCCGCCACGTGACGTCTATTGAAAGCTACCTATAGGGCACTAGCAACACCGAAAGACAACAATGGAACAAATGAATTGAACTGATGGACAGTTACCATCAGCTGTCAAAATAATAAAATTGCAACCATAGAAATAAAAACAAGTGTAGCAATAGTAACTGCTTGCCATTTAAAACTTTGAATGATGTACAACGACTAAGTGAAGTTTTGTATGTGTATTTATTTGTTTTTTGTTTTGTTTTCCAAAATCAGAAGAAGTTATTTTTTGACAGCTTGTTGTTTGTCCATCGATTTAATTAATTTGTTTAATTGTTTTCTTTTGGTGTTGCTAGTAGCCTATAGACCTTTTTCAGAATTGATCTAGGACCCTTAGATAGAGCTAATCGCGGCTTTCTAGATCAATAGGGAAGTCTCATAAAAAATCAATAGGGCACTAGCAACACCAAAGACAACAATGGAACAAATGAATTGAACTGATGGACAAGCAATCAGCTGTCAAAATAATAAAATTGCAACCATAGAAATAAAAACATGTGTAGCAATAGTAACTGCTTGCCATTTAAAACTTTTAATGATAGACAACGACTAAGTGAAAGTTTTGTATGTGTATTTGTTTGTTTTTTGTTTTGTTTTCCAAAATCAGAAGAAATTATTTTTTGACAGCTTGTTGTTTGTCCATCGATTCAATTCATTTGTTTCATTGTTGTCTTTTGGTGTTGCTAGTGCCCTATAGAGGACTCAAAACCAACATAGATAGCGCTGCTAAGCAACCTCCTTTCAGCGCCATTGATGAAAAATAACAATAAAACAACAATGAAAATTGACAGCTAGACCACTCCTAATAGAAGTTTATTTTCTTGCCACCAGAGTGCATCTAGTCTATTTTGAGTGCTCTATATTCCTCAAAGCACCTAAAAATGGAAGATCATTATCTAAAAATACGGGCGGTATAATTTTTATATCTGAGAAGCGTATATTTCCAATTCTATACGCATTTTAAGTTTGAAATTTGGAACTTCTTGTTCCGTAATTGAAAAACGGCTCTTGACGTCATATGTCATGTAAACAACTGCCTCCTTGAAGTATTCTTAATTCACAATATCTAGGATGCAGTGACTTTACAACAATGTCTTTTATACCACTGTTTTCTTCAGAAAATATATTTTGATACAGTATTTACCAAAACGTGTTTAAAATAATGCAATTATTTAACATATTGTTGTTAATTAATGTTGAGCAGTGTTCATTTACTAACTAGAAATAAACGTTGGTTCAGTTAAAGTCTTATGAGAGCAATAATCTACTAAAAGGTGGGATTTCAGTACTATTTGTATGATATAAAATTATTGTTTACTGAGATATGACGTCAGAACCTTCTAATCACGAGCAAGATGTCGCAGGTCCGTTTCTGAGCGTGTTTTGACAGCAATATCTTTGACTTGCTGTTAAAGCGATGTTAATGCACCTTTCGAGCCGAAACCAATTAGTTCCCGTTTATTTTAACTTGAGGTAGCCAGTAAGCAAATAAAAAAAATGTGTGAGCCTTCCCTATTCTGATAATCATCTATTAATGGGGCTTTGCACGCAAAGCTTGACGTAGAATGCGCCATCACCGTCCAAGCCCAAATCCATGGCCTGCTGGATGGGTAAATGAGCGCGGACAAGGTCTACTTGACCCATCCAGCAGGCTGTGATGGCAGCAATTTGCCAAAGACATTGGAATAGTAGTAGCACCACTACAGTTTGAGCTCAAGTCCAGAGCCTCCTGGATGGGTAAATGAGCCCTTTTTAATGGCTAAGTTATGCGGAGATCAAGTAGACCTTGTCTGAGGGCCGTGACCATAGAGTTCTAATATGTCTATAGAGGACTCAAAACTAACATAGATAGCGCTGCTAAGCAACCTCCTTTCAGCGCCATTGATGAATAATAACAATACAACAACAATGAAAATTGACAGCTAGACCACTCCTAATAGAAGTTTATTTTCTTGCCACCAGAATGCGTCTAGTGTATTTTGAGTGCTCTATGGCCGGGACGGTGCTGGCGCTGCTAGTGGGAAAAAGTCGCAGTGCAAAGCCCCATTGTAGCCATTTACAACAATCACTAGCTTCGTTTGTTTGTCCAGTGCCAGGTACAGAAATCCTGGTACAGTACCACCCGGATGTACGTAATGAAAACGGAAATGGGGGCAAAAAGTTCACCTACCGTCCGCATGGACAAACAAACACCTCTAAACCAACTCAGTCACAGTCATCTGCCTTGTTTTTAAACCAAAGCCTTCTCGACGGGTCAGTCCTTGCGGATTGCAAGGATCAAGTAGACCTTGGCGTATTGAACCGACATTCGAGAAGGCTGTGTTTTACACATTTGCGAGGAGTATGCGAAAATGGCGAATTTAATCCCAATTCTTGTTCCATTACTTCATTCATTTCATTCATTAATTCTACATCTAGGCTGAAGGCCTACTTACAATAATTGTAGGTATCGGGTAAAACGTTAGTCTTAAACATAATCTTAGTAATCGTTCTGGACGCCGCGTCCAGTCTCTAGGGCTTCACGACTATTTGTAAGACTATGCCTAGGCCTACACCCTGGTCCCATATTTATTCATAAGGTAGGCCTAGCATTAGTAGGGCCCAGGCTTGTAATACCTAGGCCTATGTTCTAGGCCTACTTAGGGTCTTTTAGTAATCGTTCTGAAAGCGGGCTTCACGAGTATTTGTAAGACTAGACCTATGCCTAGACCTACACCCTGGTCCCATATTTGTCTAGGCTAGGCCTAGGGAATTAAATGAAATGAAGGCCTATCATTAGTCTAGGCAAATACCTTACTACAATAATACGGGACACTGGCCTAAATTTGCTGCGACACGTAGGTAGTGCTGCTCTCAAGCGGCACGAGGAGATCCTAACATGATAAGAATATTGTTACGCAGATACGTAACAAATACCGATGGGTAGGCTATTATAATATTTGAAATTACGTTGCTCTTATAATGAAGTCAATCCCTAAGAAAGGATTTTTAAAAATTCCGACCCTAAGGGGGTTAAAAAGGGGGTGTAAGGTTTTCATTAGACTACCTCTATCTCAACAACTAAACGTGCTATAGACCTGAAAATTGGTACATAGGCTCTCCATTGTAAACAAAAAAAAGTAGTTTTACCATTTTTCGAAAATCCAGTTAAGAAGGGTAAAAACGGGGGTTGAATTTTTTATGAGCATATCTATAACTCTAATACCAAAGATGACATATGGGTGCAAACTTGTATTTAGGTTCTGCTTTTAATATAAAGAATCACGTGTTTTACCATTTCCGAAAATCCAATTTAGGGGATGAACACGGGAGGTGATTTTACAGCTCAAAAACCGAACATGTAACAGACGTAAAAATTAATAGTTAGATTCTCCTCCAAAAATATAGGAACACAGTTTTACAATATTTACGAAAATTCAATGAACGGGGGTGAATAGAGGGGGTGATTTTTCGATCATGAGAACACCATATCTCAAAAACCGAAGATGTTACAGACGTGACAATTGGTAGTTAGATTCTTCATTAAAGATAAAGAAATATGTGCTGTACCATTTTCCAGAAATCCACTCAAGAGGGTTGAAAAGGAGCGATAGAATGAGGGGGTGATTTTTTTTTTTTTTTACTCAAAACCCCGAAGATGTTCCAGACGTAAAATTTGGTACAAAGATTCTTCTTTAAAAATAAAGAAAAACATATTTTACTATCTTTCGGAAATCCAGTAATGGGTGGCGAAAATGGGGGTTGTTTAAAAAATGATGTTACTATGAAAATTGGTATTTAGGCAATTTTAAAAACAATTAGAAATATGTTTTAGCATTTTACAAAAATCCAGTTATATAATAATAGTTATATAATATAATAATTCACCACCTGTGAATATACATTTTTTATTTTACCCCCCCCCCCCCCCCCCCCCCCCCCCCTAAACTGTATTTTCAAAAATTGTAATACAATTGTTTATATGTTTTTGAAGGAGAATCTAAATACCATATTTAACGACCATAACATGTTCCGTTTGTGACTTTTAAAGAAATAACCCCCTGTTTTCACCTCCTTAATTGGATTTGCTAACAATATTAAAAAACTTATTTCTTTGTGATACAAGAAATAACTATACCAATTTTCAAGTCTGTTACGTTTACCATAATCAGTTATTAGATATAGCAATTTAAGAAAAAAAAACACCCCAGCTCCGTAAGTTACGTAAGGGGGTTACCTGGATTTTCAGAGAATGGTATACAGGTGTTTCTTTGTTTTTAAATTAGAAGTTTAATACCAATATTCAAAGAGTAACTGTCTCAGTTTTTTGAGTTATAGCTGCATCTTTATTTTTAAAAACATACCCCCTTTTTTGCCACCCTTTATTAGTTTTTTGAAAAATGGTTTAATACATGTTTTTTTAGTTTTGAAGAAGAATCTAGGCATCAATTTTCACGTCTCAAATATCTTCGGTTTTAGAGATTAAAAATTCACCCCCTCTACTTCACCATCCCTTTTCATCCTCCTTAACAGGATTTTAAGAAAGTGGTAAACTATGTATTCCTTTATTTTTGAAGGAGAATCGAAGCATCTATTTTCACGTATATGTAACACCTTCGGTTTTTGAGATATTGGTGTTCTAAATTTACCCCCTCTTTTCACCCCCGTTAACTGGATTTTTGGGAAATGGTGAAACACATGTTTATTTATTTTTAAAGCAGAAACTTACACTCAATTTTCACAACTGTAACACGTTCAGTTTTGGAGATTTTAAAACACCCCCAGTATTCACCCCTTAAGTGGATTTTCGGAAAATGGCAAAGCACGTGTTTCTTATTTTGTAAAAAGGAACCTAAATATAAATTTTCACGTTTGTAGCATCTCCCGTTTTCGAGACATAGCTATAGTCATAAAAAAATTCAACCCCCTGTTTTCACTCCCATTCATATGATTTTCTAAAAAACGGTAAAACATATTATGTTTCATTATTTTTAATGGAGGATCTAAGTACCAATTTTGACGTCTGTAATACCTTCTGTTGTTGAAATATAAGTATTATAAAAAATTACTTGAACACCTTTTTTCATCCTCTTATGGACAGAATTTTCAAAAATCCTTCGTTAATGGGTGGTTTCGTCATAATAGCCACGTACCTACCAAATTTCATGTTCTTAGGTTGAACGGTTTGAGCTGTGCGTTGATGAGTCAGTCAGTCACTCACTTAGTGAGACACTTGCTTTTACACATATATATATATAGAGATTTATGTGATGTCACACATTTCTCCCGTCCCCAACCGTATACCATCGCTTTTTCATCATTCACCCCCCTAAAAGCGTCGCGTAATAACATAAACGGCACCTGTAATGTTCGTTTTACACACATTGTTTCGCACATCTTTTACTTAAATACTAAAAGTTATTTTAGATTAATTTGGTTATAATTATAATTGGCAATCATAACTTAGTCTACTACATATGTTTTCAGTACAATGATGCGTAATTGCTAGCTTTACTAACAAGTTTTAAAGTGCGAAAATAACATTGAATCAAGCGGCCATCATCGCCGTATCTCCTCAAGCCGTTAGTAGCGCTAGTGTTGCGTGTCGCCGCCTTCTTGTATGTTAAATATGGACAGTGTCCAGTATTATTATTGTAAGGTATTTGGTCTAGGCCTAGTGCCTAGGCCTAGCTATATAGCAAATACCTTACTAGAATAATACTGGACACTGTCCAAATTTAACATACAAGAAGGCTGCGACACGCAACACTAGCGCTACTAACGACTTGAGGAGATACGACGATGATGGCCACTTGATTCAATGTTATTTTCGCACTTTAAAACTTGTTAGTAAAGCTAGCAATTACGCATTATTGTACTGAAAACATATGTAGTAGACTTAGTTATGATTGCCATTTATAATTATAACACAATTTGTATTTCGCAAAATTGTAAACCACGCATTTCTTAATATTTAAAGAAAAATCTATAAATAACAATTTTAATGTCTGTATTATCTTTCGTTTTTGATATATGTTGTTATTACCCACAAAAATTAACCCCCACCCTTTTTCCACCCTCCCACCCCTGACAGCTGTTTATTGGGGAAATAGTAATTACATGTTAATTTATTTTTAAGGGAGAATATAAGTACTGACATTCACGTATGTAATATTTTTGATTTGTGTAGATACAAAATTAACCCTCTTCCACCCCCGTGAGCCCCCCTTCACCTATTCCCCCGCTTGATAAAACAAAAAATTGTAAAATACACATTTCTTTATTTTTAGTGAAGTATATCGCTAACCATTTTCACGTCTGAAACGCCTTCCTGTTTCGTTATATAGAAACTATCATAAACACATTACCTCCGCATCTCACCCCTATTGGATGTTCGGAAAATGTTAAAACATTTTCCTTTATTATTAAAGGAGAATAAAAATATAAATTATCACGCCTGTAGCAAATTCGGTTTTTAAGATTTAAAAAACCACCCCCTCCAGCCCTCTTCTTTCACCCGCCTTACCTTGGTTTGAGGAAAATGGTTAAACACGTATATACTTATTTCTAAAGTAGAATCTAAATACATAAATTCACGTCTGTAACATATTGCGTTTTTAGATTTAAAAAAAAAAAAAAAAAACTCACCCCCTGGAATGTAATGGAAAAAGTAAAACACATATTAAGTTTTTTTAAGAGATATTTAAAAAACAAAAACACCATAATTATTATGTTTGTCATATTTACCATCTTCGCGTTTAAAGATATATAGATACCCTCATAAAAAAATTCACCCTCGCAATTCTCACCCTCGATAATTGGACTTTTTTAAAATGCTAAAACATATTTATAATTGTTTTTAAGTTGTCTAAATACCAATTTTCACAATCGTTACATCCTTGGTTACTAAAATACAGGTATCCTCATTTTTTAAACAACCCCCTTTTTCGCCACCCATTGCTGGATTTTCGAAAGATAGTAAAACATGTTTTTCTTTATTTTTATAGAAGAATCTTTATACCAATTTTTAAGTCTGGAACATCTTCGGGTTTTTGAGATTAAAAAAATCACCCCCTCATTCTATCGCTCCTTTTCAACCCTCTTGAGTGGATTTCTGGAAAATGGTACAACACGTATTTCTTTATCTTAAATGGAGAATCTAGCTACCAATTATCACGTCTGTAACATCTTTGGTTTTTGAGATATAGGTGTTCTCATGATCGAAAAATCACCCCTTCTATTTACCCCCGTTCACTGAATTTTCGTAAATATGGTAAAACTGTGTTCTTTTATTTTTGGAGGAGAATCTAACTATCAATTTTTACGTCTTTAACATGTTCGGTTTTTGAGCTGTAAAATCACCCCCCGTTTTCATCCCCGCAATTAGATTTTCGAAAAATGGTGAAACACGTGATTCTTTATATTAAAAGAAGAATCTTAATACAAATTTGCACGCATATGTCATCTTTGGTATTAGAGTTATAGATATGCTCATAAAAAATTAAACCCCCGTTTTCACCCCTCTTAATTGGATTTTCGAAAAATGGTAAAACTACTTTTTTTTGTTTACAATGGAGAACCTGTGTAGAGGACTCAAAACTTACATAGATAGCGCTGCTAAGCAACCTCTTTTCAGCGCCATTGATGAATAATAACAATAAAACAACAATGAAAAATGACAGCTAAACCACTCCTAATAGAAGTTTAATTTCTTGCCACCAGAATGCATCTAGTCTATTTTGAGTGCTCTATAGCACGTTTAGTTTTTTAGATATTAGTAGTCTAATGAAAAACTTCCACCCCCGTTTTAACCCCCTTAGGGTCGGAATTTGCAAAAATTCTTTCTTATAGACCTTGGGCCAGCTATAACCCCCCCTCCCCCCCCCCCGGTGCGGAAGGTCTGAAAGTGGTTTTGAGTACTTTGATATATTGACTTTCGATTTTCACTTGTTAGCCAACATGGTTTTGGTGGGTGCACCCACCAGGGGTGTCCAAATGTGGTACTGTGAAAACCATAAAAATATTAATTGAGGTATGTTGCCAGTTCAAAGAATTAACTATTTTTATAAGGATGTACTCTTTTATACGTAAGCTACTAAATAATACAATTTGTGGATTTTCAGGGTTACACAAACTAGTTATCTGTTCATGTTTTGTTTTTATTTCGAGCAAAACATTTATATAGTTTGGCCGCTCTGTAACGCCCCACCTCTCAAATAATGGAGGGTCTAAAAGTGGTTTCGATTACTATTATATATGTACTTTTGATTTTTACTTGTTAGCCAACATGGTTTTGGCGGGTGCATCTACCAGGGTTGTCCAAATGTGCCACGGTACAAATCGATATTAATATTATATGCAATTCTTGAGAATAAATCAAAATAGTTGTAAGTAGTTGTAAGTATATAACCTCACGCATCTAAAATGCTTGATAACATGAATTTTTTATTTTTCAGGGGTGATAAAAACATTCTATATACATTTTATGTGAATTTTTTAGGTTAAAATGTATCATGTTTGCCCCATCTGTAACCCCCCACCCCTCCAATATTGGACGGTCTGAAAGTGTTTTTGTATACTTTGATACATGAACTTTTGATTTTTACTTGTTAGCCAAGATGGTTTTTTGTGAGTGCACTTACCAGGGCTATCCAAAATGTCGAAATAGTGAGCAATATTAATGATAATTGTGATTTTGACAATAAAATGAACATTTTTGGAATTAAGTAACCTTTAACACATTGAAATTGTTAATTAAACATTTTCCCATTTAAATGGTCGCACATTACAATATATAATACATTGAATTTAATAATTTATACATTTTATTAGTTTACTTTGAGCATAACATGTATAGGGTTTACCCCATTTGTAACCCCCCGTTCCCCATATGCCGGAAAGTTTAGAACTGTTTTTGGATACTTTGGTACACTGTCTTTCGATTTTAGCTTGTTAGCCAACATAGTTTTGGTGGATGCACCCACCAGGGGTATCCAAACATGGCGAAATAAGGAGCAATATTGATGTTAATTGCGATTCTGGACAGTAAATTAACAATTCTGGACGTATATATTCTTTAACATTTAAAATACTTAATTAAATACATTTTTCCATTTAAGGGGTGCACAAAACTTTCCATATACATTTTTTGGTTTACTTAGAGTAGATAGTATATATAGTTTTGACAGTGTATGACCTCCCATATTACCCACATTGTGGAAGATGATGGAAGCGGGTTTGAGTACTAGAATAGATTGTCTTCGCATTTTTACTCAATATACAACACGGTTTTAGCGGATGCACCCACCAGGGGTGTCAAAATGTGGCATCTCAAATGTATATACATAAATATTAATTGCGTTTCTTGAGCGTTTATGTAAGTATGTTTGTTATTTTGTGACTTTTGACTGTTCCGCCAACTAAGTGACATGCATTTGTATTATAAAAGCTGCACAATCCTTAAATAAACGTGTTTCTTTTTTAACGACGTTAATTAATGAAAAAAAAAAAAAAAAAATAAATAAAACAATAACCTAAAATGGATATTATTCTATGGAAATCACATATTACAAACAATGTTATTACACTAACATATATTTCAAAGCTACAAGGAAAAAAAATGGAAACTTCTCACTTTTATTAGCTAATAGTGCAAAAAATAGCGATCGAAGATGGATTTTGACGTTTAAAGCGTGATTACCCCTGAAAATGTATCATTGACATGTATAATAAATTACTTATTCGTAATGTACTCATCAAGACCTTTCATTAGAGTGGTCGCAAACGACATTTGTGACTAAAGAATTTCATGATGTCCAAAAAGACACAGGGTGATATCTCCGAAGATAATGGCCAATTGGGTCTCAAACAATTTTTAAAAATAAGACAATAATATACATAGTTATAACCTCACGTAAAACTAACTACTTTGTTACTACAAGACTCACAATTAATATTTGTACTATTTAGACCAAAATCTTTGGACACCCCTGGTTGGCTGTTCCACCAAAGTTGTGTTGGCTAACAAGTGAAAATCAAAATGTAATATTAAGAGGTATACAAAACCTTTTTCAAACCTTCCGCACCGGGGGGGGGGAGGGTTTCTATTAGCTGGCCCATGGTCTATTAGGGATTGACTTCATTATAAGAGCAACGTAACTTCAAATATTATAATAGTCTACCTATCGGTATTTGTTACGTATCTTCGTAACAATATTCTTATCATGTTAGGATCTCCTCTTGCCGCTTGAGAGCAGCACTACCTACATGTCGCAGCAAATTTAGGCCAGTGTCCCGTATTATTGTAGTAAGGTATTTGTATATAGCCTACCCAGGCTTGTAATACTTAGGCTTATGTTCTAGGTTAGGGTTTTTTTGTACGGAACCACGGTGGTCGATATATTTTGTTGCCATTATTATTTGAACGTGGGGACCCAATTGATGTGTTTTTTTAGGTTAGGGGGCAGGCCTACCCGAGTTTTAGCCTATTAAGGTATTTGGTTTTATAGTCGATTTACAGCTACGCGTTGTGAGCGAAGCGAGGGCGCGAGCTCCAATCAGTGGCCGAGTTTGTAACTTCTTTGCATGAAACTCGGCCGCTGATTGGAGCTCGCGCCCTCGCTTCGCTCGCAACGCGTAGCTGTAAACGTAGCATAAGGTTGTCATACATAATAAAGTTTATTGCGTATCTTCCACCACACAAAATATAACAACCACAGGGTTGTTTGATTCGTGTACACATAATCAAAGCACTAGTGCTAACGATATCTTCCATGATGGTTTGTCTTTGTATACAAAGTTTTTGGCGCGATTGTTGTTATTCTGCACCCACTACTACTCAAATAGCAGGGCTGGTGTTGATATCTTACTCCCATAACAGTTGTGGTAATTTACACCCGGGCAAAAAAACGCAGTACATTTGCCACTGGAACATTTACACCAAGACAGAAAAACGGTTTTAAGGGACAATTATGTACCAGGTGTTATTGAAACTGGACAAACAAACAAAGCTACTGGCACCGCCCCCTCGACGTTCGTCTAGAATTCTACGGGCTACGGTTCGCCAACGTCCGACATAAGGGCATGGGAACGCACCATTAACTCTTTTTCTATAGGTGGTTCCTACCTAAGAAACACCCTGCAAATCACTAACCTCAAAGGAGGCGATGTTATTGTGTAGATAATCGATGAAAATCATCCCCATTATTCGAGAAAGCATTCACCTTCTCAGCCGGTACCGACAGCTACAAACCCCACGGACAAATACCTTGACCACTACGGATACAGCTAACCATGTATAGGGGAATGTCCCGGCTTTTTGTAACTGTGTGTCACCGAATCGACTGTCGCTGGAGATTTTAGACATGACTGATAGTGACATGTACAACTTTCAACAAAGAAGGCGATGGCTTAAAGGACAAAGGACAATTAATAGGACGTAAACGGAAGGAAAAGACAGAGGGGAGGACGTGGACTGGATTTCGTCTGGCTTCTCCCCCTCGACCGTCATACGCTTCCACCGGCATAGCTCTCGAGATCAGAAAGGCAAGCAAACCTACCCACCACGTTAAGGTAGCAGTCCGTGGCAAGCTAGAACATCAAAATTAAATAAGTAAATTAGTAAATAAATAAATATGAGTGACGCCATAGTGTATGACCTTGTTGTCGTGTGCATCGCCTTTACACGACCAACAAAGTACTGGTCCAACATGGCGGACGATCTACTCGCTGTGACGTCATCGCAAGGAAGCCCTGTGAAGTGACCTGGCAGGGCTTCTCGCGTCGGTGCAAAGCCTCGAACCCGGGACCGGCTCGGCCGTAAGTGGACTGTCTTTTTTGGTTTTTAACCTTTTGTGTTATCGTTTGTACGAATGCAAAATTGGTTACAGTTTTACAGATTGCAAAAAGGTACCGATTTTTATAAATTAGAAACCGAATTTCTGCGTACGAACGCAAAATTGGTTACAGTTTTACAGATTGCAAAAAGGTACCGATTTTTATAAATTAGAAACCGAATTTCTGCGTACGAACGCAAAATTGGTTACAGTTTTACAGATGGCAAAAAGGTACCGATTTTTATAAATTAGAAACCGAATATCTGCGTACGAATTTGCAAAATTGGTTGCAGTTTTACAGATTGCAAAAAGGTACCGATTTTTATAAACTAGAAACCGAAGTTCTGTGTAATTATTAATTATGTTTAATTTTTTAAGGTATGTTTCATATGTTGAGTTCGCGCGTCTGAGGAAGAGAGCGGACGCTTTCAAAAACTTACCCACTTGGTGAGTGTTTTTTATTTTTTCATCACCGTGGTTACTGTTCGTGTGATGTGTTTTATTTAAAAATGTTTCACAAACATATAACAAAAGTTAAATTTATCATTTAAAAACGAAAATTATTATTGGAACTTCGATGAAATTTAGTTCTGTATTGTATGACGTCATTTTTAATTCTTTGCGATAATTTTAAAGCAATACAGAGACATTTTAGGCGTTTGACCCTACCTACCCTGCGCGGGGTTGTAGGTATTAGTATTACTCCCACACAAATATAGGGGTATAGCTGGAGTGGATGCTATAATTGCTCACAGCTTTGTGTGGCACAGAGCCAAGCCCGGGTTCACCAGCCATCAATCAATATTCCTTCTTTTGTAGTAATGGTATATTCTAAATGAATTAATAAATAATAATAATAATTTACCAGACCTTCCAAGAAATAAGTATGGACTTGGTGCAATCACAGGTATAAAATAGGGCGTTCGTATCGGAACGCGAGAAATACGATTTTAAACAGGTTAAGTAACAGGTTCGGAAAATCTACAGACTTTACGACATTTTTTCTGTATGCAATATGCATCCTTACATAATAGTGCCGTTTCTATACATTTTCGAATCCATTCTGTAGACTTGTTAAGTCTCTCTTTATACCAAGTTTTGTTACAAAATAAAAAACGTTATAAAAAACAATAACCGAGCTTGATATGATTCTAAATAAAATTATTCTCTTGAAATTCTCTATTAGATTTTGATTATAAATTGTTAATTTTCTTTAGAATAAGCCGTTAGGCTTTTTACGGTAAGAAATTTCGTTTTCTTTTTGTTTTATTTTCAAACCGGTTAGTTTTGGATACGAAGCGCAAATGAAAACATATTATTTCGTTCATTATAAATAGGCGTATAATAAATAAAATACAATCTAAAAATATGTATTCTAATTAATGTTAGTGTACATGGATCCTCTATTATTAGTTACCATCCGTACGCCATCTATAGTGACGTGGGTTCGAATCCCGCATAAAGACATGTTGTTTGCCCTGTCCGTCTTCATCCCCCTCAAAACGTAGAGCAACAAGAATAATAGAAAATACTTCTACAAAGTCCAACGGCTCCGCCACATTCTCATCTCTGGATGTCATTGTAGGCAGTGCTAATCTGTGCAAACAAGATAATGACGCACGCGAGTCCTGTTTGTCTTGTCTGCCGAGGCCGGATAATACCGGACAACGAGTACCCGCTAATTATACAATCTACGTTCCGTCGTCGTTGTGCTGCTACGCGGATGAGGTCGCTTCGAGCAGGCGTCTAAATGCTGTGTTTCGCGCGTAAACTTCCAAAGGGCAAGGTGTTATTTTTGTTTTACGTTTTTTTTAGACACATCCTTCTTAAAAACGCGAGGCCCTATCGGCACTATTATTGTGCCTAAGAAACATATAAAACCTATTGCCAGGCCCTAACTGAACCTTCAGGCTACGTACACGTGGTCGTGGGAATAGCGTCTCCACTTAAAACTATCAGTGGAAAACATTGTTTGTATGTTGTGTTCATACAAGCATGATGCTGTACCAATCAAGAAAGTGGTTCGTCAATCCCCTAGCACACAGTTACAAAAAGCCGGGACCTTCCCCTATACATGGTTAGCTGTATCCGTAGTGGTCAAGGTATCTGTCCGTGGGGTTTGTAGCTGTCTGTACCGGCCGGGAAGGTGAGTGCTTTCTTGAGATGATTGACATCGATTATCTACACAATAACATCGCCTCCTTTGAGGTCAGGGTGTTTCTTAGGTAGGAACCACCTATAGTCAATTTTGACTTTTGAGTGTACCCGTACGTTACCGACCTCAGCACGGTTCGACCTGCCATGCCTCTTGCATGCAAGCACAATCGTGTAGCACTCCTTGTTCCCGTGCTCAGCACAGGACGTGCGCAAGCGTAATGACTTGTTATGTCTACCTATCGGAGAACACGGAGCGTGTGCAACGTGCATTCACTCGCACTAGAGAGGTGCAGATAAGAATTTTACTTGTTGCATTGTTTGACAAGGTCAAACCGGAAGGTCATCTTAGGTGAAGTGTTGCGTCCTCTTCGCCCCATTAGGGTTGTGGGATAGTTAGAAAGAAATTTTCGTACACCCTCCTACATTATAAATCGTGGGTAGTAAAGGTAGCCTACTAGCCTACTCTGCGTGCCAACCTAAGAAGCACCCTGCCAATCACTAACCTCAAAGGGATGCGATAGTATTGTGGAGATCATGAAAGTCAATCATCCCCATTATTCATCAAATCACTCACCTTCTCAGCCGGTACCGAACAGCTGAATATGAAGAATATCGCCTCGACTCAACTACATACGGGTATCGCTCCCTGTATTTTGGGGAAGCTCCCCTTTTTGTAACTGTGTGTCCACCCCCGTTGCCGCTTGAGATTTTAGACGATGTTGACATTTAAAACTGTCAACAAAGAAGGCGCCGGCCCTTTGTGTGTAGTGATTGGCCGAGTGCTTCTTAAGTTGGCACGCAGAGTAGATTCTTCACCGACACCTCCCCGGGTTAGTTCACGGGTTCGTACCACGTGACTCCGCAAGGGAAGCGGGTTGGCTGTTGCTATTTCAAACGATACATGACATCATATTTGTAAGTACTAGGTAGACTTAAAATAAGCCTATACGCTAAAGTTAGAGCGCGCGTTTAGCCAAAGATTACAAAAGTTTGTAATCTTTGGTTTAGCGAAGCCAATTTATATACCAAGTTTTTTTTTGTAATCTCTCCACCTAAAGACAAAGTATTTTTAAGTTTCAATACGCAATACGATAACAAAACAACAACATGCGTGTTGTAACATGTTCACGTCATTGGTAGATACACAGAACAGCGTAAGATGTGGCCTAGCCTACTCCTTGAGCCTAGGTTTGCTATTGGGCTCACACATCAAGTTAGACCTAGGCAGCAGCCAATGTTTTGTATCACAACATTGTATCCATTCACGTCATTGGTAGATACACAGAACAGCGTAACATGTGGCCTAGCCTACTCCTTGAGCCTAGGTTTGCTATTGGGCTCACACATCAAGTTAGATCTAGGCAGCAGCCAATGTTTTGTATCACAACATTGTATCCATTCACGTCATTGGTAGATACACAGAACAGCGTAACATGTGGCCTAGCCTACTCCTTGAGCCTAGGTTTGCTAGTGGGCTCACACATCAAGTTAGGCCTAGGCAGCCTGCAGCCAATGTTTTGTCTATCACAACTTTTCGTTGGCAACAAAACCCACAGCAACAACATCGCGACGTTGCACCGAACATGTGTGGTTTAGGTCGATCAAGATTCCGCCCGATTCCGGTTGTGGATATCGACAACACAACCTCCTAGTCCAGTTCACCGAGCTCGCGAGATAACCCAGTGATATAGATAGTGACGGACCCTCGCACTCGGCGGGCGTGGTGACGTCACACGTTGCGGTAGCTCTGCCAGTCGTACGAGGTGGCTAACTACTAACTAGGATCAAACGACGTTGTTGAGTACGTCTTTATCATGACCTGCTAAATACTTAGGGCCGGTTTTTCAATCAGTTTTTTAATCAGTGGTTGGGGTAACCAAGACATTTACCAACATTGTCAATGTAAAATGTAGATGCAACCCAAACATATTAAAAATGTTTTTTTTTAGTTCAAACTAATTTTGTAGGCCTATATGATAACAATTTTTAAAAAGCACAACTCAGTTTTAATTTATTGAATTCATTAGCCTGCATGATTGATAAATAGGAAATAAAATAGTGTATGTATATGTTTTCCTGGTTGGCTATTATTGCTTGAGATGAGTGAAGTCATTTGTCAAGCTCACAAAGATATTAAATTATGCAACCTAAAAGAGGCCGTGGAAGTACCTAACCAGCCTTTGGTAAATTGATGGTCCATCCAGTGTTTAGACAACAATGATCTGTCTGTACCAAATTCTTTCAAATCACTGTTGAAAGGTGTGTTTTTTTACCTGAACAAAACACTATTGCATCATAATACACATGTTGACCAATATAAATTATAGCTATTTTATTAGTTTGTATATAAATAGTATGATATTGCTGATTTGAACTTTTATACAATGTGGGTTACATACGAATTTAAAGTCGCTGGAATAAGAATTCTATCAATTTGATAAGAGTAATTAGGAGACGTTTGATGATTGGTTACTAACAGTATCACAGCATTCTCAAGTAATTCCCATCGTAAGTAATGGCCGATTCCAATGGTGCCAACTTAATTTTATATTTCTCGATTAGGGATAATATACGACTTTCGGTTGGTTACGTGGAATAGTGGGCGTGGCCAAAGTGTAAGAATGTGTGAAAGAACGCTAGGAATCTGTTGATTTTCGTTGAATCACCTTGCATGAAAGGGGTCGTTATGCGAGAACTTACGTTGAGGCTAGGTTAGCGGCGGGTTGAGATTCCGAACAATTTTGAGGCTTTATTCAGTGGCGTAGCTACCGGGTGTGCAGGGGGCCGCCCGGTGCAGTTGCACTGGGTGCCCGCCCGGGCTCGAATGGCGTCTATTAGAGATTCAGATAGGTGTTGCAAATAGGGACTCGCTGGTTTTTAACCACAAATCACTCGTATATATATAGCATCGGAATCGTCGCTTTGTAAAACTAAAGTGACCTTCCGGACAATTGTGGACGGTGCGTGTATCTGTCTGTACCTGTATAATTAATTCCTTTTACGAATTCAACCGTGTATGTATGTATAAATACATGTAGTATGGCGTGCTAAACAAAGACGCTGGCATTACTGGCATAGCAGCGCAGTTGCTACAAACCGCGGCGTACATCAGCCCACCCTGCTTCGAACTGGAAACTAGTCGCGATAAATACATGCGCGTGTTGTATAATAATTGGCGACAATTAAGAATGGCGGAAAAAGTGTCCTTGGTTTAAAATATGGCGCTAAAATGGATGAGTGTCACCTAAAGGTGTACTTATCTCTCTCTCTCTCTCTCTATCTGTAGCTACTACGCAGGCTGAATATACGATTGCAGCCTTGTCCTGTTTTCAGATATTACATCGAGTGTACGTAGTTGAGGTCTTATGCTAAAGTTTGCATGCAGGATTCTTCTCCAATCTGCTCGTAACCAACGGTAGCTACTGTGCGTGCCAACCTAAGAAGCACCCTGCCACTGCCAATCATACACACAAAGGGCGAATTAGCCGTCGCCTCCTTTGTTGACAGTTGTAAATGTTAATCTTGTCTAAAATCTCAAGCGGCAGTCAACGGGGTGGACACACAGTTGCAAAAGGGGACCTTCCCTCATATACAGGGAGCAATACCCGTCCGTGGACGAGCCGAGGCGACATTCTTCACATTCAGCTGTCGGTACCGGCTGAGATGTTGAGTGCTTTGGTGAATAATGGGGACGATTGACATTTGTAATCTTCACATTACTATCGCCTCCCTTTGAGGTTAGTGATTGGCAGGGTGCTTCTTAGGTTGGCACGCAGAGTAGTGTTTCAGAGGAGAGTGGCCACCCATCCACCTCCTGACCTAGCCCGGGGTTGTATGGGATCCGGCTAAGCGACCGCAGCTAAACCGTTTCTACATGGTTGTCACTTGCTATTGGCTGTTGACTGTGGCGGACCGCGTGGAAAACATTCAATCAGCCAATAGCAAGTGATAACCACGTAGATATCACTTGTAGTGAGAATTGTCACCGTGACAGCTTTCAGGAATAGCTGTCTCTGGTTACGCCAGTGCAGCAGTAACTAAATGGTCACCGTATCGGTCACCGTCCCAGCACAAAGACTGTATGGCTAGGTACAGGATGTTGTTTACACATCACGGGTAGGCGTACCTGTGTATATGTGTGACGCACGCGGTTCAACGGGGCAATATTTGCTTGTGTTCCCGATAAACATGCGGTACACGCTAACGCCGAGTAAATGTTGTTCGTTTGTGTTGACACGCGTGGTTATCGCCGTTTTGGTGCAGGAAACAAGGTCTTTGCACGCACAACTTTACTTGACTTGCAGCCGACGGTTATGTTAAGCGTCGTCGTCTGTAAACATAGGCTGTGGTGTCTCTAATCGTTCTTAAATGCTAAGAATGTGCAAATAATGCAAACAAACAAATAACTTGCCAAAATAATTTCGATATTTACTGGTAAACATTTTTTCAATGTCAAAAAAATGGCATTTTCACGATCCAATTATTTACTCAAAATGGACGTGTTGTAACGAAACCATCGTCCATGCCGAATGCACCGGTAGTGTACCCAAGACGGCACTAGAGATTAAGAATGCACCGGTAGTGTACCCAAGACGGCACTAGAGATTAAGAATGCACCGGTACTGTACCCAAGACGGCACTAGAGATTAAGAATGCACCGGTAGTGTACCCAAGACGGCACTAGAGATTAAGAATGCACCGGTAGTGTACCCAAGACGGCACTAGAGATTAAGAATGCACCGGTAGTGTACCCAAGACGGCACTAGAGATTAAGAATGCACCGGTACTGTACCCAAGACGGCACTAGAGATTAAGAATGCACCGGTACTGTACCCAAGACGGCACTAGAGATTAAGAATGCACCGGTAGTGTACCCAAGACGGCACTAGAGATTAAGAATGCACCGGTAGTGTACCCAAGACGGCACTAGAGATTAAGAATGCACCGGTACTGTACCCAAGACGGCACTAGAGATTAAGAATGCACCGGTAGTGTACCCAAGACGGCACTAGAGATTAAGAATGCACCGATACTGTACCCAAGACGGCACTAGAGATTAAGAATGCACCGGTAGTGTACCCAAGACGGCACTAGAGATTAAGAATGCACCGGTACTGTACCCAAGACGGCACTAGAGATTAAGAATGCACCGGTAGTGTACCCAAGACGGCACTAGAGATTAAGAATGCACCGATACTGTACCCAAGACGGCACTAGAGATTAAGAATGCACCGGTAGTGTACCCAAGACGGCACTAGAGATTAAGAATGCACCGGTAGTGTACCCAAGACGGCACTAGAGATTAAGAATGCACCGGTAGTGTACCCAAGACGGCACTAGAGATTAAGAATGCACCGGTAGTGTACCCAAGACGGCACTAGAGATTAAGAATGCACCGGTAGTGTACCCAAGACGGCACTAGAGATTAAGAATGCACCGGTAGTGTACCCAAGACGGCACTAGAGATTAAGAATGCACCGGTAGTGTACCCAAGACGGCACTAGAGATTAAGAATGCACCGGTAGTGTACCCAAGACGGCACTAGAGATTAAGAATGCACCGGTAGTGTACCCAAGACGGCACTAGAGATTAGAATTTAAGATGTCTTGTGCGGGATTCGAACCCACATTATGGACTGCACATTGTCAACGAAACATGAGACAATTTTCAATTGTGTATTTTGCACTTTATCTTTCTTATCGCGGCATGGTACAGCCACAATCCGTTATCTTTGGTACAGGTTTATGAAGGTTTACAACAGCAGCATTATGAAGTTGGCGTAAAAGCACCTACTACACCTATATACAGATGACATTAGGCGGGCGTGTCATTGCAAGTTGTAGTCTGTTTATGTGAATCAATCCATTATGTAACGCGGAATCTCAATAAAGACTTTGTAACCTCTGTAACCTTTGTGTAATAATAATAATAATAATAATTTTTGTAGGAATACCCGTTCTAGGGTGCACACCAGTTTTACCTGATGTGCCCCTCTTCAGGTGACTAACTAGGTTATTAGGGTGTTTGGATAGTTGGGAAGGATTGTCCGAGGGCTGATAGTATGACTCAATCTCAGCATTCGCTTTTACGACTGAGGAAAACCTCGGAAAAACCTTCAGTCAGGACTGCCGGTGGCCGGAATCGAACCGGCGACTTCCCGAATTAGAGTCTCGCGTCTTACCACTGAGCCACCTCTATCGGTATCTTTGTGTTCAACAAAACACAATCAATGTACCAGTTTATGGGCTCGTCAAGGGAAGTAGCAGCAGTACTTGAGATGACCTTCAGAGAGTTAATTGTTTGAAAGCACCTACAGATGACATTAGGCGGGCGATGTCATTGCAAGTTGTAGGCTGTTAATGTGAATCAATCCATTATGTAACGCGGAATCGCAATGAAGACTTTGTAACCTCTGTTATCTTTGAGTACAACAAAACACAATCAATGTACCAGTTTATGGGCTCGCAAAGGAAAGTAACAGCAATACTTGAGATGACCTTCAGAGAGTTAATTGTTTGAAAGCACCTACAGATGACATTAGGTGGGCGTGTCATTGCAAGTTGTAGGCTGTTTATGTGAATCAATCCATTATGTAACGCGGAATCGCAATGAAGACTTTGTAACCTCTGTTATCTTTGAGTACAATAAAACACAATCAATGTACCAGTTTATGGGCTCGTCAAGGAAAGTAACAGCAATACTTGAGATGACCTTCAGAGAGTTAATTGTTTGAGCGACATTCAAGCGTTTTTCCTCGTTGACGTTCGTCATCAGCTGGAGTGAGTTGAGTGCATTGTCTGTAGCTCAGCTGATGTCTTTTACCTACCTATACGTGCTTTTTGTCTCAAGCAAGACGCCATTCATGTATTATGCATGTTGCTTGCTACCACAGCGTTCTCAACGTCCTATTCACACGAGTGTCACCCTGGTTGCACGGCTTAGTAATCTAAAGAAAACTGCCTGAAAAGAAAATTGTCGATGCACTGATTATTTGGAATTTTGTCACAATATTCCAGTAGGTCATTATTGCAGAAAACATAAAGTTCGTGTGTAATTCTAGTGAAGACAACTAGTCCAATGTTTGGAGGTTCGTCGCTCACTCGTTGTCGTGTCTTCCTTGAGTTAGAGCAGCGACCACTTGTTGATCGTGGGCGGAAGAATGGAAACCGCTGAACCTACGGAGATTCATCAGCGTGAGATCACAAGGCACCTACGGGGGGAGGCAATCTCGAGCGGATACGAGTCAACTCGAATTTGGGATGACGATTTTAATTACTTATTTTCAAACCCGTATATACATAAGCACAGGGGCGGCTCTACTGTAAGGGCACACGGTCACGTGCCCCACCTATTAATTATTGGTAACCATTAATCATTATTATAAATAAATTAGCCTGGCCAATAATACGTTGCTTAAATACCTACTTTTTTGTAATTTATAAAGTGTTTTGAAATGTTGAAAATGTTTCTATTACGTTTGTGAAGCCAAATGTTTTAGTTTGAACAGTAGTTCGCGCTCTCCGGGCTCAAGCCTGATGAGCCGGGACTGCTCTAGCTAATCTTATGGGGTCTAGTCAACACTACCTGCAGCTATGAATCCCACACTTTACACGTCGTTAAATGCAGCCTCCTCGGGCACAGAGTAAGTGGTGACCGAAGCCGAGTTTGGGTCGAAATCGAACGTGTTTCCATCTCTATCCTCTTTCGCGCCAGAGACCATAGGGAGTTTAAGAAATATTTCTATTCTCTGTGCAAGTTTCAAGGGTAGTAGTACAACACAATACATCACTAAACAACCTGTTGCAAATATAGTTTTATAAAAGCTCCGCCTATTAGTGTGAAAGCCTTCCTATTGGAGAATAGTCCCAAACTCGCATTCTGATTTGTGGTCACTTTCAGTCCACGTGGAGTGGACATTTCTCTGTCACATACCTGTCTCAATAGTACGTGCCAGTCACACAAAAGACGAAGATTAGGAAGGAAAAAAAGTAGTTCAGGGAAAATTCTCACCCCTCCCAACATAATAATAAGAGTTCCTAGAAAAAGCAATTTGACATTTATTTTTGTAATATTTTACTTGAACAGATCACCTCCAGTAGGTATTTGTGGGTTCAGTCTGTGTCGAGATTTCGATTTGTGCGGTCGGATGTTGTGAGTGCTATTGCTGAGTGTTTAAACATGAATTCAGTCCAACACATTTTTAGTTTAATTGAAAATCAGGTACCATTTATTGTAAAGCTAGAAATTAAAAAACTAGGACGGCCTACTCCACTGTTAGACATCCAACAAACTGATAATAGGTGAGTAATAAGTACATTAAATTCTCACTAAATGTATCGTGTAATTTTAAGTTGTGTACTTGTGTTTCACAAGTAACATGTGCCCCTCCCGGACAATGGCCCACGAGCCGCCACTGCATAAGCATACGAAAATAATAACATATACGGATACCAAATTGTAATATCAAATTGCCAATAAGTATCTAAAATAATTAATTATAACTGTTATTCCGCATACGAGTAAGTTGACTTGTGTCTGCTTGTGAATTGGGCCCCAGGACGAAATGGATACTCGTCTCTTACTAAAGCTCGGTTTACACTGCACACTTACTTAAGATTTAAGGTTTTATTTTCCTAACTGTTTTACTTAGTATCGCTACCATTGGCCGGATTTATAAAACGTCGCCTCTCATTGGCTGGGCTAAGAATTTTAGGTATAAGAGCTAACGTTGCTGTGGTTTCCTTAAATCTTAAATCCTAGGAAAGTGTTTAACTGCAAACCGACCTTAACAAGTTGTTAATATCTCTTGCTTGGCTACCACATTTCTGTATGTGTATCATGTATTCTTTTTTCTTTCTTTCTATATTATTTCTGTCGTGTTTCGTGTTGTCTTTGGCGAGCTGCGCGGTCGTGATTGCTCGGGTATGCCAGTGAACCCGCCTCGTTGTTGTGCTGCAAATATTCGTCAGGCGGGCGTTGACAACGACGAGGCCGATGCGGTTTGTTGTCAATCACGGCTCTGCGCGTTCTATTCCTATGACCGAAAACATCGTCTTCCAGTATTCTCGTTCTATTTAGAGGCCGACGTTTTCAGAAAACATCGTCTTTAAGTATGCTCGTTCTATTTAGAGGCAGATATTTTCAGAAAACATTGTCTTCAAATATGCTCGTTCTCTTTAAAGGTCGATATTTTCAGAAAACATCGTCTTCAAGTATTCTCTTTCTTTTTAGAGGCCGATGTTTTCAGATTGTAAAATACTGATGGGCCGAGGGGCGAATGATAGCTATTGAACATAAATCAATCAAGCAATCAATGGACCAGTCAATTGAACCAAGAATCAACTAATTAAAGAGCGCGAAATGAGACTTGTTAGCGTGGATAACAATAAGTCTACGTTAACACGGCAAAACTTTAGCGCAGGCTTATTTCACGTAGATAGAACTTGGAAAAAGTGTGTTCTTTATAGTTTGAAATCATAAGGCCTAGGCCATAGGCTTCAGGTCTCAATCACACAACCAGGAACTCACGAACTAAATATATCCACACTTCCCTTGGTTGCCATGTCAGCAACTGCAAGTACACGTGATATAACAATAACTCCGTACTCTACATATCTTCTTTCTATCTTATATCAGACTCAAACTTGAACCTTTGATAAAAATCGTGCAGTCATCTAGACATCGTTCCAATTTTTATGCTGGACGAAAATATAGTTTGACGCGCCCTAGTCAATAAACTTTTGCCCTCGACGTAATGAAACCCGTAAACTGTCGCCTACGTCACAGGGCCCGTTGGTTGGTCAATGGTTGTGCTACACAACTCGTCTCTTGCACAGATCCACCTGTGTTTCCAAGAACAGAGGACGCGCCTTCCTCATAGTTTCGTAAGTGGAGTATGACTGACGTTTAATTAAAATACAAGTTGGCAGACTTGAGCGGGGATAGATGCGCTTTGTCGGGTGAGGTTGTACACCCTGGAGTGGAGTGGGAGGGTTTACCAGGGCGGGTGGGCTGGTCTGGTTGGCTGAGGTCCCGAGCATATACACTGTCTGCAGGCAAAGCACTCGTGTAGTTCACCCGCTCTAACTTCTCTCAAGATGGCATCACATCCCCATATCTAATCGCCCGTTTCGTGCACGCTGTTTGAACGAAAATCAACAGGTTACTGGGCATGCATTCAAAAAGACTCATTAGATGAGCGTAGCTAAGTGGAGTGAATCTCTCCATACAACTCGATCGGCGCTTTGTCTGTGTGAACGTATGTATGTATGTCTGTATGTGCGCCAAATTTTGTTCGTCGCACACAGGTCAAACGGCTTGACGTATTTGGCTGACATTTTCGGTCAACATTTGTGACCACTAAACTCGATGCTGTTAACACTAGGAAAACGCTCCGCGTTGACAGATGAGCGATTTATTTCAATGTATCAAATCAAATAAATCATTTGCATATCATATTACTCTTTAAAAAAAAAATAGCGTTATAATAAACATATGATTTTTTTACAAGATGGCGGATCAAGTTACTTGTTACTTGTGTATATTATTTCTCGTTATGTTGCTAATAAATGCACAAAATATTATTTAAATCCAGTAAGAGGTTTTCTTTAAATAAATTAAAACATTTAAGTTGATTTTCCAATTGATTTCCGCATAATTTAATTCGACCGTGGTCTACTCAATAGGCTCTAGTTCATAAACTATTAAACCTATTATGATATGGAAAATTCCATAATGTAGATACAGACTATATCTTGAATGTAATATTGTTTAATCATACAATAACCGCATTTGAATCATTATAAAAGCTTTTTAATTTGTCGACCAAGTTTGCTGTTAACATTTGCATTTTTGCCGTGAAAGTCATAAAACATAACACGTCATTGTAGCCATACTATGCTAGCTATCAAAATTCCAAAAACATAGTGAGAAAGGTCTGACTGAGCGAGCTATTTCGGCAGCATACTGTGTGCATCTAACTTCAATGGTCCGCAAATGCGAATCATATCGCTGGAAAACTGTAAAAATGAAGAAAATGTCTGCTGTAAATAAACAATATTTTTTTATAACATGGCGGTTGAAGCTACAATTTTTAAACTATTGTCAAGTGTTGGTAGTATTAATGTGGACCTACATATAAAAAATCATTAATATCCGTGTGTAAGTTTTAATAAGATTAAATTAATAAAAAAAAAAAATGTTTTTCATTAACTTTTTTTTTGTAGGTTGGCATCTTACGTCATTGTAGCCTTTTTATGACAGCAATCGAGATTCCAAATAATAATGAGAAAGGTATGATTGCGTACGCTATTTTTGTGTTTATTATGTGCATTTAACTACAAAGATCCGCAAATGCGAATGATATCGGTGGAACACTGTAAAATTGAAAAAATAATTACCGTAAAGAAACAATATTTTTTCTTAACATGGCGGATGAACTCACATATTTAAAACTATTGTCAAGTGGTGGTACCGTTGATGATAATCTACAAGTGAAACATCATTAAAATCCGTTCGTAAGTTTTCATTTAATTAAATAAATAAACAAATTTTATTTTCAGTAATTAATTTTTTGTAGGTTGGCATCTTGACGAATTTTGCTGGTTATGTTAACAGCATCGAGTTTAGTGGTCATGAACGTTGCCAGAAAATTTCAGCTAAATACGTCTAGCCGTTTGACCTGTGCGCGACGAACAAAATTTAGCGCACATACAGACATACATACAGACATACATACACACAGACAAAGCGCCGATCGAGTTGTATGGAGAGATTCACTCCGCTTCGCTATGCTCATCTAACTAGGAAAACGCTCCGCGTTGACAGATGAGCGATTTTTTTTAATGTATCAAATCAAATAAATCATTTTCATATCATATTACTCTTTTAAAAAAAAGATACCTTTATAATAAACATATGATTTTTTTACAAGATGGCGGATCAAGTAACAATCTTAGAACTTAAGTATATTATCTCTTGATATGTTGCTAAGAAAAGCACGAAATATTATTTAAATTCGTTAAAAAGTTTTCTTTAAAGAAATTAAAACCTTCAAGTTATTGGATTTCCGCATAATTTCATTCGACCGTGGTCTACTCAATAGGCTCTAATTCATAAACTATTAAACTTATCAGTGTATGGAAAGTTCCATAATGTAGATACAGACTTTATCTAAAATGTAATATTGTTTAATCATACAATAACTCGCATTGAAACTATAATTATAGCTTTTAAAATTGTCGACCAAGTTTGTTGTTATTTTCTGCATGTTTGCCGTGAAGGTCATTAAATATAACACGTCATTGTAGCCATTCTATGATAGCTATCAAAACTCCAAATACAAAGTGAGAAAGGTCTGACTGCGTAAGCCATTTCGGCAGCATACTATTTGCATCTTACTTCAATGGTCCGCAAATGCGAATCATATCGGTGGAACACTGTAAAAACGAAGAAAATTACTGCCATAAATAAACAATATTTGTTTATAACATGGCGGTTAAAGCTACAATTTTGAAACTGTTGTCGTGTGTTGATACTATTGATGTAGACTTATATATAACGAATTATTTATATCGGTATGTAAGTTTTAATTTAATTAAATAAATAACAAAACATGTGTTTCAGTTGTTAATTTTTTGTAGGTTGGCATCTTACGTCATTGTAGCCATTCTATGACAGCTATCGAAATTCCAAATAATATTGCATAGGTATTGTTACGTACGCTATGTTTGGTGTATACTATGTGCATCTAACTGCAATAGTCCGCAAATGCAAATCATATCGGTGGAACACTGTAAAAATGAAGAAATTATTGTAGTAAACAAACAATACTTTTTTATAACATAGCGGATAAACTTACAATTTTGAAACTTTTGTCAAGTGTTGGTACTATTGATGTTAATCTACAAGTGAAACATTATTTAAATCCGTTTGTTAGTTTTCATTAAATTAAATAAATAAACAATTTTTGTTTTTCAGTAATTAATTTTTTGTAGGTTGGCATTTTCACGAATTTTGCTGGTTATGTTAACAGCATCGAGTTTAGTAGTCACAAATGTTGACCGAAAATTTCAGCCAAATACGTGAAGCCGTTTGACCTGTACGCGACGAACAAAATTTAGCGCACATACATACAGACATACATACGTACACACAGACAAAGCGCCGATCGAGTTGTATGGAAAGATTCACTCCGCTTCGCTACGCTCATCTAAAAACGCTCCGCGTTGACAGATGAGCGATTTTTTCAATGTATCAAATCAAATAAATCATTTGCATATCATACTAAGAAAACGCTCCGCGTTGCCAGATGAGCGATTTTTTTTGTTAATCAAACAAATCTCTTGAATATCATATTACTCTTACAAAAAAAACCTTTAAAATAAACAAAATTCTTGTTTACAAGATGGCGGTTTAAGTTACAATCTTAGAATTTGTGTACATTATTTCTCGATATGTTGCTAATAATTGCACAAAATATTATTTAAATCCGTTGAGAAGTTTTATTTAAATAAATTAAAACCTTCAAGTTGATTTTTCAATGGATCGCCGCAATTGTTCATTCGACCGTGGTCTACTCAATATGCTCTCATTCATAAACTATTAAACCTATCAGTGTATGGAAAGTTCCATAATGTAGATATAGACTATATCTAAAATGTAATATTGTTTAATCATACAATAACCCGCTTTTAAATTATGATAAAAGCTTTTTAATTTGTCGACCAAGTTCGTTGTTAGCGTTTGCATTTTTGCCGTGAAAGTCATTAAACATAACACGTCATTGTAGCCATTCTATGATAGCTATCAAAATTCCAAATAATTAGTGAGAAAGGTCTGACTGCGTAAGCCATTTCGGCAGCATACTATGTGCATCTAACTTCAATGGTCCGCAAATGCGAATCATATCGGTGGAACACTGTAAAAATGAAGAAAATGTCTGCCGTAAATAAACAAAAAATTTTTATAACATGGCCGTTAAAGCTACAATTTTGAAACTATTGTCGAGTGTTAGTATCATTGATGTGAACCTACAAGAAAAAAATTATTTTTATCCGTGTGCAAATGGTTATTTAATTCAATAAATTAAAAAACATGTTATTCAGTTATTAATTTTTTGTAGGTTGGCATCTTACGTCATTGTACCCATTCTATGACAGCTATCGAGATTCCAAATACTAGGAAAACGCTCCGCGTTGACAGATGAGCGATTTTTTTCAATGTATCAAATCAAATAAATCATTTGCATATCATATTACTCTTTAAAAAAAAAAAAAACCTTTATAATAAATATATGATTTTTTACAAGATGACGGATCAAGTAACAACCTTATCACTTAAGTATATTATTTCTTAATATGTTGCTAATAAATGCACGAAATATTATTAAAATCCGTTAAGAAGTTTTCTTTAAAGCAATTAAAACCTTCAAGTTGATGGATTTCCGCATAATTTCATTCGACCGTGGTCTACTCAATAGGCTATAATTCATAAACTATAAAACCTATCAGTGTATAGAAAGTTCCATAATGTAGATACAGACTATATCTAACATGTAATATTAATTAATCATACAATAACACGCTTTTAAATCATAATAAAAGCTTTTTAATTTGTCGACCAAGTTCGTTGTTAACATTTGCATGTTTGCCGTGAAGGTCATTAAATATAACACGTCATTGTAGCCATTCTATGATAGCTATCAAAATTCCAAATACATACTGAGAAAGGTCTGACTGCGTAAGCCATTTCGGCAGCATACTATGTGCATCTAACTTCAATGGTCCGCAAATGCGAATCATATCGGTGGAACACTGTAAAAATGAAGAAAATGTCTTCCGTAAATAAACAATATTTGTTTATAACATGGCGGTTACAGCAACAATTTTGAAACTAATATCGAGTGTTGGTAGTATTGATGTGGACTTACATATAAAAAATCATTAATATCCGTGTGTAAGTTTTAATTTTATTAAATAAATAACAAAACATGTGTTTCAGTTGTTAATTTTTTGTAGGTTGGCATCTTATGTCATTGTAGCCATTTTATGACAGCTATCGAGATTCCAAATAATATTGCATAACTAATGTTACGTACGCTATTTTTGGTGTATACTATATGCATCTAATTGCAAAAGTCCGCAAATGCGAATCATATCGGTGGTACACTGTAAAAATGAAGAAATTATTGTTGTAAATAAACAATATTTTTTTATAACATGGCGGATAAACGTACAATTTTGAAATTTTTGTCAAGTGTTGGTATTGTTGATGTTAATCTACAAGTGAAACATTATTTAAATCCGTTTGTTAGTTTTAATTTAATTAAATAAATAAACAATTTTTGTTTTTCAGTAATTAATTTTTTGTAGGTTGGCATCTTGACGAATTTTGCTGGTTATGTTAACAGCATCGAGTTTAGTAGTCACAAATGTTGACAGAAAATTTCAGCCCAATACGTCAAGCCGTTTGACCTGTGCGCGACGAACAAAATTTAGCGCACATACATACAGACATACATACATACATACATACATACATACAGACATACATACACACAGACAAAGCGCCGATCGAGTTGTATGGAGAGATTCACTCCGCTTCGCTACGCTCATCTAATAAATGAACATGTATAATTACGTACGCTATGTTTGGTGTAACATATGTACATCTAACTGCAATAGTCCCCAAATGCGAATCATATCGGTGGAACACTGTAAAAATGAAGAAATTATTGTAGTAAATAAACAATATTTTTTTATAACAGGGCGGATAAACTTACAATTTTGAAACAATTGTCAAGTGTTGGTACCGTTGATTATTATCTACAAGTGAAACATCATTTAAATCCGCTGTTAAGTTTTCATTTAATTAAATCAATAACCAAATTTTATTTTTCAGTAATTAATTTTTTGTACGTTGGCATCTTGACGAATTTTCCTGGTTATATTAACAGCATCGAGGTTAGTGATCACAAATGTTGACAGAAAATTTCAGCCAAATACGTCAAGCCGTTTGACCTGTGCGCGACGAACAAAATTTAGCGCACATACATACATACAGACATACATACGTACATACATACACACAGACAAAGCGCCGATCGAGTTGTATGGAGAGATTCACTCCGCTTCGCTACGCTCATCTAACTAGGAAAACGCTCCGCGTTGACAGATGAGCGATTTTTTTCAATGTATCAAATCAAATAAATCATTTGCATATCATACTAGGAAAACGCTCCGCGTTGCCAGATGAGCGATTTTTTTCAATGTATCAAATCAAATAAATCGTTTGCTTATCTTTAAATAAAAAAAAATACCTTTATAATAAACAAATGATTTTTTTACAAGATGGCGGATCAAGTAACATCCTTATAACTTAAGTATATTATTTTTTGATATGTTGCTAATAGATGAACGAAATATTATTCAAATCCGTTAAGAAGTTTTCTTTAAAGAAATTAAAACCTTCAAGTTGATGGATTTCCGCATAGTTTCATTCGACCGTGGTCTACTCAATAGGCTCTAATTCATAAACTTTTAAACCTATCAGTGTATGGAAAGTTTCATAATGTAGATAAGACTATATCTAAAATGTAATATTAATTAATCATACAAGTACCCGCTTTTAAATCATAATAAAAGCTTTTTAATTTGTCGTCCAAGTTCGTTGTTAACATTTGCATGTTTGCCGTGAAGGTCATTAAATATAACACGTCTTTGTAGCTATTCTATGATAGCTATCAAAATTCCAAATACATAGTGAGAAAGGTCTGACTGCGTAAGCCATTTCGGTAGCATACTATGTGCATCTAACTTCAATGGTCCGCAAATGCGAATCATATCGGTGGAACACTGTAAAAACGAAGAAAATTACTGCCGTAAATAAACAATATTTGTTTATAACATGGCGGTTAAAGCTACAATTTTGAAACTGTTGTCGTGTGTTGGTACTATTGATGTGGACTTACAAATAAAAAATTATTTATATCGGTGTGTAAGTTTTAATTTAATTAAATAAATAACAAAACATGTGTTTCAGTTGTTAATTTTTTGTAGGTTGGCATCTTACGTCATTGTAGCCATTCTATGACAGCTATTGAAATTCCAAATAATATTGCATAGGTATTGTTACGTACGCTATGTTTGGTGTATACTATGTGCATCTAACTGCAATAGTCCGCAAATGCGAATCATATCGGTTGGACACTGTAAAAATGAAGAAATTATTGTAGTAAATAAACAATATTTTTTTATAACATGGCGGATAATCTTACAATTTTGAAACTTTTGTCAAGTGTTGGTACCGGTAATGTAAATCTACATGTGAAACATTATTTAAATCCGTTGGTAAGTTTTTATTTAATTAAATAATTAAACAAATTTTATTTTTCAGTAATTAATTTTTTGTAGGTTGGCATCTTGACGAATTTTGCTTGTTATGTTAACAGCATCGAGTTTAGTGGTCACAAATGTTGACCGAAATTTTCAGCCAAATACGTCAAGCCGTTTGACCTGTGCGCGACGAACAAAATTTAGTGCACATACATACAGACATACACACACACACACAGACAAAGCGCCGATCGAGTTGTATGGAAAGATTCACTCCGCTTCGCTACGCTCATCTAATTACTCTTAAAAAAAAAATACCTTTATAATAAACATATGATTTTTTTACAAGATGGCGGATCAAGTTACAACCAAATTACCTAAGTATATTATTTCTTGATATGTTGCTAATAAATGCACGAAATATTATTTAAATCCGTTAAGAAGTTTTCTTTTAAGAAATTAAAACCTTCAAGTTGATGGATTTCCGCATAATTTCATTCGACCGTGGTCTACTCAATAGGCTCTAATTCATAAACTATTAAACCTATCAGTGTATGGAAAGTTCCATAATGTAGATACAGACTATATCTAAAATTTAATATTAATTAATCATACTTTAACTCGCTTTTAAATCATATTAAAAGCTTTTTAATTTGTCGACCAAGTTCGTTGTTAACATTTGCATGTTAGCCGTGAAGGTCATTAAATATAACACGTCATTGTAGCCATTCTATGATAGCTATCAAAATTCCAAATACATAGTGAGAATGGTCTGACTGCGTACGCCATTTCGGCAGCATACTATGTGCATCTAACTTCAATGGTCCGCAAATGCGAATCATATCGGTGAAACACTGTAAAAATGAAGAAATTAATAGCCGTAAATAAACAATATTTATTTACAACATGGCGATTGAAGCTACAATTTTGAAACTTTGGCAATTGTTAGTACTATTGATGTGAAACTACACAGAAAACATTATCTATATCGGTTTGTAAGTTTTTATTTAATTAAATAAATAACAAAACATGTGTTTCAGTTGTTAATTTTTTGTAAGTTGGCATCTTACGTCATTGTAGCCATTCTATGAGAGCTATCGAAATTCCAAATAATAGTGCATAGGTATTGTTACGTACGCTGTGTTTGGTGTATACTATGTGCATATAACTGCAATAGTCCGCAAATGCGAATCATATCGGTGGAACACTGTAAAAATGAAGAAATTATTGTAGTAAATAAACAATATTTTTTTATAATATGGCGGATGAACTTACAATTTTGAAACTTTTGTCAAGTGTTGGTACTGTTGATGTTAATCTACAAGTGAAACATTATTCAAATCCATTAGTAAGTTTTCATTTAATTAAATAAATAAACAAATTTTATTTTTCAGTAATTATTTTTTTGTAGGTTGGCATCTTGACGAATTTTGCTGGTTATGTTAACAGCATCGAGTTTAGTGCTCACAAACGTTGCCCGAAAATTGCAGCCAAATACGTCAAGCCGTTTGACCTGTGCGCGACGAACAAAATTTAGCGCACATACATACATACATACATACATACATACACACACACATACACACACACACAGACAAAGCGCCGATCGAGTTGTATGGAGAGATTTACTCCGCTTCGCTACGCTCATCTAATAAATGCACGAAATATTATTTAAATCCGTTAAGAAGTTTTCTTTTAAGAAATTAAAACCTTCAAGTTGATGGATTTCCGCATAATTTCATTCGACCGTGGTCTACTCAATAGGCTCTAATTCATAAACTATTAAACCTATCAGTGTATGGAAAGTTCCATAATGTAGATACAGACTATATCTAAAATTTAATATTAATTAATCATACAATAACTCGCTTTTAAATCATATTAAAAGCTTTTTAATTTGTCGACCAAGTTCGTTGTTAACATTTGCATGTTAGCCGTGAAGGTCATTAAATATAACACGTCATTGTAGCCATTCTATGATAGCTATCAAAATTCCAAATACATAGTGAGAAAGATCTGACTGCGTAAGCCATTTTGGCAGCATACTATGTGCATCTAACTTCAATGGTCCGCAAATGCGAATCATATCGGTGGAACACTGTAAAAACGAAGAAAATTACTGCCGTAAATAAACAATATTTGTTTATAACATGGCGGTTAAAGCTACCATTTTGAAACTTTTGTCGTGTGTTGGTACTATTGAAGTGGGTTTACATATAAAAAAATATACATATCGGTATGTTAGTTTTAATTAGATGAGCGTAGCGAAGCGGAGTGAATCTTTCCATACAACTCGATCGGCGCTTTGTCTGTGTGTGTGTGTGTATGTCTGTATGTGCGCTAAATTTTGTTCGTCGCGCACAGGTCAAACGGCTTGACGTATTTGGCTGAAATTTTCGGGCAACGTTCGTGACTACTTAACTCGATGCTGTTAACATAACCAGCAAAATTCGTCAAGATACTAACCTATAAAAAATTAATTACTGAAAAATAAAATTTGTTTATTTATTTAATTAAATAAAAACTTACAAACGGATTTAAATAATGTTTCACATGTAGTTTGATATTAACAGTACCAACAATTGACAATATTTTTAAAATTGTACGTTTATCCGCCATGTAATAAAAAAATATTGTTTATTTACAACAATAATTTCTTCATTTCTACAGTGTTCCGCCGATATGATTCGCATTTGCGGACTTTTGCAATTAGATGCACATAGTATACACCAAAAATAGCGTACGTAAGAATAACTATGTACTATTATTTAGAATCTCGATACCTTTCATCAAATGGCTACAATGACATAAGATGCCAACCTACAAAAAATTAACAACTGAAACACATGTTTTGTTATTTATTTAATTAAATTAAAACTAACACACGGATATTAATGTTTTTTTATATGTAGGTCCACATTAATACTACCAACACGCGATATTAGTTTCAAAATTGTAGCTTTAACCGCCATGTTATAAACAAATATTGTTTATTTACGGCAGTATTTTCTTCGTTTTTACAGTGTTCCACCGATATGATTCGCATTTGCGGACCATTAAAGTTAGATGTACATAGTATGCTGCCGAAATGGCTTACGCAGTCAGACCTTTCCCACTATGTATTTGGAATTTTGATAGCTATCATAGAATGGCCACAATGACGTGTTATGTTTTATGACGTTCACGGCAAACATGCAAAAGCTAACAATGAACTTGGTCAACAAATTTAAAAGCTTTTATTATGATTTAAAAGCGGGTTATTGTATGATTCAACAATATTTCATTTCAGATATAGTCTGTATCTACATTATGGAACTTTCCATACACTGATAGGTTTAATAGTTTATGAATTAGAGCCTATTGAGTAGACCACGGTCGAATGAAATTATGCGGAAATCCATCAACTTGAAGGTTTTAATTTCTTTAAAGAAAACTTCTTAACGGATTTAAATAATATTTCGTGCATTTATTAGCATCATATCAAGAAATAATATACCTAAGTTACAAGGTTGTTACTTGATCCGCCATCTTGTAAATAAATCATATGTTTATTATAAAGGTGTTTTTTTTTTTTTGCAATATGATATGCAAATGATTTATTTGATTTGATACATTGAAAAATATCGCTCATCTGTCAACGCGGAGCGTTTTCCTAGTTAGATGAGCGTAGCGAAGCGGAGTGAATCTCTCCATACAACTCGATCGGCGCTTTGTCTGTGTGTATGTATGTATGTCTGTATGTCTGTATGTCTGTGCGCTAAATTTTGTTCGTCGCGCACAGGTTAAACGGCTTGACGTATTTAGCTGAAAATTTCGGTCAACATTTGTGACTACTAAACTCGATGCTGTTAACATAACCAGCAAAATTCGTCAAGATGCCAACCTACAAAAAATTAATAACTGAGAAATAAAATTTGTTTATTTATTTAATTAAATGAAAACTTACCAACGGATTTAAATAATGTTTATCATGTAGGTTAACATAAACCGTACCAACAATTGACAATAATTTCAAAATTGTACGTTTATCCGCCATGTTATAAAAAAATATTGTTTATTAACAACAATAATTTCTTCATTTTTACAGTGTTCCGCCGATATGATTCGCATTTGCGGACTTTTGCAATAAGATGCACATAGTATACATCAAAAATAGCGTACGTAGCAATACGTATGCATCATTATTTGGAATCTCGATAGCTGTCATAAAATGGCTACAATGACATAAGATGCCAACCTACAAACAATTAACAACTGAAACACGTGTTTTGTTATTTATTTATTTAAATTAAAACTTACACACGGATATTAATGATGTTTTATATGTAGGTACACATCAATACTACCAACACTCGACATTAGTTTCAAAACTGTTGCTTTAACCGCCATGTTATAAACAAATATTGTTTATTTACGGCAGACATTTTTTTCATTTTTACAGTGTTCCACCGATATGATTCGCATTTGCGGACTATTGAAGTTAGATGCACAAAATATGCTGCAGAAATGGCGTAGGGAGTCAGACCTTTCTTAATATGTATTTGGAATTTTGATAGCTGTCATAGAATGGCTACAATAACGTGTTATGTTTTATGACTTTCACGGCCAACATGCAGAAAATAACAACAAACTTGGTCGATAATTTAAAAAGCTATTAATATAGTTTAAATACAAGTTATTGTATAATTAAACAATATAACATTTTAGATATAATCTGTATCTACATTATAGAACTTTCCATACACTGATAGGTTTAATAGTTTATGAATTGGAGCCTATTGAGTAGACCACGGTCGAATGAAATTATGCGGAAATCCATCAACTTGAAGGTTTTAATTTCTTTAAAGAAAACTTCCTAACGGATTTCAATAATATTTCATGCATTTATTAGCAACATATCAGGAAATAATAGACTAAAGTAATAAGGTTGTTACTACATCCGCCATCTTGTAAAAAAATCATATGTTTATTATAAAGGTATTTTTTTTTTTTAAAGAGTAATATCATATGCAAATGATTTATTTGATTTGATACATTGAAAAAAACCGCTCATCTGTCAACGCGGAGCGTTTTCCTAGTTAAATTAAATAAACAACAAAACATGTGTTTCAGTTGTTAATTTTTTGTAGGTTGGCATCTTACGTCATTGTAGCCATTTTATGACAGCTATCGAAATTCCAAATAATAATGCATAGGTATTGTTACGTACGCTTTGTTTGGTGTATACAATGTGCATCTAACTGCAATAGTCCGCAAATGCAAATCATATCGGTGGAACACTGTAAAAATGAAGAAATTATTGTTGTAAATAAACAATTTTTTTTTTATGACATGACGGGTAAACTTACAATTTTGAAACTTTTGTCAAGTATTGGTACCGTTGATGTGAATCTACAAGTGAAACATTTTTTAAATCCGTTTGTAAGTTTTCATTTAATTAAATAAATAAACAATTTTTGTTTTTCAGTAATTATTTTTTTGTAGGTTGGCATCTTAACGAATTTTGCTGGTTATGTTAACAGCATCGAGTTTAGTGGTCACAAATGTTGCCCGAAAATTTCAGCCAAATACGTGAAGCCGTTTGACCTGTGCGCGACGAACAAAATTTAGCGCACATACAGACAGACACACATACATACATACAGACACACAGACAAAGCGCCGATCGAGTTGTATGGAGAGATTCACTCCGCTTCGCTACGCTCATCTAATAATTGCACGAAATATTATTTAAATCCGTTGAGAAGTTTTATTTAAATAAATTAAAACCTTCAAGTTGATTTTTCAATGGATTTCCGCATTAGTTCATTCGACCGTGGTCTACTCAATAAACTCTAATTCATAAACTATTTAACCTATCAGTGTATGGAAAGTTCCATAATGTAGATACAGACTATATCTAAAATGTAATATTGTTTAATCATACAATTACCGCGTTTTAAATCATAATAAAAGCTTCTTAATTGGTTGACCAAGTTCGCTGTAAACATTTGCATTTTTGCCGTGAAAGTCATAAAACATAACACGTCATTGTAGCCATTTTATGATAGCTATCAAAAATCCAAATACATAGTGAGAAAGGTCTGACTGCGTAAGCCATTTCGGCAGCATACTATGTGCATCTTACTTCAACGGTCCTCAAATGCGAATCATATCGGTGGAACACTGTAAAAACGAAGAAAATTGCTGCCGTAAATAAACAATATTTGTTTATAACATGGCGGTAAAAGCTACAATTTTGAAACTGTTGTCGAGTTTTGGTACTATTGATGTGGACTTACATATAAAAAATTATTTATATCGGTGTGTAAGTTTTAATTTAATTAAGTAAATAACAAAACATGTGTTTCAGTTGTTAATTTTTTGTAGGTTGGCATTTTACGTCATTGCAGCCATTCTATGACAGCTATCGAACTTCCAAATAATTATGCATAAGTATTGTTACGTACGCTATGTTTGGTGCATACAATGTGCATCTTACTGCAATAGTCCGCAAATGCGAATCATATCGGTGGAACACTGTAAAAATGAAGAAAGTATTGTCGGAAATAAACAATATTTTTTTATAACATGGCTGATGAACTTACAATTTTGAAACTATTGTCAAGTGTTGGTACTGTTAATGTTAACGTACAAGTGAAACATCATCCAAATCCGTATGTAAGTTTTAATTTAATTAAATAAAGAAACAAATTTTGTTTTTCAGAAATTAATTTTTTGTAGGTTGACATCTTGACGAATTTTGCTGGTTATGTTAACAGCATCGAGTTTAGTGGTCACAAACGTTGCCCGAAAATTTCAGCCAAATACGTCAAGCCGTTTGACCTGTTCGCGACGAACAAAATTTAGCGCACATACAGACATACATACATACATACATACAGACACACAGACAAAGCGCCAATCGAGTTGTATGGAGAGATTCACTCCGCTTCGCTATGCTCATCTAACTAGAAAAACGCTCCGCGTTGACAGATGAGCGATCTTTTTCAATGTATCAAATCAAATAAATCATTTGCATATCATATTACTCTTTTAAAAAAAAAATACCTTTATAGTAAACATATGATTTTTTTACAAGATTGCGTATCAAGTTTCAACCTTATTACTTAAGTATATTATTTCTTGATATGTTGCTAATAAATGCACGAAATATTATTTACATCCGTTCAGAAGTTTTCTTTAAAGAAATTAAAACCTTCAAGTTGATGGATATCCGCATAATTTCATTCGACCGTTGTTTACTCAATAGGCTCTAATTCATAAACTATTAAACCTATCAGTGTATGGAAAGTTCCATAATGTAGATACAGACTTTATCTAAAATGTTATATTGTTTAATTATACAATAACTCGCAATTAAACTATAATAATAGCTTTTTAAATTGTCGACCAAGTTTGTTGTTATTTTCTGCATGTTTGCCGTGAAAGTCATAAAACATAACACGTCATTGTAGCCATTCTATGATAGCTATCAAAATTCCAAATACATAGTGAGAAAGATCTGACTTCGTAGTCCATTTCGGCAGCATACTATGTGCATCTAACTTCAATGGTCCGCAAATGCGAATCATATCGGTGGAACACTGTAAAAATGAAGAAAATGTCTGCCGTAAATAAACAATATTTTTTTATTACATGGCCGTTAAAGCTACAATTTTGAAACTGTTGTCGAGTGCTGGTATCATTGATGTGAACCTACAAGCAAAACATTATTTTTATCCGTGTGCAAATGGTTATTTAATTCAATAAATTAAAAAACATGTTATTCAGTTATTAATTTTTTGTAGGTTGGCATCTTACGTCATTGTACCCATTCTATGACAGCTATCGAGATTCCAAATAAAAATGAACATTTATAGTTACGTACGCTATGTTTGGTGTAACATATGTGCATCTAACTGCAATAGTCTCCAAATGCGAAACATATCGGTGGAACACTGTAAAAATGAAGAAATCATTGTAGTCAATAAACAATATTTTTTTATAACATGGCGGATAAATTTACAATTTTGAAACTTTTGTCAAGTGTTGGTATTAATGATGTTAATCTGCAAATGAAACATTATTAAAATCCGTTTGTAAGTTTTCATTTAATTAAATAAATAAACAAAGTTTATTTTTCAGTAATTTATTTTTTGTAGGTTGGCATCTTGACGAATTTTGCTGGTTATGTTAACAGCATCGAGTTTAATGGTCACAAACGTTGCCCGAAAATTTCAACCGAATACGTCAAGCCGTTTGACCTGTGCGCGACGAACAAAATTTAGCGCACATACAGACATACAGACAGACATACATACACACAGACAGACACACAGACAAAGCGCCGATCGAGTTGTATGGAGAGATTCACTCCGCTTCGCTACGCTCATCTAATTATGGAACGTTCCATTCACTAATAGGTTTAATAGTGTATGAATTAGAGTTTATGAGTAGGCCACGGTCGAATGAAATTATGCGGAAATCCATTGAAAAATCAACTTAAAGGTTTTAATTTATTTAAAGAAAACATCTCAACGGTTTTAAATAATATTTCGTGCATTTATTAGCAACATATCGAAAAATAATATACATAAGTTTTAAGGTTGTTACTTTATTTATTTATTTATTTATTTATTTATTTATTTATTTATTTATTTATTTATTTATTTATTTATTTATTTATTTATTTATTTATTTATTTATTTATTTATTTATTTATTTATTTATTTATTTATTTATTTATTTATTTATTTATTTATTTATTTATTTATTTATTTATTTATTTATTTATTTATTTATTTATTTATTTATTTATTTATTTATTTATTTATTTATTTATTTATTTATTTATTTATTTATTTATTTATTTATTTATTTATTTATTTATTTATTTATTTATTTATTTATTTACTTATTTACTTATTTATTTATTTATTTATTTATTTATTTATTTATTTATTTATTTATTTATTTATTTATTTATTTATTTATTTATTTATTTATTTATTTATTTATTTATTTATTTATTTATTTATTTATTTATTTATTTATTTATTTATTTATTTATTTATTTATTTATTTATATATTTATTTATTTATTTATTTATTTATTTATTTATTTATTTATTTATTTATTTATTTATTTATTTATTATAGTTCCATACATATACATCTTTCATAAGCATGGACATGGTACTGCTGAGATGTCTCCATGCACATAATGCAAGATTGTGGGTAGATGGAGACATCTGATAATTATGGATTATTAGTTATAATATGTTTATATAATAATAGATAGCAAGTACATGATATTGTATCAATAACAACAACAATTTAACAGAAGTATAACACTATAACTCCCTTGGTTAGGGCTAAATGTAATCTGAATAGCACACACAGTAACTCGACACTGATTGCAGTTTAGGAACATACGTAATAAAAATACAAACTAATCTAACTTACAACTAAGACTATAACTATCATGCCCTTGGTTAGGGCTTAAACCAGTTTTCTTGTTTAATTTGTTCAATTTGTGACGACTAAAATAACACGTACATTTTTGATTTGCATAGATATATTTTCCACACTTTACGTATAGTATAATAGATTATTATCTATTTCCGCCATCTTGTAAAAAAATCATATGTTCATTATAAAGAAATGATTTATTTGATTTGATAAATTGAAAAAAATCGCTCTTCTGTCAACGCGGAGCGTTTTCCTATTATAGTTATAACCCCGTTTTGGCGACTAAAAGTCCGACGAATAGACGTCAAGCGTCAAGTACGTCGTCACCAAATAATCAATTCAAATCAGTGATGTATAAATCATCGCTGGGTCTTACTATAAGCCTGTACACATTCACAAATCAAATATGATGTTTTACTGTTTTTTACCTACATGTAATTGCAGAACGACAGAGGCATAATTTATATCACTCAGATTTGCTTAAAACTAAGACAACTTAGGAGTTAGGCAACTCTATGCCGACTCCGTTTAGATTTGTATTAAACTAAGGGCCGGTCTTACAATCTCCTAATAAGAAAGTTATTTGTAGCTATTTGGAGGATTTCAAGGGTTTTGATTGGTGGTTGCCATGGAGAAAACAAGCCGAATAAGTAGTTATTGGGACATTGTAAGACTGGACCTAAGACAACTTAGGAGTTCGGCAACTCTGTGCCTATCTCCACTTAGATTTTTTTTAAACTAAGACAACTTAGGAATTAGGCAACTCTGTGCCTAATTCCTTCATACACGCGTAAAGGCGGTATTCCGGATAGTAGAGTGCGCTGGGCCACGAGTCACCTTTAGCATCTGTAAGATTGTTACGGGGCACACATACACTTGTTGCATCCATCCCGCCCTAGTTCTTCGACCCCGCACACTTCTGCCCCGCTAACCAGGCTGCGCGCGTGCATGCCCGCCGGGCTATTTCCGAGTGGGAGTATTGTTATGTAACCCAACAACAATCCTTGGCGTAAAAGTGTTCGTTTACTTCACACGCATTTCGGAACGGGTGATAATTAATTTCCGGCGAGCATTCGTGCCTGCTCGGCTCGGCTCGGTTCGGCTCGGTTCGGCTCGGTTCGGCTCGGTTCTTGGCAACAGGTGTGGCTCGGTTCGGCTCGGCTCGGCTCGGTTCGGCTCGGTTCGGCTCGGTTCGGCTCGGTTCGGCTCGGTTCTTGGCAACAGGTGCGGATGTGCGAATGTGTGTAATGTGCATTATTTTGTTTATCTTTATAGGTAGCTTTCAATAGACGTCACGTGGCGGCCATTATGAGGTACAAATTGCCTGTTTACATTTGTTCTGTCAATAGAAGACACATAAGTTATCCAGGGAATATCACAGTTTCAAGCCGTATAGATTGATGTGTGCAGGTAAAAGTTCAAGAAAATGATAAAACAGCAAATGATTGTCTTTAAACAGAGTTAATGCGCTCTTATTTTGTTTTCAGTCATAATACGGAACCTTTGTTTGAAAACAGTTGATGTGTCAGTCAAAGTACATCTGCCATATTGCAACAATGCAGTGTCGGAAGAACGTAAACAAATGTTTACAGAGTACCTCAGTATGGCTACCGTGCGGTACCGGAAATGACGTTATTGCAAGCTCCCTATATAGTAGTTGTACTTGTGGCCAATTTCATAGAGTGGGGGTTTTCGCCGTCATTGTCGACGAATTATAGTATGGACAGATACAGCGCTATAGCTAGTCCGTCCCGCAGAGCGAAAACAATAACAAAAACATTAACCATTCCCTTTAAAATATTGAACACAAAACTTATCCATATAGGCATGGACTAATGTTTGTACTGTAGGTATAGCACACCTGCTTTGTCAACGTTATCCTTTATTCCCAACAGGGCAATCAGAGCGTTGTTGTCAATTGAGAATAAAGGTTTTAAGAAGGGTAGAAAGAAGAAGCCGGCGGAATCTACCCTCTTTTTTAGCATCGGGTTATCAACGTATGTGTTTTTTAAATATGTAAAGATACTTCAAAAAGGGAATAACATTTCGACAAAATTACCAAAGATGCAGTGATTTCTGCGATCCGTACTTCTATGCATTGGTTTGTTCGTATTATTATATTTGTATTTGTTTTTATTTTACGTCCCATATTTTTGCAACGAGGCTAATCGAGACGGTGAGTTTGTGATTATGAGGATGAAAAAACGCCACATGACATCCATGCCCAAGCCAGGATTCGAACCCGGAACGCAGAGACCGCGGTTTACTAGACCAACGCCTAATCGACCTCGGCCAACTGCGCCGGCATATATGTTCGAAGAGAGTGTATACTTGTACACAACAATTTCTGTCAGTTGAGGGAAATTTGTAGTATAACTACAATAATAATGAAAATAATGGATTTTTTGCCATCAATTTCCTGTAAATGTGGTGCGCGTTCAGTGAACTTGGTTAGATGCCCATGCAACATTTCAGGTATACCGTCACTCTCTTTCCGATGTCAGACCATCTGGGGCCTGATTCCTGTACATTTTTTTAACTCTTCTTAACTCTCGCTAACCCTATGTTAAAATGACCCCGGGGTTAACTCCTAAACAGGCTTCCCTGCATAATTCGGAGGCAAATATGACCCTGTCTGATAGTAGGGTTAAGAAGAGTTATCTCAACAATACTCTGAAATGCCGCCATTTTGTCAATGCCCGTGTGTATAGTAGTTTCACAAATGTCACATTTCAATTCTTTATTGAGGATATCCCATTTCATGGATACGTTACTTTATGTGTTTATTAAAGTTTATAAACAATTTTGTGTATTTACAGTACATTATATATAGCTCATATATATATGTCAATATGTAGTTTTATTTAGTATTTTGTCAACATTTTGAGGTTATTGGACTGTTTTTGTTTGTTATTGTTTTGATTTTGTCTCGTTTTTTCAACAATGCCTTCCTTCGATCGGCGTCTCAATTGCTGACTCCTGATTGGCTATTGGCTAACACCGGGGTTAAGTTTTCAAATGTACTGGAATGAGGCCCCTACTACTAAATTGCACATATTCCGTCAACTCGACAGCGCAGGTCAGTGATTGTCTGTTGTTTTTTCAATACAAATGTTATGTGAAACAGATAACTTTATTGAGTAAATGATCCCTGACAATATTATTGGAATTTAATCTGTTTAAATTTCGTTTAACAATGACTGTAGAGATAACATTGTGTTAAAGAAATATATTATGATGCTTTCTTTTTTCTTTGTGTGTCGTCTATTATTGCAGTTATCTTCTCCGAGACTAAACGCCATATCACATTAGGATTGCAACTGACAATAATTTGCAATCGTAGATTCGAGCTTACGATTGGCGGCGCATGCGCAGTAGTTCAGTTGGGCCAGGCTACGATTGCAATCTTTTTATAGACTGAGCTCTAAAATGAGGTTGTGAATCGTAGATCCGAGTCACGTGAACCAATCAGGAACGAGAACGGTCAAATACGTGTTGAGCACTGCCACAACATAACCTCAAGCAACAACTACTTTAATGGAAACAAACAGCCAATAACTTTAATTAAATATTTGTTTGTGATTAAGGCTTGTCTTATTAGTTATTATTATTATTGAATTTATTTCCTAGTTGAACGATTTTAGGATTTTCAGCTGGTCAAGTGTGATTGGATAATTGTAGATTGCGATTGCAATTGGCGACCCCAGTCTACGATTCCAATTGTAGTGTGATATGGGCTATTGAAGAATTGTATTGATATGGGTTTATGAAGAGTAGAATAGATGAATATGAAGGAACATTTATCAATAACCGCAGTCATTATGCAGGTTACGAACCCACGTCTCTATGTGGTATATACGCTCGTTAATAGTCCAATGGTACCAACTTAATGTTCTACTTTTCCAGTTTCTACCGTCCACTTGGAACTGGTCTACTATAAGAATAATTTACGACCTTAAGTTAAATTTGTAACATAGCTTGTGCACCCAACTAAGCAGAAGAGAACACCGCATTCAGAAATGTGTGAAATAACGCCAGGAATCTGTTGATTTTCATTGAAACAGCGTGCATGAAAGGGACGTTAAATAGAATGACTAGTTACGCTAGGGCTGCATCACTACTCAGATGGTGTGTGTAGGAAGCCCAGAGGTGGGCAGATGAGACCCGCGTCATTTGGCTCGCGTCGCGTCGCGCGTTGCATTCTGCTGTTGTTGGCACGACTCGAGTCCATTATTCACACTCTCCTCTCCTTGTCACGGGTACGGACGTGGTGGAACTGTGGCAACACTGTAAATATAGCTCCGTGTGATCAAATAGTGTAGCATGTGATCGTTATATGGGGTGAGATGGGCCTACGTCACAGGTTCCTGCGTCGTAATGAGGCGATCCTTGAGGGTGTGTTCCAACTTGACGTTTTTCGTAGTGGACTAAGCTTAGTTATACTAATCGAAAGGAAGTGACGTCACAAGCAGACGACCAATGCTCCTTATTTGGCTAGTGGTTAGTGGGTAGTGGCCGAAAGTGTACACTACGACACCGACTAACCCACTAAACCAAGATGGTTGATACCAGCCATCACAGCTGATACTTTTAGGTTAGGAAAATACCCAACCAGTAAGTGGAAGTATTATTATCGTATTTATTTACATTAGATGATTAATAACAATAAACTTTGTATTAGCATACTAGATGGCGTGCCCAAAGCTGTTAGCATTTAGTGTGTACCAGGTAGTGGTTTGTGGTAAGTGGTTAGCAGGCGAAAATAAAGTTGGAACACACCTTGAATATCGAAATAACACAAACAAATATTTGGACTGGAAACGTTTTGTGAAATCTCTGGTATAGAACAGTTTGAAGTCGTCGCACGACTACCTTTCCGCCGATGCTTTCGTCAGAGCCGAGGAGCTCGTAGCCAACCAGCGAACCGCTCGAGACAAACCCCCGCAATAGCGATCGCTGATTGACTACGAGTGGGGGTGTGTTCCTCGCTTGTGTCGAAAGCAGAAGAAAAGTTGTCTTGCGGCGAGTATAGTTGCCCCAACAAAAGTATTCTGATGCTCACGACACAGCCGAGTCCAAGATGAAAACATAATTTTCTACTTCGCTACTTCCTACCATCTAATCTAAACAGGTCCATGGGGGCCATTTAAGACCTTCCGTTGACTACCTGTAACGGTGGGTGTTGCCAAACTGCCTGTCTTAGACCCCGGCCAAGCTTGCGACCAGGTCGCCGCGACCTGGTCGTCGCGACTAGGTCGCAAGAGTGTGTTGCACAGGTTCTTATGAGGGTGGCCATGCTGCCCGGCGACAGCGACAAAAACGCTCGAGCGAGCGTTTTCTTGTCGCGGCGACAGAAACGCTCACCATTATAACTTACGGGGCCGGCCAAGCTTGCGACCTGGTCGCAGGCTGTCGCCGGCGCGCATGCGCGTTCTTTCTTTCCTCGCGAGTACCGACAGCCTTTATTTGGCTGCTGAGGGTTCTGTGGTGAAGTCCGGTGCAATATGTTTGATACAGATTTATTTATTAACGAAGCGAATACCAGACCACCGCGGAGACAACAAATCTAAGCTGTGGATTGAAGTATTTCATTTCATTTAATTTAGTTTTTTCCTGGAAAATGCAATAGTAACTTTAATTGTTTGTTTGTAACTTTACAGCTATCAATAAAGTAGAATGGGTGCTTGTAAAAATATAGGAATACTAATTTACACAATTCTGGTTTCCGAGGAGTAAGAACAAGACTGGGGTCTGAGGTCCGAGTATTAGGTCCCCTGGACACGTTTGTTTATGGACGGATTAAATGTAAACAAACAATTCGTACCTCACAACACAATGCCCGCCGAGTGACGACTATTCAATGCTACATTATAATAAATATTTTTAAAAAAATAGCATCATGACATTGAATATTAAAGCACCATCTCAAAAAATATATTTAGTAGTTTTTTGTACTCTATAAACTTCCCCATAAAATATAGGGAACGCATTTGGAATTTTCCAAATAATTATAAATTATGAAATGCACGCAATAGCCAATAAGCATAATCTGATGGTGGGTTTTATCTGACCTAATTTGAATTCCTCCCCCGAAAAACTCGATACGTAGACGTAGGTGTCTAATTTCATATGATTCTTTTTAAATATCTCAAAATAAATCTAGCTAGTGAAGCAGAAAATAACATTTTTAGCATATATTCCCAAAGATAACAGTTTGACGTACTACCAATGCTACGTGTTCATTGATTTAGTACCTAGCACAATACGCATACTGTACGACCTCTACTTATAATTAATATTCAGAAAAAATTGTATAATGTGTTAGATTAATACATTTATTTATTTATTTATTTATTTATTTATTTATTTATTTATTTATTTATTTATTTATTTATTTATTTATTTATTTATTTATTTATTTATTTATTTATTTATTTATTTATTTATTTATTTATTTATTTATTTATTTATTTATTTATTTATTTATTTATTTATTTATTTATTTATTTATTTATTTATTTATTTATTTATTTATTTATTTATTTATTTATTTATTTATTTATTTATTTATTAGCAACACAAATACAGCCATAAATAAATACATGTGTAAATAATAATAAACACACGTGTGTTTCGTATTTGTCGCGCTCGGGTCGCTCTCTAGCGTGGCCGGGTCCGGCGACCTGGTCGCGATCTGTATTACTTCTCGCGACCAGGTCGTCGCGACCAGGACGCAAGCTTGGCCGTACCCTTAGCCGAACCATGCATTTACGAATATGTGAAAGAATGCCAGGTATCTGCTGACACAGACAACTGATTTGTAGGCCCTTATCTGTGCTGCTGATTTTCTTTCAATTGGCGCGGTTGACAGGAGCAGTAGACAATTCGCGATCTCAAGGACGTTTGAAAGTGACGTCACTGGCCAATGTGGCGGCCGTGCCGGGTTAACTTCTCTGTGTGACATTGGCGGTATCGCTGGAACGTTGATCACTTATCTCCTTCTAGCTGTTAAACTATTCATTTTGAAGGAAAAACTTATAGGAAAGCGTAATTAATTTACATGCCAATAGTCATCATAAAGGTTATTTCATAATTATAGACCCAGTAGTTTACTTGTTATAACAATTTACGCAAAAAATCGGAAAATGAGCAAAATTTCTTATTGTTTTCTCAACTTAAATTGTTGCAAAACTAATGATCGGATTTTGACGAGAGTTTCTTTGGAACATGAACCAACAATGTGAGAAAATAAACAAATAAACTTTTTAGATAGAAAGTGCCCTGAACGAAAATTCATAGCATGCACTAACATGCAGGGTGCGTAGTTTCACGGCCAAAACCGCTGCTTTTGAGATCCAACCGCTGCACCCTGCATGTTAGTGCATGCTATGAATTTTCGTTCGGGGCACTTTCTATCTAGAAAGTTTATTTGTTTATTTTCTTACATTGTTGGTTCATGTTCCAAACGAACTCTCGTCAAAATCCGATGATTAGTTTTTCAACAATGTAAGTTGAGAGAACAATAAGAAATTTTGCTCATTTTCCGATTTTTTGCGTGAATTGTTATAACAAGTAAACTACTGGGTCTATAATTTTGAAATAACCTTTATGATGACTATTGGCATGTAAACTTAATCCGCTTTCCTGTAAGTTTTTCCTTCAAAATGAATAGTATAAGAGCTAGAACGAGATTAGTACCGCGTGGTTTGTGCGAGAATCCGCAGACAGTTAGAGCGCTAGACCCGTTAGCTTAGGGATAATTTTGTCCGCTAGGAGCGTATCGAAGTTTTGCGATCGCGAATGACCTGAGATCGCTTTGCGAATACTTTCGTTGGGACTAGTATTTAACATCAGCCGTTTGCATCAAGAGGCGAACAATGAGGTTTTCCTCTTCAAGTAAACCCCTTTCCCCCCTTCTAGTTCCTGTTCTCCAGGGCAGCTCTTCCTGTCGTAAGAGTCATGGGACCTACAGTGGTCATGAGTAACGCGATGGACATGGCATTATAGTAAGCCACGTATGTTGCATTCTGAGGGCTGAATATTTTCACAATGATTTTGTTTCTCATCAGAGTCCAGACTGTGAATCAATAGTCACTTTTCTTTGATGGTTCTGTGAGTCTGATGTATAGTTGCAGGTATACTACCGACAATATACTGAGGGGAAGGTGCAACAATTATGTGTTCAATAATAATGAAGCGAAACGGCCTTTTGTTGAGGTCTGTGATAATTTGTGTCGATTGTACTAAAGAGTCAACCCAAAGATCGACAGATATTTGGCTGGTTGACGGAAAGTTGTATGTCATTGTTGCATGTTGGTTGGCTCTTGAATAGAAATAGACGAGGGTATTTATTTCTCCGAGAATGTTATTATTGAAAGGATTCAAAGAGCATCGGCTTGTCCCGAGAGCTGACGAAATAGAACCAAGAGTCCAAGGATGCCAACATCCACTTGAAACGGGTCCAACAGTGATAACTTTCGATTCTTAATACCCCAAACAAAGCGGACGTGACTAATGAGGCTATGCTGCACTCTACTAAGAGTGGAGATCGCCTATACGATTGTACAAAGAACGCCAGGAATCCGCCGATTTTCGTCTAAACAACGTGCATGAAACGGGTGGTATATAGTTGCGTGCCAGGGTTTTGCAGAACAACTTCTGTAATGCTTCCGTCACGGGTGGGTGAGCGGCAGCCGTGGCTAATTCAAATACCTGCTCTCGTTGGCCGAAACACGTTATTCGTTGATGACGAAAGCGTTCCCGTAGTTATAGGTCTCTTAAAACAACTTCGGTAATGCTTTCGTCATCAATCAATGACGTGTTTACGGTCTCGGCCAACCCGAGCAGGTATTTGAATTAGCCACGGTCGCTGGTTGGCTGCCGCTCACCCACCCGTGACGGAAGCATTACCGAAGATGTTGTACGACGAGTATAGTGTACGACAACTATAGCTATATAGGTAGGCGACAAATAACGTCAGGTTACTTAGGTACGGTAAGCAAGAATTTTAGAACGCAAAAATACACAAGCTGCAGATATTAAAATAAACTTCCTTCTAAAATTCAATAATTAGTAATCTCATATTGATGCGCTATAATGGCACAAAAATATATCTGTGGCTGATATTGGATGGAGATGTTCCCAGTCTTCCAGTCGCCCCATAAAGGTGTACTGTACGTGTTATTAAATTTACATTTGTCATCAATCGAATTGGGCACAATTTCTTCTGTCCCCCCTTTTTTTTTTGCAGGTTAGTGTTATTTTTCTTGGCTAGAATTGCTAGCTTAGCAACGCAAGCGAGTGACTCGCTGTAGAACCTAGCCATCTTAGCTACTTGACATAGGAATGAATGATCTTTAGCTGAATTCTGGCACGCGATTGCTGTATATCTTCTTTACTTCACACCAGAATGTACACGATATAACCAACATGCTATGATTGACGCTCGTAATGTCTCGCACAGTATGACCCTTCAGTATAGTAATGGAATATTGCCATCCCCGCTGTGTAAGGGGATGAAAGGAACTTGACCTGGAGAAAATTAACTCACTATTCTTAATGTCGATTTGTTTTCTGAACTGGTCAAGTTGTTGTTTATTAGACTTACTTGTCACGTGTTCGAAGGCACAATTCGCATTCGACGCTGTAATACCATTGAGTTTATTAGTGTAGGGTTAGAGACCCAGCGGCCATTGGCGGCTATCTACCAATAAATTTCCCGTGGACTCTAGTAGTACGATCCCGTACCGCTAGAAAGCGCTACACGTACCCACTGATGTCAGCGTTCCTGTGGAAAGAAGGGATACTACGTAGTACGATCACGTGGCTTAGGTCTAGCCTAGGTCTAGGCCCAACTCTTTTAGTCTAGGCCATTACTAGGCTACAATAAGCCTAGGCCTACATTAATAGGCCTACATTTGTAACGTAGTACTACAGCCTAGCCTATATAATGTATAAAACCTTATATAATGTGTTGTAATAAAGTATTAGCTTACTTATTGTTAACTTCGTGCCCGTTTGACATGTTTATCAGAACAGATGATAATGCTTTAATAACAATATCCACCGCCATCTGGATACTACTACCTAACCGACTTCGCATCTGCGCGTACTACGTAGTATCCCTTTCTTTCCACAGGAACGCTGACATCAGTGGGTACGTGTAGCGCTTTCTAGCGGTACGGGATCGTACTACTAGAGTCCACGGGAAATTTATTGGTAGATAGCCGCCAATGGCCGCTGGGTCTCTAACCCTACACTAATAAACTCAATGGTAATACAGTAATAGTACATCTTTTGTGTTATCTTTATTGTTATTAGTATCATGGCATCATACCATCTCATCCTAGCATCATCTCTGTGCCTTCTAAAAATATTTCTTAATTGGTTAATCCGTAGGGTAATTGCTAACTACTTTTTGTTTAATTAAATACTGTGCATAATTATTGATCAAAATTCAATCAAAATAAATCCACTAGTTACTGCTGATAATAATTTTAGAAATAATGAGCAACATAGCATAAAATACAGAATATCAAGTACTTAGACAGCCACAGGGTACACGTTCTCACTGTTTCGATGTGGTGTACAGTGAGTGGGTCATTGGTTTAGTTAAGACAAGAAAATCAGTCTATCTTACGACGATCTTGGCATTTCACAAATGATGTAGTCTACACCCCCACTACCTGGCTAGCACAAACATGAAACGAAATCCCCGAATTCATTACCATAAGCCACAACAGAAGTTGAACCATGCGCACATTGCGCACATTTCCTGGAAACCCAACATCTAGTCAAATAACAGGCGTCCACACAATAAACATTCGATTACTTTTTGACAGTTCGGACCCAACAATTTCAAGTTGAGTGCGGTCGCACTCGGGGTGTACAACTTATTACGAATGCAGGGAAAAAATGTCCCGTGGAGTTCTCAGCTTTGCCACGGACAAAGTTTAGCATTCTTGAGATATGGCTGTTGTAAAATATAAATTTCGCGCGGTTCCGGCGATGTCTTTGTGTAAGACTGAATTACATAATTACCCGGGTCTTCGGAATGTCGATCGAACCTGCGACCTCCCGCGTCCTGGCACCGAGCCACTCTAGTTCTTCTTCTTCTTGTTAACACGGGTCTCGAAGGTTGTAGTTTGTAGCCAGTTGATTGGAGACGCGTGTTTGATACGGTGACTTGTAACGAGTTTGAGCTACTTAGTTAAGCGAGCGAAGCGAGCGTTTCCACGAGACTCTTATGGCACTTCGATCTGTTTTTTTTTTTTTTTTTTTTTTTTTTTGTACCGTACTAGACTCTAACGGCACTTCATTCTGTTTTTTTGTTTTTGTTTTTTTTTGTTTTTATGTCCGTCGATAGCGGTCGAACGGAAAGTCCGATCAACTTGAAATTTGAACCATCCACAAGCCTCGATGTGGATTGAAGGTGTATAGTTTTGAGGCAAAATCGTTTGAAAAGTTACAAAGTTACACCATAGTTACTGCAAAATATTTTTCTTAAACAAAATGGCGGCAAAATGTGAGATAGCCATATTTTTTTAAAGCTGTTTCCGGTCACGAATATGTTCATTTAATAGCTATCTGATTAATATTGGCAAAGTTACACAAAAGTTACTCGAAAATATTTTTCTGAAAAACAGTAACAGCAAAATGTGAGGTGGCTATCTTGTAGTATATTTTCATCCGGTCACGAATATACTAATTTAGACGCGATCGGATACGTATTAGAGGCAGAAATTACATTTCTATTGCTGTCAATAACTGTTAGTAACGGTGGCGGACCGCGGCGAAAACATGACAAAGAAAATTCTTAGCAACGCACATGGCACTGCATTCAACAATATCGAGAATTATAATCGCTTTGGGAATTAGAAAAAATTTTGCAATGTGCATTCTTGAGTTGTTGTTAATTGTTGTTTTTATTAGCTTTGAGATCTTTTCGCCAGAACGTTCGTAGATATGGACGCGCTCGCTTATCAACGCGTCAAACAGAGCGTTTTCCTAGTACTTACTTAGTCACGCACCAGCCTTCAGTCATTCATTCACACCGAAAATATACTTCCTGCTTTACAAGGAGTTTCCCAACAGCCTTCGTGACACCCAAAATCGGAGTTTAGAGGGTTTCACACGGAGGAAAAGCTTTTGTTAATTCAATTAACGAGCTGGCGAGTTAATTCAACTAGCGCATGCGCACAATATGCGACATGATAATCCGGTACGAGATGAGATTTCAATGGTGTACCGTGTCTATAAGTCTCTTAAAGGGATAGTCAGATGAAGAACTAAAAAATCACCAATTAGTCATTTTTTTTAATTTTTTATTTTATTTATTTAAGGGTTTCTATAAAGCATTACAATTTGTATGATATTATTTTTACTATTTACAGGTAAAAATGAAATTCAGTAATGTGTAAAATACAATTGATATAGGTTGCTTCAATGCAAGAAAAAAAATAGTGAACAATTAGCTATTAGCTATCAGCTCTTGCTGCATTTTTCTTCTAAGCGTAGTGTAACTGTATCGGTTCTGAGGTGGCTGGTGCCTTCCCGATAGACAGAGGACTCATTGTGTTAAACGAGACCAGCCCGCGCTCAGCGAAACGCTCGGCGACTGCGGACAGTACCGCTCAAAACAGATTGCAACTTTTCTACACATCATGTCACAAAAAAATAATTGCAGGGTATTTTGTAGAAGTAAACGTTCGTACTAAGAAGCATGTTATCGGCAGAGAAACGATGCACATTAAACCTCCTGATCGATTTTTGATCAGTGCCCTATTTTAGCGGTGGTTTTACTTTCTCAAGGCAGCATTTTTTTCATATGGGAATTACCATGAGAAAAGTTGCTCGGTGCTACTTGGTAGCACCAAACCAAATAATCGCGTTTTCTTTAATTTTTTAACCGCCTGCTTTTAAAGTATGGTATCTTTTAGTCATGTTTTTTATATTCAAAGGTGGACATCTACAAATGGTAGTTCTTTAGTTTTTCACCCGACTATCCCTTTAAAACAACTTCGGTAATGCTTTCGTCATCAATCAATGACGTGTTTACGGTCTCGGCCAACCCGAGCAGGTATCTGAATTAGCCACGGTCGCTGGTTGGCTGCCGCTCACCCACCCGTGACGGAAGCATTACCGAAGATGCTGTACGACGAGTATATTAGGGTGGTGCACGACAACGAGAAAATGAAAATTATCGATAATCGAATGGTAGACTGTGCAATTAATCGTTCGATATTATCGACGAGAGCACCGACCGGTACGTACGCTAGATCCACAGCTAGGACGAACTATTATTACAGAATGTATACATTTTCACGGACCTATTGATGTAAAGTCGTTCCACAGAAACCTTGTGGATACTGACGTCACAGATGAGTGATGTATTGGCCATTAAATGTCAGTATTATTTGAAAACGCCACCCTTTGATCGACTCCGACTCATTCATTACATTTGTATACAAATGTATATATGTAATGAATGTACATGTACAAATGTACAAATGTACAGCATATATACTGTTACGGCTTGTTCTCGTTAGTGAATTGTGTTTTCTCAAAGTCCGCAGGGGTACATATGATTATGAGCTTGTAAACTTGTGTAATCTTTCTAGATATAACACAGATAAAATAGAAGAAGTCTACTTGTAAGTGAACGATGGAAGGAGAAACAATTTAATTTAAAAAACAAAAATCATTTTATTCCGTGGAACATTTTCCAGATTGAATTTTTGTCGGTAAAACCGACCTCAACACGTCACCTCCTCGATCACCTGATCTGGGTGTTGGTTATCAACCGACGTGAGATAAGCTCGTCATCTAGGCAAGGTCAATGGGTGCGGCAGCTACAAGATACTGTGACAACCCACGTCATCGTTGTACTCTTATCAACGACCGGGTCATCGAGTCTTGTTCGTTATCTGTCCAGTGGCTGTCCTGGATAAATACTAGATCATACACTTGTCTATAGCCTTGGCAACATAAGAGTGAGCAGAACGCATCAGTCCCCCCCCCCCCCCCCTCACTCTATTCCGTCTATTCCGTGTTGACCCCAGATACGTATTTTCTTTCATGTACGGAAATCACTGGTTCCTGACTTTCTTTACCGCACTCGTAAAGACGCACTATAATTAATCGCACACGCGTTGTTTGGGGTTTTCACAATGCCAACAGGCACCGAATTTGGTCACTGAGGGCGCTAGTGAAAACGAATGAAGCGCTCAAAGTGGCAACGTGAAGCCTCGTCGTTCTTCCTACGTCGATGATGGCAAATTGTGAAATGGTACGAACGAAATACGACTTTTAAAAATTCTGGGCAGATTATGAATCCCATCAGTCCTTATATACTAAAAAGCAAGGCACCATTTAAATCAGGACACGTTTAAGACTTACAAAAAACAAACAACACACAAGAAGCACAAACAAAACAAACCAATACAAAAATAAAAACAAAAACAAAACAAAACAAAATAAAAACACAACAACAAGAAAAAGCAAACAAACAAAACATAAATATCAAGATATTTCACAATAGTTAATATCCGGCACTATTTTCAACCGCGGAATGAAATCTTCACCAATAAGTTGCTACATTTGGCCACATATAGCGCTGTATGTACTAACACACGGGGACGGTGGAAAATCGTATCACTTGACGCTGGATAAAACTGGTATCATTATACCTGTGATTGTACTTGGCTGTTTCGTCAGCATGGGAACAGCTAGGGCGGTACAACTATACCCGCATGGATTCTAGGATCCTCCTCGATCTGGAGCAGAATTGGTCCACGGTGACTCTGCCGGTCGTAAGAGGCTATCCAATGCGACCCGCAATAATCCCTAGGTCCCTTTCCTTCAACCGACTATCTGTCTGCTTTCCACTTTCTATAGACATAATTCGACTATAATTATGACTGTGTAATTATCACAATCGCGTGTTAAAAGATGTTTAAACGATCGAAACTATTATCGAAACTTGTAGAAGAATTCTTCAGCAGCCCGAATTACCATCGCTCGAGTTGCCCCAAGGGAAGTATTCTCTATCTGAGCTGAGTGGTCCAATGGTAGCAAATTAATTTCTACTCTTCTACTTCCTACCATCTAATTAGCGTTTTCTAAAAAAAATGTCGTCCAAAACCAGTTCCGTTATAGGGATAATCTTCGGTTGGTTACTTGAAAGAGTGCGCGTGACCATGAGTACGCTTGTGCACTCTACTTTACTAGCCCTAACGTAAGTATACCGCCCTTTTAAAACCACGCTAAATCCATGAAAATCAAAGCATTCCTCTGGCGTTCTTTCACACATTCGCAAATGCAGTTTTCGGCTGAGTAGTGCACACGCTTGTTTGGTGACGCCCATTGTTACAGGGGAACCAATGTAATGTGTAAATTATCCCTATAATGGACCTGCAGATGTAGAAAATTAAGTTGGCATGAGAATCCTTGGCTGCCGCTCACCCACTCGTGACGGAAGCATTACCGAAGTTGTATGACAACTATATTATACGGAATGGTTGTTGTATTTTATTCAATCACGTGACTTATTTAAAACGGTGGAAATAGATAAGAACCATCGATAATGGTGGGGCAACGTTGATGGGTTGTTCAAAGTTGAACTAACTTATGCGTGATGTGTGTGTTTTTTTGGGAGAACTGTACATTCATTTGGATGTAATAATAACTATTTTCGTTTTGTTTTATTTTATACATGCAGTCATGTGTTTAGAAGGGGGTGGTACTGTGCCAACATAACACCGAGACGTATGGACAACGCCATTGTTAAATTCTCGTTGCCAAAAAACTTGTTTTATGTGCGTTATGAAAGTATAACTATGGTCAACATTCCAACGACACATACAACTTGGGAAGTTGGTTGGACGTTGTCTAGTCGCATGTGCGTCCATGGCTGTGGTACAGCATAGTACGTGACCTACAGTGTATTCCACGTACAGATTGCAGTAGCTTCATTTCTTGCATTTCTCTGCCACTATCTACTCCGTCCCACCCCTTGTGGCGAGTGCAAAAGTTAGTATGTGAAATATATCTGTCAATATGTCCCTTAGAGTATTATGCACTCGCCACAATGGGTGGGTGGGGGTAGAAAGTAGCAGGGAAATTTCAACTACGTAGACCTACTGCAATCTCTTCATGGAATACACTGTAGGCCCCTTTTCATAGTTGGCCCCTAGTCCATGCACCCGTCGTTAGCAACTTATTTTAGTCCATGCACACGTCGTTAGCAACTTATTTTGCCAAAAAGTCGATCAAACAGTGCAATTACACAGCCTTTCAACCACTTGCAACCCATGGAAACAAGGTAAAAACTCCGCCTAGTGGCTAAGCGGAGGCTCGTCGAACTCGCAAGTTGGGAGTTCGACGAGCCTCCGCTAGGCGGAGATCAAGTGGACCTTGCCATGGAAACAAGGTTCACTTGATTTCCGACTAGCGGAGGCTCGTCAAGTTTGCAAGTTGGGAGTTCGACGAGCCTCCGCTAGGCGGAGATCAAGTGGACCTTGCCATGGAAACAAGGTTCACTTGATTTCCGACTAGCGGAGGCTCGTCAAGTTTGCAAGTTGGGAGTTCGACGAGCCTCCGCTAGGCGGAGATCAAGTGGACCTTGCCATGGAAAGAACGCCTTGTACCAGCAGTCAGTACAACTAGATCGCGAAACGACAACTCTATACCCGCAGATTGTGTGAGCCACGCCAATACTCCATGCGTGTAGACCTTCTGTCGAGACTCTGTGTTTGTGGCTACAACGTAACTGATGCGTCATACGATGTCGTGTGCGGGTAATGCCAGACACAGTTGCATTGATTATTCTAGGGAGGCTACCACACATACTCGCCGTCTTGTTCCCGCGTATAGTTCGCAGTGGGGGGCGCCTAACATGGACCCTAGCTGCGTCTGCGGAGATCGCCTGACCTACGCTTAACCTACTGACTACTGACCTACTGCCTATTCTTTTAGTATATACTGCACTGCCTACAATGTAAACAGTATATGATAGTCCATGCTATAGCGCTGTGTGTCTGTCGAACTGTCCAATAACAAATAACAACCTCGTTCAACGAATTTATAGGCAACCCAAGACAACCTTACACATGCTTTCGTCACAAGCCAGGTATTCGTAGCCAATCAGCGATCGTTATCTGCGCGCGCTTGTCTCGGGAGGTTCGCTGGTTGGCTACGAATACCTGCATGTGACGAAAGCATATGTATAAGGTATTCTTGGGTTGCCTATAGTTGGTCGCATGACGGCCCGGCGAAATTACGTTGCGGGCACATTATTGGGCATGCTCCCTCAATCCCTCGTATAGGTCGCACTTGCAGAGATCTGTACGCAAATACACTCGGCCCCTGAGATCACCTGACTTACCGTCCTGCGTGTATAACCTACTATTATTACCCCGCGGTAATCATGCTTGTCGGCGGGTGTTGACGTCACTGCAGGCGAAGGCGGATGGGAAAGATATTTATGTAGCTGTGTGCATATCGTAATCGTAAACACTTCTCACGCGTTTGAGCAGAACGACGGCATCGCATTGATTTGATTAAGTGCCACAGCAGACTAAAGTCGAGTTCACTTAAGAAGCAAAGTGAATTCAAGGGCCGGATGCACAGTCAACTGTCATTTGTTGCTATGGAATTGTTTTATATGTTAACATGATTTTTCCCATGGGAAAAACAAACTCCACATCAAACATAAACAAATCTATAGCAACCGTAAACACTCGACTGAGCATCTAGCCAAGTCCACTTACTTAGGTTTGAAAATATATTCCTGGAGCAAAATTGTTATTTCCATCTTGGATCTGCATATATATTTCGTTTCGGTTTGTGTGGACCCTGATGATATATATGTCTTGCTGCGGTTTCTGCGCAGTATTTCGATTTTAAAAGTTGTTTTAAAAATACGAACAGAAATACTTACATTCTCGCGCGCATTTCTTTACTTTTTATGTTGTTCTATCTATTGAGTTTCCTTATTCCTCTTTACTTCAAGCGTGACACTTTACTTCGTATATTATTTTGTAAACATTCACTTTTCTGTTGAGTTTTTCCTCGTTGTGGTTCCGCTGTAATATGTCCTCGGTTGAATTACAAGGTTTTGTCAAATCTATGTCGATGTTTACAGTGCATTACACATCCGAACGCATTATGGAAACAAACAGAAACTACTCGAGTAGGACAACAGGAAGGACAATATCGTAGACCAATCAATCGATCAATCAATCACGTTTGACTAATAGACCGTAGAATAATAATTGTTTATAAGGTTATCGAGGGAAGTGCGACGTTGTCAAAACATTTTACTAAGGTCGCAGTGAATCACGCTATGAATGCCTCTTGGCACCGATGTATCAAATGTATTTTAAAAGCAAACAGTATTTTATGATGTAATAGGCTAAATAACTATGTGGCTAGGTGCAAAATGGGCCAATGTCAAAAAGTCATGGTCTGATTTTGTTGAGTTTGAATGAAACGACTACATACAATAATTTAATTTAGTAATATTTATTTTTATAGCAATATAATTTTTAGGGGGCCATTTAGGGATTATTTTGAGTGTTGAAAATGAAGTAGGCCTAAATATTGAAATGACATGGACATTTTTAGAAAAGACAGCACATCTGCTAATATCATACTATGTCTGTGCTACATGACATTGGCCGTACTTCCATTCAAAAGACTGGTATTGCTTCATAGCGCGTTATTTTGTTTATTTATTTCAATTATATCGAACTGGTTTACAAAAGGCGGACAATAATATAACTTAACAATAAACTACACTATAGGAAAAAGAGCATTGACGTCGCTATTATGAACTTCGGCTAAATATTTAGAAGGCTACTAAGTACGGGGACGCTGAATAACGCCGAATGGAACAACGCCGAATCGATCGTGTGTACTGCACTTTCAAGTATAATCCTAACCCAAAAAAGTAGACATTATAACCTGCAACAACGCCGAATGTTTTTCGACGTAGATCCGACGGAAAACGCCGAATATTTTTCGACGTAAATCCACTGGAACTACGCCGAATCATTTTGCCGTGTAATACACGGGTTAGTTTGGGTTAGGTTAGGTTAGGTTAGATTAGGTTAGGTTAGGTTAGGTTAGGCTAGGTTAGATTAGGTTAGGTTCGGCGTTGTTCCGGTGGATTTACGTCGAAAACGATTGGCGTTGTTCTGGTGGATTTACGTCGAAAAAGATTCGGCGTTTTTCCGTCGAATCTAAGTCGAAAAAGATTCTGCGTTGTTCCAGGTTATAAGGTCTACCTTTTTGGGTTAGGATTATACTTGAAAGTGCACTACACACGATCGATTCGGCGTTCTTCCATTCAGCGCTATTCAGGCGACCCCTAAGTATACTAACTTGTTTTCACCATGGCAACAAGTCAACAACCTATGGGCAGCCTGGTTCGGTGAAAACAAGTTAGTAGCTTACTAAATATTAAGAAGACTACTAAGTGTTACATAACCTATGAAATTGGTTAGCCATCTATAGTTTATAGTCACCGCCTTCTGCATAGACATGCGTCTCTTCATCGCATATATAGTCAACGTCATCGCCCCCGTCCATGAGAATCAACATGGCGGAACTTACATTACGTCGTTTGTATCTTTTGTAATAGTTAAATGTATTCCTATCACGTATTGTAATAAAAGTGAAATACATACATAAACACAACATGGTGGCAGCGTGAGCAAACACTAAAGCGTGACACAACCTGTTAGGACGAAGAAATCTCGACATAGTCAAAGGCAACACACTAATTTATGTAATGGGAGACCAAGCAGACGACATTCTAAACTCCTTCAAATTGACGGCTGACGAGCTCAAATCCTACACGGAAGTAATTTCCAGGTTTGATCAACATTTTATACCTCAACGTAACGTTATTTACGAACGCGCCACATTTAACAAACGGGTTCAGCAACAAGGGGAACTCGTTGAGGACTTTATAACGTCCCTTCACTCCTTGGCCAAGTATTGTGAGTATGGTCCCTTATTAGAGGAGATGATCAGGGATAGGATCGTAGCAGGAGTCCTCGATCGCAAATTAAGTGAAAAACTACAATTGGAGAGCGATTTAACTCTAGACATAGCAGTCCGGAAAGTGCGCCAGTCTGAAGAAATCAAAAAAACAACAAACCTCTTTATACAAATCGCCAGAAGTTGATCACATCAAGGTCGTAGGCCCGAAACAGACTACACATTCCAAACGTAACTGGAAACAGCAGTCTAACGAAAAAAAACCCAGGCTGAAAAACGTTCATCTCAGCAGGGAGGCCAAGGCCAACAACAATCTACACAACAGGTAGGCCTGACCAATAATAAACCTATGTGCAAATGGTGTGGCAGAGAACCACATTATCGTAAAGATTGCCCTGCTAAAGACTCCACTTGTTACAAATGTGGAAGAACGGGCCAATTTGCAAACGTATGTCGGGCGCCGAACAGTACAGTTCGAACAGTTGAAAGTACAGAAAGTAGCACACCTCAAGATTCATTCTTCGTTGGACATATTGATACATGTTCTTCGGAAGATGGCCAGTGGACCACATCAGTCGACATTAACGGCCAATCTTTAGTATTTAAAATTGATACCGGAGCCGACGTGACTGTTGTACCGGCAACGATGTTTCAGACCGAGCAGTTACAACCCAGTGACGTAAAACTATTTGGTCCAGATATAAAACCGTTACATGTTGCAGGAATGCTCCATGCTGTACTGTGTTCAAAATCTACAGGTAAACAATACCGTGAAAAGGTTTACGCTGTAGAACATGTTCGTACACCACTTCTTGGCAGGAAAGCGGCAGAAGGGTTAGGAGTTGTCAAACTGGTATGTACAAGTGTGCAAGCAAGTGCCAGTACATCCCCGGCAGTCAATCCGCGCACTGAATTTCCAGGCCTGTGTAAGGAATTAGGCAATATTCCTGGTGAGTACACCATTGATTTAAAACCTGATCACAAGCCATATGCAATCACTGTTCCTAGAGTTGTACCAATTCCTCTCAGGAAGAAGGTTGAAGCTGAACTAAAAAGAATGCAAGAATTGGGAGTAATATCACCTGTGGACGACCCAACAAGTTGGTGTGCACCAATGGTTGTTGTACCCAAGCCAGGCGATGGAGTCCGTATTTGTGTAGATCTTACAAAACTTAATGAGAGTGTCCAACGTTCATGGTTTCCAATTCCAGGGGTTGAAGATACACTAGCTCAACTCTCGGGGGCACGATACTTTTCAAAAATCGATGCCAACTCCGGGTTTTGGCAAATTAATCTTAACCCTGAATCTAGGCCTCTCACAACATTCATCACACCGTTTGGGAGATTTATGTTTAATCGGTTACCCTTCGGAATAACTTCGGCACCAGAAGTTTTTCAACAACGCATGCAGCGGCTACTGCAAGGCCTCGAAGGAGTACTTTGTCACTTAGACGACATTTTGGTGTGGGGAGAAACTAAAGAAATTCACGATCAGAGACTCAGACAAGTGTTGAAAAGACTTGAAGACTCGACTATGACACTAAACTTCGAAAAGTCACAGTTTTGTGTAGAAAATGTAAAATATCTGGGTCATAAACTTACCTCTAGTGGAATACAGCCTGACGAGGACAAGATAAAGTCAATTGTGCAAATGGAACCTCCTACGAATAAAACGGAGCTACTGAGATTTCTAGGAATGGTGAACTTTATTGGACGTTGCATTCCGAACAGGTCCACCATTCTAGAACGGAGAACCATTGCATTCCCTACTTCAAACGGGAAACGAGTGGGTTTGGGATAAAGCTCAGCAAACATCTTTTGATAATATTAAAAGATTAGTGACGACAGCTCCAGTATTAGCGCTATTCGATCCTAACAAGAAGACAAAAATTTCAGCGGATGCATCTTCGTATGGAATCGGAGGGGTTCTTTTGCAAGAGCAATCCGACGGAACATTTAGAGCTGTAGCCTACGTTTCTCGAAAGCTGAAAGGCATTATGCGAATATAGAACGAGAAGCCTTAGCTCTGACTTGGGTGTGTAGTAAACTAAAAAACTACATTATGGGTCTAAAAGTTATCCTTGAAACTGACCATAAACCCCTTGTTCCTATCTTCTCCACAAAACACATCGATGACCTCTCACCCAGACTACAAAGATTCCGTATCAGACTAATGAGATTTTCCTACACTATATCCTATGTACCCGGCAAACAACTTGTCACAGCCGATGCCCTGTCCCGTAATCCCATAACCGTTGCTGAAGCTCAAACTGATGAACTTGAGGAGGAAACAATAGCATACGTACAGTTCGTAACTGCCAGCCTCCCTATCAGTGACGTGAAACTAGAAGAAGTTTGGAAGGAACAAGTAAACGATCCTGTGATCAAAAATGTAGTTGAGTACACGCAACACGGGTGGCCAGTAAAGGAACATTTAAACAACGAACTTCTGAGGTATTGGCCTCACCGTTACGACCTGACTGAACAAGAAGGAATTCTCTTGCGAGACAAACGAATAGTGATTCCTGCCAGCCTTCGCAACGAGATGTTGACACGCATCCATGAGGGACACCAAGGGATCACCAAATGCCGTGCAAGAGCTTCACAACTTGTATGGTGGCCCGGTTTGTCGAAAGATATTGAGGAACTTGTACAACGCTGTCCTAATTGTGTGCAAGAAAGACACAACAGGCACGAACCTCTGCTTCCCTCACAGCTCCCGCAAAGACCGTGGCAGAAAGTCGCGATGGATTTATTTAAATATAAATCATGGTATATGATTATCACGGATTACTATTCTAGGTACTTTGAAATAACAGAGTTACCCTCGCTGTCGGCTTCATCCGCAATCACCTTCGCAAAGCAAGTTTTTGCTCGACACGGAGTGCCGGAAGAAGTTCACAGTGACAACGGACCTCAGTTCCAGACAATTATCACCTCGGAATTCGCCCGCTTTGCAAATGATTATGGGTTCAAACACATAACTAGTTCACCCATCTTCCCACAAAGTAATGGGTTTGTGGAAGCGGCTGTCAAGATAGTTAAACAATGTCTCAAGAAAGAAAACGATCCATATAAAGCTCTTTTGGCATTTCGATCAACTCCATTAGCTAACGGGTTTAGCCCAGCTCAATTATTGTTCAATCGTAAACTACGCACTACCGTTCCAAGTATACCTAACTACCTAGATCCCCAAGTTCCATCAAGAGAGATCCTGAACAAGAAAGAAGACTATCTAAAAGCCAAACAAAAATCGTACTACGATCACAGACACAACGTCCATGAGCTTCCAGAACTGCAGACAGGAGATCCGGTTTGGATAATTGACCAGCGGTCGCATGGACATGTCGTGCAGCGATCCCCAGAACCTCGTTCCTATATTGTGGAAACGTCGACCTGGCGACCTCCCGGTCGACGTTTTCCGCCGTAATCGTTACCATCTCGTACCGGCCCCGTATCACAACAACGTTGAGGAAGCGGTACCAAAAGGAACATCGCCCGAGATGGCAGAGAAGATGGAACCTGTTGATGAACCCCGACAGACTCGCCACTCAATGGTACATCCTGGACCTGGGAAGACACGCTCCGGGAGAACCATCATCGCCCCCTCGCGGTTGGATCTTTAGGGGGAGGATGTTACATAACCTATGAAATTGGTTAGCCATCTATAGTTTATAGTCACCGCCTTCTGCATAGACATGCGTCTCTTCATCGCATATATAGTCAACGTCATCGCCCCCGTCCATGAGAATCAACATGGCGGAACTTACATTACATCGTTTGTATCTTTTGTAATAGTTAAATGTATTCCTATCATGTATTGTAATAAAAGTGAAATACATACATAAACACAACACTAAGTACTAACTTGTTTTCACCATGGCAACAACCTATGGGTAGCCTGGTTGCCATCGGTGAAAACAGGTTAGTAGCTTACTAAAGATTAAGAAGGCTACTAAGTACTAACTTGTTTTCACCATGGCAACGACCTATGGGCAGCCTGGTTGCCATCGGTGATAACAAGTTAGTAGCTTACTTAATATTTAGAAGGCTACTAAGTACTAACTTGTTTTCACCATGGCAACGACCTATGGGCAGCCTGGTTGCCATCGGTGATAACAAGTTAGTAGCTTACTTAATATTTAGAAGGCTACTAAGTACTAACTTGTTTTCACCATGGCAACAACCTATGGGCAGCCTGGTTGCCATCGGTGAAAACAGGTTAGTAGCTTACTAAATATTAAGAAGGCTACTAAGTACTAACTTGTTTTCACCATGGCAACGACCTATGGGCAGCCTGGTTGCCATCGGTGATAACAAGTTAGTAGCTTACTTAATATTTAGAAGGCTACTAAGTACTAACTTGTTTTCACCATGGCAACGACCTATGGGCAGCCTGGTTGCCATCGGTGAAAACAAGTTAGTAGCTTACTTAATATTTAGAAGGCTACTAAGTACTAACTTGTTTTCACCATGGCAACGACCTATGGGCAGCCTGGTTGCCATCGGTGAAAACAAGTTAGTAGCTTACTTAATATTTAGAAGGCTACTAAGTACTAACTTGTTTTCACCATGGCAACGACCTATGGGCAGCCTGGTTGCCATCGGTGAAAACAAGTTAGTAGCTTACTTAATATTTAGAAGGCTACTAAGTACTAACTTGTTTTCACCATGGCAACGACCTATGGGCAGCCTGGTTGCCATCGGTGATAACAAGTTAGTAGCTTACTTAATATTTAGAAGGCTACTAAGTACTAACTTGTTTTCACCATGGCAACGACCTATGGGCAGCCTGGTTGCCATCGGTGAAAACAAGTTAGTAGCTTACTTAATATTTAGAAGGCTACTAAGTACTAACTTGTTTTCACCATGGCAACGACCTATGGGCAGCCTGGTTGCCATCGGTGAAAACAAGTTAGTAGCTTACTTAATATTTAGAAGGCTACTAAGTACTAACTTGTTTTCACCATGGCAACGACCTATGGGCAGCCTGGTTGCCATCGGTGAAAACAAGTTAGTAGCTTACTTAATATTTAGAAGGCTACTAAGTACTCACTTGTTTTCACCATGGCAACGACCTATGGGCAGCCTGGTTGCCATCGGTGAAAACAAGTTAGTAGCTTACTTAATATTTACGCTACTAAGTACTAACTTGTTTTCACCATGGCAACGACCTATGGGCAGCCTGGTTGCCATCGGTGAAAACAAGTTAGTAGCTTACTTAATATTTATCATCGTGGGTCCCTCCTCGTCGTGACCGGTGCCCGCAAAGCAAAGAGGGCTCCCATTCTCAGTCTCATGTATGGCAATTCTCATTCATCACGGTAATGCTCATATTTCCCAATCTTTCGTCTCTGTCTCTATTTATTCATGCCGGCCCTCTTTGCGACCTAAACGTCCCCCCCCCCCCCCCTCCCCTCACAGTAGGCTGTTGTTGCCTCCTATGACGTAATCATAATCAAAGGGGGGATGTATACTTTGGTTCTGGATTCACAAGAGGTCCTCAGTTTCTCTGGTAAGATCAGATACCATGAGATCAGCCTAACTTTGGACCTCTTGTGAATGAGACCCAAGTGAGTGGGATCAAAGACACAATTGACGAGTGGTGACTTACCCGCCCCCTGACGTCACGAAGGAACGTGGCGCCCATAGTTGGGACAAATTCGCGAACTGTTGCGCTTTCACGCGCTTAATGTACGACACTTATCTCGTTCTAGCTGTTATAATATTCACTTTTCAGGTATAACCTATAGGAAAACGTAGTTAGTTCACATCCCAGTGGTCAATATAAAGTTGAGTTCAAAATTATAGACCCAGTAGTATAACAGTGTTATAACAATTCGCGCATCAAAAGGATAAAATGAGCAACGCGTGATTTGTTTTTTCAACTTCAATTGGCGAAAAACTAATGATCGGATTTTGACGAGAGTTTCTTTAGCATGTGTTCCAATAATGTGAGACAATAAACAAATAAACTTTATAGATAGAAATTGCTCAGAACGAAAATTCATAGCATGCAATAATATGCAGGGTGTAGTGATTGGGCCTCAAAAGTAGCGGTTTTGACCGTGAAACTAAGCACCTTGCATATTAGTGCATGCTACGAATTTTCGTTCTGGGCATTTTCTATCTAGAAAGTTTATTTGCTTACTGTCTCACATTATTGGTACGTATTCTTAAGAAACTCTCGTCCAAATCCGATCATTAGTTTTTCACCAGTTGTAGTTAAAAAAACAAAACACACCTTGCTCATTTTATCCTCTTCAGTGCGTGAATTGTTATAACTAGTTAACTACTTCGTCTATAATTTTGAAATAACCTATATATTTACCACTGGTATGTGAACTAATTATGTTTTCCAGGTTATATTTTAAAAATGAATATTATACCAGCTAGAACGAGATAAGTGTGGATGTGTTTTGCGTGGATCCGTCCGGACAGTAGGGACTTTTCCCAACTGCTAGTCACGTGACACAGTACTCGGCGCAAGCTCCGCCTATCACCACTCGTCAATAAACATTCCAATGATATGTTTTAAACAATTTGTTCTTGGGTATGGGCCTGGATGCACAAGACCTCCAACGTTTGGCTTGTCTTACTTGGACCTCTTGTAAATCCAGTCCCTGGATATACCATTTTAAAAACCATCTCAGCTTTGTATGATTATCATCGTGGTCCCCTAAATCTTCATTTACAACATTACACAACAATAGATGATTTTCAAAATTGATTGATGATCTAGGTTGACCCTAGACGGAGCTAGTTACGGTCTTCTAAATCGTCAGTGATAACAATGCACAACAACAATAACAACTAGTTTTCAAATGTTATATCAAGCAAGGTGCATTTTGAAACTATTGTGCATTTTAGTCAATGACGATTTAGAAGACAGTAATTAACTCCGTCTAAGGGTCCTCGATCAATTTTGAAAATCATCTATTAAAAAAATGTAAAAATGATGATCTTGTATGTATCAATATGGACATTTGATATAACATTAATTTGCAAACTCATTTTAAATTGTTTTGTATTGTTGTACATGAAGATTTAGGGCCGTGATGATACAAAGGGTTCCTGATGACACAAAGAGTTTTTATATAGTTTGTAAAATGGTCTATTGAACCATTGATTGTATCGATGTATCGATGGCAAGACAACCATCCACGCACCGTGCTTGTGTGACTGAAGCAGGCGGTGAGCCAGCTGGCAGTGGCTCTGCGGCGCGGTCACGTCTCGCGCCCCGTCGGTTCACGTGGCCGTAGCCCCGCCTCAGTCGTGCAACAGATCTTGCCGCGAACAGTCGCACAAGTAACACTAGCCGCGTGGATGAATCTTCTGTGATAAATAAACCATACCCTGTGTGTAACGCGCGCGTGCTTTCGGCAGAGACGACTCACTGACTGACTGCAATCATCATGCATCCCAATGATAATCGTGAGTACAAAACCTTGTCTTGTATTTAGTTTTCTTGTTGGTTATTTGAATTGAAGCAAGCAGTGGTTCTCGAGTTTTGTCCCTCGTGCCGCGCTTTGCAAATGGTGATGGACGTCTCACCAACGGTCAGAAAGGGTTTGTTTTGTTACATATAATCGCAACGACGTGCTACTTGCATGAAGTACACTCGTGAAGCGAGTTAGACTAAAGCTACAATGGGAGAAATGTTTACACCTTCACGGATCTATGCGTGCGTGCGTGTTGTATTTAGTTACTGTCGTTTAGTTAGTGTCGTCTCTTCTGTCCAGTATAGACTATTCACGCGATTATATTTGTAATGTATTTGCAGATTACTCAAGAAAATTACCGACTGCAATTACAACTTACTAGATAAAAGAAAATTATTGTAAACATAGCGTCCCACTTTTGAGATGGATGGGTTTAGCCGTATTTTTTTTTTTTTTTTTTTTTTTAGTATGAAATGCGGTTTCAGATGCGCATGGATTTCGTGTAAATAAATAAATAAATAAATTCACATTTAGAGTCTACCCACTCAGTAACTAAACTGATTTGCAGTGGGGGACTTTAAGACTAAACCAACCCTGTAGGCTTTGAACACCATCGACGAGTGAGCGATAACCAATCATAGATCGATATTTCAAATACGGAACATATGAATCAGTGATTGGACAGTGCGAACACCTGCGGACCAATGCCAGAATCAACAAGGCCGATTCAGAACAACTTTGAATTTATTGAGTGCTTCGTTGCTAGAACGGCTCCAAAGTCACCGTTTACTTATTCCTAAGCCAAGAAGTAATGGAATTGAATCCACATTAGAAGTTAAACAACTTCTGCCTGAAGCGGGGTTTGAACCCGGGACCTTCAGCAAGCAGGGATGCTAACCACTGGACCAACGAGCCACCTAAACCTATTTACCTAACCGGTTTCGTCTCAGTATATAACCGTTTCGATTACCATCGTTGCCAAAATGCAAGAATGCGCGTGTTCTGCGCGGGATTTCCCCATGGAATGTAGTGTGGAAGTGATGTTTGATCATTCATTTTGTTGTTGTGTGTGTGTGACTGTGAGTGTATGGATTTCCCCCCCCCCCCCCCCCTGCAGTGGGCCCGCCCGTCGCTCTCCAACAGGTGACCGACGCTATATTACAAAAAAATATACCCACCTTGTGTTGTGAGTACGCGTAGACCTACGCCTCAGTAAAATCTATAATTGAGTGTCAGCAAATAAAGCGGTGGCGTGACGATCGTCAGCAAGGACGCTAATAGAACAGATCACCGTGTTTTTAGAAAGAAGTGTGAATTTTATGTGTATCAATGGTCGCTCGTGATGTGTGGTTTACTTCATGAATACGTAATTGTTATCGATAGTTTGTAGTTGAATTACCAGTATCACGCATTCAATCAAACCCAATGCCAGTATTGCACACAATAACAAAAACGCCCCCCCCCCCCCCCCTAGTTTTATGTGAATACATAAGCATACAATCTGCAAATTTCCAATAATAGTGATAACATGAATATAAGTTATACTATCGTGGTTTCCCGGGTATAACCGTGTCAAAAGGTGGAACCAACTAAAAACAATATATATTATTAATCCCGCACATAAATGTTGTATCTCATATTTTATATTTTATTATGATTCCTGTATTTACCGAATGTAATCTATATTACGAGTAAGGAATCAATCAATCAATCGGCCATATTGCATTGTAGTTGGGCTCGTCGAAACGCACGTGATATTTCTAGGGGATATAGCCCCTTTTCCCTGCAGGTCCGCCGCTGTGACGTTTTTCAACAACGATTGTTTGTGTGCAGCAGATAACAAACAATAGTATCAACAGGTATATACAAACACGCGGCAATAAGTGACGACATCATTGTTCTAGTCGTTTTTTGTACAAACAACGTGTTATAACCTGTAGAAATATGTCGTGGAGATAATAAATGTCTAATGCTAAGAAAATATTTGTGCGGCATACTTTACTCGGAATTGCTTTGCACTTTTTTTTAGCGCAATGACGAATCTTTTGTTTGCACACTTTGTCGGCTAGATATATGCAATCTTTTTATATACCGGGGTATAATATTGGTCGCAAGTAATATTTGGGCCACAATAGCGTCCATAGTTTGCGTTGCCTTCGCTTGAATTGTACACTTCGCTTACGTTTGGCAGGTGGTATCCGTATTGAACGTAGGGACGCGAGTTCGAATCCCGCATAACCGTTTAGGAGTATTTAGAAAACAAAAAAAATACTACAGTTGAATTAAAAATCGTATCGTGAATACTGTATGACATGTTTTGTTGATTCACGTGGCCGAAGACCATATTATAATTACTTCTTCTCTATTATCGCTTATTTTAGTAATAATTGTCAGTTGCGACATTTAATAGATGTGCATTTGTTGTTCGACGTACTTGCCAGCTAGGTCATCATGTCACTTTTCGAATCAGACCCATTATGCATCTGTGGGGGGGGGGGGGGATCATAAGGGAAGTCCAGCAAGAGGGAAGGGGTCTCGTTTTGTCGCCTCTTACGACTGGCAGAGTCACCCTGAGCCTATTCTACTCCGGGCCCAGACGGGTAATAATAATGTAAAATGTGTTGATAGAAAGAAAGAGGAAATGCTCGGGAAACACGGAAATGCGGAGAAAAAGTTTTTTCCCGTGAGCCGAACGATCGACCCCTGCCCCGTCACGGAAGGAGGTTGGAGAGACTCCACCCCTTCCTGTCGCGCCTGGGGGGTACATTGATACATTGACTTGTAGCCTGATTAGACGTGACATGAGAGCCGGTATTATGAACACGGAACACCTGATAACAACTACTTCTTTGTGATATGAATTTTTTAAAAGTTAGCTTTTATTTATTTTCTATTTTTTACTTTTATTTATTTTATATTTATGTGAGTTCGAAGTACTTTTGCGTCGGTTCCGTGTTTTGTGTGGCAACCGCCAGTCAAACGCTGCGATACGTCAACACTGCATTTCAACCAATATTCCAATATCTTTGATTGCAACACTAAGTGAAGGGGAATATGTTTCGGGAGTGGGAGTGGGCGAGGGCGTACGTCTTTAATGCGGTTTTTAGCGTTTTAGAGATATAGAGGTGGTCTGCTAGATAGAAAATCTATCATAATTTCATCAAAATATTCGAGATAATTAAATTTTTAACTCCATTTAGTTCAGCTGCGTTATGTTAATTGACAACACATGTCCTTTCTGACGAGTAGTTCACGAACATTGCGTCACTCTGCCACAGAAACTGTCAAGGCCGCCGAGAAAAAGAAACTGCGGTTGATGAAATGTTAAAACGAAAAGTCTCTTCGAATTTTCTGTGCACATCATGTACAGTTCTATATAGGGCCTACACTATTAGATCGCCGATCCCCCGTCTGGGCCCTGGTTAGAATTGCCCCTCCCCATCCCCTCTCCCGTAGGGTAGGCCTATAGGCCTACCTCTGCCGACCGTAAGAGGCTAGAAAATGAGGTTCCCTTCCTTTTCCTTTAGAACTACTTTGAACATGAGTTTTAATCGTCCTCCTAGTTGTCCATCCAATCGCCCCTCTATCAAAGCGTAGTTCCTGTACCGAAGCGCTGTAGTTCCTACCATCTAATAAAAGCTGGTTCGTTAGGGATAATTTATGACCTTCGATTGATTACCTGGAACAGTGGGCTTGACCAATGAGGCTTGTTCACTCTAAGCCAGGAGTTCTCAAACTATGGGTCGCGAGGAATCAGAATGGGGTCGCGGGCTTATGAAAAATGGAAAGTACGGTGTAGGTGTAGGCCTAGGCCTATATTGAATCGGGTTTTTTTAAAGAAAATTTATTAAAAGACGTATATAGAAAAGTTAAAAAAAACAGGCAGTGGGAAACTTCCTTACTCTTGCAACCGCTTATCGCTGCAAATATCGGCTATAACAAGCGACCATAATTATATTGCAGTGTCGAACAAACTACGCAAATAAGGTCCGGTTTAAGATGGGGTCGCGAGGTTTTTTACCTAGAAATTTGGGGTCGCAGGCAAAAAAGTTTGAGAAGCCCTGCTCTAAACCGAAGGCTACATTTACGAATGTTTGAAATAATGCCAATAATGCAATTTTTCGTTGAATCAACGTTTATGAAATAGCTACATAATATATTACGTTTATATGCCATTGACAGTACAACATAAAAAAAAACGCTCTATTTGTGGAGCACCTTGCTCGCCGAGTGTTGAAACCGATGCGACTTTCTTCCGAACTGTCGGACGCCAGTGACGTCACTGGAAAGTGGAATGTTGTCGAAATATCTCGGCTTCGTTGACTCCACTCGCTCGCAACACTTTCCATTATTTTCATTCACAGGAGAGATGAAACAGTCGTATACGTCAATGTGTATGAAGTAGTTTACCATGGCCATCAGTTTGTCTGAAGTATAAACGATTAAAAATCAGTTCACACTTAAAAAGTGTAAAACAAAATGAGGGGATCGGGATATTCAACCATATAAAAATAATACACAATAAAATAAATAAAATAGAATTAAAAAAAAAATGTTAGCCTATATATTTCGTTGAGTGCAAGACTGTCTAATGTGTGTGGTTGAGTCATCGATCTGGGCCGACCTCGTGAGCGGCATTGGAGTCGGCCGTGGCAATGGGCTTGATTCGATACTCGAACTGGGCCGCTCGTATGCCGGGCTCGAGTCCCGGCCGTGGCAATGGGCTTGATTCGATACTTGAACTGGGCCGCTCGTATGCCGGGCTCGAGTCCCGGCCGTGGCAATGGGCTTGATTCGATACTTGGACTGGGCCGCTCGTATGCCGGGCTCGAGTCCCGGCCGTGGCAGTGCGCTTGATTCGATACTCGAACTGGGCCGCTCGTATGCCGGGCTCGAGTCCCGGCCGTGGCAATGGGCTTGATTCGATACTTGGACTGGGCCGCTCGTATGCCGGGCTCGAGTCCCGGCCGTGGCAATGGGCTTGATTCGATACTCGAACTGGGCCGCTCGTATGCCGGGCTCGAGTCCCGGCCGTGGCAATGGGCTTGATTCGATACTCGAACTGGGCCGCTCGTATGCCGGGCTCGAGTCCCGGCCGTGGCAATGGGCTTGATTCGATACTCGAACTGGGTCGCTCGTATGCCGGGCTCGAGTCCCGGCCGTGGCAGTGGGCTTGATTCGATACTCGAACTGGGCCGCTCGTATGCCGGGCTCGAGTCCCGGCCGTGGCAATGGGCTTGATTCGATACTCGAACTGGGCCGCTCGTATGCCGGGCTCGAGTCCCGGCCGTGGCAATGGGCTTGATTCGATACTCGAACTGGGTCGCTCGTATGCCGGGCTCGAGTCCCGGCCGTGGCAGTGGGCTTGATTCGATACTCGAACTGGGCCGCTCGTATGCCGGGCTCGAGTCCCGGCCGTGGCAATGGGCTTGATTCGATACTTGTACTGGGCCGCTCGTATGCCGGGCTCGAGTCCCGGCCGTGGCAATGGGCTTGATTCGATACTCGAACTGGGTCGCTCGTATGCCGGGCTCGAGTCCCGGCCGTGGCAGTGGGCTTGATTCGATACTCGAACTGGGCCGCTCGTATGCCGGGCTCGAGTCCCGGCCGTGGCAGTGGGTTTGATTCGATCTTGTGTGCATGAAACTAGGACGCCGCAGGATAATGCCCTCGTATGCCGGGTTCGAGACCCGGTGGGGTTCTTTAAACTCTCATTTCGTTTGTGTGTGCGCGCCAACGAGGGGTGTTTCTAATTACCTATCTCCTTTATCGAGATTGCAGGCATTTGTGGTGTCCGTGTGTCGCGGTCATGTCATAGTCATTTTAGGGTCTAGACAATTATATTTGATCTATGTTCAGTGTTTTATACCTTGATATAATTTTTTTACAGATTTATTAATTTGTTTTTGATAATTTTTGTCGTATTGGCAACCATAGTTGCAGTGATGGGCTGACGGCAGAAACAGATTTTTTTATTATAACCATTACTCAGACACTCTATTGAACGTATAATTATGTTTATCCCCTCCGTTGTTTCAAAGAGTGATTCATTTAGTCTGGCGCTGCTGTATAAATAGGAGTTAAGATTTATTGCCGTTGGTTTGCACGTAAAATCGGCGTGAAACTGCGAGTTGTGAACCGGACAGAGGGAACGAGTGCCAGCCAGCCAGGGATTACCGTACTACTCGACACCTGACTTGTACAACCTGTTTATTGAACATGTGGGACAAGTTGGTCTCGGCCATTTAGCTCGGCAGCACGGCTGACGGGCGAGCGAAACATTACCATTCGACGTCCCGGGTCATGCAATTCCGTTTCTGTTGAAATGTCGTTCTGGAAGCCTGACATCCTGACCGACCGTAAGAAGTGAATGCATTGCACAAGCTTGCTCAATTGTGTATAGCTTCTCTTTTTTGTCATATAGCATTTGTATTTATTTGCTTATAAATATTACAAAATTTATTGCAGTATGTATTAAATTACTCTTGACATTTTAACTTAGTTTAATTTATTAAAAACACATAATAGCACAATAAAATCGTATATCATGGAGGAAAAAGTGAAAAAACCATGCCATTTCGGAAAAGCTTCCTTGATATGGTCCTCGGCTACTTGAAAATTGTTTGAGCTCGTCCTGGTCTTCTTCTCTTCAGTTCATTTATATATAGTAGGCCTACTTGTCTTGTCGCGAAACAACGTAGTTACCGATGCTTTCGTTTCGTCTTGGACGAGTGCCTCGTGGCCAATCAGCGCTCGGTGTTTGTAATTATTGGGACTCGCTGTTTGGCCATGTATAGTCGTCGTACAACAACTTCGGTATTGCTTCCGTCACGGGTGGCTGAGTGGCAGCCAACCAGCGGCCGTGGCTACCTGCTCGGGTTGGCCGAGACCGTCTCACACGTCATTGATTGATGACGAAAGCATTACCGAAGTTGTTGTACGACGACTTTACCTCGACCGTTATTGACCACAGCATATTATATAATAATAATAATTTTTGTAGGAATACCCGTTCTAGGGTGCACACCAGCTTTACCTGATGTGCCCCTCTTCAGGTGACTAACTAGGTTATTAGGGTGTTTGGATATTTGGGAAGGATTGTCCGAGGGCTGATAGTATGACTCAATCCCAGCATTCGCTTTTACGACTGAGGAAAACCTCGGAAAAAACCTTCAGTCAGGACTGCCGGTGGCCGGAATCGAACTGGCGACCTCCCGAATTAGGGTCTCGCGTCTTACCGCTGAGCCACCTCTATCGGTATTATATAATAGGTGTTGTTGAAGTGTGTGCTCAGTTACTACACTGGCTGGGAGCCACGCGCTCGGCCCGATGCAATGTAAGAGTTGTTTCGTGTGGTCACTCACTGTACAGGGAGTATTTCTGTCTTGGCTCGCCACGCAGATCCGACTCCCTCGTTCAGACCTGACCTGCCTCAACGCGATCACACCCCCGACCGTACACGTACACGTCCGGGCGGCTATTATTGTACACCGTGTACACTCGCCTCAACGCGATCACACCCCCGACCGTACACGTACACGTCCGGGCGGCTATTATTGTACACCGTGTACACTCGCCTCAACGCGATCACACCCCCGACCGTACACGTACACGTCCGGGCGGCTATTATTGTACACCGTGTACACTCGCCTCAACGCGATCACACCCCCGACCGTACACGTACACGTCCGGGCGGCTATTATTGTACACCGTGTACACTCGCCTCAACGCGATCACACCCCCGACCGTACACGTACACGTCCGGGCGGCTATTATTGTACACCGTGTACACTCGCCTCAACGCGATCACACCCCCGACCGTACACGTACACGTCCGGGCGGCTATTATTGTACACCGTGTACACTCGCCTCAACGCGATCACACCCCCGACCGTACACGTACACGTCCGGGCGGCTATTATTGTACACCGTGTACACTCGCCTCAACGCGATCACACCCCCGACCGTACACGTACACGTCCGGGCGGCTATTATTGTACACCGTGTACACTCGCCGACACGTGTAAATCCCAAGTCCCAACGTAACTATAGTCTCATGCGACAATAGTACCAAATTAATTTCCTACTCCTTTGTAGTTCCAACATCTACTATCTTACAATCACAGCGGGCGTGACTTGTGACTATCAGACTTGAGCACTCTATAGCTACGACTGCATTTACGAATGTGTGAAAGAACTTCAAGAATCTGTTGAGTTTTAGTTGAAACAGCGTGTATGAAAGGAGCGGTAGATAAACGTATCTGAGTAAATTATACATGAAACCACGATTGTTTGGCAACAACGCAACACGTCTTCGTTCTAGAGCTTCTGTGCGTTGTTATCGTATGGCATTGGGTAAACTGAAACTTCTTTTATACTTGGCCCTATGATATTGTACGCACTCTCTTATTTCAAGTCTACAGCTTACAAAGAGATTGTTCTGTATAGTTTGAAATAGGCCTATACTCGTCAAGTCCCCGCTCCATGGGAAGTCAAGTGGTGCGATCAAGAGCTGTAGGAACTCACGAAGGAATTCACGAAGGTCCGTAAATCCCATGGCAGAGCCTAGTCGAACTATTTGAGGTTTACCGAACCTCCGCCAGGGAATTGACGGACCTTGCTCACGAACTAATATCATGGACTTATAATAGTGACTTTGTAAGTCCATGCTAATACGAAGGCATGTTGATATTTAGAAAGAAGATCGTTGATTCATCTGTCGCAGAGGGTAGAACACTTTTCCCCACTCGACGTTGCGTGCATCAAATTCCGCACGTTTTCTGGATTCGGCCCAGATTTAAAAATACTTCCCGCGGGCAGGATGAATAACCAAAGAGTGTAACCGCGTCACGTGTGTCGTTGCGTTTGACGAAGCTTGATGATGAAACTCTCAGCCGGAAACGAATTCGCTGAGAAACTATTTCTTCTCGGGCGCAATTCTTGCAAGACGTTGAGAAAAATAGAGTTTTGGAGTCATATCAAAAGTCTGAATCACGCGTTCATTATTAATACATTTCTTGGTATGTGTCACACGTTTTCGGGGAATTTTAGAGTTTGTCGATTTTTCGGTGGGGGGGGAATTTGATTTTTTAAACTCAAGCTGAAGCTATTGCTGATCACGTGAAAAAGCTGGTTGACAGTGGCTAGGTTTGTCCGCATAGGCTTGTCCTGGTTGAAGGATGTCGCCCATCGTGGGGGTATAATCGCAAGTGAGTAGGGTACATAGTTCTTTCCATACCAAGAAGCACTCACTCACTCTTCACAGCAGAACATATTGAGATGCTACAGTGGCGTGCAGCAACCTTTCTCATGCTTTCGTCACAGGCGAGGAACCAATCGCAGCCAATCAGCGATAGATTTCCGGGCTTCTCTCGGGCGGTTCGCTGGTTGGCTACGAGCTCCTCGCCTGTGACGAAAGAGGCTGTAAGGTAGTCTTGGGGCGAGTTGTTACGTATTACGAAGCTAGAATGTAATTTATAGCGATATTCAATCTGGATCCTAGGTTGGTTTGGTTCACGTTGTGTCAATATTATCCAATAGATACCGCGGTAGGATATCCGTCCTCGTCGGAAATGCTTTCGTCACAGGCGAGGAGCACCGCCCGAGACAAGCCCCCGCAATTCGCAAGTACCGATCGCTGATTGGCTGCGAGTTCCTCGCCTGTGACGAAAGCATGGCTGTGAGGTAGTCTTGGGTTAAGGGGTCAAGTCTGTCCGATGTGGACAGAATTATAGCCGGTGACATCTATGTGTAGTGTTCAGCTTTGTAGGGGTCGGGTCGACCTTCATTCATTATTAGCTTGTTGTTATTCATTACATATCACGATATCGCTTCGTTATCAATTTCCACCCATGCAATAATTGATAGGACGTGTGTGAAGTTATCTGTATACGACCGGACAAAGTCACGTCACAGTTTTGTAACGTGGCCGCTAAATACGCGTTTCCTATTGGTCGTTGCGCAACATAAGTCGTTACGTCGGATGACGATCGATCGAAACACTTGTATATTTTTATTGGCTCAGCAGTAACACGCGAGGCCTAGAAACACAGGTCCATTCGGGATAATTTACGACCTATGGTTGGTTACCTGGAGCGGTAGGCGTGGCTAATCAGGTTTGTGCACTCTACTCAGCGGCAGACTGCATTCCACGAATGCGTGAAAGAACACTAGGAATCTGTTGGATGTCTTTGAATTAGTGCGCGTGCAAGAGAGGGGCAGTAGACAAGGATGTGATACGTTACCTGTGAGATGACGGCCTTCAATGGAAATAATGCAAAACTCAAGTGTCCCTGTAATCTGTATACGATAAGGCTGCAGTAGGTAATTCAACAGCTGATGTTGATAACTGGTTTTTAATAGTTGGCCATTGTTGTGCTTGAAGATCTAGAACGTAGGCCTACTAGATTAGAACCTAGGATGTTCAACAAATGTATTGGTTACACAATCAACGGACTCAGCATAAACATTTGTGTGGATGAAAAAGAATTGGAAGTTAGGCCTACTTGATAAGAGTCTGGCGTTGTTATTACATCAAGCAAACTTTCTAGTTAGAAAGCTCATTGCAAAGAATTCAGTGGTGAAATAATTAAATTTTACTTAATTGTTTACTATTTATTACGACGTACTTAACCGAAAGGTCATACGGTCTATAATCGTAACACGTTTTACATCATGTATTTAGCCTATCTGCAGACCTCGACAATATCGATTCGAGTCTCACGTGAATGTGATTACAAAATTCTGTTTTTTAATTTCATCTAATATAAATGAATCGAAGAAAAGAATTGCATTCTCAAATTTTTTAAACAACTCACAAAGATGCCTATCACTAAGTTGTCCTAAGTTAGCCAAATCCTATCTAGATAATTATCATCTCTGGGTATTACTACACATTCAAAAATAAAATATTATTAGTTAAATTGTTGATATTTTACTATATTTTATCTTTATGACATTACAGAACGACATTATGCGTGATTTATATCACTGACGTTATAGCACTTAGGCACCTTTGTGGATCTGGGCCCTGCCCTGAATCTTTCTTCTTCCTGACAACCAATATGGCCGCCGATTGTTGTACGGTTTGTCCATCTTGAGTTTCTGTGTCTTGAGATTAGCCCCTATCCACATTTATTGCGACGGAACTGTTTTACCACTAATTTTCCTGTGGTCTCTATAGTTATCTAACAACAACTTCGGTAATGCGGTAAAGCGAGGGCGCGAGCTCCAATCAGCGGCCGAGTTTCATGCAAAGAAGTTAATAGTTTCACGCAAACTCGGCCACTGATTGGAGCTCGCGCCTTCGCTTCGCTCGCAACGCGTAGCTGTAAATCGACTTGTACAGTTACACTATACATACAAACAAATATTAAAAATCATTTCACACAATTACATGGTACAAAGTACAAAATAGGTACAATCTATTGACTTACTGTATACGGTACCGTTGGCGATAAACTCTTACGATTCGCACAACAACAGCAACAACAACAACAACAACAACAACAACAACAACATATTTCACCCACATCGATATGACTAAAGCGTGCGTTTGTGTCTCCCTCTCGTTCGTCGCCAAACAAAAATCAAAATTTGTGAAATCAGCGTCGGTTTTTTTTTTACTAGGATTGAGTATTTGTGTGGGGATATAGTGAAAACGTGATATCAGATAACTTTAATTCGAACGAATCGACTCTTTTAAAATATCTTGACTTGTCCGATTTTACTTTAAATAAAGCAAAAAAGTGAAAACATTTTTAAAGTTGTTTTGAGAGTTGCAAATGGATGGATATTTATTTATCCATATTATTTTTTAATATCCCTCCCTGTTTTTAACAAGCTTTCATTGTCCGTAACTAAATTTTCGTATCTTCTATGCTCTAGTAATAATAATAATCGCAAATTCTTTTCCCGTTTATCTTTTATTTCGTGTACAGAGTAAAGTCAACAGCAATGGGCCAAAGTTCAGTTCAGTGTTTCCTGCGTGAACTTGTTTGAACTGCGAGAGTGTCCGAACGAGGCTATCTATACTAATCATATCACCTTCCACCGACCGAGAGTGAACTTGACGGACGCGGTTCGATCCCCACTGACGGCAGCCGTGACCTACATAAACATTGTTGTCGGCAACCAAGGTCGAGTAGTCTTGATTCGATCGGCCCGCGAGCTGAGATATCCCTCGCCTTGGTATCATTGCACCTAACTTGCAACTAACTTGCACCCGTACCGCTATACCATTCATTGATTTGTAATGTCTATTCCCGTGTTATTATTCGGTGTGACACTATGTATTATTCGGTGTGACACTATGTATTATTCGGTGTGACACTATGTATTATTCGGTGTGACACGACGTATTATTCGGTGTGACACGACGTATTATTCGGTGTGACACGACGTATTATTCGGTGTGACACGACGTATTATTCGGTGTGACACGACGTCTATTATTCGGTGTGACACGTGACGTCTATTATTCGGTGTGACACGTGACGTCTATTATTCGGTGTGACACGACGTCCATTATTCGGTGTGACACGACGTGTATTATTCGGTGTGACACGACGTCTATTATTCGGTGTGACACGACGTATTATTCGGTGTGACACGACGTATTATTCGGTGTGACACGACGTAACATTCGGTGTGACACGACGTCTATTATTCGGTGTGACACGACGTATTATTCGGTGTGACACGACGTATTATTCGGTGTGACACGACGTCTATTATTCGGTGTGACACGACGTCTATTATTCGGTGTGACACGACGTACTCCGCAGCGAGGTCACATGACGTTGACCCATCGCCCATACGTGTTATATGGGGCCTCGGTCGTCATAATGAAATGGAGGTTGGTTGGGGTGTTTGGTTGGATCGTAAACACAGCCGACAAGTATAACGAACAAGTGAGAAAGTAGAAAAAGGAGAAATGATTAAGGTCAAGTGAGATGAAAAAAGGCATGATAGGGATGCACGAGAGCCCTCTTTGCGGTCACCGGTCACCACGACCGGAACTAGAGTATAGACTGTATATAGGACGTGTCCAGGGTGCGAGGGGGAGGGATTCCCCCCCTGGTAATTTCACCCCTGTCTCTGTTGTGATGGCTAAATCTCCACCTCTGGATACCCATCTCATCTGACTTTATCTCGTAACGTTAATAAATAATGCGTCAATTTACACATACATTCCTAGCCAGGAATATCTTAGATCGCTTCTAAGGCCATCTCGAGAGCAAATACCTCTACTCCCCTCCCTCCGGCGGCTGGGGCTTTGCCCCATAACCCTTACAACCAGCACAGATACTATACTTGGGATTGGCATCCCCCCCTCTGCCAAGCCGTCAATTCGCACCCTGGACGTGTCCGAACGCCTGTCTCTCGTAGCTAACTCCAGTTCTAAGTCCAGATTTGAGGTCATCAACAATGTACGTGCACCCTCCGTTCATTGCTTGTTGGTGATTGTTGATAGCGTCATATCTGGATCTGGACTTAGCAACGATATAGCCGGCTTTCGGACACGCCCATCGAGTCTCACGCCGACGAATTAGCACGACGCCAATAATACAAACTTGTCTATTTTTTTTTTTACTTGTTATTTCTATAAGCAGTACTTGAAACAAGCCCATTATTGAGGATACTCTTGTAGACCGTGCATTGGAGTTCTGAACCCCCCACATAGACACAGTCGAGAGGAGGGTGGCGTGTGGTGGGGGGGGGGGTAATTGCCCCTCCTTCTTGTTATCACCACTCGAGTCGGCAGATACGAAACTAGGTCACACGCGGCACTGTGGAACCTGAGCAACGTTCCAGCTTTTGATATTTAGTTTCGTTTGCTAAACAAAAAAAAGCACGCAAACAAATTGAATTCATGTAGGCCTAATTTTACTGTCTTCCTGGATAACAGATTTTGGTTTGTATTTCGTCGGGGTTGATTATTTATGAATATCTGAGCATCAAACTCCTATCGACGCTATTCTCTCTTCAACGGTGGACCTCGCGGGATTGTAGCTACGGTTCTTGTTGGAGTTAATTAAATCCCGTTAGAAAGGGGCTGATATAAAAACAAAGGTAGCCCAGGTATAAACTAAACTTCGAGTTGAAGTTAGTTGAAGTGGTGTTGTTTGATGCTGATCGTTGAAGGGAGGCAGGAAATTGAATGTAGAGCAAAGGATCTAAGCTCGGAAGTATAGGCACCGAGGATAGCCACTGAGCGCGCCACTAAAATACAGGCAGCGCGCCCCGTGGCCCAAACGGGCAAAGTTGGCGGGGAAAGCTATGTCTGTCAACAGTAGCAGCTATTGAAACGGCGATCATTTCAAATAGCGAAGAATGTCGCATTAAGTTCTCAAAAAAGCTAAAAACTTCAGGATATATTCGTTACACTATCACACATTCCTGAAGCAAAGTTAGATCCAATTTGTTCATTACAAACGTTATTTCTAGATAGTCGAAAACCCATACAAAATATACCAGAGTAATAACAAAGAGTATTTATCGCACTTAAACTACTGTAAAAACGTAAAGATTGGTAGATACGAAAAATCTAATTGCACGGCTGTGTAGCCTGATGCAGTAGCTACAACTTTCTCGCTGGTCAAACTCTGAGACGTAAACTTCATAGCATCGTTTTTCTCATTTTCCGATTCGCCGTGCAATGGTATTTTTATCTCCCGCGCGCTTGCAGTGTGCGTGCGAGCTTGGAATGCGCTAGCAGACAGCCCGCCCGTACCGCCAGGATGGAAGCACATGGTGACCAAGTGGTTTACTACGGATTTAAAAGTATTTTGCCAGGCTTTCAATGCAAAAGCTCATTCGACAAGGGCCTAGCACTAGTAAAAGCAAACCACGTACTGAATGTTAAAGAAGTAGTGGTGAACAACCATTCAATTATTTATGGGAAGATAGTTAGGCAAACAAGTGTCAGCCTACCACCTTACACTGTGACACTGGGGGTAAGTCTTGAATTATTATTTTGTAGTTGTAGTATGTATTGGCAAGGTGACTTTTTAAAATATGCACAACATCGTTCTCAGCTTCCTTTAGGACATAAGGCCAGGCGTACAAATGGTTAGGTTAAATAAATAGGGCATGGAGAGATGTCGTCTCACTCTCAATTACTATTATTTTAGGCCAGTAGGCCCTAGTGTAAGTATGGTTGAAGATTATGGTCTTAGGGGTTCACCATTATATGCCGTACTATTTTGAGCCAATTTAGTTCCACACGCGCGGTTTGATCATGGAGTTTGAGGGTCCATGCATGGTTTGATTGAATTGCGCGGTGTTACTATAACGTTGGTCCCTTGGTCGCCTCTCGCAGGACACTATAGAAATGATTGGACGAAAAAGAATGCCAACGCGGGCTCCTCCCCCAATAAATACGAGATCATACCGGCCCTGTTTGCATGTGCACCCTACAAACGGAATACCACCTTTGCGAATGTATGAAAAACCACCAGCAGGAAGCTGTTGATTTTCGTTGAGACAGCGTGCATGACAGTGGCATTTGATACGGATCTGAGGTGTGCTATGGGACTTCCACTGGCGCCGGTTGTGCTCATTGCAGCAGAGCAGGTCTGTACAGTGCCAGCCAGCCAGGCAGGCAGGTTGGGCCAAAGATATCAGACTCGCTTCGCTTCACACCTTGGTCTTCATTTGTCTTGCCGACAACCGCTGCTAATCTTACATCAGCGCTAACAACAAACAAACCACCGGCTTGTTGTCACTGACGAGAGAAGCTGTGCTGTGTATACTTGTTGTTGTCACGTGCTTGTTAATTACTTACAAAGCCACGTTACACTATCTCGCACATACTTGAAACCATCAGCATTGTTGTATTAATATTTAATATACCGTTTGATGCTGGTACAATGAAAACCCAACATGCACGCCTACACACTTATAAATATAATTTTTAAGTTTTGTTTTCGGGTTTTAGGACTCCCGATTTTTTAAACTGCTATTTGTTTATATTTTGTCATGCCATCTAACACTTCAAAATAAAATAGACGCGATGTAAACATTCACATCGTGTTCCTGTTCCGATTTTAAGTCGTGCCTATTTTATTTGAAATGTTACCTTAGTAAAATAGTACCCATCCAATTTAAAATGCGAGTTCTCGAAATCTCGAAAAACCTTGTATTTACACGTGAGCCGACGAAATGAGGACACATGCCCCCAAACACGTGTCCTCGTCTCGATTGCAGCGTCGTTGCCAGTAGATCCCTCCCAAGTCCAACCGGATCCCTTCACGTGTTGCGCAGACTCGTCCCAAGGCTGCATGACGTCACCGTTCCTCGAGCCCGTTGATTTATTCGGTCCCGGGATGGGCCTACGTGACGGAGACACGAGGCTGGGCCAGCCCATGGGGCCAGCCAGCCAACACTCAACTCAACAGTCGTCGTACAACAACTTCGGTAATGCTTTCTTCATCAGTCAATGACGTGTTTACGGTCTCGGCCAACCCGAGCAGGTATTTGAATTAGCCACGGCCGCTGGTTGGATACCGCTTAGCCACCCGTGACGACAACATTACCGAAGTTGTTGTATGACACCTTACCAATACCATGTTTTCATGTTTCACGGAAATAGATTGCGAGCTCTTATTTTTTTAAATTTTGCTTTGAAAGAAGTGTCCTACTTTGATTTATGATATTTAATTGAGACGAGGAAATAACGGCAAGTAACCCCCCCCCCCCCACGCTCCCAGATTCCTTGCGGGGAGAGGATTTCCAAATAGTCTCCAATAGGCTATATGCACGAAGCTTAAAAATGCTTATTAATGGGCGTTTCCTAATGTCTTTTTAATTCTAAACACAAAGAAAATAGTTTTAACGTTCAAAAAAATTTATTCTACAAGAAATTTGCGTTCGAAAATGCGCAATTTGAATTTTCCGCCGTGGTAACCGGTAACGCGCTCTGATTGGTCGTGACGTCAACCGCCATGTCCCAGGCACGTCGAGGTACATGACTTGCTTGGTTGTCGTGCATATCCAATACGTAAAATGACAGAAGATGGATTTAAGAAAGGCCAATCGGACAACTTGGCTTTTGTGGATGCTATGATGATAGCTAACTATTTTTCAAATAACGAACACTTAGTGAGAGCCGAAATCCGCGGTGTCAAAGCCTCCAGGTAAGCTTTCAAAACACCAAAACATTACGTTTAGGCTGGCCACAGTGATGGCAGACGCAGACCAAGGGTTTAAGAGGGAATAGGACATGGCCATAGGCACTAGTTTTGTGCCTTCTGAAGAACTCACTTTTCTAACAAACCAAACATCGTATTGGGACAAAATCTTCGGTGTTTTGTTCCTCGCCGGTCTGACTATGCTTCTTCCGTCGAAAATTATCAAAAACATATTTATTTTTCTTTCTATAATTAAATAAAAAACGCGAAATTCCTTCACCCAATGGATGTTTCGGCACACATTTCAATACTTTTCGTTGCTTTATTTGTAAATATTCGACTCAATAAGCGTACCACCAGTCTTTCTCAACTTATTAAAATTTAGACGAAGTCTTTATCACTTGTCGTTATCAAATAAAAGCTGTTCTTCTGAACGTCAATTTACGCTACTTCGTTCACCGTTCGGCCGCTAGATGGCTGCAAGTGTGGTCTTGCAGTTTCGGCGACAAGAGTGAAGCGCGAGGTCGTGCTGTGGGCGTTCCCGCACAGGGAGGGGAGGGAGGGGAGTAAGTGTGCTTTCGTTGCAATCCACCACGTTCTCGTAGGTATTCGTTACTGGCAAAGTGTGTGTACATGTGATTTTTGAAGATGGATCGGCGGAAGGGTTGAAAAACAAGATTCCATTTGCATGCAACAAGAAAAAGAAACCTTACCCTACCAAGTTAATCGAGGCAAGGAAATTAAAAGCTGTTGTTCAATAAATCACGCTACTGCTCAGATATGAACATATAACAAACCCCTGTCCTAATGTGCTGTCTCAGTTACAATAATATTGCTGTTAGAAAAACACACGTACACACATGTCAACGTATTTATTTATTTATCTCAAGTGTATTTATTTCATTTCCACTGTTTGTAGTGTACGGACATCAAACCGAATCTTCAAATGTGATATTTTCCGTGTTTCGTATTTTCGGAATCAAATAATTGATTTTTTAATTTTAATATTGTTATGCTAGCGATTAGCCACGCAACTAAAGAAGGCTTGCTTTTTTGTTTCCTCAAACACAAAACTAGAATGTATCCCTACATTAAAAATGCCTGGGTGCTACATTAACTACATAGATAATACATTATACCGACGGTACATATTTGTGACAAAAACAAAGTTGCAGTTGTTGACCCATGATCATTGACGCCCATACCCCGGGAATCATTCACATAGAATAGCGTACATAAGGGGTTTCGTAACAATGTATTTGCAACTATGTTTGCCATGCTAAGGGTAACATGCTAGGAGAAACGTCTACTTGGGTGCTGTAAAAGCTGAGAAAGATCTGGTTACGCTTCGCGTAGAGAGAGAGAGAGAGAGAGAGAGAGAGAGAGAGAGAGAGAGAGAGAGAGAGAGAGAGAGAGAGAGAGAGAGAGAGATGCCACAGTTGGTTTCAACAAGAATATTTCCAAAGTGTGTATCCGGGATCTTAGTAAAATGTTGGTCGTCCGGTCCTAATTCCTTTTCAGGGTCAGTCAACCGAACAACCCCTTCCAGCGATACGGGCGTTGTTGTCATCCTAGTCCGTTCGCCTGTTTTAGCGAAGGAGTACTCAATGAAAGAGTAATGAAATGTTGTCGAGTGTGGTAATTTGTAGCTAAATATAACATAACCAAACACAATAAGGACATCGTTGATGATGATGCTGTTGATGATGATCATAATGATAATAATAACAATAATAATAATAATGATAATAAGGTAAGCCACCTTATCACCCACGACGCGGCGAAACTTCCCGTTCAATTGTTACAATTTTATTTCATAAAAATAATAATAATAGGCCCTAATAATAATAATAATAATAATAATAATAATAATAATAATAATATTATTATTATTATGTTGTAAAATCTGCCCCGACCCAGGTTGGAACTTAGAACCTTCGTCTCTATTTAATAATGATCTTGCCAATCGACTTATTTCAGGTAACACCTTTACCAAATGACACATGGCAATTTAGTGAAGACGTTTCCTTTAGTCCGATACGATAGCTCAATTGGCAAAAACGTCGGTAAAAAACAGAGCCAGAGGTTCTGGTTTCGTAGTGCAGTGCAGTCTGGACACGTTTTGGTTTTACTACAACAATATTGATTTCAAACGGCATTGTAATTATAAGTATTATTGCATTGTTCAAAATATAATTGTGTTGTTATTATTATATATTAGTTTATTGTTGCAATACATACAAACTCGGTCCAAACCGGCGTAAACATGTTGTACGGACATAAAATATGTCAAGTATTTTCATGTGCATACCGTACTTAGATTAGAACTAATTACATATATCATTGTTCATATCATTTTTCCAAAACCAACTGTAGATGCCATGTTATTATTATTATTATTATTATTATTATTATTATTATTATTATTATTATTATTATTATTATTATTATTATTATTTGTATTATTTCTATTGTTATTGTTATTATTATTTTTATTATTATTTTTATTATTTTTATTATTGTTATTATTATTATTATTATTATTATTATTATTATTATTATTATTATTTTATTGAATGTATCAAAATCATACAATCTCGGTCAACACCGGCGTTAACATGTATACGGACGTAATGTCAAGTATTTCCATGTGTCTACCTTATTTAACTTCACTAATGACATGTTACTAGTTTAAACAGTCATCAATCTCGGTCAAAGCCGGTGTTTACATGTTATACGGACAATACAGATGTAATGTCAAGTATTTCCATGAGGTACCTTGTTCAGCTTCAGTCGTTACTGTCTTATTAGTACTTGTTAATTTATTATTATTATTATTATTATTATTATTATTATTATTATTATTATTATTATTATTATTATTATTATTATTGTTATTGTTATTATTATTATTATTTTTATTATTATTATTATTACATTGCTGTTGTCGTTGTAACTCGCAAAAGTTTCTCAAACCCTGGACTCGAACCCAGATCGTCTGACTTATTACAAACGTCCACTGTTTTATGTTTCTTGAATAACTAGAACACATGTTTATTTGCAGTGCTTCATTCACTATATTATGCAAGTGCATGTGCTTGAGTTGAGTGGTTTTCGCCACATCTACACTCGGTAAGTTTTGTTTTCTTCGAATGGTCCAGCATTGCCCAAGGCAAATCACTCGGAACAAAAGGAAAAAGAATGCGTTGTCCCAGCTCGTGTCATTCAACCCCCTCCCCCCCTCGCCACACAACCTGTCACCAACAATCTCACCAGCTTCCAGTCACACAATCAACAGGACTATTTCGACATGCTTTTCATAGACGTTGGTCACAAGCAGCAAAGTAAATGAAAAGTTGAGTAATCAACTAAACATTTTTGCAGACTAGATCAGCAATCACGACGACACATGGTCTCACCAATCTCTTATAAACCACAACAAACATTGAACAGAAGAATGGTATGGATTTCAATTTCCAAGGAAATATATGTAGATGCATTATACTGTGATTTCCATAATTTAAAATCCAACCTCGACTGGGAATCGAACCTAGGTCTCTCGACTGTCTAGCGCCCGGCAAGAGGAAAACCTGAGTTAGATAAATTCGGATGTATTCTCTAATTTCTGCTACCACAACAAATCCACCCACGAGAGTGTTTCTCCAATATAAATCTATTTTATTGTTGATGAATATAAAGTTTTTTAATACATTTTCGATTTCCGTTGACTTAGGAAAATCCAACATTCAACCCCATCCAAAGAACAAGACAATACAAGAGATCCAAGTGATGACTGGCCTTGTTCGCCAATAGCCTTAGTCCTTAGTGCCTGGGCCCTTATTCTGTAATTATCCCGCTTTGGATGCGGGCCGATATGGAAACAAATGAGAAATAATAACACTAGTTTTGGAAATTATTCAGGCAGTTATATTGTTGTGGAACGGCAATTGTTTCCATATCGGCCGCTTTCGACCCAAAGCGGCCCGCTTCCATAGCGGGATAATTATAGAATAGGGGTCCTGTTAACCAATCGCCCCCACGATATTATTATACTTTCTTTCAAGTACTGTACAGCTGAACTGTCACATCCCACATAATCGTCCTAGTCCACCCCAAAGAAAAGTCACACCAGATTTTTTGTTTTTTCTACTATCTACTGGGCAACAAAGGTGGATCTCTCCAACAAATGTGGATTTGTTGTGCTTCAATGTGTTATTTGGGGTGAATTACTGGCCAATGAATGTTTTAAAACCATCGACACTAAAACGACATTGGGACACAACACACAAATCATCCATATTTAAAAGATAAATCGCTATATTACATTGAACGGTTACAACAGGAGATGCATAAACATAAAACAGCTGTCAAAAAATATCTCACTTTCACAATCAGCACTGAATGCATCGTTTTATGATTGAAACAGTACACGGTCGGCGAGGAACTTATTATACCAGTCGCTATATATTGACATATTTTATACTGATTATGTTGAGTGAACAAGGGGCAAAAAAATGAGTTTAGAATAGGGTTGAATCAATCATCTCATGTACAGTGGGTCGCGAGTCAAAAAAGGTTGAAGACCCCTGGGATAAACAATAGTTTTTACCAAATGTTTTAAAATCTAACTAAATGGAAACAGCAAATTAATTAAAGAGATCATAATCGATGCATATATTGTACATATTTTCAGGATTATTTTACAATTATAACATGAATTATATATTTTGAGGTACGAGTTGCCGTGAAAATATACACCATGCATATTAGTGCATGCTGCAACTTTTCGTTCAGTCACTTTCTATCTAGAAGTGTATTGTATTTATTTAAAATGTATAAGCTAAATATTTTCAAGGCCTATCGTCGAAATCCGATCATTGGTTTCTCCACACGAAAACCAACACGTATTGTTGAATTTTGTATGTGTAACTGATGCGTGAATTCTTATCACAGGATTAACCGTTGTGTATGCTTTTGCAACTATTGTAACAAGAACACTTTATAGTTACAAAAAAATTATGTGATATAAGTTTTACCTTCAAAATGAATAAGATAACATAACTAATCACAATTGTCTACATACTATACACCATGAAATGTTACAAAATTAATCAATCAATCGTGAAAGCCTACATGATTGTAAATATATCGTATTATTATACCATGTCTGGGAATAACACGATACAAAATAAGCAGGTTGTTGCAACTTAACGCAGCTCCCCCCCTCTCCCCCCCCCCCCCCCCCCCCCGGCGTGTATCCTGGTTCTTCCTCCACACGACGACAGTTCCCAGAAAAAAGATTTTCAATACACTAGGGGCCTACATGCCCGTGAGAGCTTGAAAATAAACCAATAATATTTATATATCATATATTAAAACACTACACGTAATTTGTCGTGCCCCGGGTGAATGTGAATCAAATGTAAAACTTGACGGCTTATTCCGCTACGTCAGTCGCACTCACCTAAACCCACCATGACGCTTTTTGGGTTTTTACGCCACGACGGAAATACTGGCTACTGTGGTGAAATAACCTAAAAGTGTATACTTTTAAATAATATGTGTACACGTAATTTGTTTTTTGTCGGGTTGTGTTTATATATTTTTTTACTATCCGTGTGTATTTATTAATATTTGTATAGTTATAACTAGTCTAGTTCTCCCCAGCCATTTCTAGGAAACAATGGCATTCAAAATAAATTAAAACAAATATTCAAGCTACTCACAGCAACTAAATACATTTACAAATACACATTATTATTACAACTTTTTCTTATAGCAATAGAAAGGCGTTTATATTGGTATAATCGTGACCGGACAAAAATTAACTGTAATGTAGCCACCTCAAAGTTTGCAGTTACTGTGTTCTAGAAACATATTTTCGAGTAACTTTTGTGTAACTAACTTTACCAGTACCTATCCGATCGCCATAAACATATTCGTGACCGGGAAAAACTTTATTAAAATATGGCTATCTCACATTTTGCCGCCAATTCCTTTCAGAAAAATGTTTTCCGGTAACTATGGTGTAACTTTGTAACTTTTCAAACGATGTTGCCACAAAACTACACACATTCAATCCACATCGAATTTTGTGGATGGTCCAAATTTCAACTTGATTAGACTTTCTCCGTTCGACCGCTATCGCGAGACATAAAAAGAAAACAAAAAAAAGATAAAAACAACAAAAATAGAACGAGTGCCATAAGAGTTACGTGGAGACGCTCGCTTAGCGCACTTAGTTAAAAATTAATTAATTTGGGTGTAGTTTTAAAATTAGAATAGAGACAAGCCCACTGCTCTAAAATTGTCAGTTTTTAAGTTATTTTTTAAATTGAAAATTATGTCTGTGTTACCTTTCCATGATTGTTTCATATATTTTAAAATAATTGAAGAAATGATAACATTTACTTCATCACAGATTGCTATTTTTAACAATGACACCTGGATCGAGAGGTCTGCGGTCAACCGCATTCCTTTCTCGCTAGCACTGCCGACCCATGTCCACTGGTGATGGCAAGGAAGGGTGGCAAGGAGGGGAGGAAGAATAGCACACCGCTTGAACAAAAGAGTACTGCACCGACACTAGGAACCTAACCACGATTGGCCCAAAACTTGCTGACGTAGGAGCAAAAGTAACGTCCTACTTTTACACCCCCTGTCAATCAAAATCCCAGCTACGAAGACGGTCCCTTGTCCTATTCCCTCTTAAGACTTTTTGTGAATCCGGCCCCAGTTAGTTTTCTTGCAAAGTGTTGTTGAACGAAACGCTTGCACTAACCAATTAAAATATTAATAATTCACTGGCTTGACTAATATAATAAATGCAATATTTTATATTTTGAGAGAGAAAGTGGGTTAAAGCAAAGAATACCAAGGGTGGAATTTAAAAGACGAAACGTGACCATTTTAAGTCATGGTAGAACAAGGGAAAAGTGGGAGGACCAACTGAAAAATGAATAGAAGAGAGACGCGAAATGTGGGAAGACATAAAAGCACGACGATAGTGGGAAGATCGAAGAAAATGGAGTAAATTTGTTGCAAAATGTAGGAAAGAAGAAGAAGAAGAAGAAGAAGACTGGCAAGCGGTTCGAGACTCCACTAGTATTATTATTATGTATCTTTATTAACATTAATGCTATTTTCATGTACATACACACATCGTCATACATTACAAGGCATATTACAATGATGGCATCAGCCAATTACCAATAACCAAGAACTATGGTTGCTAACGACCCCCTCACACGATTTAATAGTGTATGAGATTAAATCAACCTTGTTTTTAGTACTTTTTTGGGCACCCCTTATTTTCAATTGATTAACGGGTCGTTATAACGGGGCAATTAGCTGACGGTCCGTAATCTGTAACCCAACAAACACTATGCAGATAACGGACCGTCAGCTAACGGTCCCTATAATGACAGATTGAAAAACCGGGCCTAAATGTTGCTTATAGTAAACACTTTTTAATATAATGTAAGATAACCTTAAGATAAGGTCCAGTCTGACAATATTCCAAGAACTCCTTATTCGTCGAATAGCTTATTGTCTCCATGGCAACCACCAATCAAAACCCTTGAAATCCACCAAATAGGTTAATTGCTATAGTTGTCCCAAGACTACCTTACACATGCTTTCGTCACAGGCGACTGGTTTGTAGCCAATCAGCGATCGGTATTGGCCCGGATGTGTCTCGGACGGTTCGCAGGTTGGCTACGACTGCCCCGGATGTGACGAAAGCAGGTGTAAAGTAATTTTGGATCCACTATACAAATAACTTTCTTATTAGCAGATCGTAAGACCGGCCTTAAGTAAAATTCTTAATTTCGCACGGTTTTGTAGTTGAGACCGAACTTTGTAGTTTGTAGGAACAGCGTATTGGTTATTGTCGGTTGCGCCGGATAAGATCACTCGAGACACACTTCCCGTCCTGAAAGATAGTCGTGGGGTCTGCGCACTTGGCTAACCAGGGCTCTAGAGCGCCCTCGACCCCCAGACACACATAGTAGATGTTGGGGTTCTCTACCAGGGCGCCATTCTGTAGCGGGGTCTTGCACTCGGGCACGGGGCCCTCTTTGCACACCCTGTGAGTGTCCTTGAAGCGACAGGTGGTTGACAGGGAGTCGTACGCGGTGCCAACAGGGCAAACACCCTTTTCACCATCCCCTGCCCTGTCAGTAAAGTCGAGAACCATCGGGGGAGGCGGAGCTACGGTTGTGATCGGGGCTGGGGTGGTTACCTCGGGGCAGGTAAAGTACGAGTGACAATCGTACGGGTTAGGGAAAAATCCTCCGACCGGGCCGTGACATGTGAACTTATCCTTGTCTATCGCCTCACATACTGTGATGTCAGCGTCGCATTTCGCAGTAGCAGCATTGCACATTGTATCGGGTGGACATAGCTTATAGTCTTCGAGGGCGTTCCCGATACAGACCTCTACTTTCAAACAGTCGGTCGAGCAGGAGAGCTTTCCTATCGACGTGCAGCTCTCGTAGGTTTCTGGGAGAGACTTTACCCCCGCCCCGTGCGACCCGCCAGCCTGAAACACAAGGGAGGGTTGAACCTATGGCTTCTACCCCTCTGGAGAGACCTAACGAAGGACTCATCTATTGGCACCCCCGCCCCCCAGCCTGAAACACAAGGGAGGGTTGAACCTATGGCTTCTACCCCTCTGGAGAGACCTAACGAAGGACTCATCTATTGGCACCCCCCGCCCCCCAGCCTGAAACACAAGGGAGGGTTGAACCTATGGCTTCTACCCCTCTGGAGAGACCTTACGAAGGACTCATCTATTGGCACCCCCGCCCCTCAGCCTGAAACACAAGGGAGGGTTGAACCTATGGCTTCTACCCCTCTGAAGGGACCTTACGAAGGACTCATCTATTGGCACCCCCGCCCCCCAGCCTGAAACACAAGGGAGGGTTGAACCTATGGCTTCTACCCCTCTGGAGAGACCTTACGAAGGACTCATCTATTGGCACCCCCGCCCCGTGCGACCCCCCAGCCTGAAACACAAGGGAGGGTTGAACCTATGGCTTCTACCCCTCTGAAGAGACCTTACGAAGGACTCATCTATTGGCACCCCCGCCCCCCAGCCTGAAACACAAGGGAGGGTTGAACCTATGGCTTCTACCCCTCTGAAGAGACCTTACGAAGGACTCATCTATTGGCACCCCCCGCCCCCCAGCCTGAAACACAAGGCAGGGTTAAACCTATGGCTTCTACCCCTCTGGAGAGACCTTACAAAGGACTCATCTATTGGCACCCCCCGCCCCCCAGCCTAAAACACAAGGGAGGGTTGAACCTATGGCTTCTACCCCTCTGGAGAGACCTTACGAAGGACACATCTATTGGCACCCCCGCCCCCCAGCCTGAAACACAAGGGAGGGTTGAACCTATGGCTTCTACCCCTCTGGAGAGACCTTACGAAGGACACATCTATTGGCACCCCTGCCCCGTGCGACCCCCCAGCCTTAAACACAAGGGAGGGTTGAACCTATGGCTTCTACCCCTCTGGAGAGACCTTACGAAGGACTCATCTATTAGCACCCCCGCCCCTCAGCCTGAAACACAAGGGAGGGTTGAACCTATGGCTTCTACCCCTCGGGAGAGACCTTACGAAGGACTCATCTATTGGCACCCCCGCCCCCCAGCCTGAAACACAAGGGAGGGTTGAACCTATGGCTTCTACCCCTCTGAAGAGACCTTACGAAGGACTCATCTATTGGCACCCCCGCCCCCCAGCCTGAAACACAAGGGAGGGTTGAACCTATGGCTTCTACCCCTCTGAAGGGACCTTACGAAGGACTCATCTATTGGCACCCCCGCCCCGTGCGACCCCCCAGCCTGAAACACAAGGGAGGGTTGAACCTATGGCTTCTACCCCTCTGAAGAGACCTTACGAAGGACTCATCTATTGGCACCCCCGCCCCCCAGCCTGAAACACAAGGGAGGGTTGAACCTATGGCTTCTACCCCTCTGAAGAGACCTTACGAAGGACTCATCTATTGGCACCCCCGCCCCCCAGCCTGAAACACAAGGGAGGGTTGAACCTATGGCTGCTACCCCTCTAAAGGGACCTTACGAAGGACTCATCTATTGGCACCCCCGCCCCGTGCGACCCGCCAGCCTGAAACACAAGGGAGGGTTGAACCTATGGCTTCTACCCCTCTAAAGGGACCTTACGAAGGACTCATCTATTGGCACCCCCGCCCCTCAGCCTGAAACACAAGGGAGGGTTGAACCTATGGCTTCTACCCCACTGGAGAGACCTTACGAAGGACTCATCTATTGGCACCCCCGCCCCTCAGCCTGAAACACAAGGGAGGGTTGAACCTATGGCTTCTACCCCTCTGGAGAGACCTTACGAAGGACTCATCTATTGGCACCCCCGTCCCGTGCGACCCGCCAGCCTGAAACACAAGGGAGGGTTGAACCTATGGCTTCTACCCCTCTGGAGAGACCTTACGAAAGACTCATCTATTGGCACCCCCGCCCTTCAGCCTGAAACACAAGGGAGGGTTGTACCTATGGCTTCTACCCCTCTGAAGGGACCTTACGAAGGACTCATCTATTGGCACCCCCGCCCCTCAGCCTGAAACACAAGGGAGGGTTGAACCTATGGCTTCTACCCCTCTGGAGAGACCTAACGAAGAACTCATCTATTGGCACCCCCGCCCCTCAGCCTGAAACACAAGGGAGGGTTGAACCTATGGCTTCTACCCCTCTGAAGGGACCTTACGAAGGACTCATCTATTGGCACCCTCGCCCCTCAGCCTGAAACACAAGGGAGGGTTGAACCTATGGCTTCTACCCCTCTGGAGAGACCTAACGAAGAACTCATCTATTGGCACCCCCGCCCCTCAGCCTGAAACACAAGGGAGGGTTGAACCTATGGCTTCTACCCCTCTGAAGGGACCTTACGAAGGACTCATCTATTGGCACCCTCGCCCCTCAGCCTGAAACACAAGGGAGGGTTGAACCTATGGCTTCTACCCCTCTGGAGAGACCTTACGAAGGACTCATCTATTGGCACCCTCGCCCCGTGCGACCCGCCAGCCTGAAACACAAGGGAGGGTTGAACCTATGGCTTCTACCCCACTGGAGAGACCTTACGAAGGACTCATCTATTGGCACCCCCGTCCTGTGCGACCCGCCAGCCTGAAACACAAGGGAGGGTTGAACCTATGGCTTCTACCCCTCTGGAGAGACCTTACGAAGGACTCATCTATTGGCACCCTCGCCACCCAGCCTGAAACACAAGGGAGGGTTGAACCTATGGCTTCTACCCCTCTGGAAGGACCTTACGAAGGACTCATCTATTGGCACCCCCGCCCCCCAGCCTGAAACACAAGGGAGGGTTGAACATATGGCTTCTACCCCTCTGGGGAGACCTTACGAAGGACTCATCTATTGGCACCCTCGCCCCGTGCGACCCGCTAGCCTGAAACACAAGGGAGGGTTGAACCTATGGCTTTTTCCCCTCTGGAGAGACCTTACGAAGGACTCATCTATTGGCACCCTCGCCCACCAGCCTGAAACACAAGGGAGGGTTGAACCTATGGCTTCTACCCCTCTGGAGAGACCTTACGAAAGACTCATCTATTGACACCCCCGCCCCCCAGCCTGAAACACAAGGGAGAGTTGAACCTTTGGCTTCTACCCCTCTGGAGAGACCTTACGAAAGACTCATCTATTGGCACCCCCGCCCCCCAGCCTGAAACACAAGGGAGGGTTGAACCTATGGCTTCTACCCCTCTGGAGAGACCTTACGAAAGACTCATCTATTGACACCCCCGCCCCCCAGCCTGAAACACAAGGGAGAGTTGAACCTTTGGCTTCTACCCCTCTGGAGAGACCTTACGAAAGACTCATCTATTGGCACCCCCGCCCCCCAGCCTGAAACACAAGGGAGGGTTGAACCTATGGCTTCTACCCCTCTGGAGAGACCTTACGAAAGACTCATCTATTGGCACCCCCGCCCCCCAGCCTGAAACACAAGGGAGGGTTGAACCTATGGCTTCTACCCCACTGGAGAGACCTTACGAAGGACTCATCTATTGGCACCCCCGTCCCGTGCGACCCGCCAGCCTGAAACACAAGGGAGGGTTGAACCTATGGCTTCTACCCCTCTGGAGAGACCTTACGAAGGACTCATCTATTGGCACCCTCGCCACCCAGCCTGAAACACAAGGGAGGGTTGAACCTATGGCTTCTACCCCTCTGGAAGGACCTACCGAAGGACTCATCTATTGGCACCCCCGCCCCCCAGCCTGAAACACAAGGGAGGGTTGAACATATGGCTTCTACCCCTCTGGGGAGACCTTACGAAGGACTCATCTATTGGCACCCTCGCCCCGTGCGACCCGCTAGCCTGAAACACAAGGGAGGGTTGAACCTATGGCTTCTACCCCTCTGGAGAGACCTTACGAAGGACTCATCTATTGGCACCCCCGCCCCTCAGCCTGAAACACAAGGGAGGGTTGAACCTATGGCTTCTACCCCTCGGGAGAGACCTTACGAAGGACTCATCTATTGGCACCCCCGCCCCCCAGCCTGAAACACAAGGGAGGGTTGAACCTATGGCTTCTACCCCTCTGAAGAGACCTTACGAAGGACTCATCTATTGGCACCCCCGCCCCCCAGCCTGAAACACAAGGGAGGGTTGAACCTATGGCTTCTACCCCTCTGAAGGGACCTTACGAAGGACTCATCTATTGGCACCCCCGCCCCGTGCGACCCCCCAGCCTGAAACACAAGGGAGGGTTGAACCTATGGCTTCTACCCCTCTGAAGAGACCTTACGAAGGACTCATCTATTGGCACCCCCGCCCCCCAGCCTGAAACACAAGGGAGGGTTGAACCTATGGCTTCTACCCCTCTGAAGAGACCTTACGAAGGACTCATCTATTGGCACCCCCGCCCCCCAGCCTGAAACACAAGGGAGGGTTGAACCTATGGCTGCTACCCCTCTAAAGGGACCTTACGAAGGACTCATCTATTGGCACCCCCGCCCCGTGCGACCCGCCAGCCTGAAACACAAGGGAGGGTTGAACCTATGGCTTCTACCCCTCTAAAGGGACCTTACGAAGGACTCATCTATTGGCACCCCCGCCCCTCAGCCTGAAACACAAGGGAGGGTTGAACCTATGGCTTCTACCCCACTGGAGAGACCTTACGAAGGACTCATCTATTGGCACCCCCGCCCCTCAGCCTGAAACACAAGGGAGGGTTGAACCTATGGCTTCTACCCCTCTGGAGAGACCTTACGAAGGACTCATCTATTGGCACCCCCGTCCCGTGCGACCCGCCAGCCTGAAACACAAGGGAGGGTTGAACCTATGGCTTCTACCCCTCTGGAGAGACCTTACGAAAGACTCATCTATTGGCACCCCCGCCCTTCAGCCTGAAACACAAGGGAGGGTTGAACCTATGGCTTCTACCCCTCTGAAGGGACCTTACGAAGGACTCATCTATTGGCACCCTCGCCCCTCAGCCTGAAACACAAGGGAGGGTTGAACCTATGGCTTCTACCCCTCTGGAGAGACCTTACGAAAGACTCATCTATTGACACCCCCGCCCCCCAGCCTGAAACACAAGGGAGAGTTACACCTTTGGCTTCTACCCCTCTGGAGAGACCTTACGAAAGACTCATCTATTGGCACCCCCGCCCCCCAGCCTGAAACACAAGGGAGGGTTGAACCTATGGCTTCTACCCCTCTGGAGAGACCTTACGAAGGACTCATCTATTGGCACCCTCGCCACCCAGCCTGAAACACAAGGGAGGGTTGAACCTATGGCTTCTACCCCTCTGGAAGGACCTTACGAAGGACTCATCTATTGGCACCCCCCGCCCCCCAGCCTGAAACACAAGGGAGGGTTGAACATATGGCTTCTACCCCTCTGGGGAGACCTTACGAAGGACTCATCTATTGGCACCCTCGCCCCGTGCGACCCGCTAGCCTGAAACACAAGGGAGGGTTGAACCTATGGCTTCTACCCCTCTGGAGAGACCTTACGAAGGACTCATCTATTGGCACCCTCGCCCACCAGCCTGAAACACAAGGGAGGGTTGAACCTATGGCTTCTACCCCTCTGGAGAGACCTTACGAAAGACTCATCTATTGACACCCCCGCCCCCCAGCCTGAAACACAAGGGAGAGTTGAACCTTTGGCTTCTACCCCTCTGGAGAGACCTTACGAAAGACTCATCTATTGGCACCCCCGCCCCCCAGCCTGAAACACAAGGGAGGGTTGAACCTATGGCTTCTACCCCTCTGGAGAGACCTTACGAAAGACTCATCTATTGACACCCCCGCCCCCCAGCCTGAAACACAAGGGAGAGTTGAACCTTTGGCTTCTACCCCTCTGGAGAGACCTTACGAAAGACTCATCTATTGGCACCCC
>OX246742.1:19060926-19065926 GCA_945910005.1 Isoperla grammatica | reverse complement strand
ATTGTTTTCTGTAGAACGCATATAAACACGTTTAAAAATCGATAAATGATGTGGAACAACGTGTTGAACTGTAAACACCACTTTAAAAAACGAAATTGAAGAAAAAACTTTCCCAATACTGGCAGTTTTATATTGTATATTTCAAACTATATTGTTTCTCAACCCTCTACTGTCTACAAATATCGAGAACTAGTTGTCCACTCGCATCGAGCAATTTGTACTCGCAACGAGGGAGCGAGATGTATAGGTGGGGGCTGGGGCGAAGCCCTTGCCGCCGGAGGCAACTTCGCCGAAGGCGAAACAATTTTCGGTCCTGCATGATGCTTAGTGGCCTAAAACGCGTTTTGAGGCGATATCCTATCATGAAAAACAATGAAACTAAAGTCAATATTGAATTTATAATTCCTTACTTAGGATGGAATTTCGATCCTGTCATTTGAGAAAGGCTTATGGCTAGTGCTGCGCGGGATCGGATTTCAGTAGGCACCGATAGATATATTTTTGCCAAAATGTTCGCTTTTGAAAATTTTGAACACTTATAAACACGCGATCAGCCCAATTTGTCATTTTTCTGATGTAACAAAGTTTACTCGCAAACTATGCTAAGTCACTCTCAAGTTGCGAGCTAGCATGCAGTAATTTGGAGAATTGTTGTTTCCTATTTATTTGTTTAGAACGCATAACATGTGTAAAAATCGATAAATGATGTAAGGTGTGTGGAACAACAGAACTATCCCAACACTGGCAGTTGGATATTTCAAACTATATTGTTCCCCATAAATTTGTTTAGAATGTTTATAAACACATTTAAAAATCGATACACGACGATAAATATGTGGAACGCATGTTGTACTGTGAACCACTTTGAAAATTAAATTTTAGAAAAAACTTTCCCAACAATGGCATGTTTTATATTTTAAAATAAACTAGTAAGTAAGTAGTAGTAGCTGCACTTGTAGATGGTCTATTTGATACGTTATGTCCCTTTCTACACTGACATGAGATGACATATTATGCTCTTCTTACTATTTAGTTTCATAATCTATATAGCGTAAGATATTTATTTTCAGGGGGTTGGGTGGTGGCCCCCAAGGGGGCCCCCACCCGGGGGGGCCCCGTACGGGTTTCCGTAGTTCCGTACCTGCCAGTCCGCCTCTGCCTATACTTAATAAGAAGAATAATTTTTTAATTCTGTTAAAATGTACTACAAATACCATTTGCTTTGCATATTTCAATAATCGTAAGGCTATTTTAGTTTCAATTTTAATGATAACATTCTAACGCATTACAACGAATAAATTGGATAAAGTAGGAGAAAAGTGCCAAGATAAAAATATAATAATGTTTGTGAATAGGGTTCGCACAACTGACGTCACAGCCGAACTACAACAATGGAATACATGAATTGAACTGGTGGACAAACAACAAGCTGTCAAAGTAATATTTTTGCAAATAATGAGGATAAACAATTAGTTGTAACGATAGCAACTGCTCGCCAGTTGAAATTTATGTTCAGTAATGGAAAGCAACTATCTGAAACTTTGTAAACGTTCTGAACGTTTGTTTTATCCAACTTCAGAACTTCATATTTTTTTTGACAGCTTGTTTGTCCATCGGTTCAATTCATTTGTTTCATTGTTGTGTTTTGGTATTGTGCGTACCCTATAGACCATTTTAAAAAGATTCAGGTATCTATTCTTGTTCCTCGCACGGCCCCCTAAATCGTTACAAAAAACAACGTAGAACAATCAAACATGAACTGTCAAATGTTACATCAAGATTCATTGATGGACACAAGATCTTCATCTATTAACCTTGATTTTACATTTTTAAGTGTTGTCTTTTGTTGTTCTTGAAGATTTAGAGGACCGTGGGGAGAAACAAGAACGGAGCCCTAGATAATTTTTAAAATGGTCTATTAGACTCTGCAGTCAAGTTGCGTGTGCAGCTTTGTGGAGTTGATAAAAAAAAAACTACCACTACTACTACCACTACCCACACTATTACCACTACTACTACCACTACCACTACTAGTACTACTACTACTACTACCACTACTACTTATACTACTACTAGTATTTCCGAGTCTTTCAGGTGGCAGCTCTATCGATTGGTTAGGTTATATGGTTATATTATGAGTCTCCAAATGTGGTTACATGAAACCCGTTTCTGGGACATAATCAGTTCTGTATCTTACCGCAGCGAGCAGCACCGACGCAGCCACCAGTACCCAGGTCGCCATCTTGTTTGTGTTCGGCAGCTGTGGTCGTCCTCGCGTCTCAGATAGGAACAATGGTCACTAGAAATATCACCGCCTTCTTATATACGGGCGCGATACACGGCCACTATCTATGTCACCGCCTTCTTATATACGGGCGCGATACACCGCCACTATCTATGTCGCCGTGAGATGTCGCGTCTTGGCCGCCTATCTGCGCATTTTGGCAGCGTAACGACTTGACAAGTAGACGGCTCTTGAAATGTTGCACACAACACTTGACTATGCTTTGTGACGTCACTTAGCCAGAGTGCCAAGGTCATGGATGCAATCTACGTCACTTCCTGTCTATGGTGGTGAAGCACATGTTCGATCCTATTCGTATAATGTCTTCGAGATCGCACAGGGCGGACATTGTAAAGGGGGCCAAGCTAGGGGTATTTAGTTTTTAGGGAGGTTCACATAACCTCCTAAATAAAAAAGCGAAACAAACATCTAATTATTTCTAAAAAGAGTGGTTTAGCTGTAAATTTTCATTGTTGTTTCATTGTTATTATTCATCACACATCACATTCATCACACATCACATTCATCACACATTGTTATTATTCAAAACACAGATTTTGAAGACATAATGCATAAGGTTTTAAGACGTTGTTTTAAAAACAACAATGAAAACAACGTCTTAAAACTAAAACTTTGTGTGAACGCCAGTACGTGTTTCCTATGATCCAACTTTACGACTACGCGTTAAACCTTAAATCGTATGTCTTAAAAATCTGTGTGGACCAGCCCTTAGCAGCGCTATCTAGGTTAGTTTTATATGTAATTTCACTGCCTACCCAAATCTCCCTCAAGAAACAAAATCAAAACAAGGAGAAGGTCCACTAAATCCCCTGACGGGGTGTCGTCGAACTGCGCGCACGCTACTAGCGATCTAGTGGATCTTGACCAAAATATATTTGCGCGAGGAAACGGACAGTTAGTTATAGTTTGAATGAAAGTGGACTGTATGTAGAAGTGTAGAGAACTTAAATTGGCTTACCAAGAAATCAGTGGGGTGGAGAGTTGTGCATTGCCGAAATGCAGCAGAGACGAGCAGTATGGCTGGCTCGCTACGTATAGAGTAGATGATTGGAACCCAGGGTTGAATGAGAAGAGAGAAATAGTAAGAAAATGCCCCACGAGAGGCTCGAACCAAAGACAGCGCGTAGACTCGGCGAACTCGACGCTCAACGTCAGCTTGTGTTTGAAGGAGATTTGAAACTGATGCAGATGCAAGGTCAACTTGATCTCCACCCAGCGGAGGCTCGTCCAACTCCCACTTGAAATTTTATACAAACTCAAAATAAATACGAAATACAAACCCAACTTCCACGTGCTAGAAATAGCTCTATTCATCCGACTCATATTATTATATAGCAATAAATATTGTTTCTCTCTCTCTCTCTCTCTCTCTCTCTCTCTCTCTCTCTCTCTCTCTCTCTCTCTCTCTCTCTCTCTCTCTCTCTCTCTCTTTCTCTCTCTCTCTCTTTCTCTCTCTATTCCTCTCTCTATTCCTATTATGTATGTTCGCAATTTCTAAGTCTTAAATGTATTTTAATGAATAACTAACATAAGCATTATGATTTCATCATTCTCTTAAAAATGAAAGAAATTCAAAATCCAATTGTAATTGTATTTTTCTATTATGTAGGCCTATGTTCTTAATTTTAAGCCTTTTTACCACAATGTATATCTCTATAACGGTTGGATGGAAGAAAAGGCCTCACTGGCCTTAATCCCGCCCAAAATAAAGTCCAAAATCAATCAATCAATCAATCAGCCTCTCTCTCTCTCTCTCTCTCTCTCTCGTGTAATACCTATACAAGGTATTGGTCAAAGTTAAAATAAAAATCAATCAACCAATCAATGTGATCGAATGATGAAAACCCGGACATGTAATCAATACCCCAAGGTAAAAAGTATTCTTAGAATCGATTACTCTTATCACATCCGTCCATTCGTTCTTATCAGTGCTAACAAATGTTTGACCTTGTAGGTAGCTGACAACCTTGTATCGGCGACATTATGTCCTCATACACAGTGGCGGCACCACAAAGTAATCAAGGGGGGGGGGGGGCAGAGCAGGGGAAACGCAATATGTTGAGGGGGCAAGACAAAACCCATCATGTTATCCGTTGAAAACACAATCCGCCCCTCCCCGTCTCCATAAACCGTAAACCGGAACCTGTATGGTGACAAATTTAAAATGTTCGGAAGAAGTCATTTTATCGCTAAAACATGCGTCTAAACTTACACTCCTCACGTCTAAACCGATAATGGGATTTCTCTATTATTTTATACGTTCTAGTATACAAATGTCAAATTGATGACTTTCGGTACGAAAGAGTATTAAACAATGATAAAATATTTGGTACACATTTAAATTACATTTTGTACAAATTTATATATTTTACATATTTATAAAATGATAGCTTGATGATAAAATGATAACTATAAATATAATACATAATTTACATATTTTACATATTTAAAAAATGATAAAATATTCAAATTTGTACACAATGTGTTTTTAATGTGTACAAAATATTCTATCATTTTGTTATACTCTTTTAAGAAAAATATTTGTGTTTTCATAATAAAAATCATCAATTTGACACTTTTATAATAGAACGTAAAATAAGAGAGAAATTCTGTTATCGGTTGGCGTTAAGAGTGTAAGTTTAGACGCATGTTTTAGGGGTAAAATGACTCTATTTCCGAATATAATTTACAAACC
>OX246742.1:18766917-19060726 GCA_945910005.1 Isoperla grammatica | reverse complement strand
CGTTTGATTTTCGCCGGAAGAACGTGCCTGACTGAATGGGGTAGTATAAAGATCTGAGGTTGGTGTACATGATATTAGGCTACTCCTAGCGACGCCCGGTGTTGGTATGGATTTGTTTTCTATATGGGAGACTAGCAGTTACGCCCCTATGAATACAGACCTCGGTAAGAGAAGCCCCATTATACCGAGCATCGAGTGTCTCGAGTCTGAGGTTGGTGTACACCAGAGTAGAAGCCCCACTATACCGAGCACCGGGTCTGAGATTGGTGTACACCAGAGAAGAAGCCCCACGATACCGAGCACCGGGTCTGAGATTGGTGTACACCAGAGAAGAAGCCCCACGATACCGAGCACCGGGTCTGAGATTGGTGTACACCAGAGTAGAAGCCCCACTATACCAAGCATCGAATCTGAGGTTGGTGTACACCAGAGTAGAAGCCCCACTGTACCGAGCACCGGGTCTGAGGTTGGTGTACACCAGAGTAGAAGCCCCACTATACCAAGCATCGAATCTGAGTTTGGTGTACACCAGAGTAGAAGCCCCACTATACCGAGCATCGAATCTGAGGTTGGTGTACACCAGAGTAGAAGCCCCACTAGACCGAGCACCGGGTCTGAGATTGGTGTACACCAGAGTAGAAGCCCCACTATACCGAGCATCGAATCTGAGGTTGGTGTACACTAGAGTAGAAGCCCCACTAGACCGAGCACCGGGTGTGAGATTGGTGTACACCAGAGTAGAAGCCCCACTATACCGAGCACCGGGTCTGAGGTTGGTGTACACCAGAGTAGAAGCCCCCCTATACCAAGCATCGAATCTGAGGTTGGTGTACTCCAGAGTAGAAGCCCCATTATACCGAGCACCGGGTCTGAGATTGGTGTACACCAGAGTAGAAGCCCCACTATACCGAGTACCGGGTCTAAGATTGGTGTACACCAGAGTAGAAGCCCCACTATACCGAGTACCGGGTCTGAGGTTGGTGTACACCAGAGTAGAAGCCCCACTATACCGAGTACCGGGTCTAAGATTGGTGTACACCAGAGTAGAAGCCGCACTATACCGAGCACCGGGTCTGAGGTTGGTGTACACCAGAGTAGAAGCCCCACTATACCGAGCATCGAATCTGAGGTTGGTGTACACCAGAGTAGAAGCCCCACTATACCGAGTACCGGGTCTGAGGTTGGTGTACACCAGAGTAGAAGCCCCACTATACCGAGTACCGGGTCTAAGATTGGTGTACACCAGAGTAGAAGCCCCACTATACCGAGTACCGGGTCTGAGGTTGGTGTACACCAGAGTAGAAGCCCCACTATACCGAGTACCGGGTCTAAGATTGGTGTACACCAGAGTAGAAGCCGCACTATACCGAGCACCGGGTCTGAGGTTGGTGTACACCAGAGTAGAAGCCCCACTATACCGAGTACCGGGTCTGAGGTTGGTGTACACCAGAGTAGAAGCCCCACTATACCGAGTACCGGGTCTAAGATTGGTGTACACCAGAGTAGAAGCCCCACTATACCGAGCACCGGGTCTGAGATTGGTGTACACCAGAGAAGAAGCCCCACGATACCGAGCACCGGGTCTGAGGTTGGTGTACACCAGAGTAGAAGCCCCACTATACCGAGTACAGGGTCTGAGATTGGTGTACACCAGAGTAGAAGCCCTGCGCTAAGGGTATGACCGGGTCACGGCGCCGACCCTAATTGCCCCGGAAGAGAACCCCCGTCGTGCCACGTGTGACGTCACAGCGGGGATTAGGGCTTCTCATTTAGGGGCGTGAGGAATTATGTTGGCCGAATTGGTGAGATTGGAATAGTTTGCAACTCGGTTGTTTTTATAGGAAACGCGTTTCTTGTGATTATGATTCGACCAAATTGTTTTGTTGGTACCGGTACAAAATCACTTTCTATTACACACAACCCTTGCATACAAATCGCTGGTAAGAATTTCGTGTTTAACATGTTTTTGAATAGAAGATTATGGCTGAACTAAATTATTATGTTATACCATGTTGTTTAATCTGGGTATGACCTATGAATGATGCCTGTATACAAGGATTTAAATTGGTTAAAACTATCTGAAAACATAAACAAGACTGGAATGTAAATCATGCAAATATTCGGAACATGTCATAGCTTACGGAAATAGACACGTACACAAATTTGCCGTTTACTTAAATACTCCAGCTCGTTAATTTGATTACTTGTGCAGTTGTAAATGGGCCGTATTTTGTAGGTAATTTGGAACGTAACGATGTGTTATGAAAGTAAGCACCTTGTTTTTTGTAGTGTCGTTTATACATTTGCATCAGAGCTTTTAAAGTTGTTGGTTGTGTGCTTGTGGTGTGTTCTGAAATTGCAGAGCATTATAGAGTTTTAAATTATATGCACGTTGTCCTGATAAAAAGAACGAACTTGTCCGCCTATACCGTAGCTGTTTGCAACGATGCAGCTGCCTTGAAGATTGAAAGGAAACTTCTAGAATATTGCGAGGGGTGCTACATAAAGGATGTCATTCAATGGGAGGGATACTCGCGGTATAGAAATCCCGCGAAATTGGATTGTTTTGGTCATATTTCTAGAACCAACGCGATAGCCAGCCACACTCATCGCAGTATGTTTTACACTTGCTCAATGTTTTGTGGCGTTCTTGGGCTATAATACTAATAAAAAAATAACGCACGGATTTTATGAGTCTCGTATTTACAGGGTTCTACCTGTTAGCATCTGTCAAAGATACCGTTGAATCAATTTCAATGCAGTTTTTTTGCTTTGTACAGAAAACAGATACGAAAGAATTCGGCTACATATCGAAATCTGAAAAAAAAATGTTCAAATTTAATTTTGATAAATTTGTAGAGTCAAAATTTTACAGGTTCATATATTTTTTAAGTTTAAGATTGAGCTGAATTCACACCTATGTAAATAGATAGCATACCGAATTTCATGTCCATACATCTTAAGGGTGACAGAGACTGTTTACGAAGGGGAATTGCATAAAATTGTCAGTCAAGTGTCGCTCTGACAGTTATTGAATACTATGATTTTTACAACCATGCACCAGGGCTATCCAAAATGTCGTAATAATTAGCAATGATCTTGACAATAAAATAAAGAATTGTTAATTATACATTTTTCCCCATTTATAAGTATGCCCAACACAAGATATAACGTATATAATTTAATAATTTATTTATACACATTATGCGTTTACTTTGAGCATAACATGTATAGAGTTAACCCCATTTGTAACCCCCCGTTCCCCATATGCCGGAAAGTTTGGATCTGTTTTTGGATACTTTAGTACAATATCTTTCGATTTTAGCTTGTTAGCCAACATATTGTTGGTGGATGCACCCACCAGGGGTATCCAAGTATGGCGAAATAAGGAGCTAACCGTGTTGCAGAGATGAACGGGGACCAGGAGGCCGAGCTGCCGTCCGAGCTGGTCAGGCTGGTGTTAAAAGGAGGACCCGCTAACCGTGTTGTTGTCTTGTGTTGCAGAGATGAACGGGGACCAGGAGGCCGAGCTGCCGTCCGAGCTGGTCAGGCTGGTGTTTGAGGACGAGAACCACAACACCAGGACCCTGCAGGCGCTCAACACGATGCGCAAGAACAGACACTTCTGCGACGTCGTCCTGCACGTGAGTACCCTCCTTGGATTCAATCAGTCACAACACCAGGACCCTGCAGGCGCTCAACACGATGCGCAAGAACAGACACTTCTGCGACGTCGTCCTGCACGTGAGTACCCTCCTTGGGTTCAATCAGTCACAACACCAGGACCCTGCAGGCGCTCAACACGATGCGCAAGAACAGACACTTCTGCGACGTCGTCCTGCACGTGAGTACCCTCCTTGGATTCAATCAGTCACAACACCAGGACCCTGCAGGCGCTCAACACGATGCGCAAGAACAGACACTTCTGCGACGTCGTCCTGCACGTGAGTACCCTCCTTGGATTCAATCAGTCACAACACCAGGACCCTGCAGGCGCTCAACACGATGCGCAAGAACAGACACTTCTGCGACGTCGTCCTGCACGTGAGTACCCTCCTTGGATTCAATCAGTCACAACACCAGGACCCTGCAGGCGCTCAACACGATGCGCAAGAACAGACACTTCTGCGACGTCGTCCTGCACGTGAGTACCCTCCTTGGATTCAATCAGTCACAACACCAGGACCCTGCAGGCGCTCAACACGATGCGCAAGAACAGACACTTCTGCGACGTCGTCCTGCACGTGAGTACCCTCCTTGGATTCAATCAGTCACAACACCAGGACCCTGCAGGCGCTCAACACGATGCGCAAGAACAGACACTTCTGCGACGTCGTCCTGCACGTGAGTACCCTCCTTGGATTCAATCAGTCACAACACCAGGACCCTGCAGGCGCTCAACACGATGCGCAAGAACAGACACTTCTGCGACGTCGTCCTGCACGTGAGTACCCTCCTTGGATTCAATCAGTCACAACACCAGGACCCTGCAGGCGCTCAACACGATGCGCAAGAACAGACACTTCTGCGACGTCGTCCTGCACGTGAGTACCCTCCTTGGATTCAATCAGTCACAACACCAGGCCCCTGCAGGCGCTCAACACGATGCGCAAGAACAGACACTTCTGCGACGTCGTCCTGCACGTGAGTACCCTCCTTGGATTCAATCAGTCACAACACCAGGACCCTGCAGGCGCTCAACACGATGCGCAAGAACAGACATTTCTGCGACGTCGTCCTGCACGTGAGTACCCTCCTTGGATTCAATCAGTCACAACACCAGGACCCTGCAGGCGCTCAACACGATGCGCAAGAACAGACACTTCTGCGACGTCGTCCTGCACGTGAGTACCCTCCTTGGATTCAATCAGTCACAACACCAGGACCCTGCAGGCGCTCAACACGATGCGCAAGAACAGACACTTCTGCGACGTCGTCCTGCACGTGAGTACCCTCCTTGGATTCAATCAGTCACAACACCAGGACCCTGCAGGCGCTCAACACGATGCGCAAGAACAGACACTTCTGCGACGTCGTCCTGCACGTGAGTACCCTCCTTGGATTCAATCAGTCACAACACCAGGACCCTGCAGGCGCTCAACACGATGCGCAAGAACAGACACTTCTGCGACGTCGTCCTGCACGTGAGTAGTACCCTCCTTGGATTCAATCAGTCACAACACCAGGACCCTGCAGGCGCTCAACACGATGCGCAAGAACAGACACTTCTGCGACGTCGTCCTGCACGTGAGTAGTACCCTCCTTGGATTCAATCAGTCACAACACCAGGACCCTGCAGGCGCTCAACACGATGCGCAAGAACAGACACTTCTGCGACGTCGTCCTGCACGTGAGTAGTACCCTCCTTGGGTTCAATCAGTCACAACACCAGGACCCTGCAGGCGCTCAACACGATGCGCAAGAACAGACACTTCTGCGACGTCGTCCTGCACGTGAGTAGTACCCTCCTTGGATTCAATCAGTCACAACACCAGGACCCTGCAGGCGCTCAACACGATGCGCAAGAACAGACACTTCTGCGACGTCGTCCTGCACGTGAGTAGTACCCTCCTTGGATTCAATCAGTCACAACACCAGGACCCTGCAGGCGCTCAACACGATGCGCAAGAACAGACACTTCTGCGACGTCGTCCTGCACGTGAGTACCCTCCTTGGATTCAATCAGTCACAACACCAGGACCCTGCAGGCGCTCAACACGATGCGCAAGAACAGACACTTCTGCGACGTCGTCCTGCACGTGAGTACCCTCCTTGGATTCAATCAGTCACAACACCAGGACCCTGCAGGCGCTCAACACGATGCGCAAGAACAGACACTTCTGCGACGTCGTCCTGCACGTGAGTACCCTCCTTGGATTCAATCAGTCACAACACCAGGACCCTGCAGGCGCTCAACACGATGCGCAAGAACAGACACTTCTGCGACGTCGTCCTGCACGTGAGTACCCTCCTTGGATTCAATCAGTCACAACACCAGGACCCTGCAGGCGCTCAACACGATGCGCAAGAACAGACACTTCTGCGACGTCGTCCTGCACGTGAGTACCCTCCTTGGATTCAATCAGTCACAACACCAGGACCCTGCAGGCGCTCAACACGATGCGCAAGAACAGACACTTCTGCGACGTCGTCCTGCACGTGAGTACCCTCCTTGGATTCAATCAGTCACAACACCAGGACCCTGCAGGCGCTCAACACGATGCGCAAGAACAGACACTTCTGCGACGTCGTCCTGCACGTGAGTACCCTCCTTGGATTCAATCAGTCACAACACCAGGACCCTGCAGGCGCTCAACACGATGCGCAAGAACAGACACTTCTGCGACGTCGTCCTGCACGTGAGTACCCTCCTTGGATTCAATCAGTCACAACACCAGGACCCTGCAGGCGCTCAACACGATGCGCAAGAACAGACACTTCTGCGACGTCGTCCTGCACGTGAGTACCCTCCTTGGATTCAATCAGTCACAACACCAGGACCCTGCAGGCGCTCAACACGATGCGCAAGAACAGACATTTCTGCGACGTCGTCCTGCACGTGAGTACCCTCCTTGGATTCAATCAGTCACAACACCAGGACCCTGCAGGCGCTCAACACGATGCGCAAGAACAGACACTTCTGCGACGTCGTCCTGCACGTGAGTACCCTCCTTGGATTCAATCAGTCACAACACCAGGACCCTGCAGGCGCTCAACACGATGCGCAAGAACAGACACTTCTGCGACGTCGTCCTGCACGTGAGTACCCTCCTTGGATTCAATCAGTCACAACACCAGGACCCTGCAGGCGCTCAACACGATGCGCAAGAACAGACATTTCTGCGACGTCGTCCTGCACGTGAGTACCCTCCTTGGATTCAATCAGTCACAACACCAGGACCCTGCAGGCGCTCAACACGATGCGCAAGAACAGACACTTCTGCGACGTCGTCCTGCACGTGAGTACCCTCCTTGGATTCAATCAGTCACAACACCAGGACCCTGCAGGCGCTCAACACGATGCGCAAGAACAGACACTTCTGCGACGTCGTCCTGCACGTGAGTACCCTCCTTGGATTCAATCAGTCACAACACCAGGACCCTGCAGGCGCTCAACACGATGCGCAAGAACAGACACTTCTGCGACGTCGTCCTGCACGTGAGTACCCTCCTTGGATTCAATCAGTCACAACACCAGGACCCTGCAGGCGCTCAACACGATGCGCAAGAACAGACACTTCTGCGACGTCGTCCTGCACGTGAGTAGTACCCTCCTTGGATTCAATCAGTACTTGGGTGAAACAATGGTGTACAGTTATTACATGTTTTTGGGATTAAAAGGGGGGGTACACTCTCATTAACTTGACTCCTACCCCCCCCCCCCCACTGAAATTGTTATAGCTCCTAAACCGAAAGGGTGCAAAAATCGCGTTCTGGTGCAAAAATATGCACTTAGAATCAAGTTCAATTTCCAAATTGGGGGGGGGGGGGGGGAGGAGGGAGGGCCCAAGATTACCTTACAGCCCAAGATTACCTTACATAGCCTATGATTTAGTCACAGGCGAGGCACTCGTAGCCAACCAGCGAACCGCCCGAGACACACCCGCGCAAATACCGATCGCCTATTGGCTATGATGAAGTACGAACCCGTCGCCTGTGACGGAAGCATGTGTATGGTAGTCTTAGGACAACTATAGTAATTTGCAGTAACCTGCCCCAACCTGCCCACCGAATTGAAACACCATTGACTCCGAAACCATTAGAATGGAATGGGGGGAACCATGAGGGGGGGGGGCCAGCTAATGTTACAAATACATATACTGAATACAGAATAACTGTTACGCCTACGGTCCAGTGTTTCCAAGAGTGACAAGTGTTTTCAAGGATAAAGGGATAAAGTTTTTACCCTCTAGGTTTCGCATAAACTTCACATCTGGCTGGCACACACAACTAGCCTATGGGGTCTGCGCAACGAGCCCCATTGCCTTGCCAAAGTTTGTCTCGATCTGTAGGCCTACAGAGAAGGCTTATTCCAAACCAATTGTGTAACAATATACTGTAGTAGATGATATATTTTTTGCTTCCATACAATTAAATTCACGTTTACCTTCATGTAATATAACGTTAGGCCTACATGTTAGAAGCGGTAGGCAGAGGCAAATATGTTGTTTAATGGTTTTTATGTGGTATTAATCGTTTTTTGAGGAGTACCGTTGTCTGCCTGACGGGAAAATTTCAACAGTTCCTTGAGCCAGATCCTTTTCAAGAAATTTTTGCAATGCGCATTCTTGTATAGTATTGTTGTTGATAGTTGTTTTTACACTTTTCTCTTACATTGAACAATGACGATAACTTTGAGAACTTTTCGCCAAAAAGCTCGTGGACATGGACGCGCTCGCTTATCAACGCGTCACACAGAGCGTTTTCCTAGTAATTAGAATAGATTAAATTACAAATTATAGTGTTCACTGCATCTACTTGAAAAAATGAAGCGTTTTGTCAGGTTTCCTACTTTATTATACGTAATCTATTCTTGAGGCCCAAGGACAGTTGATTGTAGGTATATGCTTAGTGGATGATGTAACGGTGACAAGATACGACAGTCCGCCAACCAGTCCTTACGAAGTGTGTACTTTTTCATGTTCATGTAGTACGACCTTTCCAAGTCTATAAACTTCCCGGAAGAAGAATATTTTACTAATTACAGAATGACAGAACTGTCGTCAGCCTGCCAAGTCGTTGAGTTGTCCAACACCGCGTGGCTGGTGCCAAGATTCAGATCCGAACTCCTTGTTAGTTGTTTAGTACCGGAGATAAAGTCGACAATTTGTCTGAGTGATCCGTTTAAGCCTGTGAACCGACGTTTGTGCGATGCGACAACAACGCAATGCCTTGCAGAGTGTGCATGTGTCCACGCAACATTCTGGTACTCATTGATGCACAGTATCGAACATACATGTATTTTACATTTGTATTTTGTATTTCAAATAGGTGCTGTGCTGCAAAGTATTTGTATCTTCTATTTCAAAATACTTCAAATGCATTTTATGAATAGACCGCTAAATCCAAATAAGCCTAAAAAAATAAATGTGTAACATTATTTTCATTATTACTATTTCATAATTCATATCTTCATTTGTTTACTGAAAACTTATTTCAAATCTTGGTAAAATAAAACTATTATTAAATTTCAAACAAAATCTTTACAAAGGAAAAAACAAAGTTTACAGGACCCAGTCCTAGAAACTGATCTTGATGTAGGCGAGGTTAATTTTCAAGATTATAGTAATGTATACTACCGGTATAAGAAATGTCTTTATAACAAAATAATAAGCTGAAAGAATTATAGAGGCAGAAATTACATATCAAATGCTGTCAATAACTGTTAGTAACGGTGGCGGACCGCGGCGAAAACACTAGACAGAATGACAACGAAAATTCTTAGCAACGCACATTGCACTGCATTCAACAATATCAGGGAGTATAATAGCTATGGAAATTTAAAACAAAATTTGCAATGCGCATTCTTGAATTGTTGTTAATTGTTGTTTTTATTAGCTTTGAGATTTTTTCGCCAGAACGTTTGTAGATATGGACGCGCTCGCTTATCAACGAGTCAAACAGAGCGTTTTCCTAGTAGTTAAAAAATGTAATTTTCTGAATAAAAAAACATCTAGAAAAATTCTATTCTATTACATGTCTGTACACTGGCACACATTATACAGTAAAACTTTCTATTCTATTACATGTCTGTACACTGGCACACATTATACAGTGAAACTTTCTATTCTATTACATGTCTGAACACTGGCACACATCATACAGTAAAACTTTCTATTCTATTACATGTCTGTACACTGGATTACATTATACAGTAAAACTTTCTATTCTATTACATGTCTGTACACTGGCACACATCATACAGTAAAACTTTCTATTCTATTACATGTCTGTACACTGGCACACATTATACAGTAAAACTTTCTATTCTATTACATGTCTGTACACTGGCACACATTATACAGTAAAACTTTCTATTCTATTACATGTCCGTACACTGGCACACATTATACAGTAAAACTTTCTATTCTATTACATGTCCGTACACTGGCACACATTATACAGTAAAACTTTCTATTCTATTACATGTCTGTACACTGGCACACATTATACAGTAAAACTTTCTATTCTATTACATGTCTGTACACTGGCACACATTATACAGTAAAACTTTCTATTCTATTACATGTCTGTACACTGGCACACATTATACAGTAAAACTTTCTATTCTATTACATGTCTGTACACTGGCACACATTATACAGTAAAACTTTCTATTCTATTACATGTCTGTACACTGGCACACATCATACAGTAAAACTTTCTATTCTATTACATGTCTGTACACTGGCACACATTATACAGTTAAACTTTCTATTCTATTACATGTCTGTACACTGGCACACATTATACAGTAAAACTTTCTATTCTATTACATGTCTGAACACTGGCACACATCATACAGTAAAACTTTCTATTCTATTACATGTCTGTACACTGGCACACATTATACAGTAAAACTTTCTATTCTATTACATGTCTGTACACTGGCACACATTATACAGTAAAACTTTCTATTCTATTACATGTCTGTACACTGGCACACATTATACAGTAAAACTTTCTATTCTATTACATGTCTGTACACTGGCACACATTATACAGTAAAACTTTCTATTCTATTACATGTCTGTACACTGGCACACATTATACAGTAAAACTTTCTATTCTATTACATGTCTGTACACTGGCACACATTATACCGTAAAACTTTCTATTCTATTACATGTCTGTACACTGGCACACATTATACAGTTAAACTTTCTATTCTATTACATGTCTGTACACTGGCACACATTATACAGTAAAACTTTCTATTCTATTACATGTCTGAACACTGGCACACATCATACAGTAAAACTTTCTATTCTATTACATGTCTGTACACTGGCACACATTATACAGTAAAACTTTCTATTCTATTACATGTCTGTACACTGGCACACATTATACAGTAAAACTTTCTATTCTATTACATGTCTGTACACTGGCACACATTATACAGTAAAACTTTCTATTCTATTACATGTCTGTACACTGGCACACATTATACAGTAAAACTTTCTATTCTATTACATGTCTGTACACTGGCACACATTATACAGTAAAACTTTCTATTCTATTACATGTCTGTACACTGGCACACATCATACAGTAAAACTTCTTTATAATTAACTCTTGGGAACCAGATCATTATTTTGTTATAAAGAACATTTCTTTATAAATATGGTACCTTTAAATGCATAGAACCTTTTGGGATCTCAAAGCAGTTTGTTATATAGGCCATTTTGTTATAAATACGTTTGTTATACTGTTCACACATACATATTATATTATAGATAATTTTGTACACTTTAATTTTTGCTAAATTATGTCGGATCTGTGTTTTAGGTTGGCAACACCGAGCTCCACGCACACCGAGCTGTGTTGGCGAGCGTGAGTCCGCACCTCTTCCAGGTCTTCACCACGGACGACGAAACCAAGGGCAGCCAACGCGAGAACGTGATCACCTACAAGCTGAACGGTGGTTTCGACAAGTTGGCGTTGGAGAAACTTGTGGACTTCGCCTACACTGCCAGGTAGAGTTTTGTCAGAATTAATTAATGAATGAACAATTTTGTATTTCTAGTCTAGTCCTATACCCACTCGTTTAGGCTACAAGAACTGATTTTCAGTTGACATTTATGCAATTATTTATTCATGTGCTTCGACGCAATGCCGGCTCCAAAGTCGACATTTACAAGTACACCCGTATCATATAGATAGATTAAACCATAGTAAAAAAAAAAAAAATGGAACTGGGAATTGAACCCTGGTTAACATTCTGCATTGACTACTGGACCAAGGAGCCACATAATCGGTTTTTATTGGTAGCATAATATTCAAATATTCATTGCAGATGATGGTAAATGTGAAGAGAAAGCTTTCAATTGTAGGCCTACGTAGTTGCAGTTTATGTTGTTTTCATGTTTATTTCATGTACTTGCAGGCTATATCTTGGTTCAATATTTGTATTTATTATAGTTTAAGTGATCACATTGATTATATTTAATTATTGACCCGAAAGAATCATCAACTCAACACATTTTTGAAGGAGACCTTTAAACAAAATTGAAGGAGTTAGTTTTTTCTTCATGTTTTTTGTGTTGGGGGAGGTGGGTTAGTTAACAGCTCACACGAGTTTAATGAGAGGGCTTTAAGTGTTTAGGATACTATGATTTCCTACCATCCATATGAAAAATTGTACCACTTTCCATCCGTCAAACACAACTTTTAGTAAAATTTTCTTAAAGAATATTTATTCCCTCTAAAATGTGTCGTTGTGTCTCTGGGATTCCCGTTAACGTTGTAGTCTTTGTTCCAGGCTGGAGGTGAGCAACAGCCACGTGCAGGGGGTCTACCTGGCAGCCCAGCACCTCAAGATGGAGCGCGTGGTCAAGGAGTGTGTCAGACACTTTGTCAAGCAACTCAACGTTGACAACTGTATCGAGACGCGACTGCTGCCGGGCATCTCCAAGAGCAAGAGCTTCGTCGAGAAGGTGGACGCCTACATCGCCAGAGAGGTGAGGCTGGGCAAGAATATCGATATGTATTTCGATTCAATGTCGATATGTCACGATTTTTTCGATATCAATACTATTCTATTTGAATATCGAAATATCGAAACTTAACTAAAATAGATTACAAAAAGTGCAAAAAGTTTTTTTAAATAAATGTTTTTAAATCTCCAAAAACCTGCAAAAGTCTACTGGGTACTTGGCTAGGTTCCCCCCCCCCCCGAAATACAACTCATATCGACGTGTGTTCCGTTTGCAGTTTTGCGCAGTGAGCAAGTCCAAGGCGCTGCTCGCTCTGCCGTGCGTCCGCATCGAGGTTCTGAACCAGACCCGACAGGAGATGTCGCTGGTTGTCGGCGAGTCCGTGTGTCAGCTCATCCTGGACTGGGTCCACCGACAGTGTGACGAGCAGGCGTTCAGTAGGGACCACCTCACAGACAAGGTAACCACCGACAGTGTGACGAGCAGGCGTTCAGTAGGGACCACCTCACTGACAAGGTAACTACCGGCAGTGTGACGAGCAGGCGTTCAGTAGGGACCACCTCACTGACAAGGTAACTACCGGCAGTGTGACGAGCAGGCGTTCAGTAGGGACCACCTCACAGACAAGGTAACTACCGGCAGTGTGACGAGCAGGCGTTCAGTAGGGACCACCTCACTGACAAGGTAACTACCGGCAGTGTGACGAGCAGGCGTTCAGTAGGGACCACCTCACTGACAAGGTAACTACCGACAGTGTGACGAGCAGGCGTTCAGTAGGGACCACCTCACAGACAAGGTAACTACCGACAGTGTGACGAGCAGGCGTTCAGCAGAGACCACCTCACTGACAAGGTAACTACCGGCAGTGTGACGAGCAGGCGTTCAGTAGGGACCACCTCACAGACAAGGTAACTACCGGCAGTGTGACGAGCAGGCGTTCAGTAGGGACCACCTCACAGACAAGGTAACTACCGGCAGTGTGACGAGCAGGCGTTCAGTAGGGACCACCTCACAGACAAGGTAACTACCGGCAGTGTGACGAGCAGGCGTTCAGCAGAGACCACCTCACTGACAAGGTAACTACCGGCAGTGTGACGAGCAGGCGTTCAGTAGGGACCACCTCACAGACAAGGTAACTACCGACAGTGTGACGAGCAGGCGTTCAGCAGAGACCACCTCACTGACAAGGTAACTACCGGCAGTGTGACGAGCAGGCGTTCAGCAGAGACCACCTCACTGACAAGGTAACCACCGGCAGTGTGACGAGCAGGCGTTCAGCAGAGACCACCTCACAGACAAGGTAACTACCGACAGTGTGACGAGCAGGCGTTCAGCAGAGACCACCTCACTGACAAGGTAACTACCGACAGTGTGACGAGCAGGCGTTCAGCAGAGACCACCTCACTGACAAGGTAACTACCGGCAGTGTGACGAGCAGGCGTTCAGTAGGGACCACCTCACAGACAAGGTAACTACCGGCAGTGTGACGAGCAGGCGTTCAGTAGGGACCACCTCACAGACAAGGTAACTACCGACAGTGTGACGAGCAGGCGTTCAGCAGGGACCACCTCACTGACAAGGTAACTACCGGCAGTGTGACGAGCAGGCGTTCAGTAGGGACCACCTCACAGACAAGGTAACTACCGGCAGTGTGACGAGCAGGCGTTCAGTAGGGACCACCTCACAGACAAGGTAACTACCGACAGTGTGACGAGCAGGCGTTCAGCAGGGACCACCTCACAGACAAGGTAACTACCGGCAGTGTGACGAGCAGGCGTTCAGTAGGGACCACCTCACAGACAAGGTAACTACCGGCAGTGTGACGAGCAGGCGTTCAGTAGGGACCACCTCACAGACAAGGTAACTACCGACAGTGTGACGAGCAGGCGTTCAGCAGGGACCACCTCACAGACAAGGTAACTACCGGCAGTGTGACGAGCAGGCGTTCAGCAGAGACCACCTCACTGACAAGGTAACTACCGGCAGTGTGACGAGCAGGCGTTCAGCAGAGACCACCTCACAGACAAGGTAACTACCGGCAGTGTGACGAGCAGGCGTTCAGCAGAGACCACCTCACAGACAAGGTAACTACCGGCAGTGTGACGAGCAGGCGTTCAGCAGAGACCACCTCACTGACAAGGTAACTACCGGCAGTGTGACGAGCAGGCGTTCAGCAGAGACCACCTCACAGACAAGGTAACTACCGGCAGTGTGACGAGCAGGCGTTCAGCAGAGACCACCTCACTGACAAGGTAGCTACCGGCAGTGTGACGAGCAGGCGTTCAGCAGAGACCACCTCACAGACAAGGTAACTACCGGCAGTGTGACGAGCAGGCGTTCAGCAGAGACCACCTCACAGACAAGGTAACTACCGGCAGTGTGACGAGCAGGCGTTCAGCAGAGACCACCTCACAGACAAGGTAACTACCGGCAGTGTGACGAGCAGGCGTTCAGCAGAGACCACCTCACAGACAAGGTAACTACCGGCAGTGTGACGAGCAGGCGTTCAGCAGAGACCACCTCACTGACAAGGTAACTACCGGCAGTGTGACGAGCAGGCGTTCAGCAGAGACCACCTCACAGACAAGGTAACTACCGGCAGTGTGACGAGCAGGCGTTCAGCAGAGACCACCTCACAGACAAGGTAACTACCGACAGTGTGACGAGCAGGCGTTCAGTAGGGACCACCTCACTGACAAGGTAACTACCGGCAGTGTGACGAGCAGGCGTTCAGTAGGGACCACCTCACTGACAAGGTAACTACCGGCAGTGTGACGAGCAGGCGTTCAGTAGGGACCACCTCACTGACAAGGTAACTACCGACAGTGTGACGAGCAGGCGTTCAGTAGGGACCACCTCACAGACAAGGTAACTACCGACAGTGTGACGAGCAGGCGTTCAGCAGGGACCACCTCACTGACAAGGTAACTACCGGCAGTGTGACGAGCAGGCGTTCAGCAGAGACCACCTCACTGACAAGGTAACTACCGGCAGTGTGACGAGCAGGCGTTCAGTAGGGACCACCTCACAGACAAGGTAACTACCGGCAGTGTGACGAGCAGGCGTTCAGCAGAGACCACCTCACTGACAAGGTAACTACCGGCAGTGTGACGAGCAGGCGTTCAGTAGGGACCACCTCACAGACAAGGTAACTACCGGCAGTGTGACGAGCAGGCGTTCAGTAGGGACCACCTCACAGACAAGGTAACTACCGACAGTGTGACGAGCAGGCGTTCAGTAGGGACCACCTCACAGACAAGGTAACCACCGCCAGTGTGACGAGCAGGCGTTCAGCAGAGACCACCTCACTGACAAGGTAACTACCGGCAGTGTGACGAGCAGGCGTTCAGTAGGGACCACCTCACAGACAAGGTAACTACCGACAGTGTGACGAGCAGGCGTTCAGTAGGGACCACCTCACAGACAAGGTAACCACCGCCAGTGTGACGAGCAGGCGTTCAGCAGAGACCACCTCACTGACAAGGTAACTACCGCCAGTGTGACGAGCAGGCGTTCAGCAGAGACCACCTCACTGACAAGGTAACTACCGGCAGTGTGACGAGCAGGCGTTCAGCAGAGACCACCTCACTGACAAGGTAACTACCGGCAGTGTGACGAGCAGGCGTTCAGCAGGGACCACCTCACAGACAAGGTAACTACCGGCAGTGTGACGAGCAGGCGTTCAGCAGAGACCACCTCACAGACAAGGTAACTACCGGCAGTGTGACGAGCAGGCGTTCAGCAGAGACCACCTCACTGACAAGGTAACTACCGGCAGTGTGACGAGCAGGCGTTCAGTAGGGACCACCTCACAGACAAGGTAACTACCGGCAGTGTGACGAGCAGGCGTTCAGTAGGGACCACCTCACAGACAAGGTAACTACCGGCAGTGTGACGAGCAGGCGTTCAGTAGGGACCACCTCACAGACAAGGTAACTACCGGCAGTGTGACGAGCAGGCGTTCAGTAGGGACCACCTCACAGACAAGGTAACTACCGGCAGTGTGACGAGCAGGCGTTCAGTAGGGACCACCTCACAGACAAGGTAACTACCGGCAGTGTGACGAGCAGGCGTTCAGTAGGGACCACCTCACAGACAAGGTAACTACCGGCAGTGTGACGAGCAGGCGTTCAGTAGGGACCACCTCACAGACAAGGTAACTACCGGCAGTGTGACGAGCAGGCGTTCAGTAGGGACCACCTCACAGACAAGGTAACTACCGGCAGTGTGACGAGCAGGCGTTCAGCAGAGACCACCTCACTGACAAGGTAACTACCGGCAGTGTGACGAGCAGGCGTTCAGCAGAGACCACCTCACTGACAAGGTAACTACCGACAGTGTGACACGCAGGCGTTCAGCAGAGACCACCTCACTGACAAGGTAACTACCGGCAGTGTGACGAGCAGGCGTTCAGCAGAGACCACCTCACTGACAAGGTAACTACCGGCAGTGTGACGAGCAGGCGTTCAGCAGAGACCACCTCACTGACAAGGTAACCACCGACAGTGTGACGAGCAGGCGTTCAGTAGGGACCACCTCACTGACAAGGTAACTACCGGCAGTGTGACGAGCAGGCGTTCAGTAGGGACCACCTCACAGACAAGGTAACTACCGGCAGTGTGACGAGCAGGCGTTCAGCAGAGACCACCTCACTGACAAGGTAACTACCGGCAGTGTGACGAGCAGGCGTTCAGTAGGGACCACCTCACTGACAAGGTAACCACCGACAGTGTGACGAGCAGGCGTTCAGTAGGGACCACCTCACAGACAAGGTAACCACCGACAGTGTGACGAGCAGGCGTTCAGTAGGGACCACCTCACTGACAAGGTAACCACCGACAGTGTGACGAGCAGGCGTTCAGCAGAGACCACCTCACAGACAAGGTAACTACCGGCAGTGTGACGAGCAGGCGTTCAGCAGAGACCACCTCACTGACAAGGTAACTACCGGCAGTGTGACGAGCAGGCGTTCAGCAGAGACCACCTCACTGACAAGGTAACTACCGGCAGTGTGACGAGCAGGCGTTCAGCAGAGACCACCTCACAGACAAGGTAACTACCGACAGTGTGACGAGCAGGCGTTCAGTAGGGACCACCTCACAGACAAGGTAACTACCGCCAGTGTGACGAGCAGGCGTTCAGCAGAGACCACCTCACTGACAAGGTAACTACCGACAGTGTGACGAGCAGGCGTTCAGCAGAGACCACCTCACTGACAAGGTAACTACCGACAGTGTGACACGCAGGCGTTCAGTAGGGACCACCTCACTGACAAGGTAACTACCGACAGTGTGACGAGCAGGCGTTCAGCAGAGACCACCTCACAGACAAGGTAACTACCGGCAGTGTGACGAGCAGGCGTTCAGTAGGGACCACCTCACAGACAAGGTAACTACCGGCAGTGTGACGAGCAGGCGTTCAGTAGGGACCACCTCACTGACAAGGTAACTACCGGCAGTGTGACGAGCAGGCGTTCAGCAGAGACCACCTCACTGACAAGGTAACTACCGGCAGTGTGACGAGCAGGCGTTCAGCAGAGACCACCTCACTGACAAGGTAACTACCGGCAGTGTGACGAGCAGGCGTTCAGCAGGGACCACCTCACAGACAAGGTAACTACCGACAGTGTGACGAGCAGGCGTTCAGCAGAGACCACCTCACTGACAAGGTAACTACCGGCAGTGTGACGAGCAGGCGTTCAGCAGAGACCACCTCACAGACAAGGTAACTACCGGCAGTGTGACGAGCAGGCGTTCAGCAGAGACCACCTCACTGACAAGGTAACTACCGGCAGTGTGACGAGCAGGCGTTCAGTAGGGACCACCTCACTGACAAGGTTACTACCGGCAGTGTGACGAGCAGGCGTTCAGCAGAGACCACCTCACTGACAAGGTAACTACCGGCAGTGTGACGAGCAGGCGTTCAGCAGAGACCACCTCACTGACAAGGTAACTACCGGCAGTGTGACGAGCAGGCGTTCAGCAGAGACCACCTCACTGACAAGGTAACTACCGGCAGTGTGACGAGCAGGCGTTCAGCAGAGACCACCTCACTGACAAGGTAACTACCGACAGTGTGACGAGCAGGCGTTCAGCAGAGACCACCTCACAGACAAGGTAACCACCGGCAGTGTGACGAGCAGGCGTTCAGCAGAGACCACCTCACTGACAAGGTAACCACCGACAGTGTGACGAGCAGGCGTTCAGCAGAGACCACCTCACTGACAAGGTAACTACCGACAGTGTGACGAGCAGGCGTTCAGCAGAGACCACCTCACTGACAAGGTAACTACCGGCAGTGTGACGAGCAGGCGTTCAGCAGAGACCACCTCACTGACAAGGTAACTACCGGCAGTGTGACGAGCAGGCGTTCAGCAGAGACCACCTCACTGACAAGGTAACTACCGGCAGTGTGACGAGCAGGCGTTCAGCAGAGACCACCTCACTGACAAGGTAACTACCGGCAGTGTGACGAGCAGGCGTTCAGCAGAGACCACCTCACTGACAAGGTAACTACCGGCAGTGTGACGAGCAGGCGTTCAGCAGAGACCACCTCACTGACAAGGTAACTACTGGCAGTGTGACGAGCAGGCGTTCAGCAGAGACCACCTCACAGACAAGGTAACCACCGCCAGTGTGACGAGCAGGCGTTCAGCAGAGACCACCTCACTGACAAGGTAACTACCGGCAGTGTGACGAGCAGGCGTTCAGTAGGGACCACCTCACAGACAAGGTAACTACCGGCAGTGTGACGAGCAGGCGTTCAGCAGGGACCACCTCACAGACAAGGTAACTACCGGCAGTGTGACGAGCAGGCGTTCAGTAGGGACCACCTCACTGACAAGGTAACTACCGGCAGTGTGACGAGCAGGCGTTCAGCAGAGACCACCTCACTGACAAGGTAACTACCGGCAGTGTGACGAGCAGGCGTTCAGTAGGGACCACCTCACTGACAAGGTAACTACCGGCAGTGTGACGAGCAGGCGTTCAGCAGAGACCACCTCACTGACAAGGTAACTACCGACAGTGTGACGAGCAGGCGTTCAGCAGAGACCACCTCACAGACAAGGTAACTACCGGCAGTGTGACGAGCAGGCGTTCAGCAGAGACCACCTCACTGACAAGGTAACTACCGGCAGTGTGACGAGCAGGCGTTCAGCAGAGACCACCTCACTGACAAGGTAACTACCGGCAGTGTGACGAGCAGGCGTTCAGCAGAGACCACCTCACAGACAAGGTAACTACCGACAGTGTGACGAGCAGGCGTTCAGCAGAGACCACCTCACAGACAAGGTAACTACCGGCAGTGTGACGAGCAGGCGTTCAGCAGAGACCACCTCACAGACAAGGTAACTACCGGCAGTGTGACGAGCAGGCGTTCAGTAGGGACCACCTCACTGACAAGGTAACTACCGACAGTGTGACGACCAGGCGTTCAGCAGAGACCACCTCACTGACAAGGTAACTACCGACAGTGTGACGAGCAGGCGTTCAGCAGAGACCACCTCACAGACAAGGTAACTACCGGCAGTGTGACGAGCAGGCGTTCAGCAGAGACCACCTCACTGACAAGGTAACTACCGGCAGTGTGACGAGCAGGCGTTCAGTAGGGACCACCTCACAGACAAGGTAACTACCGGCAGTGTGACGAGCAGGCGTTCAGCAGGGACCACCTCACTGACAAGGTAACTACCGGCAGTGTGACGAGCAGGCGTTCAGTAGGGACCACCTCACAGACAAGGTAACTACCGACAGTGTGACGAGCAGGCGTTCAGCAGAGACCACCTCACTGACAAGGTAACCACCGGCAGTGTGACGAGCAGGCGTTCAGTAGGGACCACCTCACAGACAAGGTAACTACCGGCAGTGTGACGAGCAGGCGTTCAGTAGGGACCACCTCACAGACAAGGTAACTACCGGCAGTGTGACGAGCAGGCGTTCAGCAGGGACCACCTCACTGACAAGGTAACTACCGGCAGTGTGACGAGCAGGCGTTCAGCAGAGACCACCTCACAGACAAGGTAACTACCGGCAGTGTGACGAGCAGGCGTTCAGCAGGGACCACCTCACTGACAAGGTAACTACCGGCAGTGTGACGAGCAGGCGTTCAGCAGAGACCACCTCACTGACAAGGTAACTACCGGCAGTGTGACGAGCAGGCGTTCAGCAGGGACCACCTCACTGACAAGGTAACTACCGGCAGTGTGACGAGCAGGCGTTCAGTAGGGACCACCTCACAGACAAGGTAACTACCGACAGTGTGACGAGCAGGCGTTCAGCAGAGACCACCTCACTGACAAGGTAACCACCGGCAGTGTGACGAGCAGGCGTTCAGTAGGGACCACCTCACAGACAAGGTAACTACCGGCAGTGTGACGAGCAGGCGTTCAGTAGGGACCACCTCACAGACAAGGTAACTACCGGCAGTGTGACGAGCAGGCGTTCAGCAGGGACCACCTCACTGACAAGGTAACTACCGGCAGTGTGACGAGCAGGCGTTCAGCAGAGACCACCTCACTGACAAGGTAACTACCGACAGTGTGACGAGCAGGCGTTCAGCAGAGACCACCTCACTGACAAGGTAACTACCGACAGTGTGACGAGCAGGCGTTCAGCAGAGACCACCTCACAGACAAGGTAACTACCGGCAGTGTGACGAGCAGGCGTTCAGCAGAGACCACCTCACTGACAAGGTAACTACCGGCAGTGTGACGAGCAGGCGTTCAGCAGGGACCACCTCACTGACAAGGTAACTACCGGCAGTGTGACGAGCAGGCGTTCAGTAGGGACCACCTCACTGACAAGGTAACTACCGGCAGTGTGACGAGCAGGCGTTCAGCAGGGACCACCTCACTGACAAGGTAACTACCGGCAGTGTGACGAGCAGGCGTTCAGCAGGGACCACCTCACTGACAAGGTAACTACCGGCAGTGTGACGAGCAGGCGTTCAGCAGGGACCACCTCACTGACAAGGTAACTACCGGCAGTGTGACGAGCAGGCGTTCAGTAGGGACCACCTCACAGACAAGGTAACTACCGGCAGTGTGACGAGCAGGCGTTCAGTAGGGACCACCTCACTGACAAGGTAACTACCGACAGTGTGACGAGCAGGCGTTCAGCAGAGACCACCTCACAGACAAGGTAACTACCGGCAGTGTGACGAGCAGGCGTTCAGTAGGGACCACCTCACTGACAAGGTAACTACCGGCAGTGTGACGAGCAGGCGTTCAGTAGGGACCACCTCACAGACAAGGTAACTACCGACAGTGTGACGAGCAGGCGTTCAGTAGGGACCACCTCACTGACAAGGTAACTACCGACAGTGTGACGAGCAGGCGTTCAGCAGAGACCACCTCACTGACAAGGTAACTACCGGCAGTGTGACGAGCAGGCGTTCAGTAGGGACCACCTCACTGACAAGGTAACTACCGGCAGTGTGACGAGCAGGCGTTCAGCAGAGACCACCTCACTGACAAGGTAACTACCGACAGTGTGACGAGCAGGCGTTCAGCAGAGACCACCTCACAGACAAGGTAACTACCGGCAGTGTGACGAGCAGGCGTTCAGCAGAGACCACCTCACTGACAAGGTAACTACCGGCAGTGTGACGAGCAGGCGTTCAGCAGAGACCACCTCACTGACAAGGTAACTACCGACAGTGTGACGAGCAGGCGTTCAGTAGGGACCACCTCACTGACAAGGTAACTACCGACAGTGTGACGAGCAGGCGTTCAGCAGAGACCACCTCACTGACAAGGTAACTACCGGCAGTGTGACGAGCAGGCGTTCAGCAGGGACCACCTCACAGACAAGGTAACTACCGGCAGTGTGACGAGCAGGCGTTCAGCAGAGACCACCTCACTGACAAGGTAACTACCGGCAGTGTGACGAGCAGGCGTTCAGTAGGGACCACCTCACTGACAAGGTAACTACCGGCAGTGTGACGAGCAGGCGTTCAGCAGAGACCACCTCACTGACAAGGTAACTACCGGCAGTGTGACGAGCAGGCGTTCAGCAGAGACCACCTCACTGACAAGGTAACTACCGACAGTGTGACGAGCAGGCGTTCAGCAGAGACCACCTCACTGACAAGGTAACTTCCGACAGTGTGACGAGCAGGCGTTCAGCAGGGACCACCTCACAGACAAGGTAACCACCGCCAGTGTGACGAGCAGGCGTTCAGCAGAGACCACCTCACAGACAAGGTAACCACCGACAGTGTGACACGCAGGCGTTCAGCAGGGACCACCTCACAGATTTTTTCGCTACAAGATTAAAATATTTCAAGCACTTAGAAAACATGACACAGAAAGTGTTTTCACTACTAAATGCTATCCAATGTTGTCCACAGACCCACCTTCTGTACCTGGCGCTGGACAACTCTCTCCAGGATTGCTGTGAGCTGCCGTCGGGCGACGTCAGCGACACGGAGATCGTGCAAGACTACAAGAAGATGTCCAAGAAGAGTCAGCCTCACAACAACAAGGTACGTTGCCAACGCCTATATCGCCTCACCTCTTGGACTTAAGTTCCTACAAGTTGGTGATGAGTTTATTTTCCGACACTTTTCATTCTGATGTTTTGTGGCTGGGATCGGCAACAAGTGGAACGGCAACGTCTGAATCAGACTGCGAAGAGTAGAAAATTGTACTGCCAAAATATATTATACTTAAACAACTACCAACATATATTATACTGTAACAACATTTGAACGGATTCTACCTTCAAAGCCTGCTTTTTTTTTTTTTTTTTTTTTATACTTGCACCCTAGTCTATTTGTTACTATTGTTTTTAACCCCATTTTGAACCCCAAGACAGAGCACAACTTTTTAGGTGTGCTGCACTTCAGAGTGACCTTGACCTATATTTTTTTAGACTGGCCCAATGATATGGGCAGGTCAGAGAAAGAAGCCTTTTTATATTTGATAGCAAGGAAGAGGAATGGCTGAGGAAGCCATCTCTGCATAGGATAAAAAAATAACTATTGTTGAGATTTTAGTTTGTCTTTACTTACGTCACTCAGCGTGCTCAAAAGCGATATGACCGACGAGGTTCATAACGTGTTTTTACACGTTTAAAAATCGCTTCAACGTTGGTCTTTGTTCCGGTTGCAGGGGAGGCGTAAGGGCCAGATGCAGCCGGCCAGGCCCCGAGTTCTCATCTATTCCAGAGACATCTCGGAACAGACGGAACAGGAGAAGGGAACCGACTGGAACCTGATTGCTGCCGAGCGAGTGGCAGGTGAGTCTATGGGTCGGTGTTCCCCACAAGAGGAAGAGAGGCCTCAAGACCAAGAGAAGTCACAAGAAGCAGCACTTCATTAAATACCGGGCATAAAACATTGCTTGCCTCCTGATGATGTCACATACCATTTCACTTCAGGAAATCATTTAGTTTCTATTTCTAGTTAAAAATGATTTAATTTAGAAAATATATAATAACTGTATATTTGTTTAATTTTTTGATGAAGTTTCAATTGTAATAAAATAAACCTATACAAAAACTGATTTACAAAGGATGAGAATAAATAAAGCTAGGTCTACCCATACAATTATTAATAACGGTAATAAGAAAAAATCATATGATGACAAGGGGGAAATACAAAGCAAACTACTATCCTATTTGGCATAAACCATTTTTAAAATTATCAATAACCCTTTTCCTTTGTATGATTCTCATCACAGGCCCCTAAATGTTCAAGATAATTCACAAACATAAAAATTAATTTTGCAAAGTTATGGGCCTATCAACGTTCATTGATGTAAACAAGATCATTACATTATATCTGTTAATCTTGCTTTTGCATTTTATAGTTTTTATAATGATCTACTGAACTGATAATTGATTGACGAAAAAATTGGTTTCATAAATTAAAATGTATTAAAACAATACTAGTGGCCATATTTAGCGCTAACGAACGTGTCTGTCTCCAGAACACAACTTCCTTGCACTGGCGACCATCGGCGGCAGCCTGGCGACCATGAGCGTCCTGCTTCGTCTCAACCAGCCGTCGACCCCGTCGCCCGTGCTGACGCCCGTAGCGTCGCGCCCGCCCAGCGAGGAGAAGCCAGACCTCTACCACCTGTTGGCCAACATGTCTAGCGGCAAGTGTGCGGTGGGGTGCGCCAACCTCAACGACACGCTGGTCGTCTTGGGTCAGTACACGAGCTAGGGGCTGTATTCCTTGTAGTATAGTAGCTGGCCGGACCTCTACCACCTGTTGGCCAACATGTCTAGCGGCAAGTGTGCGGTGGGGTGCGCCAACCCAAACGACACGCTGGTCGTCTTGGGTCAGTACACGAGCTAGGGGCTGTATTCGTTGTAGTATAGTAGCTGGCCGGACCTCTACCACCTGTTGGCCAACATGTCTAGCGGCAAGTGTGCGGTGGGGTGCGCCAACCTCAACGACACGCTGGTCGTCTTGGGTCAGTACACGAGCTAGGGGCTGTATTCGTTGTAGTATAGTAGCTGGCCGGACCTCTACCACCTGTTGGCCAACATGTCTAGCGGCAAGTGTGCGGTGGGGTGCGCCAACCTCAACGACACGCTGGTCGTCTTGGGTCAGTACACGAGCTAGCGGCTGTATTCGTTGTAGTATAGTAGCTGGCCGGACCTGTGCCGCCTGTTGGCCAACATGTCTAGCGGCAAGTGTGCGGTGGGGTGCGCCAACCTCAACGACACGCTGGTCGTCTTGGGTCAGTACACGAGCTAGCGGCTGTATTCGTTGTAGTATAGTAGCTGGCCGGACCTGTGCCGCCTGTTGGCCAACATGTATAGCGGAAAGTGTGCTGTCAGTACATGAGCTAGCGGCTGTATTCGTTGTAGCATAGTAGCTGGCCGGACCTGTGCCGCCTGTTGGCCAACATGTCTAGCGGCAAGTGTGCGGTGGGGTGCGCCAACCTCAATGACACGCTGGTTGTCTTGGGTCAGTACACGAGCTAGGGGCTGTATTCGTTGTAGTATAGTAGCTGGCCGGACCTGTGCCGCCTGTTGGCCAACATGTCTAGCGGCAAGTGTGCGGTGGGGTGCGCCAACCTCAATGACACGCTGGCTGTCTTGGGTCAGTACACGAGCTAGCGGCTGTATTCGTTGTAGTATAGTAGCTGGCCGGACCTGTGCCGCCTGTTGGCCAACATGTCTAGCGGCAAGTGTGCTGTCAGTACACAAGCTAGGGGCTGTATTCGCTGTAGTATAGTAGCTGGCCGGAACTCTACCACCTGTTGGCCAACATGTCTAGCGGCAAGTGTGCTGTCAGTACACGAGCTAGCGGCTGTATTCGTTGTAGTATAGTAGCTGGCCGGACCTGTGCCGCCTGTTGGCCAACATGTCTAGCGGCAAGTGTGCTGTCAGTACACGAGCTAGCAGCTGTATTCGTTGTAGTATAGTAGCTGGCCAGACCTGTGCCGCCTGTTGGCCAACATGTCTAGCGGCAAGTGTGCTGTCAGTACACGAGCTAGCGGCTGTATTCGTTGTAGTATAGTAGCTGGCCGGACCTGTGCCGCCTGTTGGCCAACATGTCTAGCGGCAAGTGTGCTGTCAGTACACGAGCTAGCGGCTGTATTCGTTGTAGTATAGTAGCTGGCCGGATCTGTGCCGCCTGTTGGCCAACATGTCTAGCGGCAAGTGTGCTGTCAGTACACGAGCTAGCGGCTGTATTCGTTGTAGTATAGTAGCTGGCCGGACCTGTGCCGCCTGTTGGCCAACATGTCTAGCGGCAAGTGTGCTGTCAGTATACGAGCTAGCGGCTGTATTCGTTGTAGTATAGTAGCTGACCGGACCTGTGCCGCCTGTTGGCCAACATGTCTAGCGGCAAGTGTGCTGTCAGTGCACGAGCTAGCGGCTGTATTCATTGTAGTATAGTAGCTGGCCGGACCTGTGCCGCCTGTTGGCCAACATGTCTAGCGGCAAGTGTGCTGTCAGTACACGAGCTAGCGGCTGTATTCGTTGTAGCATAGTAGCTGGCCGGACCTGTGCCGCCTGTTGGCCAACATGTCTAGCGGCAAGTGTGCTGTCAGTACACGAGCTAGCGGCTGTATTCGTTGTAGCATAGTAGCTGGCCGGACCTGTGCCGCCTGTTGGCCAACATGTCTAGCGGCAAGTGTGCTGTCAGTACACGAGCTAGCGGCTGTATTCGTTGTAGTATAGAAGGTGGCCGGACCTGTGCCGCCTGTTGGCCAACATGTCTAGCGGCAAGTGTGCTGTCAGTACACGAGCTAGCGGCTATATTCGTTGTAGTATAGAAGCTGGCCGGACCTGTGCCGCCTGTTGGCCAACATGTCTAGCGGCAAGTGTGCTGTCAGTACACGAGCTAGCGGCTGTATTCGTTGTAGTATAGTAGCTGGCCGGACCTGTGCCGCCTGTTGGCCAACATGTCTAGCGGCAAGTGTGCTGTCAGTACACGAGCTAGCGGCTGTATTCGTTGTAGCATAGTAGCTGGCCGGACCTGTGCCGCCTGTTGGCCAACATGTCTAGCGGCAAGTGTGCTGTCAGTACACGAGCTAGCGGCTGTATTCGTTGTAGCATAGTAGCTGGCCGGACCTGTGCCGCCTGTTGGCCAACATGTCTAGCGGCAAGTGTGCTGTCAGTACACGAGCTAGCGGCTGTATTCGTTGTAGTATAGAAGGTGGCCGGACCTGTGCCGCCTGTTGGCCAACATGTCTAGCGGCAAGTGTGCTGTCAGTACACGAGCTAGCGGCTATATTCGTTGTAGTATAGAAGCTGGCCGGACCTGTGCCGCCTGTTGGCCAACATGTCTAGCGGCAAGTGTGCTGTCAGTACACGAGCTAGCGGCTGTATTCGTTGTAGTATAGTAGCTGGCCGGACCTGTGCCGCCTGTTGGCCAACATGTCTAGCGGCAAGTGTGATGTCAGTACACGAGCTAGCGGCTGTATTCGTTGTAATATCTTTCTATTTTGAAAAACTACTAGAAATTCATTATATGCATGGGTTGCTAATTCTAACAAATTAAGCCCCAAAAAGTAGACAATAAGTACAAATTTAGTAATAATTTTTAATATTTTAAAAATAATGTTTCTTCACCTAGGTCCGCCTCCTCCCAGCAAATCACCGAGGTAGTGATCCGTAATTATTTTTCACTTATTAAAGTAAATTATATTGAAATTCATATTAATTATTGATTTACTTAGCCTACTTAGCCTGGGACTATGACTATGATTTCCAGCTATATGTATTTTGTATTGTATTATCTTATTGTGTGCGCAGGCGGGTATGACCGCGCTGAGTGCCTGCGCTGCGTGGAGGCCTACGACCCCGTGGGCAACGCGTGGCTGTGTCTGTCATGGCCCTGTATTGTATTATCTTATTGTGTGTGCAGGCGGGTATGACCGCGCTGAGTGCCTGCGCTGCGTGGAGGCCTACGACCCCGTGGGCAACGCGTGGCTGTGTCTGTCATGGCCCTGTATTGTATTATCTTATTGTGTGTGCAGGCGGGTATGACCGGGCTGAGTGCCTGCGCTGCGTGGAGGCCTACGACCCCGTGGGCAACGCGTGGCTGTGTCTGTCATGGCCCTGTATTGTATTATCTTATTGTGTGTGCAGGCGGGTATGACCGCGCTGAGTGCCTGCGCTGCGTGGAGGCCTACGACCCCGTGGGCAATGCGTGGCTGCGTCTGGCCCCGATGAAGGAGGCGCGAGGCCGCTTCTCGGTGGCCGTGGTGCGCGGTCGAGCCTACGCGGTCGCCGGCAGCAACGGCTCGACCGAGCTGTCGACGGTCGAGCGCTTTGACCCGGCCGAGGGGCGCTGGAGCAGGGTGACCCCGTTGCCGCTGGCCAGGTGCAACACGGGTGAGTGAGGGCGCGCCCCGCGACGTACCCCCGTACGTTGGGGGGAGGGGGGATCACTGCGACCCGCCCTACTCTAGTTGGCCAGAGAGGGATGGTCTCAAAACAAAGAAACAGTGGGGGAATTCCCCTATATATCACAAGAATGCTGTATCAAATCGATAACAGTGTGAATGCAGCACCCTTTGATTTCGTAAATTTCTACGGACCGCACTGCGATTTTAGAAAAATAAACGACATTTTCAACAAAAAATGTTGTGCCTTAAATCCACAATCTCATTTTCAAAGCTAATATAATTAATTGATTGATTCGTCTTTTTTAAGGCGTGGTTAAGGCCAGTTGGGCCTTCTCTGCCACTCAACCTTACAAAGTATCCCTGCAGCCTACTCGTGAATAAGTACGAATAATAAATATTTCCAATATTTTAATCACTAGGGTTGGATTTTGAACACTTTGCATTTAAAAAACTTATTACTAATTTGATTTTTTAAATATTTTACATACATTTTTGTAGTGCTTACAAGACCTCGGAGTACGGTGTTCTCACTTTCTCGATGTGATGCAGCATTCTTCAGATATGATTAAAATCGTGTGATTAAAACAAGAACCGCTTATTTCTCACTTTTAATACCGAGACCATCCCAATACGTCTGTACTGGTTGTCGTGGTTCAGACAGCAACGAAGCAGTCGCATTAGTTCCCTCTCCTTCTTAAACGTTACTTGAGTTAGGATACGTGAGCGTGAGTGTGAGTGTCTGCTGAGACCCATTGTGCGCTGTCCATTAGATCCTTGGCGTGTCGAAGGTTATGTCGGGTGTGTTCAAGCCGTGCTGTACCATATCGCCTCGTACACTGTCTCGTGTCGTCTGGGAGGAGATTTTACCACCCGAATAGGTGGGGCCTAACCCTCCTCCTAAACGTCTCAGTATGCAAAGTAGACGAGATTTTCCGTGCATTTGTTTGGAATGCGAGAAAATTTTGCTTGTATTATCTTCGAACTTTCCGTATTGGCATTTTTTATTCCCGCGCGAGTAAATATGGTACTGTGTCAACATTGTAGAAAAGATTTTTTTTGCGATATTTTTGCTTCGTTGTTTGATCTATACTTTGTAATTAAATCACATTTGTATAGGTAAGTACCGAAAGTAGGCTAATCAAGTCGTACAGCTAAGAAAGTATTGTAGATTATCTGCAAAATACTTTGGTTTGTTGTGTACACACTCAGGCATAATCTTCTTCTTATACAAGTATCGAATCGGCAATTGACAGTGACTGGACAAAGTGTGGTTCACATTAAGCTGTTGGCATATCTAACAATCATCCCAAGAAGGTTTCCAATATGTTTTTATGAATCTATTCATGTTTATTGCAGTCAAGAATATGAAATCAAAACCGATCTCTAAAATTAATAATTGGAATTGTGAATACTTGCCATGTGCAGTTTTTGCATTAACTCTGTTCATATAGTTGAGGAACAGGGAGTCTAGTATTGTATAAGTTGCCAAGAGAACGGTTTGTGTGTGAACCACGCTGCGACCCAAGTCTAGAAACGAAACGTCGAAATATTATAGAAGTTGTGGGCGGTAACAATCGGGGAGCTATGCCGGCTGTTGGATGATAACGCCGTTCTGAAGCCATGCGAGTATACCCACAATGTCTAAAACATTTGGACGTTGGTTTCGAGACACGAGCTCCCTGGGTGAACGGATTGTGTTGTTTGTTGGGTTGCCTATGTGAGGCATATCAGGAGCATTTTCCATGGTATTGAGCGTTTTGTGTGCGGCCTATTCTGTTCCCAGATTTGTTGTGTTGGTCTGCGTGAGGTAAGTTGCGCTATCTACCTTGGTTAAGGGACAATCATTCTCGGTTTCGTGCAATAATTGGATAGGTCTTTAGGTTCCGTCCCTACGACATGGCTTTCAAGCCAATTGAAAGACTATATTCTCATGTTCATTACCTTATATCTCTCTATGCATATTAAAACTGTTGTACTGAACTTACTTGTTTTCAATAACTGTAATTCAATATTAAAGTAAGTTTTGGATAAAAATAAAATTAAAGTATTTTTGTTTTTGACTAAAATATGAAATATCATTAAAGACATTTATCTTCACTCTTGCTGTAATTATCTTTATCAGTAAATTAAAGGTCTTTAAGCAACATTCCTCTCTTTGAATCCCTCTTATTGCACGAAGCTGTTCACTGTGTATTTTGGGTTGTTTTTCTCTACAATGTAGCTTATTGCCACAGCACAACTCGAGTCTAACGGTTTGTTTCACATTTTACTCTTTCAGCCATGGTGTGAGTGAGTTTGGCACGGCCTGAGAAGACGGCGGCGCGCGGCAACATTTAGACATTGTTTTACGTACCGCGTAGTTCTGATGTTTTCGTTTCCCCGACACAAACAAACCCTATAGCTTCCGATCAGGAGGTAAATAAGCACGGCTTCGATACGACTAGCTTTAGCCAACTTTTCAGAAGACACAAGCGCGCGGGCAGGACGCTACTTGAAAACTGTCCACGCGAAGCCAAGACGGACAAACGGATATTTAAGATCTCCTAGATTTAGGGTGGAACTCAAAACGTAATCTTTGATTTTCATCTGTGTCCCAGGCTTTCAGGCACTATGAGGAAGAAATATATTATATTTATATATTCTAATATTTTTTACGATGAATAAAAAATTATTGGGGCAACTTGGGTGTTGTAAGTAAGTTTGCATTTGTGTCTTAGTTTAATTAAAACATCTATAACATGGTGTTGCCATATCTAGGTAGACATATATAATACATTCCTGAACTCAAATTTGGTTCCGTTATGTAAACAGTTTTTTAAAACTTTTTTCCTAATATTACAACATTTAATGACATTATATAATCACACAATGTAACGACACGATTAGTGTGGGATTATCGACGAACCTTGCAGACACCCGAGTTGTTCAATAGTGTTTTATTGATCTTAGCGTTGAGGCTTGTCGTATCATAGCTCTAACGAGCGGCTAGTGGGCTTGTTCTCGGTCAAACCAAGGCATTATAACTTGAACTAAAAGATGTGCAGCAGACATATGGTGAGTCAACTCTTTTAACTATTACCCAAAATCTCTCTGTAATTAAACTGTTGAATGAAAATGCTCCTGACTGAATACGTAACGATCAGAATGGCTAACGTTACTAGAAATAGTTTAGGTTATTCAATAACATAGAGCCTAGTTGATAATCGGCGACGCACATACATTTGTGTGTTCGCCGGTACCTAATTTCATTGCCTTCGTTCGTACGTTTTTCTCTGTCTACATCAGCATAATAAATAATTCATCTTTTTGTTTGTCTACTAACACAAGTAGATAATATTTGTTAACTTCCTGTTTTCTCATGGATTACAATTTTTGTTTTACGCTATTTTGACGATGTTCCTCTTTGAAAAACGTATAAATGTGGCTTCACTGCACGATATTTGTGCACACAAATAGGGGTGCTTGCAATAATATCTATTATCAAACAATTGTTACTTTATCTTCTTCGTTGTTTTATTTCAATTGTTTTGTTTATTTTTCTGAATTTTACGTGATAACATTTTTCGGGACATATCTCTTCAATCAACTACAAAATATTGTAATCAGCTGAGTTCGTTCGACATTCATTGGCAGTTGTATCTCGTTAAGTTTATTATCCTGTGTAATGTATGAATTGCAATGCAATTGTTGATAATCTCCCATTACTGACGAGCACCCCAATAATTAGGCATTACTTTTTGTAGTGAATTATTGGTGCTTTTAAATGATTATACATATTTTGTTATCCCCGTATCTACATCTTGCAATCACCATCTTTTAAACAATGAATTTATAATTTTTCATTTCCACAATCAGCATTCTTTATCTTAGGATCCCATCGATTGAATTGCTTTTACGACAAACACTTCCTTGCTTGGCCAGTCGATGCCACTTTTCTTTTGTAGGCCTGTTATACTTTTCTTCTCGACGTACCTACACACATTTTTGTTTGAAGTTTTTGATTGCATCATGTCGAGATACCCACATACGTTTTAGTTCGTTTACCATCGTCACAAGAAAATAGAAAACTCCTAAACTCCAGCAATACATGTAAACTGTGTTCCCCGCGCGGATTGCATTTTGCCGTGTAACGAGACCCATTCTGTTCACAATACAGAAGTGAACGTACATTTGAAAATTGTTTGCGGGTTTCAAGATCGCTTTCACAGTCGGAAAAACCATTTCGGTCATATTTCTTGAAACCGAAGGTATTTTGAGTTCACGAAATCGCCCACGAGCGTTTCGTTTACGCCGTTGTTTGTGGCGCGACGGTTTTCACAACGCAGGGAGCACAGTCGGGAGTTGTTTACAGGCTTGGCGCCGTGGTGCGACCGTACGACGGAGGAATGTCGGAGTAACGCAGCCCGACTGAGCGAGATGTTTGTGTGTGTGTAGGTGTCTGTGCGCTGGACGACTTCATCTTCTGTATCGGTGGCTGGAACGGACAGGCCGGCATAAAACAGTGTGACAAGTTGGACCCGGACACCAACCAGTGGACGAGCATCGCGCCCCTACAGACAGGTGAGGTTCTAACGTAGCTAGTCTCGTGCTCACGGACAGGCCGGCATCAAACAGTGGGACAAGTTGGACCCGGACACCAACCAGTGGACGAGCATCGCGCCCCTACAGACAGGTGAGGTTCTAACGTAGCTAGTCTCGTGCTCACGGACAGGCCAGCATCAAACAGTGGGACAAGTTGGACCCGGACACCAACCAGTGGACGAGCATCGCGCCCCTACAGACAGGTGAGGTTCTAACGTAGCTAGTCTCGTGCTCACGGACAGGCCGGCATCAAACAGTGGGACAAGTTGGACCCGGACACCAACCAGTGGACGAGCATCGCGCCCCTACAGACAGGTGAGGTTCTAACGTAGCTAGTCTCGTGCTCACGGACAGGCCGGCATCAAACAGTGTGACAAGTTGGACCCGGACACCAACCAGTGGACGAGCATCGCGCCCCTACAGACAGGTGAGGTTCTAACGTAGCTAGTCTCGTGCTCACGGACAGGCCGGCATCAAACAGTGGGACAAGTTGGACCCGGACACCAACCAGTGGACGAGCATCGCGCCCCTACAGACAGGTGAGGTTCTAACGTAGCTAGTCTCGTGCTCACGGACAGGCCGGCATCAAACAGTGGGACAAGTTGGACCCGGACACCAACCAGTGGACGAGCATCGCGCCCCTACAGACAGGTGAGGTTCTAACGTAGCTAGTCTCGTGCTCACGGACAGGCCGGCATCAAACAGTGTGACAAGTTGGACCCGGACACCAACCAGTGGACGAGCATCGCGCCCCTACAGACAGGTGAGGTTCTAACGTAGCTAGTCTCGTGCTCACGGACAGGCCGGCATCAAACAGTGGGACAAGTTGGACCCGGACACCAACCAGTGGACGAGCATCGCGCCCCTACAGACAGGTGAGGTTCTAACGTAGCTAGTCTCGTGCTCACGGACAGGCCGGCATCAAACAGTGGGACAAGTTGGACCCGGACACCAACCAGTGGACGAGCATCGCGCCCCTACAGACAGGTGAGGTTCTAACGTAGCTAGTCTCGTGCTCACGGACAGGCCGGCATCAAACAGTGGGACAAGTTGGACCCGGACACCAACCAGTGGACGAGCATCGCGCCCCTACAGACAGGTGAGGTTCTAACGTAGCTAGTCTCGTGCTCACGGACAGGCCGGCATCAAACAGTGGGACAAGTTGGACCCGGACACCAACCAGTGGACGAGCATCGCGCCCCTACAGACAGGTGAGGTTCTAACGTAGCTAGTCTCGTGCTCACGGACAGGCCGGCATCAAACAGTGGGACAAGTTGGACCCGGACACCAACCAGTGGACGAGCATCGCGCCCCTACAGACAGGTGAGGTTCTAACGTAGCTAGTCTCGTGCTCACGGACAGGCCGGCATCAAACAGTGGGACAAGTTGGACCCGGACACCAACCAGTGGACGAGCATCGCGCCCCTACAGACAGGTGAGGTTCTAACGTAGCTAGTCTCGTGCTCACGGACAGGCCGGCATCAAACAGTGGGACAAGTTGGACCCGGACACCAACCAGTGGACGAGCATCGCGCCCCTACAGACAGGTGAGGTTCTAACGTAGCTAGTCTCGTGCTCACGGACAGGCCAGCATCAAACAGTGGGACAAGTTGGACCCGGACACCAACCAGTGGACGAGCATCGCGCCCCTACAGACAGGTGAGGTTCTAACGTAGCTAGTCTCGTGCTCACGGACAGGCCAGCATCAAACAGTGGGACAAGTTGGACCCGGACACCAACCAGTGGACGAGCATCGCGCCCCTACAGACAGGTGAGGTTCTAACGTAGCTAGTCTCGTGCTCACGGACAGGCCGGCATCAAACAGTGGGACAAGTTGGACCCGGACACCAACCAGTGGACGAGCATCGCGCCCCTACAGACAGGTGAGGTTCTAACGTAGCTAGTCTCGTGCTCACGGACAGGCCGGCATCAAACAGTGGGACAAGTTGGACCCGGACACCAACCAGTGGACGAGCATCGCGCCCCTACAGACAGGTGAGGTTCTAACGTAGCTAGTCTCGTGCTCACGGACAGGCCGGCATCAAACAGTGTGACAAGTTGGACCCGGACACCAACCAGTGGACGAGCATCGCGCCCCTACAGACAGGTGAGGTTCTAACGTAGCTAGTCTCGTGCTCACGGACAGGCCGGCATCAAACAGTGGGACAAGTTGGACCCGGACACCAACCAGTGGACGAGCATCGCGCCCCTACAGACAGGTGAGGTTCTAACGTAGCTAGTCTCGTGCTCACGGACAGGCCGGCATCAAACAGTGGGACAAGTTGGACCCGGACACCAACCAGTGGACGAGCATCGCGCCCCTACAGACAGGTGAGGTTCTAACGTAGCTAGTCTCGTGCTCACGGACAGGCCGGCATCAAACAGTGGGACAAGTTGGACCCGGACACCAACCAGTGGACGAGCATCGCGCCCCTACAGACAGGTGAGGTTCTAACGTAGCTAGTCTCGTGCTCACGGACAGGCCGGCATCAAACAGTGGGACAAGTTGGACCCGGACACCAACCAGTGGACGAGCATCGCGCCCCTACAGACAGGTGAGGTTCTAACGTAGCTAGTCTCGTGCTCACGGACAGGCTGGCATCAAACAGTGTGACAAGTTGGACCCGGACACCAACCAGTGGACGAGCATCGCGCCCCTACAGACAGGTGAGGTTCTAACGTAGCTAGTCTCGTGCTCACGGACAGGCCGGCATCAAACAGTGTGACAAGTTGGACCCGGACACCAACCAGTGGACGAGCATCGCGCCCCTACAGACAGGTGAGGTTCTAACGTAGCTAGTCTCGTGCTCACGGACAGGCCGGCATCAAACAGTGGGACAAGTTGGACCCGGACACCAACCAGTGGACGAGCATCGCGCCCCTACAGACAGGTGAGGTTCTAACGTAGCTAGTCTCGTGCTCACGGACAGGCCGGCATCAAACAGTGTGACAAGTTGGACCCGGACACCAACCAGTGGACGAGCATCGCGCCCCTACAGACAGGTGAGGTTCTAACGTAGCTAGTCTCGTGCTCACGGACAGGCCGGCATCAAACAGTGGGACAAGTTGGACCCGGACACCAACCAGTGGACGAGCATCGCGCCCCTACAGACAGGTGAGGTTCTAACGTAGCTAGTCTCGTGCTCACGGACAGGCCGGCATCAAACAGTGTGACAAGTTGGACCCGGACACCAACCAGTGGACGAGCATCGCGCCCCTACAGACAGGTGAGGTTCTAACGTAGCTAGTCTCGTGCTCACGGACAGGCCGGCATCAAACAGTGGGACAAGTTGGACCCGGACACCAACCAGTGGACGAGCATCGCGCCCCTACAGACAGGTGAGGTTCTAACGTAGCTAGTCTCGTGCTCACGGACAGGCCAGCATCAAACAGTGGGACAAGTTGGACCCGGACACCAACCAGTGGACGAGCATCGCGCCCCTACAGACAGGTGAGGTTCTAACGTAGCTAGTCTCGTGCTCACGGACAGGCCGGCATCAAACAGTGGGACAAGTTGGACCCGGACACCAACCAGTGGACGAGCATCGCGCCCCTACAGACAGGTGAGGTTCTAACGTAGCTAGTCTCGTGCTCACGGACAGGCCGGCATCAAACAGTGGGACAAGTTGGACCCGGACACCAACCAGTGGACGAGCATCGCGCCCCTACAGACAGGTGAGGTTCTAACGTAGCTAGTCTCGTGCTCACGGACAGGCCGGCATCAAACAGTGTGACAAGTTGGACCCGGACACCAACCAGTGGACGAGCATCGCGCCCCTACAGACAGGTGAGGTTCTAACGTAGCTAGTCTCGTGCTCACGGACAGGCCAGCATCAAACAGTGGGACAAGTTGGACCCGGACACCAACCAGTGGACGAGCATCGCGCCCCTACAGACAGGTGAGGTTCTAACGTAGCTAGTCTCGTGCTCACGGACAGGCCGGCATCAAACAGTGTGACAAGTTGGACCCGGACACCAACCAGTGGACGAGCATCGCGCCCCTACAGACAGGTGAGGTTCTAACGTAGCTAGTCTCGTGCTCACGGACAGGCCGGCATCAAACAGTGTGACAAGTTGGACCCGGACACCAACCAGTGGACGAGCATCGCGCCCCTACAGACAGGTGAGGTTCTAACGTAGCTAGTCTCGTGCTCACGGACAGGCCGGCATCAAACAGTGGGACAAGTTGGACCCGGACACCAACCAGTGGACGAGCATCGCGCCCCTACAGACAGGTGAGGTTCTAACGTAGCTAGTCTCGTGCTCACGGACAGGCCGGCATCAAACAGTGGGACAAGTTGGACCCGGACACCAACCAGTGGACGAGCATCGCGCCCCTACAGACAGGTGAGTCTCGTGCTCACGAAATAGCCGACTTGAATAGTATCGACTTCATTTGATACATCTCTTTTCTCATCATTTTATTTACAGTACTTATTTATTTATTTATCTATTTATTTATTTATTTAATGAAGGTTATCCTATTCTATTTTAAAACTGGTTTAGAAAGGAGCACAATAAATACTAAATAGAACTATTAACCATGAGCAATAAAAACAAATATATTTTTTACTTTATTTATTCATTCCTTCATGTATTGCTGAGCCAGGCTGTCAAGCTTAGATAATGGTGGGAAACCACATTGGAACTGTGTTAAAGATTATTATTAGTATTATATTATTATTATTATAATTATTATAATTATTATTATTATTATTATTATTATTATTATTATTATTATTATTATTATTATTATTATTATTATTTATTTCATCAAAACAAAATATAATTGGAACTCTTTCGGATATATTTTGATATTCAGACAAGATATCGACGTAGTAGGTAGTAGAAAGTGACGAGCTGTTTCCCTCCCCCCAGGTCGCTACCAGGCGGGTGTTTGCGCCTACAGCGGCCGCGTGTTCGCCGCGGGTGGATGTGATGCGTGGAACTGTCTCAACACGGTGGAGTCCTACGACCCTACTACCGACGCGTGGAGCTTTGCTGCGCCCCTGATCACGGCAAGGCGGGGCTGCGGCCTGGCAGAGTTCAAGGGTGAGTAACCTGTGAGCATCCCAGTAGTTTGCTGCGCCCCTGATCACGGCGAGGCGGGGCTGCGGCCTGGCAGAGTTCAAGGGTGAGTAGTAACCTGTGAGCATCCCAGTAGTTTGCTGCGCCCCTGATCACGGCGAGGTGGGGCTGTGGCCTGGCAGAGTTCAAGGGTGAGTAACCTGTGAGCATCCCAGTAGTTTGCTGCGCCCCTGATCACGGCGAGGCGGGGCTGCGGCCTGGCAGAGTTCAAGGGTGAGTAACCTGTGAGCATCCCGGTAGTTTGCTGCGCCCCTGATCACGGCGAGGTGGGGCTGTGGCCTGGCAGAGTTCAAGGGTGAGTTTTAACCTGTGAGCATCCCAGTAGTTTGCTGCGCCCCTGATCACGGCGAGGCGGGGCTACGGCCTGGAGGAGTTAGTGTGCGTAATCTGTGAGCAACCCAGTAGTTTGGGGCAAGAAATAACTCTGAATAAAAGTCTTCAATTTCATTAAAGTAATTATCCAATTTAATTTATTAAAAATAGGAAATGTGTGCATTTTTCATATTTTGATCAATAAAGTGGCAATTGTGGTTCAACATAACCCTAAAAGTTAATTTAAGACAAAATTACTACTCCTTGCAAATTCTTAAAATTCCTAACATAGCATTTTTGAGATTAAAAAAATATATATGTTTTTCAGCTGTTTAATCAAAATGTACAAGTATTGAAACCTTTGTTTATATTTCAACGACAACCATTTTCAACATTTCAGACTAATTCTAATTTCTAATTCCTCAGAACTGAAACTCTTTCCCGTTAGTGTCCAAAATTTCCTGAGAGAAGCTTTAAGGGAAAACAAATATATCCTATAAAATTCCAGGTGTCTTTGTCTTCTTTAATGAAAATGCAATAACTGTAGCTAATGCCTGTTGTTGCGTGTGGCAATATCTGTAGCTAATGCCTGTTGTTGCGTGTGGCAATATCTGTAGCTAATGCCTGTTGCGTGTGGCAATATCTGTAGCTAATGCCTGTTGTTGCGTGTGGCAATATCTGTAGCTAATGCCTGTTGTTGCGTGTGGCAATATCTGTAGCTAATGCCTGTTGTTGCATGTGGCAATATCTGTAGCTAATGCCTGTTGTTGCGTGTGGCAATGTCTGTAGCTAATGCCTGTTGTTGCGTGTGGCAATATCTGTAGCTAATGCCTGTTGTTGCGTGTGGCAATGTCTGTAGCTAATGCCTGTTGTTGCGTGTGGCAATGTCTGTAGCTAATGCCTGTTGTTGCGTGTGGCAATGTCTGTAGCTAATGCCTGTTGTTGCGTGTGGCAATGTCTGTAGCTAATGCCTGTTGTTGCGTGTGGCAATGTCTGTAGCTAATGCCTGTTGTTGCGCGTGGCAATGTCTGTAGCTAATGCCTGTTGTTGCGTGTGGCAATGTCTGTAGCTAATGCCTGTTGTTGCGTGTGGCAATGTCTGTAGCTAATGCCTGTTGTTGCGTGTGGCAATGTCTGTAGCTAATGCCTGTTGTTGCATGTGGCAATGTCTGTAGCTAATGCCTGTTGTTGCGTGTGGCAATGTCTGTAGCTAATGCCTGTTGTTGCGTGTGGCAATGTCTGTAGCTAATGCCTGTTGTTGCGTGTGGCAATGTCTGTAGCTAATGCCTGTTGTTGCGTGTGGCAATGTCTGTAGCTAATGCCTGTTGTTGCGTGTGGCAATGTCTGTAGCTAATGCCTGTTGTTGCGTGTGGCAATGTCTGTAGCTAATGCCTGTTGTTGCGTGTGGCAATGTCTGTAGCTAATGCCTGTTGTTGCGCGTGGCAATGTCTGTAGCTAATGCCTGTTGTTGCGTGTGGCAATGTCTGTAGCTAATGCCTGTGGTTGCGTGTGGCAATGTCTGTAGCTAATGCCTGTTGTTGCGTGTGGCAATGTCTGTAGCTAATGCCTGTGGTTGCGTGTGGCAATGTCTGTAGCTAATGCCTGTGGTTGCGTGTGGCAATGTCTGTAGCTAATGCCTGTTGTTGCGTGTGGCAATATCTGTAGCTAATGCCTGTTGTTGCGTGTGGCAATGTCTGTAGCTAATGCCTGTTGTTGCGTGTGGCAATGTCTGTAGCTAATGCCTGTTGTTGCGTGTGGCAATGTCTGTAGCTAATGCCTGTTGTTGCGTGTGGCAATGTCTGTAGCTAATGCCTGTTGTTGCGTGTGGCAATGTCTGTAGCTAATGCCTGTTGTTGCGTGTGGCAATGTCTGTAGCTAATGCCTGTTGCGTGTGGCAATGTCTGTAGCTAATGCCTGTTGCGTGTGGCAATGTCTGTAGCTAATGCCTGTTGTTGCGTGTGGCAATGTCTGTAGCTAATGCCTGTTGTTGCGTGTGGCAATGTCTGTAGCTAATTCCTGTTGCGTGTGGCCTGCAGGGAAGCTCTACGCGGTGGGCGGGTCTGACGGCTCACACTCGCTGTCCTGTACCGAGGTGTACGATCCCGAGGAGCAGACGTGGAGTCCCGGCCCGAGCATGACGACCGCCAGGGCCAACGTGGGGGTGGCGGTCATCGGCAGCCGGATGTACGCGGTGGGAGGCTTCTCGGGTGAGTCTCGGTCACGCTGTGTAGGTGGCTCCTTGGTCCGCTGGTTAGCATCCCTGCTTCCAATGCAGAAGGTCCCGGGTTCAAATCCCAGTTCAGGCAGAAGTTTGTAACTTCTATTATGGATTCAATTCCATTACTTCTTGTCTTAGGAATAAGTAAGTTCGGTGACTTTGGAGCCGTCCTAACAACGAAACACTCAATAAATTCAAATTGAATTGGCCTTGTTGATTCCGACATTTGTCCGCAGGTGTTTGCACTGTCCAATTACTGATTTATATGTTTCATATTTGACATATCGATCTTTGATTGGTTATCACTTATCGCTCACTCGTCGATGGTGTTTGAAGCCTACAGGGTTGGTTTAGTCGCTTTAAATTAAAGTCCCCCACTGCAAATCAGTTTTGTTACTGGGTGTGGGTAGACTCTAAATTTGAATTTGAATTTTTAATTTTTAATGAAATACTCTTGTCACATTGTGTCGGAGATAGACATGGGAGAATAGAGACAAGTATAGAAAGGAAACGATAAAATTTGAATGAATTAAGTTTGTCTTGAGCTACCCTGCTTAGCTCCCGATTTATGTCGGTGAAATGGCTGTAAAATGCTTTTCAACTGACACAAAGTAAAACGAAATGTGTCTTGAAGTAAAGATTTTAGTGCTCTTTCTCAGGAATGTTTCCATTTTCCAATAAATTATTTCCGTTTTCCACCATAGAGGAAAGCTTCCACTAAAGTGTGTATGTATAGTGGAAGCTTTCCACTATGGTGGAAAACAGAAATGACTCTTTGGAAATTTGTAACATTCCTGAGAAAGAGCACTTAATTCTTTATTTGAAGACACATTTTGTTTTAGTTTGTGTCTGTGTTTGTGTCTGTTGTGTATTGTAAAGCATGTTACAGCTATTTAGGTCTAACCAACAAAAATCAGAGGTTCCACGGGGTAGCTCAACATACAATCTTAAATGGGAGAGAAAGGGCAGGACCTCATGTGTTTTGTGTTGTATCTTAGCCAAATCCTACCCCGAGCCCTGAGGGGGGGGGGGAGGAATCTTACTTTTTGTCAATGATTTACCTAAATAGATAGTAATTTAGGGAGTGATAGTATAATCAAAATTATCAAAGTTGAACATAATGGATTGACGTGATTTTCTTAGTTTGACGTTCCCCTTCATCGCTATGTGACTCCCCTTACCACTGTGACAACCTGACAAATTCATATAGCCTAATATATATTCTTATCACATGATATTTTTTATAATCGGTCATATTTGTTATGCCGGGCAGTTTTCACATAACTAGGGGGTGGAGATTCAAACCATGTAAAACTAAAAATATTTGCTCTCTTAACAAGTGAACAATCGATAATGAATGGTGGGATATATTCAGCAGATCCCAATAACGGTACAAGAATCTAAAATTTATCGCCCTTCCTCAAGAGGCAATGTTGAAAGTAGACTCGGTTTGAATGTAATCGGTCGGGCAATATCTAATCGTCGGTTTCTGAGGAAATGGACCCGTTTCACATATTTATTTTGTAGAACATGTTTGTACCCCAGAAGAACATTTCTCTTAATATAAATGAACATTAGGCCTATAAATGGTCCTACTTAGTAGTAGGCAATGGCAGCCTCACTCTTTCAACAGCCACCTTGGTGCTGCAATCCACATTGATTTCCGTCGCCAAATAACATTTCTATTTAGTAACGTAGAAACAAGACAATCTGTATTATTCCTACTCGCATGTTGCTCACGTGTTGTGGTCTTCCGTTGCAGGCAAGGCCTTCCTTAACAGTATCGAATACCTGGACGAGGGAACGGACGAGTGGACCACGTTTGTGCCCAAGGTCATTGTGGGCGAACTGGGGCTGGCTTCCCTTAGCCTGAGCGTCAGCAGGTAAATACAAAGATGTTGGAATAGTACTATGGTAGGACTAGATGACCTATTTCTCGTGATTGCAAAATACAATTACAAGGCCGTCATTGATGCGGTATTATTGTTATTAAATTTTAGTAACTCGAAAACTATGTGGATCAACATGCATATTTCCATAGTTTGTGTTTTAAAACTAATGATTTAAAAACTGCTTGAATAAAATAATCTATTTAGACAGGGCAGAATTCAATGCGGTTTCAAATGAATGTGTGATACTGATATCACAACGTAGTGTGTTAATAACCATTGTTTGTTTGTTGTTAGGGCTGGGATAATTAAACATTTAAGGATTTTATTGGAAAATTAAATGACAAATTGTCTGATTGTTTCATTTTCTGTTTTCCGCCCATTTTATTGAATGTTTATTGTGTCAGTACGAGAAAACTCGCGCAAAATTATGTCCGGTCAGAACTTCTCCAGTAACCTTATTGGTAGGGGCAAGAATTTATGGTAAATAAAATTCTCAAATTTCGTCACATAAAATTAATAATTTCGGGTTAAAAAACGGGGTAAAGTAGAGGATTTCGCTAAATAAAAAAAACATTTCGGAAAATAAAATAAAATATTTATTGCAAATCTTATATAGGCCTACGATATAAACACTTCGTCGCGAGGTTAACAGCAAAATTCGATGATTTTTTTCTTAAAATTCACTTAATTACGTTTTCCGCGGAAATTTTCAAAAACTTCCGCCAAAAATTACCATTTCCGCTCAACACAGTTTCAACAACATTTCGTTTCACTTGGCGCGCTATGGGCGTGGTTTACGCGAGCATCTAGAAGGCAGTGAAATCGAGATATTTCCGATATTTCACTGCCTTTAAGATGCTCGTGTAAACCACGCCCATAGCGCGCCAAGTGAAACGAAATGTTGTTGAAACTGTGTTGAGCGGAAATGGTAATTTTTGGCGGAAATTTTTGAAAATTTCGGCGGAAAACGTAATTTAGTGAATTTTAAGAAATCAATCATTGCATTTCGCTTGAAATTCGCGATTTCAGAGAAAAGATGCCGATTTCGCAAGACCACGTTTTTTTCGCGTCATTTCGCGAATAAATTTCGGCGCAGGACATCATGTTGTGACCTAAAAGACTGACAAATGTATGAAATTTTCACTAAAAATCAATTTCGTGAATAAACAGGTCGCGAAAAATCCTTGCCTCTACTTATTGGTATTTAAGCAGCAATCAATTACTACCCTCTTTTTATGACACAATGGATAGGGCCCTAGAGAACGGTGACTAAAATTGAAATAAAGCGGTGTTAAAAATATGTCAAAGCGGTGTTAAATGTCGAGTTTAAAACTGAAAATAAGTCAGAAACGGTAAATAAAGTCGGTAAATACAATAAAAAACTAATCTTTTAACGTGTTATAAAAGTGGTTGCATTTGTAGCATTAAGTTGTTCGTAGGAATACACGTTATAGGATGCACACCAGCTTTGCCTGATGTGCCCCTCTTCAGGTGACTAACTAGGTAGTTTGGGTGATTGGATAGTTGGGAAGGAATGTCCAAGGGCTGATAATATGACCCAGTCCCAGCATTCACCTTTACGACTGAGGAAAACCTCGGAAAAACCTTCAGTCAGGACTGCCGGTGGCCGGAATAGAACTGGCGACCTCCTGAATTAGAGTCTCGATTGAGGGTATTGTATAGAGCCACAATGAAAAAGTAATTTCTCACTCTTAAAAGCATGTAAAATTGAAGTGACTAGGATGGTTGAATGAAGATCGTTGAGTAAGGATGGCATTATTGTTCTTTTGTAAAAATTTTATGACAACCCATTTATTTATTTTTATTTATTATTTTTATCATTAATAACAGCGCAATACGAGAAATAAGTTCGTAGAAAGTTTGAGTAGGCCTAGGCTAGGCCTAGACATGTAAGAATTTTAAAAAAGGTCTTCTCCTAACCTCACTTTGTGGTCTAGGCCTAGGCTTAGCTGGGTCCAGCCCCTTTCGTGATGTCCAAATTCACATCACACTCATTTAAAATACAGCTGGGGTCCATGAACACTCTTTGGTTTGTCCAGAAATATTTTCTTTAAGAGCAACAGAATAGGCCTAGTTTGAACAAATTTTGTTATGTTATCATGCTGTGGTTCCAGATGGCTTCATTTTATTTCCCTCGCCTCGCGTGGGATCGTCTGTCTACGCTGCGCAATAAACAGGGCAACGAACGTATTGCGTAAACAAATCATAAAACTCATCAACGCAAGAGAAAATATTGAAAGAAACCGTTAACATGAATTTATTAACAGAATTGTGCGCAAATATGTCAACACAAACGAGTGCACTTTTAGTCTAGACCACACAATCGGACTATCGATCTATCGATAGTCGAATTTTAAACTCGAAGTCGAGCATCCAGCAAACCAATCACAGCGTCGGAAAAGTTTGCGGGTTGTACAATTGTTGTATTCTCCAACAACGTTGCCGCGCCTTGTTGATACGATTTCAAGGTGCCCATGTTTTTTTTGTAAGATTGAAAGATGAAAATGGCGATTTTTTTAAAATTGAAAACGTCAAAACATAAATATTGGATTTTAAAAGTCGCGAAAAATACCTAAAAACTCGTAAATATCGTCAAATTTGCGCGAAAAATCGCATTTTTACACAGAAACTAGTAAATCGCGTTAAACCCTAGAAAATGCCCAAAATCGCGAAAACTCGCGGACGCCAATTGATTGCCAAGGTCACCAGAGGTCAACATATGTTTTCAAATTTCGTTTATCTTACAAATTGCAAAAATTCGTGAATAAACCGTTCGCGAAAATCAAGGGGCCCTAACGATGGACATGTAAAGAAAGAATGAACCTCGAAACAACTTTTTCTTGTTAACCGTCACTACCCTACTTGCAATGTTGGCATTTAAACGCGTTCAATTTCACAGTTTAAACGTTTGGGCCATGAAACGATTGATCCCACCCCTACTTGTTGTAACGTAACATGTTCTGTATTCCAGTAGCCAGTCGGAGGAAGAGGACGAAGCTTTCCTGGGCAAGGGCAAGAACAGTCTGGCCAACACTCAGTTCCAGCAAGTGGAGGAAGCGCTCCAGAGTCTGAGGTACCAACCTTGCGCGGAGAAGCCCGCCAGTAAACGGAACGGCCACCGCGCGGACGGACCCAACCGCAACGGCGCGACGGCCAAGACGGTCGTGCAGCTTGACGAGCCCAAGGTCAACGGCCACCGCGCGGACGGACCCAACCGCAACGGCGCCACGGCCAAGACGGTCGTGCAGCTTGACGAGCCCAAGGTCAACGGCCACCGCGCGGACGGACCCAACCGCGACGGCGCCACGGCCAAGACGGTCGTGCAGCTTGACGAGCCCAAGGTCAACGGCCACCGCGCGGAGACGGAGAGACTGAGCGCGACGGAGAGCGCGCGGCACGGAGACGGAGAGAACGGAGAGAGCAAGGCTAGCGAAGACGAGACCAAGGTCAATGGCCACCGCGCGGAGACGGAGAGACTGAGCGCGACGGAGAGCGCGCGGCACGGAGACGGAGAGAACGGAGAGAGCAAGGCTAGCGAAGACGAGACCAAGGGGGAGAACGGAGAGCGGGAATCTGCCGCGGAACCCGAAGGTTGGGAAGCGGAGGAAGTCGACCAGAGGCTGGCGGAAGCTACAAACAGCTAAGATGAACCTGCGGGGTGGGTGGGGGGTGGGAGGGGGTCAATCTTGTCCGGGATACCTGTCGATACAGGAAGCTTCACGTTCGTAGAGTTCTGATGTCGACGCCAAACGTGACGGAAACATAATTGAAAGAATATAGTAAATAACGACCCAAGTTTTCTCCGGCCCAAACGAGTCCAATGACGACATCCTTGACACAATGATAACAATCACATATCATGAACTTGGTTACTGTGGACAACTGTTGCTCTTTGTCTCGTTACCTGTTTACTTGCATATTTTCATATTTTCTACACATAGCATGTTTGTTCGCTTATGAAAAAAACTATGAAAATGACTTTTAAATGCAGTATTATGATGACCTGAGGAACAGCACCAAATTGCAAGTTACCTGTGTTTCTTTGTATCTCCCCCCTTCTTGTCTCAAGGTATGCTCAAATTTGAAACGTTTATTTATTAATAAAACTAACATGGCTATTTGGAGAAGGGGACAAACAAGACGACCCACACTAATCGTTAATTGCCAGGTTAGCAGACGTAGAGGAGTCGTTTTGCAGTCAACACATACTACTAATAAACCGCCACAGAAAACATTGTGTCAGGCATGAGTTTGTTCGTAACGTATCGGCCTCCCATGACACGTTCTCAGTTGTAGTTTCTTTCGTTTTTCGTTGAGATTGTGCAGAACTAATCGTACTACTTGTAGCGATCATTTACATGACGTTCAAATACGTTTTTCTTGTAAGCAAACTTTGTGTATCGTATTCAGTAGACATATGTGTATGTACTCTCCAAATTAATTTGTCAGAGATTGTTGCATAAAACATGCTCCTGTATTAAATTCACCACTTCCCACCTTTGCATCTTGTGGGTATTGTATTGTTGTCAGTTAAGTTTGCTTCCACAGAGACAGTTTGAAGTGTAACTACTCCATGTGATGGAACAAGAAAGTTTAACATAAAATTAAATGTAAATGATGAAAAACATGCAAATCAAGTTGGCATGTTTCAAAAGCTCACCAAAGTTGGAGTACAGTGCTGTCTATTGACGGGACAGTCATTCCAGGCTCCTTTGCAAACAATTTTTGTAAAACACGTTTCTATCAGAACTTTACCAAATGATTTTAGATATTATAATATAATATATGTACCGGTACATTTCTGTATCAAATGGCATCCCGGATCTTATGGGCCAGAAAGGTAAATTGACCAATATCGACATTTCTAGAGGAATTTTTCAATGTCTTAGAATCTAGAATCTCTTGAGACTTATTTGTAATGATTATTATATTTATATGATGCAAAACAAATGCCGGAAACGGACCTTATGGTGCACAGCACAGGTTGTAATAATTCATAAAGTTGATCGACTCTGAAAATGCTGTTGTAACGACGAAAGTGTATGGACGCTCGAATGATGCCGCCTTTGTTTTGTTTTTTCGGAATTCTCTTGCGCGACGCTGCGAGCCGAGATGTGAATCGACTACGTGGTGTGATGTTTGTGCAAGTGTGGTCAACCCCAAGTACCGAGATTGCAAGTTTTATTCCAACAGTTCATTTGAAAAGGCCCATTCTGTCAAATTTTGTCGAGTCGAATCATGAAGCATAATATTGGTCGTTGGGTTGACGTGGCACTTGCATACGAAACATTGGTGGTCTTCTGCATATAAGTACAATTTTAAGATGTTTTTTAATCGTTCGAAATCCGACCAAAAAGCTATATCTTTGATAAATTTACAACATTGCTGGTTGATGCAAATCTTTGTTTCTATACTGTACAATCTTAAGAATCTGTCCAAAACAAAAATGCCTAATATGCTTTTGCATATCTCTTTAACATATCTATCTCGTTTATAAATTTGCAATCTTGCCAGTTACCATGTCATAAGTCTAAACCTCCGTACATCAGTGCCACTGCCTGCTTTAAATATCCTCCCATGAATTACTGTCATGCTTTATCTAAAAACATGCAATACATGGTGTCTTGTTTAAGTTGGACCAGTTGTAACAGCAAACAAGGGGCTCTATTATAATGTGGCCTAGCCCCCATAATATAAAATGCCAGTTGGAAAGCTATACTGGTATTACAGCCTACCTGTACACATTGTCTAGACATGTATTATACATGTTGATTTAGTAATTATTTGCAGAATAGGTTTGTAAATATTCGTGGGTGTAAACAGTATGCAGGAATAATCGAAGCTGCAATTGCGTACCTATTTCCGACGTCCTAGGTGATACTAATTTTGTTTCCCTTGCTTTATAGAGCCGAGAAGACTTTCAATATTTTCAGTGTACTGTACATACTAGTAACATACTCTACTACTTAAAAATAATAAATTTGGAAAGTAGGCTTATTAAATTTTAAAGTAGGCCTACCTAGAGACGAGTATTTCAATTAAAGGAACACGACGACGATGTGCCTACATTTGAGCTAGTACCTCCGAAAACAATCATGCATTAACATTAAACATACATACGTACGTACAGACATGGACCTTGCAGGTTTAAAATGCTACTGTATATTGCCGCCAAAGAAGGCAGTCATTAATCTCTACCTCAAAAACTAACAATAGTTTTAACGACTGTCAGTGTCTTTATCGCTGACGTTAACATTGCGATGCACCATGGAGTCTGTTTCTTGGCCTTGTTTGAAACCGCAGCACAGTTTTGCTGTGAAAGATATCTTTAAACACTTTACAAGGATGAAGGGATTGGCTTAATAGCCACCAGATTGAACATTATTGAATACTATCTAACTAATAATTCTGTTCATTGTTAGGCCAAATGTAATGTGTACTACTGACTACTAACTGTATTTTCCTTGGCTATGCCAACAATGTAAATCAGTATTGGTTGGAATTGTTACTCTACTAAGACTTAAATAATATTATATAACCATGTTAGCATTAGCATGTTTCATGCATTTAGTTACGTATGAGCTACAAAAAGAAAATGTTCTTAAAGACATAATATTTTTAATGAATTTTTGTGTGACACATTTTGGGATTTATTGATTTCAAATGCCAGATGGAATATTTTACACGACAAAAGAATGAACTTATTTAAGATGAATATATTATTTGTCCACTCAACTTTAATTACTATGTGAATAAAATACTATTATATACATGGATGCCTTGTTTGAAATTATTAGTACAAGGAACTGTTCCTTGTATTGTAGGCTATAAAATCATAGCCCTACTACGTATCTGTGACCTTTCTTCCTAGGTGTATTACTTCCCAATTATTATTTATAATTATTTATTATTTGTAAGTATGGTGGGACTGGGACTGCCGCAGGGTTGGCATGATTTTACCCGACCCGAAAAAACCCGGCGGCTTTTTCGGGTAAAACCCACCTGAAAAACCCGCGGGTTTTAGACAAAAAGTGGGTTTTTTCAAATACTCAACGTAGGTGTATAACTGTACAGTTTATAATATTCTAGCCACCTTTATTTATTCTTTTATTGTGTTTGTGTGTATGTAGGTCTACTACAGTCTCATTCAAAAATATAATATAGGCTATTTCATATTACGTCAGTACAACAGACGGAAGATTTGATTACGATTGGGCAGTAACACCTATCATTCCGCTCACTCAATTGATTCTCAAGAGGCGTGGGTTAACTGTTTGCCTGAAATTGAAAGGCAGACTGACTTACGATAGCCTATATTTAACTAACTGGTTCAGTCACCACTTTTTTTGAGGAGATAAAGCCACTTTTAAATAATTCTGTGATGGTTTATGATTCATACACTGCAAAATTAATATATATTGATTTTTTTTTAATTTTTGGATTATATAAAACCAAATTTGTTCTTCCCGGTACTTTATGAAAATCGATGTTTTTGTTTTCGACTAATATACTTCACATTTTTTCTCTCTCCAATACAAGACAAGCTAGAAATTAATCAAATTTCCTGACATACAAATTCTCTTGTTTTTAACGCTTTTCGCAAGTATGGATTTTGAAACCCTCTTATCAAAGTTCTGTGGAAGTGCTAACTAGGTGGCTTAACGCCAATGATAAATGTCAATGAGAAAGATTCATTTTTATTTGGAACCGTGTCAATCGAGCTTCACACCAAGCAATGTTTATTATCCCGTCCCTAGCGACGGGTTTCTTTTGTCTTGCCCAATTGCCACCGCCTTCTCACAAGAAGCGCACCACAGTACCCCCCTGCCAGTGAACGAGCACAGCGAGGCGAACGAAAGTCTATACGCCTAGTCGCGCTGGTACATACACTTGACGTCCTGCTCTCGTCGTGACCAAAGGCTGAGCAGCGGCAACGGCAGCGTATGATCGAACCATAGACGGAGTGCTGGAGTTCGGACGAACACTGGAGTGATTAACAGCTGGGGGCGCTGTCCCAGACAGATGTGATGAGCGTGATTCTGCATTCGGCATCGTCGATGGTTGAGTGGTGTCTGGGGCCGCATCAGCAAGAATGAAGGCGGGCTTCAAACGATCAATGGATACAACGACCTTCTTCCCAGTACGCAAAATTGTAAAGTGTTTCTCATTCCTCGTGAGTACCTCGTAAGGCCCATCGTACGGTTGCTGAAGGGGTGTTCGTACAGCATCATGTCGCACAAAAACGTGGGAACATGTCGCGAGGTCCTTAAACACAAAACAGCGTCGTTCTCCGTGTCGAATAGGGCGGGACGGCCGGAGCTTCTGGAGACGTTGGCGGAGGTGCCTGACGTACTCAGAAGTGCTGTCCAGTGTTGTTGCAGCTGACAGGTATTCTCCTGGAAGTCTGAGAGTAGTTCCATAAACCAATTCAGCCGGTGTTGCCTTAATATCGTCCTTCCAAGCTGATCGGATACCCAGCATAACACACGGTAGGGTGTCAGTCCAGCGATTCTCTTCATGGCACATAAGTGCAGCCTTGAGCTGTCGGTGGAGACGCTCTACCATTCCGTTGGCGGCGGGATGATATGACGTCGTGTGGATTAGGGTCGTACCTAACAGGTGATTGAGAGACCTAAAAAGAGACGACTCGAACTGTCGACCTTGATCGGAAGTGATCCGAAGCGGCGTCCCAAAACGAGATATCCACCCGGTGACGAGGGCAGAGGCGACTGTATCTGCAGTTATATCGGCAAGAGGCAGCGCCTCAGGCCAGCGAGTAAACCTGTCGACGCATGTGAGTAGGTAGCGGAATCCCGCTGACTCGGGGAGAGGACCAACAAGATCAATGTGGACATGGTCAAACCGAGCGTCGGGGACGTCAAAATGCTCAACGGGCGCAGAGACGTGGCGAGTGACCTTCGATCGCTGACAAGTTATGCATGCCCGGGCCCACTCTCTGCAGTCTCTTCTCATTGACGGCCAGACGTAGCTCCTGGAGACAAGGCGAACGGAGGCCGCAACACCTGGATGGGACAGGCTGTGAAGGCTGTCAAACACCCGACGTCGAAGGTTCGCTGGCACGAAGGGCCGTTCTACCGGCGTGGACGTGTCACAATGGATCGTGAGGTTTGTCCCAGCGAGGCTCCTACATTTTAGTTGAAGTGCAGTGTCGGAGAGAAGAAGTGCCCGAAGGTCAGAATCGGTCTTCTGTTCTCGAGCAATTGCCACGTAATCCACTGGAGCCGAGATCGCCTCCACTCTGGACAGAGCGTCTGCGACGACATTCTCCTTGCCAGGAACATGACGAATGTCGGTAGATAATTGGCCAATGTAGTCGAGATACCGAAACTGTCGCGGTGAACACTTCTCAGCCTTCTGCTTAAAAGCGAATGTCAAAGGCTTGTGGTCTGTGTAGACTGAGAACGTTCTGGCTTCCACCATATGACGGAAATAACGTATAGCCTCGTAGATGGCAAGGAGTTCGCGATCGTATGCTCCGTACTTGCGCTGCGCCGCATTCAGCTTACGTGAGAAGAATGCTAGCGGTTGCCAACCTAAACAAGTTCTCTGCTGAAGGGCGGCTCCAATACTATTGTCGGAGGCGTCGGCTACGATCGCCAGCTCCCCACTTGAGTCTGGGTGCGCCAGAAGCGCCGCCTGCGAGAGACTACTCTTACATTCTTCAAACGTCTGCAACAACTCCGGAGTCCAAACGATAGGCGTCTTACCCGATGTGTCAGCACCGACAAGAAGGTCGTTGAGGGGTGCCTGAAGTCGGGCGGCAGATGGTAGGAAACGACGATAGAAATTTATCATACCCAATACCTGACGCAGTTGCTTGATATTACTGGGTGGTGGCAAAGAGATGATTGCCTCAACCTTGTCTTCAAGAGGCCGTGTCCCGAAGGCATTGACAGTGTGGCCTAAGAACTTTACCTCGGAAACACCAAACACGCACTTAGAAGTATTGATAAGTATTCCGTACTCCGACAACCGCGCAAAGAGCAGGCGGAGGTGTTCCTCATGTTCTGCCTGAGATGTCGATGCTATGAGGATATCATCGATGTATGCGTAGGCGAAATCCAGATCACGAATTGCTTCGTCGATGAACCTCTGAAACGTTTGGGCTGCGTTTCGTAAACCAAAACTCATGAATGGAAATTCGAAAAGACCAAATGGTGTGGTTATAGCTGTCTTTGCGATATCATCTGGAGCAACAGGGATCTAGTTGTACGCTTTAACCAAGTCAATCGTCGAGAATACAGACTTCCCAGTGAGCGACTGAGCAAAATCTTGTATATGAGGTACAGGATATCGGTCTGGAATCGTCCGATCGTTCAGCGCCCTGTAGTCGCCGCACGGCCTCCACTGATTTTCCTTCTTGGGAACTAGGAGAAGGGCGGCGGACCAGTTACTGGAAGAACGCCTGGCGATACCAGTCTTTAGCATCGTATCGAACTCAGCCTTAGCGATTTGCAGACGGTCCGGCGCCAGGCGGCGAGGTTTACATGACACTGGATGCCCAGGCGTCGTGTGGATATGGTGCATAGTTCCATGTTTAATGATGCGCGTTATACCAGCTGGCCGTGTGATGGCGGGAAACTCAGCCAGGAGAGCGTGATATCGTGAACCTCCACTGACTGCCTTAACGTGTTGTTGTACGTTCATGGTCCACTTACCAGTGACGGCAGTCGATGTGGCGCTATCTATTAAGCGTCGATTTCGTGCATCAACGAGTAAGCCGTAGAACGACAAGAAATCGACTCCGACGATTGGTCTGGATACGTCAGCAACGACGAAACGCCAGACAAACTCGCGTTTAAACCCCAAATCGAGGTTGAGGCTAATAGCACCATAAGTCGATATAACTGTTCCGTTGGCAGCAAATAGCTCGTACGTTGACCGTTCGCGAGGTCCATTGACCAGTGCGCGCGGGTATACGCACAGATCAGACCCTGTGTCAACAAGGAATTGACGTCGAGTCGTAATGTCTGTCACAAAAAGGCGGCGTGAGCTCGGACAGTCGTGAGCCGCGTCTACTGACTGCCCATGGAGTTTTTTGACACGAAACTGCATGGTTGTCGACACAGTTTTGCCTTCGCACCGTACTTCTGATGATACCAGCACATTCCATTTGCTGGAGCACCTTGCGTCATGTATCGTGGGTTCGATGAAGAAAAGTCGCGACGACGATCCCTCGAACGTTCTCGAGATGACACCGCTCGACGATTGCTAGATAGTGTCTCGACTTGTTGTGACAACTCTTCTAACTGTGTTTGAAAATTGTTGACTACTGCTAAACGAGAAGGAATCGGTGTCATCTCGTGTATCCGGTCAGCGATCACTGCAAGTGCATCGAGGTCGTCAGGCGGTGATGATGCGAGTATGTCGCGCATCCTGATCGGTAAACGTTCAAGCCACAACGATCGTAATACCTTGTCTGTCACTTCAGACGCAGCCAACATGCGCAGTTGAAACAATAATTCGGAGGGTTTGCGATCCCCCAACTCTTCATGTTGTAAAAGTCGTTTAAAATGCGCCTCTTGTGAGGGTGAAAAACGTCGAATGAGCTCTGCTTTCAAATGCTCATATTTGCCAACGATCGGGGGTTTGACGATAATGTCAAGCACTGCAGTCGCGTATCGTTGTTCGAGGGCGCTTGTTGCATGATTAAATTTAGTGGAATCATGCGTAATTCCTGCTAAATCGAACTGATTTTCGATTTGTGCGAACCACAATACCGGATCATCCGCCCAAAACGGTGGCACCTTTACGCTAACCCTATCTACCAAGACGAGGGCTACGTTTTCAGGTAATGCCATCTGCCTGAATTCGTCGTTATACAAAAACAAACGGTAGAAACAATCAACATCTACACGAAAACTCAACACTTCCACAAGAAATAATTTGTAAGTTGTTCATTGTCCTACCTCGTTGGTAGAATCACGTCGGGGTCACCAATGTGGAAGTGCTAACTAAAGTGTATTCCAACGAATGAATTCACTGCCGTTTTTGCACGCAACTGCTATGCGCGCCAAGGGTCTTCCCCCACCACCCGGCCGCGCGCTCAGAGTGAGAGACTGCTCGTAAATTATACCTGTCCTGTCCTGTTGTAAATGTCCTCTATTCATACTGTAGTCGCACATACAAAATCCACAGATTCATTATTTCGTAAGTTTTAACACGTTATTTGGATTCTTGAATAAAAACCAATACGTTTCCATGTTTGAATCGTCCTAATAGGCCAACAGCTTCATAAAGAAGAAACAGTCACTACTTTGCCGTATACTCTCAGTCACTATACAAATGCATTACTTAGGAGTTATTATAAATTATTGTAAATTATAAATACAAATTTATTTTTATTTTATTTATTTTGTTTTATTATTTAAAACAGGAAATTCTGCGACATGTGTAAAGTTTTAACTCATTTTTTTATTGACTGACAGTTTCCGTCATGGTGTTTGTTATATGTTTTTATCACTCATTTGTTCATTTGTTTATATTTATCTTCAGTGCTTAATTAAACCATGTTTGTATTATTCGTCATTTGTGGGTTCTGTACCTGTTGAGAGTTGATGTTATGCAATAAACAAATAGGCCTAAATAAATAACTAAACTTGGTATACATAACAATTCACTGATCATGCACGAAGGCATTCGCACACTAAAATAGAAACTTGTTTTCACTTTATGAGCCATATAGTGTGAATACAAGTGTTCATAGTCGACCCCTACCCCATTGGAAATCTGTATAAACTGTTGCTAATTATTTTATACGTGATATTTTCCATACAAAAAAACCCTAGCAAATAGTGTTGAGTTCTAATGCAATTAATTATCGACTCTGAATTCGTACGGACCTCAGTCTTATGCACTCTGCTGATACACACCCACGCACGAGTAGATTATTATAATTTAGTTGTACAATAAACATTAAATCCGTCGTCTCACGTCGAAGACACGAAACCGTCGACTAACCTTTCCAACAAAAGGCAATTATTTAACAAAAGAGCATTGAAGATGTTGTTTCCCTGCCAGATGTCATTTTTCGATGTCGCCAAGTCACTTACAGGTGTATCGCGGGACATTCAACTTTCTTTCAAAATATACTAAGGGGTAGGACGAGTGACAAACGAATGCGTTGATGAGTAACGGTGATGTGACAATTGTGTAAGGAAGGGTTGGTCAGTTAGAGGTGACTGACCCGCTTATTCCGCACGTGCGATTTGGGATTTGCCGATGGTTCGCCGTTTTCGACTTTGAAAGAATGATCATCATAATTTACGTATTATAACTTGGATCATCTTCCATCTATAGGCCTATTATGCCCATTATGCCTATTATTATGCCTATTATGCCACTGTCCACATCCAATTAACGTATGTGTTGTGATTAATCGGTTACGTCATCTGAAGAAGTTATTCATACCGTATTGAAGTGTCAGTATTATCTTCTCGTGATGTAGTCGGTCTATTGGGTCGTTTCAAACATAAAAACGTGTTGATTTTTATTCAAGAATCCAAATAATTGGTTAAAAGTTAAGAAATTTGGAATCTGTAGATTTTGTATGTGTTACTGAAGCGATTAACTGTATCAATAGAGACTGAATAGAGGGCATCTTGACAGGAATAATTTACGGTCAGTCCCTCGAACTCGCCGCGCGGCCGAGTAGTGGGAGAAGACCCTTGGCGGGGTCGGAGGGGAAATGCGGCTACGTCAGTGAATTCATTCGTTGGAATACACTTTAGGTGGCTTAACGCCAATGATAAATGTCAATGAGAAAGATTCATTTTTATTTGGAACCGTGTCAATCGAGCTTCACACCAAGCAATGTTTATTATCCCGTCCCTAGCGACGGGTTTCTTTTGTCTTGCCCAATTGCCACCGCCTTCTCACAAGAAGCGCACCACAGTTCCATTCGTCACAGTCATGGAAACTAAACAAAATCACAATGGTTTTTATCTACACATTTACTTTTTTTCAACATTGGTCAATTGAGAACAACGGTCATATTTGAATATTTATAAACTCTCAATAATAATAAATCTCTGTAATAAACTTAAAATAAATAAATAAAATAAATAAATTCACATTTAGAGTCTACCCACTCAGTAACCAAACTGATTTCAGTGATTCAGCGTGACCCAGAAAATGAAGATGAATCACTGCGTGAACCATTCTCTCTGCTGGAACTACGTGATGCAATAGACAACATGAAAACGAATAAGGCAGCTGGCCTGGACGATATGAGAACAGAGCAGATAAAACAATTTGGACCGGAAACCATCAAATGGATCCTGACGTTTATGAACACATGTATCTCAACAATGACAATTCCAAAAATGTGGAGGAAGGCTTAAGTAGTGGCTCTGTTGAAGCCTGGTAAAAAACCTACAGATCCAAAGCACTTTAGGCCAGTCTCACTACTGTGTCATCTTTACAAAGCTCTGGAACGAATGATACTGAACCGCATAGCTAGCAAAGTTGATGAAAAGATAATAAAAGAACAGGCAGGTTTTAGACCCGGGAAATCATGCTGTGGACAAATCTTAAACTTAACGCAATTTATTGAAGATGGGTACGAACGTAAACAAGTCACAGGCGTGGTATTCATCGACCTAACTGCTGCTTACGACACCGTCAATCATCGGATATTGTTGAGGAAGGTTTATGAAATAACCAAGGATTACCAACTAACGAAGTTCATCGAATGTGTGCTTCAGAATAGACGTTTCTATGTAACGCTCCAAGGGAAAAACAGTAGATGGAGAGACCAAAAAAATGGTCTGCCTCAGGGTAGTGTTCTGTCACCAATGCTGTATAACATTTACACTAATGACCAACCAACTAGTGCAGAGGCAAAGCGTTTTATATATGCGGACGACACGGCAGTGGCTGCACAAGGAAGAACCTTTAAAGAAGTTGAAGACAAGCTTACAAGAGCACTTGAAGATCAAGCCAACTACTACGATCGTAACCACCTGAAGCCAAACCCTAGTAAAACTCAGGTGTGCGCTTTCCATTTGAGAAATAGAGAGGCAAGAAGGAAGCTCAGAGTTGTGTGGAGAGGTGAAGAACTGGAAAATACCGCCGAGCCAAAATATCTTGGAGTGAAACTAGACCGCACACTCTCCTTCAGAAAACACTGTCAAGACACTAAGCAGAAGATCGCGACCAGGAATAACATTATACGAAAACTGACAGGCACATCTTGGGGTGCATTACCAGAAGTCCTGCGTACATCAGCTTTGGCACTCTGTTTCTCTGCAGCGGAATATGCAGCTCCAGTTTGGAGAAACTCTACACATGCCAAGCAAGTCGACATTGCAATAAATGAGACAGGACGCATCATCACAGGCTGTATGCGACCAACCCCTGTTGACAAGATATACACATTGCTTGGCATTGCACCACCTGCGGTAAGAAGAGAGGTAGCAGCAGAGTTGGAGAGGAAGAAACAGCTGACGGACATACGTCATCCTATGTCTGGACATGAGTTGCAGCGCACCAGACTCAAATCCAGGAAGAGTTTCCTGAAGACAACTGAACCTTTAAAAACAAGCCCGGGGAACCGTAGAGTTGAGATCTGGAGCAACCGAATACCAAGTCCAATAATGGCGCTGACGGAGGAGCCCGCTGCTGGTTTTAAACTTCCATACATCACCTGGAAATCACTCAACAGATTGCGGACAGGAGTGTCGAGATGCAAAGAAAACATGAGGAAATGGGGATTTCTGGAGGATCACGAACCATGTGAATGCGGACAGATTCAGGATCCCCAGCACCTGCTAGTCTGCCCAAATCTAGAGCAGACTTGTACAATAGAGGATCTAATTTTAGCAAATGACAAAGCCATAAAAGTGGCGGATTTTTGGAAATTAGTTGTCTAGAACGGTGTTCCGGACACGAAAACGAACGAACGAGTGGGGGAAAAAACCCGTATCCGCAAACGAGGACGTGGGGTCTGAGAAAGCTAATATTAGGCATAACCATCAATAATGATGTACGGTATACATTTATATCAGGCAGGGTAGAGAAAAAGTCTATTTAACGTAGTATATTGTCATAAGCTGAAAAGAAAGAGCTTGAAATATTTTTGTTGAATTTTACAATGCTATAGGAATTCCTAATTTTACTACCCCTAATACGTTTGCCCTCATCACACAACAAAAGCCTAAACAAAATACTAAACAATACCCTGGGCTTGTACATAACGTTGAGAAAGAAGTAGGAATTTAACCAAGGTCATTCATTACAGTATGTATACGTATAACGTAATACGACACAACAATAACATCTAACATGGTTGTATAAGGTCAGATTATGAGTTTAGGGTGCTTGAACAGTGAGGATTATTCGCGCAGTATATGGTCAAAATATTCATAAATCGTAAAAAGAACAAGCTGAAGGCAGGAGCGGATTTAAGAAAAAGGGCCCGGTCAGCATTTTACCAAAGGGACCCGTCCGTTTGGCATATTTTTTTTAACAAACTAACTAATATAATGTATATCTATATTAGGACCTTTATTATTCAATGTTGTAGTTAATGATATGCCACAGGCTATAAGTGTGGGTGATGTACTTTTGTATGCAGATGATGCAACGAGCACACTAGCTGAAGACGATATTTTGACACTAGAAATTAGTGCTACCATTAGCTTCAATGAGGCAGGGCAATGGCTGAAACCGAATAACCTAATCATGAATACAAAGAAAACCAAATGTATGATATTCCAAACAAAAAATATAGAGGAGCAACAAATAAATATCAGGTTATGTAATGAGGAAATGCCTATTGAACAAATTGAATTTGCAAAGTTCCTAGGACTATACATAGATACTAGCCTTACATGGGATGACCACACTGACTACTTAGCAAACAAACTTAGTTCCAATCTATATGTATTGCGAAAACTAAAAACATATGGAGATACAAATTTACTATTAACAGTGTACTATGCACTTATCCAGTCACATCTCAGTTATGGATTAATAGTGTGGGGAAATTCATCCAAAACTAATTTTCAGCGGATTTTTACTATGCAAAAGAAAGCCGTCAGATTAATAGGCAAATTTAAAAAGAGGAGCACCTGTAGAGGGCAGTTCAAACAGCTGAACATTCTAACACTTGCATGCCTTTACATATACAAACTAGTATTATTCTTTAAACAACATAGAGAGTACGACATAGCCAAAAACAGCAATAATCATGAACATAACACAAGGAGTAAAAATGATGTATTTGTGGTATCTCATAGGCTAGCTCTATATGAGAAAAGCCCCACATATGCAGGCTCAATTCTTTATAATAAACTTCCTGTCACCATTAAAGAAAAACCAATAGATGAACTTAAAATCAAACTTAGATCTCTTCTTGTAGAAAAAGAATATTATTATATAGAGGATTTTATGGAAGACAAGCTTGGTTAATTGGTTAAGTGGAATCGTTTTAGAGTTGATATCAATGTGTTTTTGAGCCTAAAGAAATAAGTCTTCATGGCATCACTATATTTTATATATTATATTTTATTTTATTTACTTCTAGCTTCTTGACATTAGTATTATTAGACTCGCCATATCTGGTTGTGACAGCATGAGTATAGGTCTATATATAATGTGTGTGTGGATAGGCAATGTTATATGCATTACATGTTATTGCATCTTGTCTGTACTGTCGATTCCTATTTATATTAGGCCTATGTAATATCTCATGTTTTTTTGTTTTTTTTATGTGTTAACCTATATAACGTAAGCCTTAGTCTTAATAAAAAAAGATGTGTTTCAAACAATGTAATTTTGCTAAAGAAACAAGGCAAAATAAATAAATAAATAAATAAATAAATAGCATAATACTAATTCATTACTCACCAAAGCTCTTAACATGACACCCCCTTCTCGAGTTTTTCCTGGCAAAAGCTCCAACAGCTGAGAAGTCCGATCTCTCGACAGTTTTTTCAGATTCATATCCGCAAGATCAATTAGCCGTGTTTGTTTCATAGTGTATATATAGGATTCATAGTTCGAATTGGTACAGTTTATTTTGAAATAATAAAAGGACGAAACACTACGATTGCCGTCGTCTTTAAAAAATATTAAATTTGGCATGCCACTTCTAATGGGTTGAGAAGGCTTTATAACAACAAGAATGTCAAGTTGATCATTTGAAATAACTGATCCACTGAACAGAGCTTTATCAGTCAAGAACAATATGCTCAAACATGTTAGATTGGTGTGCAGTTTTTTAACTTTGGTGCAGGACACGTAGTTTTGAGACAACGCAAAATCTACACTATCCTTGCACTAGGTCTTTGTGATTCCACTTGAACTTCTACATTCACTGTATTGTCACAAAAAGGGGAAATGGGTTTTGCGCTGTTTTGAGAATCACTGTTTAACACGGTAAGAGTGTTACTACAAGGTTCAAGGTTTTCTGTTATAGGTGTGTAATGAGAAGCACTTGTTTGATTTTCGATTTGGGTTAGATTTCACTCGAATTTTCGACGTGTTTAATTTATGTTTAGCGCCAATTGACACACGAGAATTATTGCCAACACAAAAAATTTTCTTTGTTTAGGGTCATTGCCGGCAGTTACAAGAAGTGCGGGCTCTTTATACCTTTTCGCTTTTGCCGCCCCCGTCTTATGCTTGTATTTTGTCTGTTAATTAACTTTAATGTTTAAAAATGTTTGTCTGTTAATTTTTTGTCTGTTCGTATACCACGCTCACATTTTACTTTCGTTTAAACTAAATTAAAATAACACAGTTGACACACGAACTAAGTTGTACTAGACTGTTTCACACGAGACACAGAAACCGACTGGTAACTGGTACTGAGTAGAGGAGAGGTTGGGTGTTTCAAAGCAAGTATTTGTAATTTTATAGACATAGACAGTTATTAGGTTGTAAATATCATTCCTCATATTTGCCGAATATTTCGAGGTTTTCCTAAAATTAATTTAAGCGAGATGGAACGTGACTCAAAGTAAAGCGGCATGATTAAAGTTCCATTGTTAAACTGGGGTTGTTTCCGCCGCTGTGTACCGTCAAACACGTGGGCAAAGGCTTTCATGAGCCCTATAAACGGATTCATTCTTTTTAAAACATTCTTTTGAAATATAATTTTATTGGTAGCATTTGCTATAATGGGTTTCGACAATGCCTATGGTGAATGGATCTCAGCTCGTGTGTTTTTGAGTGGGTCGCTAAGGGGCGGGGGACCCGGATTGGCCGGGGCCCGGTCAGCATCCGCTGACCGGGCTGACCGTTAAATCCGCTACTGGCTGAAGGCACAAGAGGGCATCCATACTCATTTGACATGTTTTCGTCTAAAACCCGAAAAAACCCGAAAAAGCCCGATAAAACCCGATAAAACCCGATAAAACCCACTGGGCAGGGTTTTTTCGAAAAAAAAAACGGGTTTTGGCCAACCCTGGACTGCCGTCAATCGTTCAATGTCGCAGACAAATTTTGACACCAATTTAATGAATTTAAATCGAAATAATTGAACTTTGAAACACTCGTCTTCCTAGGGACTGTTAATTAAGCGAGCGAAGCAATTAGCTTCTCCATTAACTTTAATACCACTTGTTAGCTGTATGTTATTTGTTTTTGTTTTTTATGTCTGTCAATAGCGGTCGTCAGGAAGCGGAAGGTCCGATCAAGTCACAAGCCTTGATATGAAGGTGTATAGTTTTGTGGCAAAATCGTTCGAAAAGTTATCAAGTTACACCATAGTTACTGAAAGCTATTTTTCTGAACAAAATCGTTCGAAAAGTTAACAAGTTACACCATAATTACTGAAAAAAAAATTTCTGAAACTAAATGGTGGCAAAATGTGAGATAGAGATTGTTCATTTTATGGCGATCTGATAAGTACCCCCATTGGCAAACGCAAAAGTTACTCGAAATTTTTTTCCCTTTTTGTGATCTACAAACTTTCTGGCGAAAAGTTCTCAACTTGCTAATAAATTACAGTAACAGCAAAATGTGAGATGGCTATATTATGGTAAATGTTTATCCGTTCACGAATATACTAATTTAAACGCGATATGATACATATTGGAGGCAGAAATTACATTTCTATTGCTGTCTATAAGTGTTGGTAACTGTGGGGGACCGTGTAGAAAACACTAAACGAAATTACAACGAAAATTCTTAGCAACGCACATTGCACAGCATTCAACAATGTCTGGTAGTATAATAGCTATGGAAATTAGAAACAAAATTTTGCAATGTGCATTCTTGTACTGATTTTAACTCATTGAGCCATGAGTAGTTTTCTGGTTTTTGTGCCCCATGGGCAGCAGTTAAACATGGAAATTCAGCATTTATTTCACAATCGCATTTCTTTAGTCATGTAAATTTGTATACTTGCAGAATTTGAAGAAGGGGTATTTAATCATAGGGGTCTAGTTTCGAATCTGGAGCGCAAAGGATACACAGATGAGAACAGAGGATGTAGGTTTTTTTTATGTACTTAAGTTGGTAGCACACTTCTTATGTGCTCCGAACAGCTGCGCACTCGTACGTACGCCATATTGCCATATTTAACGTGATTGTGTTGTCAAATCGATGCATCTTCAAAATGATAATTTAATATGAAAGAAGATACTATTTGTATTGAAAATCACTGTAGCTTACAGATAAATAATGAAATAACAATTATGTACTACGCAAATGATCAATATCGCAAAGGAATACAGAAAAAAGTGAGTTCAAAAGGAATATCTTTCATACTATATTATATCTTTCATGTGTTATAGATAGCCTAGCCTATCATCACTTATAATATTATGATCCAGGCCATTTTGGATTTGACCTCGGACAAATTGCAACATTAGTGTTTTTGGTATCATTTTCTTCAGAAAAACATCCTCTTTAACATAGTCAAAATCCGCAAAAATCCGACGACTAGGATTTTTTTTATGGAGCTTTAATTAAAATTAAAATTATAATTACACTTCAAAATTTTAAATGTACCCAAACTAGTCGAGTTTGGATTCAAATGAATGCTTATTGCTGCATATTGACATTTATGATGATAATTGACTTCATTTTATCATACAGGGGTCACAAGAGGTCATTAATAAGTTACAAATTATTAATAAGATCCTACTAGGAATACATTTTAAATTTTTAAATTAGGGTAACGGCGTATCAATTTAATAAAAGTTTTTGTCCGTGTTATTAATGATTCCTTCCTTACACGAAAGCAGATAGATAGATAGATATTTTTATTCCCCACAATAAACTGTGCATGACAACATTAAAATATTAATTAATAAAGTTATAATATTTGACAAGTTTGTGTACCACCGGGCATTATCTGGAGCTGGTGCTAATTACACAAGTATAATTTTCCCTTCTTTATGGGCCGGTTTCACCAAGATCAACTTTGGCCAAGTTCAGTTGAACGACACTAAACACCAACTTTGAACTGAAAATCCACTGCATGAGGAGTGAAATGTTTTATTGATAATGTGTTGCTTTATACGTCGATTTACAGATAGTTTCAGTAATGATGTGAAACAAGATACACATTTAAATCATACTTGCATGCAATTGTATCCTGTTCATGGCAAATATGAAGGATATAGAAGAAAGATTTTCTCAGATTGGTAATAAATGTCAAAGATATTTACAGTCAATTGTTTAGCCATAGCCTACTGGATAACTTGTACTCTGCTTGTGCATAATACGTACAGAAGGCAGTGACAGAACTGCTTTGGAGATTATCATCACAAATCTGAACGGTGGGCATCGAGGGTTCTATCCAACAATGCATTTGCAGTTTTTGTTTAATCATTTTTACATCAAAATACATCTGTACTATGAGTAAACAAACATGTATACCAATCTTAACATGGATTATTTTAAACTTCATAGTATTACAAAAGGCAATAGGTGGCATTGTGAAAAATTATTTCCATCTCTCTGTAAACAATAAACATGAGGTGACAATACTTAAGTATCCAAAACAACAAAAATGCGAGATATGTGAGAAATTAAATAGTTACAAGTTATTATTTTTGTCAAATTGGTAACATTCAGGTTCAAGCTGAACTCGACAAAATTCAATGCTAGTGAAACCGGCCCTATAACCCATATATATTGAATAGGATTCAGGTCTACTCCTTTCCATGCATTTATTTGATTGTACATGCTTACGACGTGCATGGTTCAGCCCTAACAAACGTGTTCCTGACGCAGTCTTTCCCGTAAACCATCGGTAGCGTAGATTTTCAAGGTTTTTAGTATTCTTTCCACCATGCATGCTTACCACTGCCTTCTTCCCCCCCCCCCCCTAGGGTTGGCTACATAGCTCATACATATACCATCTTCTTCAGCTTTGGTTGCTAATAAACCTTTGAAACAAAACCCGAGGATCAATTTAGATTACGTCGTCACCGATCTTCATGCGAACCATATCCAAAAAAGTATTTCCTTTTAAAAGTGACCTTTGACACATTTTCTCCTGTCATGAATTAATCAAGTATGGGCCACCGTGTACGAACACTGTTACTTTCGTCCACGTTGACACTATAACATCTGCTACTTTGGCCCGTTTTTAAGCTTCATAGGGATAAGTTTCTTGGAATGGATCCATGTGATTAAAGAAACAAAGGATTGTTATGTTATCTTTTCGTCTCTTTCTTGTCTCTCATTCGATGAGTCAATGTGTTGCTCACTTGTCTTATATGATATCCGAGTGGTTTCTTGGATATCTCTGTTTACACCGGTGCATTTAGGCATTACCTACCCAGGGACTGTTACCCTATCGTGGCAGGCAGATGTGTGTGCTTTGTTAATCCCGAGACCTGTACTGGTGGAAGCATATGCTTCTGGTAGGACCACCCTAGCCGAACAGATCAAGGAGGAGAAGCCAGACAAAATGTAGTCCACACTCTCCCTTTTTCTCATCGCCCTCCTACTGCCCATTGTCTTCACATCTTCCTCTTCATATTTCACCCACTTATCGACTCGATTAGCCAAGTTGCAAAAATATGGGACGTAAAACCCAAATATCATCATAATTTAGGCACTGGTGAGAGAGACTCAAACTGATTGATGAAGTTTGATTGTTGATGTTGAAGTCATACCTCGACCTTCTCTAAATTAAAACTCTGTAAACACTTATAAGATCAACTGAGCGACCTGCGCAGTATCGATCAGATATTTTCCTGAAAGACTTGGCATCTATAAAAAGCCAAGGTTCTTAAAATTTTGCAATAATCTTTTGTATCTACAACATACGCAGCTCGTTCCAAAAATCCTTCGAATATTACACCCAGCTCGTTGAGATCTACGATCGTCAACCTCCATGCTATCTACACTGTGGGTTTATTGTATGGTGGGCTGTTATATTGAATATCTTTGCAAATAGACTACCATTGCGATTTTTAGCACCAACCACAGATGATCTTATGAAAGTTATACGGTGTTGTAAAACTGATTGCCAGAATGCAATGGAATGCAAGGAATGCAATGGAATGAGCTATACCAATTTTACATTTACCTCTGTTAACCACAGTGACTGCGATATGAACACGTAACTTGATAAGAGATCGTTGTAGTTTCAAATTATAATTCATCTTACTACTCTGGAAAATAGCTTTATGAATTAATACATACTCTAACATATTGATATTGATGTGGTCTATACATGTTTTGGTCATAAGAGGGGAACTTATCGTGAAAGAAGAGAATCATCGATGATATTCAGATAAATACATATTTAAAAATTGATATGCCGTTATATCAATTTAATTATTTAAAATATATTTTTAGTAACATCTTATTAATAATTTGTGACTCATTGTTGACCTCTAGTGACCCCTGTGTGATAAAAGGAAGTCATTGACCATAGTAAATGTCAACCTGCACTTATAAGAATTCATTTGAATCCAAACTCGACTAGTTTGGGTACATTTAAAATTTTGAAGTCTAATTATAGCCTAATTATAATTTTAATTAAAGCTCCATATAAAAAATCCTAGCCGTCGGATTTTTGCGGATTTTGAGTATGTTAAATTGGATGTTTTTCTAAAGAAAATGATACCAAAAACACTAATGTTGCAATTTGTCCGAGGTTTGGTCCAATTTTTATGTAAATGGCCTGGATCATTATGTTAATTGTAATATTAGCAAATTTTGTGGTATTTTTATGATTAGTTCAAGTATAATTAAAACTACTATAGCCTACCTTTTTTGTCTTGTCTACAAATTGTAATTTTATAATTATTGTAATTTAATTTTTTGTAATTTTTTCATAATCAATCAACACATCTAACATTGAAATCACTTTAGTTCTGCCAAAGATTAGACAGTCATCTTGCACTGTATTTTTTTATGTCTCTAACTTATGTTCTGCCCACACTCAAGGCTTGCCTTCTGTGGGCTTCTCACTACTTATAAACATATACTGTTATTCCAATAATGTACTTACAAAAAGAGAATAAAATGCTTTTGAATTGAAAAATTGAATTGAAAAATTGAATTGAAAAATTGAATTGAATCAGCTCCTGGCCATAATTACCATCACTTTCAATTTTCACATCACTTAAAAGTAAAAACACTTATTTCACCTTCTGAGTCACTATATAATAATAATAACTTGCATACAATGTAGGCCTATTTCTTACAACTTGGAAGTTAGCCATATTCACAAAAATGTAAACAAACCTGACAAACAGCTGAGAAGCCTATTTTTTCTCAACGCACTGCCATCTGTATTCCTCTGTGAAATGGCCCAAGGTCTACTTGATCTCTGCCTAGCGGAGGCTCGTCGAACTCGAGTTGGATGAATTCTTTTTTTTCTCCACTGCCCAACCCACAGTAATATCATTGTATCATGTGCCCAACCCATTAAATAAAATGATGTAACGTTAATTATTAGCTGTTTCAAATACCTCATTAGTTTTAAGATATCTTTTATATTGACGATGTCCTGTAAAATATTTGTTCTGAAACAAAATGGCGGTAAAATGTGAGATAGCCATATTTTTACTAAGATTTTTCTGGTCACGAACATTTTCATTTTATGGCAATCCAATCTCATAAGTATATTGGCAAACTTACACAAAAGTTACTCGAAAATATTTTTCTAAAACACAGTAACGACTAAATGTGAGGTAGCTATATTGTATTACGGTACATTTTTGTCCGGTGACGAATATACTAATTTAAACCGATGTTATACGTGTTAGGGGTAGAAATTACATTTCTATTGAGCCTAGTAAGTAAGTAAGTACCAGTAAGTAGGTTAAATCTTTATTGACACAGGTTGAATCTTGAGTTTAGAAAACTCTTTACAGATTCCTTAACTTACATTTTTTAAATTACATTTAAATTACATTTAATTTGTGTGAGGCGGTGAACATGGCGAAGGTCCTACAAAAGTGCAATTAGCTCTATATTAATGTACAGATTTTGGAATGTATGAGTGACTAAAGCTGAGCAAGTGAGTAATAATCTGTAGATCTCGATCTGTAGAATCGTAAAATGATATTTTAGAACCAGTGCATTTCAACAAACATCGCAACTACTCCGCACTTCCTAGCCACGTGCATCGGTTCAGCTTTAACCTCACTTTTCAGCGCGGATTCTCGTGTTTGTATGAGCATGGCTACAAACGGACGGGAAATGCTTGTCGAATTGAAAGAAGTGGCCGGTTTGGTAAAAGAAACTAACTCAGCAGTTAAACAAATCTCCAGAGACCTCCATGCTACCAACCAGAATATTGAGGACATCAAATCTGCTCTCGTGACCAGGCTGCCTGCAGTCTCTCGAAATCTACACGGCGGCTCTTAAGGACGACCATAATAAACTGCAGGCTACCAATAACGATCTGCTGACTAAAGTAGAAACCCTCGAGAGCAAGTTGGACTACCTCGAGAACCAGTCCCGAAGAAACAATATCATTATGTATGGTGTTGCTGAAAGTGCTCGGGAATCATGGGAGGACTCTGAGGCCAAGGTATGTAACAATCTCAATGAATATCTCGGATATCGGCTTGAGGCCCACAACGTGGAGAGGGCGCACCGAGTACGCCTTTCCAGGCCCAATTCAAAGCGGCCTATAGTTCTCAAGCTGAACAACTATAAGGATAAAATTAATATTCTTAAACGTTCAAAAGACCTGCGGGGAACAGGCCTTGCTATTACAGAAGACTTCTCAGAAAGGGTGAAAACTGAACGTGAGTATCTGAAAAAGCAGCGGCAAGAGAGCAAGGGTTTCGAGCACACTTAACCTTCAACAAGCTCACAATTGACGGTGAAGTGTGGTCTGTAGATAGACTCAAAGAGATGGATATTTCCCGCTGTGGCGAGAATCCCTCTCTCGTAACCAACTCTACGCCTTCTAAAGTAGTTACCTCAGTTCGGCCCGCTATGATCCCTACGGCGACCACTAAACCAGTCGATACCACCAACATAATTCATCCGCCTAGGCCGACATCTACATCTGCACTGAACAGTAGACCCGTCCATGATGTACATGCACATGATGATGACATCATGACATCTGGACTGAACGGTAGACCAGCTGCTCCTCAAGCTGCACAGTTACGTCAAGTGCTTTGTTGCGTCACACCTTGCTCAAGTGCCCAAGGGAAGCCCCAGTCCGCAACTAATACTCCAGTAGTAAGCCGCCCTTTCTCTTTCGGCGGCCAAGACAGCAGGCGTACAGGTACCATCCCTAAAACAGGGTCTGCTTCAAATGTTGGGTCAACAGCTGCTGGGAACATTGGTAAGCGCACAGCTTCCAAGCGGACCTCGGTCCCCACTAAGAAATATACCCCCACTGTTACCCGATCCTTCTAGGACAAGCCGTGCGAAGAGGTTGTTATGTTGTGGGATTCGGGAGTAGGTGGCACTTATATACTCAATACCAAGATATGATTCAATGCATGATTCAATGTTATACTTTATTCCTTTACGTCCATTACTGTCCTGTTCCCACAGCCATGCATACATAGATAGCGTCCTTGTATTGTACACAGGCGGTGTTTAGGGGCGGGGCTATATTTGAAGCGTTGGCGGTAAGCCTATGGATATAACATTTCCCCTCTCTTTTAAATTGGAAATACGGCTTGTCAATGTTATAGAGTAAAAATGTAAGGTAAAGGTGAATGAGGTTAAGTATAAAAGTTACATTGGTTTGTTAGGAGTAAGTATTATTGATAGTCTTGAAGATACCGTGGTTTACATTTCTTGCGCCTGGATCGACGCTTGCAGCTTGATGTGCTGGCTCGTGGATCTTCACCAACCGTGTCGGAACTGGGATCGCGTGAGCTAATGATCGACTCGTCGGGAGGTTCTTGGTCGATTGGGACAGCGACTGGTGGACTAATTGCTTCTACCGTTTGCCCGTCTGGATTTGGGACGTCCTGTTGGTGAGACCTGCCGTTTATCTCGGTTGGGTTTAGAACTGCGACTGGGCGGTTTTCTTCTTCCCCTAGTTCGTCTGGGTCTGGAATATCTGCTTCATCCCTTTCGGCCGGCAACTGACGGTTGGCTCTGAGGATAGTCAAGTCCTGGTAGTTTCCAGTGGTGGGATCACCATGTATCTTGGATGTCCGTTGAATAGGATTAGGAATGAGTGGTTTTGTAGAGGTGTTGGATTCATGATACTTCTTGAAGAAGGATGCATTCCTGGTGGTTTGGAAGTTATCTTTGTGGGCTGTTATTTGTGTGCCCTGCATTTTGGTTATGGTTAATGGATCAGGGTTATAGGGTGTTGTGAGCTTGTTTCTTTTGGCTTGCAAACATATGACTTTGTCTCCAAGTTTTAATGTGTTTGGCTTGGTCCGTCTCTTGTTGTCTGCGTATTCTTTGGATTTTGCTTTGGTTTCTTCATCCCTCTTTTTGATGTTAGGTTGAGTTGATCGGGGTTGTACTGGGAGAGATGGAAGAGTGTTTCTCATTTTGCGTCCGAATAGGGCTTCGAATGGAGAAACATTTGTGGTAGAGTGTGGAGTTGATCGATAATTAAGCAGATAGTGATCGATCTCCGTTTTTACATTCTTTTTTTCCAGGTAAGCAGCCTGCACAGTTTTGCGTGCTGAGCCTACTGCGCGTTCTGCTTGGCCGTTGGCCTCTGGCCATAGGGGTGTTATTCTGTGGTGTTTGATGCGAAGTGTTTGTAAGAACTCTGCAAATTCACCTCCGTTGAAGGGAGGGCCGTTGTCCGATTTGAGAACAAGTGGGATGCCATACTGGCAAAACAGCTTTTCGAGGATAGGTATGACGTTCTTTGCACTTGTGGAGGGGATGATGTCGATGCATGGGTACCGTGAGTATTCGTCAGTGAGTATCAGTAGATAGGAACCGTTTGGATAAGGTCCGTCAAAGTCCATGCAAAGGTTTTCCCAAGGACCATCGGGTAGTTTGGTCGGGAGTATGGGATCCCTTGTGGTTTTAGGTTTCGAAATCGCTTGGCACGGAACGCATGTTTTAATGGCAGTTTCTACCATGGAGTCTATGTTGGGGAACCAAACCTTCTCACGCAGGAGTTGCTTTGTCTTCACAATGCCTCTGTGGCCACGGTGAGCAAGAGTAATTGCTGTTGATTGTAGGGATTTGGGGAGCACAAGTCTTGTTCCACGAAGTACTACTTCATCTACCGTAGTCAGTTCATCTTTGATTTTTTTGTAGGGCATCAGTTTTTCTGATGACCATATTTTGCGAGCCTTCTGTGGAGCTGCAAGAAGGGCAGATTGCAGTAGCTGTAGAGTTTCGTCTTGTAGTGATGCTATCTTTATGTCTGCCAGTGACATAGCTTTTGGACACGAGTTGTTTGAGAGAAATGATACGTATTCATCAGGAACTTTGTGGGTGCGAAAGGAGTTACTTTCGAATGGAAGAGGGTGTCGAGACATATAGTCTGAGGGATTGTCTTTGCCTGTTTGATGAACAGGCGTAAACCTGTACAGTTGTGTTCGTAACAACAATCGTTCGATCCTTGCAGAAGGAGAGGATTTAGGATTTTTCAAGATGGACACCAGAGGTTGGGAATCTGTGTGTAGAGTGAAAGGAGTTCCGTACACGTAGAGATGGAAATGTTCCATACTCCATGTGGCAGCAAGTGTCTCTCTTTCAATGTGAGAATATCTTGATTCGACGCTTGTGAGAGCTCTGCTAGCGTATGCAATTACATCGGGGCCATTTTCTCCTTGCTGGGAGAGAATAGCACCCAGTCCGTTTGGTCCCGCGTCTACGTATAAGTGCGTTGGCTTGGAGAGGTCGTAATAGGCTAAGGATCTTGTGGATGCTAGTTGCTCTTTTAGCTCATTGAATGCACGTTGATGTTCTTCTTCCCATTCCCATGGATTGTTGTGTTCGGTTAATTTACGAAGAACTTTTGTACGGTCTGCTAAGTCAGGTAGAAACCGTCCGCAGTAGTTTAGCATACCGAGCAAGCTTCTCACTTCTGTTGGGTCCTTTGGACTTTCTAGACTTGCAAATGCAGCTATCTTGTCTGGATCAGCCTTGAGCCCTTTGCTGGAGAAGATATGCCCAAAAAACTTGAGTTGTTGCTGTGCAAATTGACACTTCTTTTTGTTCAGAGTCAACCCGACGTTTTGTAGGCGCGTCAGAACTTCATCGAGTGCTTTGTCATGTTCTTCGCGATTTCTGCCGTGGACAAGGATGTCATCGCTTACGTTTATAATACCTGGTATATTCGCAATGACTTGTCGGATTGTGTCTTGGAAGATTTCTGCAGCTGCGTTGATGCCGAAGTTTAGGCGTTTGTACCGTCTCAAGCCTACATGAGTAGAGAAGGTTGTGATGTACCGTGACTCGGGGCTAAGTTCTAGTTGAAAATAACCGTCGTTTAGGTCCAGCTTTGAGAAGTACTTTGAACCGTTCAGTGTCGTCACAATGTCTTCCAGCGTCGGAGTGACATGTCTCACTCGCTTGATTGCTTCGTTTGGATGTCTCATATCTATGCATAGTCTTACTGCGTCTGGATTGTGAGGCTTCGGAACAACTACGATTGGTGATACCCATGGGGTTGGACCATCTACGGGCTCGATGATATCAGCTTCTTCCAGGCGTTTCAGTTCTAATTCTACCATTGAACGCACGTGAAAGGGGATCCTTCGGTGTTTTTGCGCAACCGGTGGAATGTTTTCGTCAATGTGTAGGTTGACCTGGAAGTTGTTTAGTTTTCCTATTCCTGTAAACAGATTTTTAAACTTTTCGAAGTAGTAGTGATCTTGATTGATTTCACTGGAAATGGCATGAGCAACTTGTATTAACCCTAACTTGATTGATTCTTGACAGCCTAAGAGAGATTCCGAGTTTCCCTCGATTACGTAAATTTCGGTCATGATGCTGTGTTCCTTGTATGCTAGCTTAGCGTTAAATTTTCCGGCTACCTTTAGGCTTACTTTGCTGTTGAAAGGAAAGATTTTGGTTTGTGTCGGTTTGATGGTTGCATTAATTCTCAACGCCTTCACTTTTTCCGTTGACATTAGGCTGACCGTAGATCCAGTATCAATTACAAAATTAACAGGTGTGGCATATTGACCTTAACGTTAGCAGTAATTGTTTTAGTCTTTGTTTTTCCTAGCTGCATGACAGTAGCAATACGTAATGTGTCTTCCTCTGAATCACAGTCACTGGCTTCATTATCTTCAGTGGCACGGGCTTGAGCATGTTTAGGTTGATGTGGCACGTTAGTAGGCCTAGAGTTCTCTTCCTTTGATCGGCATACTTTGGCTAAGTGGTTGTTTTTGCCGCATATCTCGCAAGTTTTATTCTTCGCGGGGCATGTTGACTGTCCACCTTCGTGTGGCCACTGCTTGCCACAGTTGAAACAGGTTTTCGTGGGCTTGTCAGCTGTGTTGTTGTTGGGCCTGGGTTTGTGATTTTTGAATGAGTGATTAGGCCTAGGTTTGTGTGACAATGCATTAGATTGTTCATGGTTTTCTGTCTCCGTGTAAGGATATTAAGGCCTATCCTCTATCAATGCTGCTCGCTGCTCAGCAAGGTCGTAAGAGCGACCTTCGGACAGGATGTCCTCGAGCGTTGCCTGGGTGTTTCTTAAGGCATAGCGGCGGAGTCTACGGGAAGTGGTATGCAGTATTATTTGAGATTTAATTTCTCTAGATTCGTCGTGAAAGTTACACGTTTTGCTTAGTTTGCTTAGCCTTCCATGATATTGGTCTAGGGACTCGCCTTCTGATTGTTGTGTTTGACGGAACTGAAATATTTCAATTTCTACGTTAACCCTGGGTGCAAACTTTGCTGCTATTTTTTGTTTCAGAGCTTCGTTGGCATCTGCATCTTCTGGCAAGTGTGCATCTGGTAGGGATTTGTGTAGGTCAAATATTTCCTCGCCCGCACATGTTAACAGGAGAGCGATTTTTCTTTTAGAAGTGACAATGTCAATGGCTTCTAGGTACATGTCAAACCGGTCTACCCATCTTGTCCATAAAGAACTGATGTTAGATTGGTCACGAATCTCGCTTATGATGAATGGTGGGAATCCGCCCAGGGTTGCTTTTGTTGAATCCATCGGGAATCCGGCCATTTTATAGCTGATGAAGGCTTGGAACGGTATCTACGAGATGTAACCTACGATTGACCATGTGCTTCTGAGGCCATAGGCCTAGCCTAGGCCGCGCGCGTCTTTACTAGCCGAGCTTGCATCTCAATATTATGGTAAGATCATACCTTGATAGTGTGGAAATAATCCCTTCTCGTCGCCAATGTTATGTTGTGGGATTCGGGAGTAGGTGGCACTTATATACTCAATACCAAGATATGATTCAATGCATGATTCAATGTTATACTTTATTCCTTTACGTCCATTACTGTCCTGTTCCCACAGCCATGCATACATAGATAGCGTCCTTGTATTGTACACAGGCGGTGTTTAGGGGCGGGGCTATATTTGAAGCGTTGGCGGTAAGCCTATGGATATAACAGAGGTGAATCAAAAACTAAATATATTTCATCAAAACGTTCAGTCGCTGTCATGGTTCAAACGTTATTTATTAGAAGTGATCGACCTGGAGCTAGGGGTGGATGTCTTTTGTTTTTCCGAACACTGGCGTTCAGCGTCCGAAATATCAAACGTCATTATTGACAAATATGTGCTTACCTCATCGTACTGCAGGAAAGTAGTAGGAAAAAATAGGTGCTATGGGGGTAGCTGTATTTTTCTAAAAAAAGATATATGTTTTGTAAACAGAATTGACATCTGCAACTTGAGTGTTGAGCATATATTCGAATGCTCTGCTGTTGAAATTGTAGATGTTATGTTAATTGTATGCATCTACAGACCCCCTAGTAAATTAAGGAGGCATTTAAATTTATTTTTTAACTGTCTAGAAAGTGTGCTCGACATTGCCATTAAGGGTGGACATGTCTTAACTATATGTGGTGACTTCAATATCAATATGTTGGGCAATTGTAGGGATAAGGTGTCTCTGGTAACTCTCCTTAAAAGTTATGGAGTATGTCTTTCTATTAATGAACCAACACGCATTAGCAGATTAAATTTAACTTACCAAGCTTGTCTTGACAATATTGGTACAAACATTCAGCAGCGTTATTTTTCCACAACAGTTTTTGAGTCTGGTCTGTCTGACCATTTAGCTCAAAGTATTGCCTTCAACTATAAAAGGGTACAAGTTTCTCAGCCAGGCAAAAGACCTACAGTTACCAAACGATTCTTCTCAAAAAAGAATCTCGATCTTTTTGAATCATTCCTTCAACAAGAAAATTGGACTGTCTGCTCTAGTGCTAATAATTCTATAGCCGACAAATTCTATAATTTTATCACTGCCTTCCAAAGCATTTTTGACAAGGCATTTCCAATAACTACCAAGACATGTTTTCCGCCAAAAAAGTCTTGGATAACTAAGGGTATAAGAATTTCTTGTAAAAACAAAAGGCTACTTATACAATTATAAATGAGTCCGGTAGTGAGGTGCTTCATAACTGCGTGGAAACGTATAAACTCATACTTAAAAAAGTTATCGTGACAGGACAGACAAAAAAACACAAATCCAATCGCAAATAAACAACTCTGACAATATTGCAGGGCCCAGATTCACAAAGGTGCCTTAGTGCTAAGACGTCCTAGTTTAGGCAAATCTTAGTGATATAAATCACCAATATGTCGTTCTGCAATGTTATAAATATAAAATATAGTAAAATATGAACAATTTAACTAATAATGTTTGATTTGTGAATGTGTATTAATACCTAGACATGATTTATCTTGATTTATCTAGCTAGGATTTGCCTAACTTAGGACAACTTAGAGTTACGCATCTTTGTGAATCCAGGCCCTGGAATCTAATTAATAAGGAACTTGGGAGAAAGATACAATCATCTCAGTCCACTAAGGTTGAACTCGACTACAATGGAAGTGTCACAAATAATCCTGAAACTGTTGCCAACATATTTAATACGTTCTTCCTCACAGCTGCTTCTTTCAACATGCCTAACAAGTTTCTAAATGATATTGAATCAATCAAATTACTCAACAATGTTACTGTAAGTGTAAACAATTCAATTTTTTTACATCCCGTCACTAAACCAGAAATGTTGTCCCTTCTAGAACAATCAAGTAATAAAAATTCGTCTGGGCTAGATGAAATCCCTAACTTTATACTAAAGAAATATGCCAAATACCTTGCCGATCCACTTGTAGAATTATTTAATGCATCCTTAGAAACTGGAATTTTCCCCGATGAATTAAAGGTCTCGAAAGTAATTCCGTTATTCAAAAAAGGGGCCAAAAACTCGCCTGATAACTATAGGCCTATTTCTCTCCTACCAGTTTTTTCAAAAAATTTGGAGCGGGTTATGCTAAAAGGCTTATGAGTTTCTTGAATGAAAATAATATACTTTCCCCCAATCAACATGGATTCCGTAAGAACAGATCAACAATGTCGGCTATAACTAAATTTACAGAATTTATTTACAAAACATTAAATAAAAAGGAGCACACGATAGGCATTTTCTGTGATCTAAGCAAAGCTTTTGACAGTGTGAATCACACCATTCTACTTAAAAAACTAGAACATTATGGCATCAGAGGCATAGCTAATGATTGGTTCAAATCCTACTTGACAAACAGGAAACAGAAAACGTGTGTTAAACAAGCTGATGATGATAATAATAATGAGAAAAATCATTTTTCCAAATGGGGGAAATTTTATTAGGGGTCCCACAAGGATCTATACTTGGACCAATTCTCTTTCTTGTCTATATTAATGATTTGCCGGGCAACATCGCTGCAGACTTGTTAACTCTCTTTGCCGACGATTCAAACGTTCTAATTACAAATACAAATTTTGCTGAATTATTGTTCAAGGCTAATTTAGTAATGGCAAAGATAAATAACTGGTTTGATGCTAACTTTTTATCTCTAAATCCCAAAAAATCCAAAGTAATTTATTTGAAGAATAAGCATACGGTCCCTCAACAAATAGTTGTAAATGAACAGAATGTACTACTTGAGCAAAATTCACATGTACCCTTCCTGGGTGTACAGCTTGACGAGAATCTTGATTGGACGAACCACATTAACGCATTATGTATCAAACTTTCTAGTTGCTGTTTTGCAATTAAAATTATGTCTAAGATGGCTAATATAAATACATTAAAAACCCAATACTATGGAATGTTTCACTCAAAAATGAGCTATGGCATAATTTTCTGGGGAAACTCTGTACTGTGGGAAACTGTTTTCAAACTTCAAAAGAGAGCCATCAGGAATATGCTCCATCTCAATCGTATAGATTCTTGCAGAATTCATATTAAAAAATTAAAAATATTAACCATGCCTTGTTTATATATAATTCAACTTCTGACATTTGTAAAAAGCAACATCAAGGACTTTGAAACAAACCTGGACATACACTCACATAACACTCGCCAAAACAACTTTATCAGAATTCAAAGGCAAACTTCAACACAATGCCAAAAGAGTCCATTTTTGTTATGTATTATAACATTATAATAATGAATGAATACACGTTCAGACGATTAATGATAGGTTTATTAACTATAATCTTAACAGATGCTTACAAAGAAAAGTGATAAGTACATCATGCTAGACATAGGCTAGCACAGCGGAAGTAAGTGACAGGAAGTAATAATAATAAGTAATGCAATGCGCGAAGCGGTACTGCCAACTAAACTAGAACGCGCAAAAGGCGGCAATTCAAGAATACATTACACCCCTTCCCCCAGTGATGACAGCTGGAAATCCCGAAGGTGTTGGGGCAGATGTCGCTCACGAACTGGACGATTCCGCGGGACCCCGGACGACCCATCTTGGCAGATCACTGGAGTAGGAGACTGCTGTAACACATCAGGGACAGTGGTTTCATTCATAGGTGGAGAGGACGTACTGGGAAACGGTTCAATGGATTCTGGAAGCGGAGGTAGCGCAGGTGGAACAACAGCTGAGGAACAAGGATCTCCGGGTTTCTCCGTTGAGTTGAATGTTTCCACTCTGGCTCGCATTTGGTCCACGTGACTCCGGTAAACTTGGCCGTTAGGAGTAGTCACTCTGTATGACACTGGACCAGTAGCTTGCGTAACAGTTGCCGGAATCCACGTAGAACCATCAGCATATGTTCGAATGAATACAGCATCATCCTTAGTAAATACACGAGGAATCTTCTTTATCGAATCTTCATGTTTGTCCTGATGAGTCATGTCGAATTCGGGATGTATGCGGTCTAGGACAGTCCTAAGCCGACGGTTCATCAGCATTTCTGCCGGACTCCTCCCTGTTGCAGATGATGGAGTGACATGCTGTTTCAGCAGGAAATTAGCTAAACGCTGATCCCAATCTCCCCCGATGATTCGTTTAAGCGATTCCTTTGTTGTTCGAACCATTCTCTCCGCCTGCCCATTAGTCGACGGGTGGAACGGCGCACTGGTGATTTGACGAATGGCATTGCTTGCTAAGAAATCCTTGAATTCTGCAGAAGTGAACTGACTTCCGTTGTTGGAAACAATGGTGTCAGGAATTCCTTGAGAGGCAAACAATCGTCGAAGTATGGTGATAACTGCATGTGATGTGATAGACGACATCTTGAAAACCTCGAGCCATTTTGAATACGAATCCACAACAATGAGAAAGGTCTGACCTTGGAACGGTCCAGCAAAATCGATATGTACCCGTGACCACGGATTCTTAGTCACTTCCCAAGAACGAGGAGGTTCTTTTGCAGGCGCTGGTCTCGACGCTTGACACGTGGGACACTGGTGAACAGTTTTCTCGACATCAGCATCCATCCCCGGCCACCAAACGTAGCTGCGAGCTAACGCCTTCATGTGTACAATCCCTGGATGACCACTATGGAGAAAATTCAAGATGCGGTCTCGAGCAGCAGCAGACACGATAACCCAGACAACCTTTGTATGCTGATATCTCGTTCTGGCGGGTAGTATAGGCTTGAAACTCTTTTTCTAACTTAATGGAAGGCCATCCTTTCCATACCCAATTCAGCACACGAGAAAGTATAGAATCTTTCTTGGACAATTCGGATATGTCTGTGGACGTCAACGGAGGACTCGGCATCGACTCCAGAAGCAACACTTCATGTAAGGGAGGGACTTCGAACTCTTTAGTAGATAATGGAAGTCTACTGAGACCATCTGCATTACCAATGGATTTCCCTGGTTTGTAAATTAACGAATACTGGTATGCATGTAATAGCAATGCCCAACGCATCATTCTGGGCGAAAGAATTTGCGGAGTGATACGGTCCTCAGTGAAGAGACCTAACAGTGGCTTGTGATCGGTCACGATGGTAAACTGACGACCATACACGTAGTCGTGGAACTTTTTAACACTTGCGATAATGGGCAATGCCTCTCTGTCGATTTGCGCATAGTTTCTTTCAGCTTTCGACAACGTTCGCGAGTAGAACGCGATGGAAAATTCCTTGTTGTCTACTGTATGACTAAGCACAGCACCTATGCCAAAAGGAGAAGCATCGCATGTTAAAGTCATCGGCTTCTTTACATCGTAGTGCGTAAGAATCGAGTCAGATGACAGAAGGTTCTTCACAGAATTAAATGCCTCATCATGCTTAGCAGTCCACATCCACGAAGATTCCTTATCTAACAGGCGGTGAAGAGGTTCTGCCACTGAAGCCTTGTCTCTTAAGAACTGGTGATAGAAATTGAGAAGACCAAGAAACGCTTGCAACTCACTTTTGTTTCCTGGTGTAGGAGCTTCAATAATTGCCCTTACCTTGTCTAAGGAAGGTTGAACTCCGTCTGCAGTTACCCGGAAACCAAGGAACTCTACCTCACGAACTCCGAACTTGCATTTGTCTTGGCGAAGACGAATACCAGCCTCTTCGAAACGCTTAAGTACTCTCTTCAGGCGTACCGACAACTCGTATTCTGAAACAGCTACAATAATTATATCATCGAAGTATGGAATAACTCCCGGAATTCCGAACAGCAAATCTTCTATGAATTTCTGAAATGTGCCAGGAGCAACACTAACGCCAAACTGCAATCGTCGAACTCTGAATGCACCTCGATGTGTAACTATTGTTTGAGCATCTGCCGTTTCGTCATCGACCGTGAGCTGCTGATATGCTTGAGCAAGGTCAAGTTTTGCAAAAACTTTAGCACCGGACATCTTGGCAAGTAGTTGGCTAACAGCAGGAATCTGGTATGGATGTGCATTGAGAGCTTTGTTAATGGTGGCTTTATAATCACCGCAAATCCTAATGTTGCCATCACTCTTGACAATCGGAACTATCGGTGTGCTTCACCGTGGATGTTCGGTTGGCTCAAGTACCCCTTGAGCTAGTAACCGATCTAGCTCAACATCGATCTTTTCCACAAGTGCGAATGGAACTTTACGAGCCTTCAAGCGAATAGGTGCGACTTGTGGGTCCAGAGCAAGAGTGACTGGGTCTCCCTTGAAAGTCCCTAACTCTTCATGGAAAACTGACCCGTGTTCATGCAGAACAGCTTCAATTGACCTTTGAGTGGTATCCAACTGATGTAGCCCGAGTCCCGTTAATTGAATTCCTAGCGGCTCAAACCAATCTAGCCCTAAGAGACTGACTCCTCTTCCTCCTGCTACGAGCAGATCTAGAGCAACTTCAATCGGACCGTAAGCAACAAGCATATTACAAGTCCCGACGATCGTGACTGCGTTCTTTTGGTAATCGACCAATTTATGGTTAAATCCACAAAGTTTAGGCTTGTTGGAACCCCACATTGTATTGAATGTATCCTCGGATATGATGGAGAAGCTAGACCCATTGTCTACTTCCATCGAACACTCGACCCCGTTCAAAGAGACTCTTGCTATTTTCTTATGTATAGCTGTACTATTGACACGATTTATGTACTCACAGTGTTCACTCTCGTATTCCCGCACTGAATTTTCCGGCTCATTAATTGCATGTGTAGTTGGGCCCGGAACGTTTGACTTTGGAGCCACGATGTGGCCAATCCTACCACACCCTCTACACGTAACACTCCTGAACTTGCAAGATCGCCTGTCATGCTGTGCACCACAGCTATCCCACTGACCCTTATTTTGCTTGGAATTGTTGATGTTCTTGTATGTAGGCTCTGAAGGTTTTTGTTTACTCCACCCCTTGGACTGTTGCATTTTGTTCACTTCCCCATCACCATTGGAAGGCCCTGAGTTTGAATAGTTGGCACGCATCTGTTTCACTTGTCCAGCTGCGGACTCTGCTGCTAGGATTAAGTCCACAGCTAACTTAAGAGTGAGGTTAGGTTCCGCTAATAACCTTCGCTGCACCTCTTCATTCCGCATACCGCACACAACTTGGTCTCTAAGTCTTGACTCTAGAGTGTTTCCAAAGTTACAGTTTTGGGCCAAGTTACGCAGAGCTGCCACATAATTTGAAATACCTTCTAGATCCCCCTGAATTCGTTTTTGGAACCTAAAGCGTTCGTAAATCTCTGCAGGCTTGGGTGAAAAGTGATTTTTAAGAAGCAGTAGAATTTCATTGTACGTTTTAGAACTGATCTCTTGCGGCGCGATCAGAGAGCGAATTATGCTAAAAGTAGCACTGCCACATTCCGCTAACAGTGTAGCCCTCTTCAAGGCAGGTTCGGTAATGGAATTGGCCTCGAGATTTTACGTTAAGCGGTCTGCATAAATGTCCCAATCCGATGGTTTGTTGACATCAAATTCACCAATTGAGCCTAATCTCGGCATGTTGAATAGAAGTATAAATATTTGTACTCACGTAGATGTAGCTTGTATTGCGTGTAGGCTAGGCCTAGAATCGCCTCGAAGATTTGAGGTTAGAATGAACACGTTTTCGGCCTACCTCGATCGCATCCTCGTCGCCAAAAATGTTATGTATTATAACATTATAATAATGAATGAATACACGTTCAGACGATTAATGATAGGTTTATTAACTATAATCTTAACAGATGCTTACAAAGAAAAGTGATAAGTACATCATGCTAGACATAGGCTAGCACAGCGGAAGTAAGTGACAGGAAGTAATAATAATAAGTAATGCAATGCGCGAAGCGGTACTGCCAACTAAACTAGAACGCGCAAAAGGCGGCAATTCAAGAATACATTACAATTTTACCAGGGAACCTTACTCTACAATGCACTACCTTATGAAATAAAAGATTGCACTAGCCTATCATTATTCAAATTTAGGCTAAAAAATATGTTAATCGATGAATCCTTTTATTCTGTACAAGAGTTCAAAGAAAAGTTCCTAAAGTAGTAAGCTCTAATTACTTAAATGTTTTCATGCTGTTAAATGTATTTAAATGTGCTGTGGAACTATTATCTCCATTCACTTAATCTAGTGTTAATGACTTACTGTACTATAGGATTTCTTTATTATGTACAAAAGTTCAAAACAAAGTCCTTATTAAAGGCTTATTACTTCAACTTTAAATGTTATTGTGTTAAATATATTCAATTGAGGATGCACAGAGGATGCATAATGCATCAAAGCAAAGTTTCTATTACAGGCTATTTATTTCAACCTTAAATATTGTTTTGTTTTGTGTTGTAATGGAAACACCTGTCATGTCTGTGCTGTATGCACACGCAGACCACACTCTTCGCACATCTCGTCAGAGATTTAGACTTTGTATTTTTTTTTAGATAAGATAAATAAATAAAAGTGTCTTTATTTTTCCTTTTTTCTTTTACATGTACAATCAGTTTAAACACACAGTTCAAACATACAAGAAAAATATGATAAGAAAAATGGGCGAATTTAAGTATAAAAATACTTTTCTTCCAATTGACCCTATACTTACAAGTTAAACAATATTAAATGCGTTAAAGCAACATTATCATTACTCTAATATTATAAGTACTTAGGCCTAATTCAATCGGAACTAACACTGAGGAAGGCAAAAGGCAAAAGGTCACTATTATATATTCATTAATAATTGAAACTAATAGACAGATGCAGTGCGGTATTGAAAGTGCAAACAGACAACAAAATAAGAACATGTTACATATCACATGAGAAATATTTTAATAACATGTTTGAATTAAAATGCCCTAGATATACGAACCAGCTTTGAAGGCCAGTCTACCTACATCATTCCAGACTTGTGTAATAGGTATTTTTTTGCTTCAATTTTGAATTTTGTAATATTGTAGGAGCGAAAATTCTGGGGTAATGAATTGTATGTTTTGGATGCATTGTAAGTAAAAGTTTTTCTGAAATGATTTGTTTTGTGGTGAAACACCGCTAATTGCGATCGACTTCTGACATTAACTGAGTGCAAATTACTTCTTAGTGGGATTTTATCGAATAAATATGTTGGTTCCTTTTGAGCGATTACTTTATGAACTAAGCATGCTAAGTGTAGCTCACGTCTTTCCCGTAAACGAAGCATTTTTAGGGACATAAAAGCAGGTGAAATGTGGTCATATTTTCGTATACTTTTTATGAAACGAACACAAGCGTTTTGTCCCAATTGTAATTTGTTCTTCTGATATTGAGTAAGACACGGTCCATATACTACATCCGCATAATCTATTTTGGGTAAAATCATATTGTATATTTTAAAAGTGTTAATTAAAAGTGTCTTTATATTTGTAGTGAGGAGTGCGTTAAAACGATAGAAGTGTTTGAGCATACCGAACGTTGATTGCATCAGTTTAGAGATATGTGAATCAAATAGCATATTTTTGTCAAAGATAAGACCAAGGTTTTTTGCTTTCTCTACTATTGGAAGGGTATCATTATTTATAGTTAGCTTAAGTTTCGGTACGTCATTTAAGGTAATGTTTGCCGCATAGGGGCTAAAAAAAAGTACAGTGGACTTGATGGGGTTTAAAGATAGGGCATGGTTCTCAGACTCGACATGTTCTAAATCCGAATTTATTTTAATTTGAGCTTCATTTATATCCTTAATATGGAATGAATAAGTGAGTTGAAAATCATCTGCATATGACTGTGGTTTGCAATGTTGAATTTTCTTTAATAGGTCGGATGTGTAAATTGAAAAGAAAAGATGACTTAAAATTGCTCCCTGGGGTGTACCCTTGCTGACTGTTCTCGGCTTAGAAATATGTTGGGCTATTTTTACAGCTTGTGTTCTCTCTGTTAAAAAGCTTTGTATAAGTGATAATGCAATATGATCTAAGCCTATATATTTGAGCTTTGCCATGAGCAGTTCGTGGCTGATGGTATCAAATGCTTTAGAATAATCTAGCATTATCATTGCTGTCGCCTTCTTTTCGTCTTTAGCTTTTAAAATATCATCAGTGATTGCTGCTAAAGAAGTTGTAGTGCTATAATGTGGCCTGAAACCAGATTGATATGGGGGAATAATATCATTCATGTAGCAATGTGTCGATAACTGATTCAATATAATTTTTTCGAGGATTTTAGACATAAATGGGAGAATGCTTATCGGCCTTAGGTCACTAAACATTTTTGGATTTGGTATTTTAGGTATGGGCGTAACTAATGATTGCTTCCATAGCATAGGATAGGTACCAGATAAAAGACTGTTATTTATAATCCCCGTTAGGTGATATAAACAGAAAGGTAAAACCATTTTCACGATTGGCAATGAGATACCGTCTATCCCACTTGCATTGGATTTCAAGGAGCTAAATATTTTTTGAATATCCGATGGTGTTACAGTTTTAAAACTTAACTTTTCTTGGACGTGCATGTGTATATTGTTCAAGTAATAATTTAAGGTGTCTTGATCAACTTCCTTCTTTGGTATGGAATCTAAAAAGTGTTCATTTAATTTGTCAGGCTTTGCTAAATGATTTGGTAGAGGACAAGAAGTTTTACCATGTATATCTAATTTTTTAAGGGTTTCCCATGTATGTTTGCAGCTCTTATTGACATTATCTTCGACAAATTTACGCTTCTCCTTTTTTATACAAGCTGATAGTTTATTTCGAGTTAATTTATATTCATCCCAATCTGATGGCTGTTTTTTCTTATTCCAATTAGCTAATGCCTTCTTTTTCTCTTTTATTAATAATTGTATTCTTTCTGTGATCCATGGAGCTCTGGGTTTAGATAATTTTTTTGTAAGCAACGGGGCAAATTTATCTAGTAAATGGTTTATTAATGTATTTAAAGTATCTACTTGGTAATTAGGGTCTTTGCTCCATGCTATAGTATTCCAATCCATTTGTGCTGCTTCAGCATTAAAGTCTTCGAGAATTATTGCTTTTATGTTTCTGTAGGTTTTAACAACTGTCGGTATCACGCGTTTTGGTATGTTAACGGTACCAATAATTAGGTGGTGATCAGATAATTCCTCGTCGACTTCATCTAATGAGAAAATTAATTTCGGGTTATTTATAATAAGATTCTGTTATTCTTGTAGGGGTTTTCACAATTTTATGTAAGCCAAAACAATCTAATATTGAATCAAACATTTTTGTACCTGGTAAATCTCTATTTAACAAATTTATATTGATGTCTCCAAGTATTAAAATGTTGTCAGAGGTAGGTATTATTTGTGATAGTGCGTTTACTAAACAGTCAAGGGCTTGTGGGTATTTCGTATAATGAGCAATGTACACGACTCCAATCACGAAAGAAGTAGTTCTTTGTTTAAATTTAATCCACAGATGTTCAAGGTTTGATTTTTCGCTATTGTGTCTCTCTATGCTTATAGTTTTTACATTAAGACATGTTTTGACATAAAAGGCCACTCCTCCATATCCATCGTTTCTGTCGCAACGAATAAGAGAGTAGTTGTCAATTTGCATGTGTTTATCAGATAATTCAGGATTCAACCATGTTTCTGACATAGCTAAAATATCTATCTGGTGTTGTCTTATTACTTCCTTAACAGATTCGTGTTTTGGGAACAGTGATCGAATGTTAATATGGGCAACCACCAGATTATTTGCCATGTCTTATTATCCTCAGTATTAGGCCTACTAAGTAACTTAAAACCTTTGAAAAATAAAAATACTTATGCTAATAGGTACACAAATGTGTCGACAAAAACTCTGAAGGAGTTAGATAACTGTTACAGAAAAACAATAACATTATGTTTTTTAAGAGCTAATACTAATAGAATATGGAAGTTAAATTAAAAAAATTAAGATAGCTAACAATATAGGAACAGGCTCTATTGAGCAACAAACCCGTGCTGTACTTCACTCAGTGACCACGAGTGTTATTGCTAAAGTACTCGTATACTATTCAAATGCTCGATAAACAATAGTATTTAACGAGGAAAAAAAACACAAAACGATCAATGTTTATTGACAGTATGTATCGTTGTGAGCTCAGCAAGATTTGAAATAGTACTCGCTTAACTCATACTATGGATTAATAGTCTAGGATCTACATGATTGTCTTTGAAAGCTTATTAATTGGAAATATATATGCTATTTATGTGTGTTCACTCACGGACAGGTATCGCAGATTAGCATTGTTGTTAATGCGCAATTTTCTGCCTTCTTCATTGATGGCCATGATTGTGCCATCTTGAGTCCAGCATTTCCGGGGACCAACTATTTTCTGAACGTTTGTGAACAGAGTTTGCCTTGTTTTAGTTAGTGACTTCGTTATTAGTATCCCTGTGTTCTTGAGTCGGCTTTTTGAGCGCCAGATCGCGTCTCTGGCCTGGTAAGATATCAGCTTCATTATTATTGGTCTCGGTTTCCGATTTCTTCGGGCGGCGGCCGAGCCAAGCCGATGACAGCGGTCGAAGACCCGCGCAGAAATCGCATTTAGCTGCAGCTTGTTGTTGACAATGGCGGCAACCTCTGCGAACACATTTTCCTGCTCTCGTTCTGGAACCCCATGAGTGAGTAAACAGTTTCGGCGAGAGTATTGTTCAAGTTGATCCATTCGAGAGTCTTGAATATCTAGCCTGTCTGCAGTGGTCTTCAGTTCATTCTTTATCTCCTGAAGGCTTGCCTTTACCGAGATCTCCATTTCCGCGAATTTCTTGAAGAGATCTATCTGTTGCGTTGTTTGGGTTCTCGCTAGGCGGTTTCTCGGTTAGAAGACTTCTGAATTCTTCAAGTGAAGAATTTATCTTTACCTCAAATGAATCTACTCGCTTTTGCAGGGATGCAATGTTCTCGGTATTCGCCGGTTTTACCATAGCGCTGGTATCTTAGAACCTGTTGTGTTGGTAACTCTTAGGCAACTTCCATGCGCTGTGTTCTAGGCCTAGGCTAGGGGGAGTAAAAATCTTCTAATAAAATACAATTATAGGGGACTTACTTCATAATAACTTGTGTTTGGAGAATCCCAGTTGATGTTTAGTGTAGTGGCAAATCACTGGTGTAGTACTTGTAAATGAATAACTGCCTTGGGCCACATTATTTTGAGGTTATTGAAGAGCACTTTCACTGACTACATCTCAGTGCCGCCATTTTATTTAAATGCCGCAAGTTTATTTAAATTTATTATTTATTTAATTGTTTACATATTATTATGTATGTATGTATGTCTTGAAGAATAAATATCTTTATCTTTATCAAGAATTGGAATTATGGCTTATATACTAACTTATATACTAACTGAGTACTAATAAATAATGAAAACAAAGTAGGAAGAAACATGATAACATACATGATATGGTACATGATAGTACAACCAAATACCTTACTAACCAGCTGCGCTAGAATACTGGACACTGCCGTGAAATAGTGGCGAAAAGCCGACACTAGCGCCACTACCGGAGCGGTTCGACCGAAATTGATTGATTTGAAAAAAGCTTTCCTCGCCCCCTCGGAGGCCCCCCCCCCCCCTACAACTTTTTCCACGTTTTGTCGCTACAGTATTCGGCGCTAGACCTTTGGCTACACGTGGATATTTTTTTCGAGTCCCCACCCCCACCCCTCCCCCCCCCCCCATCGACGTGTTTTATCTCGTAAAGTGTGCGATTTCGGCGCTCCGGTTTTGCGGTAACCTATTTTAAAAAAATCAAATATGTTTTGAGAAATTTTTCAATGCTTTTGATCTAACGTCAATTGAATGGCGCATCTTTTGGTATGAATTTTATTACTGTCAGTTGTCCGGTTCAAAAGTTACGGGCACCCAAACACGAAAGTTTTTCGAAAACGAGATTTGACGGATTTGGTACGTTTTTAACGCGTCACATTCAAACGGCCCTGCCCGTCAATCCAAACAAGATATACCATTGGTTTTTGTTTCGTTACGGTCGGTTACTATCTGGTTAACTAGGATTTGGAAATGTTTTGGATTCGTCCCGGAACTTTCGTCACACGGATCGTGTACATTTGGTACCGCCTACCGATAAAATCGTTGTGTACAGATTTCCTCCCACATGTTTTGTTTCCGAATTGTTTTGACTTTTTCATCATAAAGGACTTGACAAAACGAGCAGGATCAGGGGTCAAATTTTTGAATTTCGTCCCCGTTCCTTAGTTATGGGCACTTTTCCGTTTTTTCTACACGGTTTCAGTTTTGATTTTTCTACGTCAAGTTGGTACTTTCAAAATGAGTTTTTTTTCTTTGTTTCGATGCTGAATACTTGCCCGTAAAAGCATGAAAAAACATTTTCGAAAAGTCACCCCCTCACCGAATGACAGACGTTCACGCAACGCATTTTTCACGGCGATAAAAAAACACGCATACAAAAGTTTAGTTTTTGTATATTTAAAGTGCGTTTAAAACGCCATTTAACAAACATTTGAATTTGGTAATAATAATTGGATTTTTGTCTATCCGAAAACGTTACTTTCAAAAATAAGACTTTACGGGTGTCCGAGTTATGGTGCTTTAACAAATTTCATCCGTACCGGTTTTTTCCCGGAATTTGTCTATGGGAATTTTTCAATGTCTTAAAAAAGCATGTTGGAATTTTTTTAATTTTTTTAACCCAATTTTATGAGTGCTCAAGACTATTGACGACATATTGAACGTACCCGGACTTACCGTGGCACGTTTTATCTCTGACATGTATGAGTGACTTTGGATTAATGTGTAATTTTGTTTATTGAGAGGCGACGAAAGGAGACCCGTCTCTGCCCGGGGTAGAATAGGCCCAAAGTGACTCTGCTAGTCATAAGAGGCGACGAAAAGAGACCCTGTCCCTTCCCCCTCACTGTCCCACTGAAGATTTCTCCTCCCACTTGGCCCTGTCCTCCCTTGCTGGACTCCTCTTATGACGACTCCCGCGATATGAATGGACATGATTCGAAAGACGTCATATGACCACCAATCTTTTATATGAAACATATTTTACTCTGCTAAATACATACAACGCACTAAATGTTTATGCAACAGACTTTCTTTATAATGTATCTCCATATCCTTCATTGTGTCTTTTGTGTTTTGTGGAACAGGGGAATTGTGCGAAATTATACACACGGGTTGATTGATTGATATTTGCCATTTAGGCTTAACGTCTTATATTTTTGCAACTTGGCTAATCAAGACGATGAGTGGGTGATAATTAAGATGAAATTGGGGGCTCTTTGGAGGAAAGGGCAAGTAGGAGGGCGCGTGAGGAAAGGGGAAAGGGGATTGGGGTGTGGACTGCACTTCGTCTGACTTCTCCTCCTCGACCAGTCCGGCTAGAGTGGCCCTACCAGAAGCATACGCTTCCGCCGGCATAGCTCTCGGGATCAACAAAGCACGCAAACCTGCCCACCACGATAAGGTAGCAGTCCCTGGGCAGGCACGCGGGTTGAGATTTTGTACAGAATATTAGAAAGGTGCAATTATGAGTGAAGCTGATGCTATTGAGAGGCATGTGGCCTTCATAATAATAAAGGGTTAATTCAAGTAGATACATTTTGAAGCCTGTATTTACAAATCATCACAACCTCCCCCCCCCCCCCCCCCCTCCTTTCACCGATGGCTTGTGCACATACCAGCAATAAATAATGAGTCGATGATCATTCCGCCTGCAGAACGTATAAATTATGCTTTCATGCAATTGCCCCTAGGTGTAGGGGCACCCATTGTTGCTATGGATTTGTTTTGTTTATGGGAAATAACATGGAAACAATTGTTACCTTAGCAACAATGGGCGCCCCTAGGTGTAGGGGCCGACTATGAGTTCCAACCTTAGGTTGGAATTCATAGTCGGCCCCTACACCTAGGGGCGCCCATTGTTACTAAGGTAACAATTGTTTGCATGTTATTTCCCATAAACAAAACAAATCCATAGCAACAATGGGTGCCCCTAGGTGTAGGGGCCGACTATGAATTCCAACCTAAGTTTGTTGTGGTTTCTAGTTATCTTACGTATATGTCAGTCTTCTTAAAAAGTGGATAAATGAGAATGTTTGTTGTAATGTTCCAAATTAAAACGTAAAAGCCGAGCTTACGGACGCAAAGGTCAAACCATATGCTACTTCGCTGACTCTTATGGGAAGCGCCACAGTAAATTCATATTTGCCGCGCAGCGATCGAACCGCTCCGACAGAATGCGCTACTTTCGCCGTTCGCCGCCTTCTTACATGCTAAACACCGCGATTGTCCTGTATTCTAGCGCAGCTGGTTACTAAGGTATTTGGTACAACATAGAAACGTGTTGATAAAGAGTTGTTTGAGCAAGATATTACATCATTTAGATTACGTATAAATATAATATGAAAAGTAGAATACATACAGAATACTAATAAACAGCACTAGTGATAGCAGGAACATAAAAAAGTAAGATTATAATAACAATGTCAATAGTAGCCTGATTGTACTAATTGTAGAAATAATAAGTGGCAAAGAAAAAAAAAGATGAAGATGAAAGAAAAGATGTTTTATTTTATTTTAATAACTTGAGGTTGTGACTATGAAGCAAAATACCCCTAACATATTTATTTATTTATTAATCATTCCCATTCACTACAAAAGTGAATGGGGATCATAAAGAGAAGGGGAATAAATGAAGCAGGCTTATTTAATGACATATTATGCTAATAATTGCATCATTTCGATACTATGACTTAAGGAAAGAACAGACGAAGTAAAGAAATTAAGTAAAACCATTATAATAATATATAAACAATTAAATAAATAATAAATTTAAATAAACTTGCAAGGTAGATCAATGGAAAAAAAGAAGAAAAAGAAGAAGAACACAAGCCATATGTTAATGGCGAGGAGCTTAGAACAGAGTCTCTAACTTAGTATGTAAATATTCCTTTAAGGCAGCTTTAAATTTGTGCTTCTTCAGTGTTTTCAGAGAGTGCGGTAGATTGTTGTACAGTATTAGGCCGCTGTGCATTATGTTATCCTTGCCTCTTTGAGTGGTATTGATAGTGTGAAGGTGAAGGTAGTGCTTGGTTCGAGTATTATGCTTATGATAGTTATGGTTGAATGTGAGGTTCAAGTTAGATATAGTTTCATTAATTATAACATTGTGTATAAAAAGGCAGGTTTGGTACGGTACTCATTAATAAGTGGGAAAGGTATGATGTTAGTAGCTTTAAACAAGGTTAGTCTGTGAGTTCTAAAAGGTAAGTTAAATATGTTTTTAATGGCTCTGTGTTGAATGGTACTGAGGGGTTTGAGTTTAAGCTTAGGTGATTTAGCCCAGATAATATTTAAGTACTGGAAGTGACTATGTATATGCGCGTAGTAAATACTCAGCAAGGTGGCTTTATTGATTATTATAGACATACGTCGAAGTATTCCTGCTATAGAGGATGTTCTTTTGCAGACCTTATCTATCTGCGAATCCCATTTTAAGTTACTCTGAAGGAATATACCAAGATATTTGACCTGTGAGACTAATTCAATTTTAGATTGATTTACAGTGAGGTTATGATTAATATTATTTAGGCCTATATCAATATTATTGATATCAAAAATCATGGAATTTGTCTTGGAACAGTTTAAAGATAATTTGTTAGCACTCAGCCAAGTGGACAATATAATTAAATCTTCCTGCATTAGTTTCAATATTTCTTGTAGATTAGTTCCGAAATAAAACAGGTTTGTATCGTCCGCAAAGGATTGGAGTAGACCCTTTATTCCTGATTGATGCAGATCATTTATATAAATAAGAAATAATAGTGGACCAAGGATTGATCCTTGTGGAACCCCACAAATTATGTTGTCCAACTTGCTCGATGCTCCACCTATAACGGTATATTGTTTCCTGTTATTAAGACTAGGAAAACGCTCTGTTTGACGCGTTGATAAGCGAACGCGTCCATATCTACGAACGTTCTGGCGAAAAGATCTCAAAGCTAATAAAAACAACAATTTACAACAATTCAAGAATGTGCATTTCAAAATTTTTTCTGATTTCCATAGCTATTATACTTCCCGATATTGTTGAATGCAGTGCAAGTGCAATTTGCGTTGCTAAGAATTTTCGTTGTCATTCTGTCTAGTGTTTTCGCGGTGGTCCGCCACCGTTACTAACAGTTATTGAGTGTAACTTTGTAACTTTTCGAACGATTTTGCCTCAAAACTATACACCTTCAATCCACATCGAGGCTTGTGGATGGTCCAAATTTCAAGTTGATCGGACTTTCCGTTCGACCGCTATCGACAGACATAAAAACAAAACAAAAAACAAACAGAATGAAGTGCCATAAGAGTCTCGTGGAGACGCTCGCTTCGCTCGCTTAACTAGGAAAACGCTCTGTTTGACGCGTTGATAAGCGAGCGCGTCAATATCTACGAACTTTCTGGCGAAAAGATTTCAATGCTAATACAAACAACAATTAACAACAATTCAAGAATGCGCATTGCAAAAATGTTTCTAATTTCCATGGCTATTATACTTCCCGACATTGTTGGATGCAGTGTAATGTGCGTTGCTAAGAATTTTCGCTGTCATGTTTTCGCCGCGGTCCGCCACCGTTGATAACAGTTATTGACAGCAATAGAAATGTAATTTCTGCCTCTTATACGTATCGAATCGCGTTTACATTAGTATATTTGTGACCGGACAAAAATTTACTATAAGATAGCCACCTCAGATTTTGCCGTTACTGCGTAGTAGAAAAATATTTTCGAGTAACTTTCGTGTAACGTTGCTAATATTTATCAGATCGCCATAACATTAACATATTCGTGACCGGAAAAATCTGTAGAAAAATCTGGCTATTTCACATTTTGCCGCCATTTTGTTTCAGAAAAATATTTTGCAGTAACTATGGTGTAACTTTGTAACTTTTCGAACGATTTTGCCTCAAAACTATACACCTTCAATCCACATCGAGGCTTGTGGATGGTCCAAATTTCAAGTTGATCGGATTTTCCGTTCGACCGCTATCGACGGACATAAAAAAAAAAAAAAAAAACAGAACGAAGTGCCATAAGAGTCAAGTGGAAACGCTCGCTTCGCTCGCTTAATAATCTTTGAACCAACTTAGTGCAAGACCACGGAACCCAATTTTTTCATTTTTCCCATAAGGATGTTGTGATTAACAGTGTCAAACGCTTTTTTCAAGTCGATAAAAAGTCCGGTTGCTATGTTTTTTTTTGTCCAGCTGTGATTGCAAGTTGCTTATGAGATCAACGAGGGCTGACTCTGTTCCTGTGTGTTTCCTGAAACCACATTGCCCTTTATAGAAAAAGCTAATTTTATTGAGATAAGATATAAGTCTATTTTTTATTATTTTTTTCAAGTATTTGGGAAATTGTTGGTAACAGTGAAATGGGTCTATAATTACCTATTGAGTTTCGCGAACCTTCTTTAAAAATGACGATGACTTTAGCAACCTTCATTTCCTGAGGCACTGTCCCCGTTTCAATTGATTTATTTATCAGCACGTTAATTGGTTCGGCTAGTAATTTGATATTTTCTTTTAGGAGCCTCGCTGTAATACCATCTTTGCCTGAAGACGAACTGTTTTTTAGAGAATTAACCGTTGATATTACTTCGTCCACAGTAGTAGGGTTTAAGAAGAAAGATTTGCTATTTTCTTAACTGAGTTTGGTGTGCGTAAAGACACCTGTGTCAGGGATTGTTTTGGCCAAATAAGCGCCAATGTTTGTAATCTAACAACAACTGTCTTGTTTGGACATGTAAAAATGTGCTCTGTGTATAATACGGATTTTTGCAGTTAATACGTGTTCGTTTTTGTAAAAGTAAGTACCAGTATCAAGTTCTATTATTTATGTATATGAGGAGGTAATAGATTTTGTCTTTCTATTTGCCATATGAGTGTGGGGAACGTTTATACATATGAATTTTGATCAAATTCATTTTGTAGATAAACGGATGAAAAACAAAACACTTACAATATTGGCCCAAGTCCACTAAATCGCCACTAGTAGCAGTAGCAGGCGTGCATGGAGTTCGACGAGACCCCGCTAGGGGATTACGAGGAGCTTGCATTGGTCATGGAATATTTCTACTATTATCATTTCAAGTTTTAGTTACTGTTTGATATTCTTTTTTTTTTTTACGTCCGTTTCATAATTTTTAATGTTGGAAGATTTTTTAGATTTAAATGGTGCTATAGGAGAAACAGGAAAGCAATCAAAGAGTTTCACAATGCATGAACGTCACTGCCTTTGGATCATTTCGACGTTACGATGAAGTGCCCGCACTGTCAACGGTCGGTTCAAAATTTGCAGTTGCACATATCTAGAATGCATATTGATGTGTATAGCAGTGCATCTCAGAAAGCATGTTCATCAGCATACTCATCTAGCGTAGACAGTGATGTGCAGGCATTTTCTTATCTAAATACAGATGCCAATCAGTCTGATAAACACAACCTGTCTTCATCATCTTCTTTAAGCAAAGACGTACGCCTACCCGAAGTTCTTCCTTTAAAGAAAGAGCGTACTAAATGTCCCCACTGTGGGAAATTATATTTAAGTATTAACATACATATTTCCAAGGCTCATCCAGAACAGCAGCGCCTTAAAATAACGGAAAAATACACAGCGGATACAGCAAAAGAATCACACACATCTAATGATTCTAGGAATGGCAAGTCTATTAGTGAGGGGGCAACAGCATTGGATGCAGAGTATTTGAAAGCTGTTGATTATTGGACCGAAACGTTTTCCAATGCCATGAGTGATGAAGATTTTGATGAACACATCATTAATTTCTTTTCATTTCTTGCTGAATCAATTGATTATTTTCCCGGACCGAAACATCCTGCGCGAAAATTTTATGCTGCCAGGAAAAGTGGAAAATTTAAGGCGAATGATAGAACATATAACGACAGTTCGAATCCAGAAAGGTCTTCAAAACGTGATAGGGAACGAAGGAAGGATAAATATCTTTATCAAGTGACCCAATTTTAATACTTTAATCAACGTCGTAAAGCAGCTAGAAGAGTTTTGGATAACAAGGATACAGCAGCATGCAAAATACCGACAGAAGAAGTGTATAAGTATTTTAGAGATAGATTCGGTGTTAGCAATGAGATGATTCGCGAAGAATATCCACCGAAAATTGCATCAACGGCGCTTACGGAGCTTGACAGATCATTCATCTCCAAGATATCATTTCAGGATATCCAACTGTCAATGCATAAAATAGCAATTGATACTGCGTCTGGACTAGATCGTATCATTATGAGAGCGGTAAAAACAGAAAAAATATCCAAAATTATAGCACTAATAGCGTCTCGAATGCTTGAAAGCGGTTTTGTGCCTTCATCATTCAAACAAGCTCGCACTGTTCTTATTTTTAAAGATGGAAACAAAGATCACCCTTCTAATTACAGGCCAATCTCCATTTGTTCAATTTTACGTCGTATTATTGAGAAATCACTGGACCGCATGCTGAGGACATATGTAAGTTTTAATGAGCATCAAAGGGGGTTCACTAACAGTCCTGGAATAGCGATCAATATAAGTATAGTGGAAGGCATTCTCAAGACAGCTGCAGCCACCTGTTCTGATGCAGCTATTATTTTTCTTGATCTAACGAAAGCGTTTGATACGATTGGACACAAACATCTTGAGCTAACCATTCAAAGTCTTCCTATTCCAACAAAGTTACGCGAACTCACAATAAACTTACAGAAGGGTAACCAAACTCATGTGGAAGTAAAGGGAGAGAAAACTCGTGCAATTCCAATCCAAAAATGCGTTTTGCAGGGATCTCCTCTATCACCTACATTGTACAACGTAGCAACTGATCATGTTCTAGATAAACTGTCTGAACCTGATATCAGGGACACCTATGGTTATCGCATGTCCGAGGAACTTGACGCTACTAGTGTTTTAGGATTCGCAGACGATACTGTAGTGATTGGGAAGGATATTGATTCTGCAATTACTCTTACTCAGATGGCTCGAGCACGATTCAATGAGATTGGTCTTTCAATTAATCCTAAAAAATGTGCAGCAATTGTTATTAAGAACGGGGTGTTAGAGGAAACTAACCTATTTATAGACAGTGACATGTAAATTGAATCCTTGTCGCCCAATGATAAAGTGCGATATTTAGGAGTAAATTTTGCCCAAACTCTTGTTTTTGATCCAGCTTCAGTCATCAATAAACTTAGAACAACCCTTGATTCCTTGGCCACTTCCCACCTTTTAAATGCAGACCAAAAACTGAATATATTAAACCAGTTTGTGGGCCCAACTTTAATTTACCCACTTCAAAATGCACCTCTGACCCAGTTACCGAAATCATTTTTGTCAGATACAGACAAATTGATGCGGGGTACTGTGAAGGAAATTTTACAGCTTCCTCATGATGTTCCCGACTCCATGATTTATTCTAGTCCGAAATTCAAAGGCCTTGGCATTATGAACACTGGATGGGAAGCCTTCATTCAGCATTTTAACATATGTGATACATTGCTAGAGGCGGATAATGTACACGTAAATTTTGCGAGGAATCTTGAAGCTGAGAAGTTAAGTTGTATTTCTAGATTAGGCATAACATTTCCGGAAGCCTCAATGAGAGCTGGAGTCTCAGGCAAGACCTTGCGAGAACACCTTCGAGAGCAAGAGTATAAAAAGTGGTGCGCTCTGTCACATAAAGGAAAAGGTGCGATACTTTTCCAGGAAGTGACATCTGCTAACAGGTGGATCCACATTAAGGCGGGACTCTCTTGCTCTGAATGGAGAGATGCCATCAAGATGACGTGTAACGTGGTTCCCGTAAGAACCGTCCCTGGCAGGAGCCAAGGTACTAACCGCTGTAGACATTGCAGCGAGTTTGAAACCCTTGCCCATGTACTTGGTTACTGTCAGCACGGCGAATAGATGAGAGAATCCCGTCATCACGAGGTGCGGCAGAAAATAGCCCAGGCTCTTCGCGTTAAGAAATATGAAGTCTATGAAGAAGTTCATGGTCTTTCTACGTCAGGGGGCACGAGGCGAATTGACATCATCGCAATTGATCGGGGGACGTCGGAGGGATACATTCTCGATCCCTCTATCCGCTTTGAGGATCACCTGGGACAAGCGGAGGAGGTTGATCGTGAAAAGCAGGGGATCGTTAACCCGACTGGTGCCTATTATAAGACCTATTACAATCTGAAGAATATCAGAGTTATAGGTCTTATGATAGGTGCTAGGGGTACAATCCCCGGCTTTTTCGAGGAATTCCGGAAGACGTTCAAATTACCATCAAGTCTCACCGAAGAAATTGTTCTGGCCGTATTGCGATGGTCTATTTTCATCTTTAGGCACCATTTGTATTCTTAATTTTGTTTAGTTTATATATTATAAATTATTGTATTTTGTAATAAGTGTTGTGTATAAGTGTAATTTGTTTCTATTTTCGTTTTGATATAAATTGTTTGTTATTCTGTGTCTTACGGCAACAGCTATGGCTGCAGAAACCAATAAAGGTTGTTATATTATTATTAAATTCTTCAGCTACGGCCACCAATAATATCCTTGTTGTTTCCGGTGACTGTTATTTGTTTATCCCTATGATGAGTCGTATTTTGCAGGATTCCATTAAAGATTCTCCAGCATTTTCTAGGGTTTTGAATGTTTTCATTTATTTTTGCATTATAGAGAATACTTTTTTTGTTTCTAATTACCTGAGTGATTCGATTCCTAAGCTTTTTATATTTAATACCAAGTTCTTCGTCTAGCGGATACTTCAGAACTTTCTTACGTAGATAATTTCTGCTTTTTATTAGGCTAATTATATTATTATCGATCCAAGGACATATATCTGTGTTCTTTTGTTTCTTAAGAACGATTTGGGTACTTTTAATTTTTAACTCGCATAGCTTTGTAGTTAAATGGTTGTACATTTCCTCAACATTCCAATTATTGTCAAGAACAATGGGATGTTTAGACAAGTTAGAATGGAAATCGTGATGGTTAAAATATTCTCTACTTTGTATTTGTTCAACATTTGATGTAGGCCTTTTAAGTAATTCAGTAAGAAGGAGGTTTTGATCAGAAAAGTCATGACCAATGTTTGAAATATGCATCGGTGTGACAGACGAATTTGTTAATATATGGTCAAGAATGCTCTGAGATAGAGGTCTGGTCGGGTAAAGAGGATTGCAGACACGAAAACCATTGCTACCGGTAACGTGCTGATAATTTTTATTTATTTGCGATTTAATGTTTCTTGTTGGATTTATGTCCATATTAAAATCACCAAAGATTAATGTGAGTGTTTTAGAAGCTAAAAAGTGTTCTTCAAATTGGGAAAGGAAGCGTTCAATATTTGCGGTAGTATTGCTTGTGTCACAGTTAGAGCAGTAGATATACCTCCAATTAGTAAATTGTTTGTCAACTTTAGGTTAGTTATGTTTATTTTGAGAAAACTATTATGATTGTCGCTGGTATTATACTTAATTTCATAGTTCAGATCATTGTGAATGAATATGCCAACTCCTCCACCTAAGCGGTAGGGTCTGCACGAGAATACGGCATTATAACCTGGCAAATTATAGTATTTTTCCTCATCTTTGTTTATCCACGTTTTTGTTACAATAATGGCATCCACCCGTGTATGGAAGTTGTTTAGGAGGACGGCAAGTTTGTCAAGTCTAGTGGACTTAAGACTGCGTGCATTGAGGTACAGTAGCTTAAAATTGCTACTTCATGCTGGGATGTAATCGTCAATGCTATTAAGATGATAATTTACGTCCGAAGATGGCGTCATTTCCTTTGCAAAGTAAAAAAATAATAATAATTAATTAATTACAAGGTCACTTATTTAAATATTGATGATAGCCACAGCTATTAGTTTTATATACGGATAATAGGAGTTGTATATAAATGATAATATAATAAAATCGAATGTATTTATATAATCTTATCTAATCTAATATGTAATAAATCTAATAATAACAAGTGTATGGAAAATATATGAGGTTGAGAGGTTGCAACTGTAGTGCCAAAAACAAGCTATGGTGTTAAAAGATAGAAGTTGAGGAGTTTTTCAAAACAAAACAAAACAAAACAAAGACTCTATGAGGCTTTAGCAATTGTTAGAGAACTTGTTTTCTAGAGATACAAGATCTGTTTCGTTTACAATTTTTAGCTTAGTGCCAGTAGGGGTTAGCACAACAATTTGTGCCGTCCTGTGTCCAGACGTTACTTTTACCAGCCAACTGAACACATTTACCTAGAAGTGCTAATCTTACGGTGGTTAATGATTCAGTGACTGATAAATTTGTACCCTTGAGCTTCCTTTTCGTCTTCCATACGTCATTCCGCACGTTGTAACTGACGAACTTAATAATGAGTGGCCGAGGGCGGCCAGGCTGAGATGTTCGGGTCCGCAGTCTGTGGCACCTGTCGATGTCTCGCTCCTGGACTTCATGGGAGGTCGAACCTCTTGTTGATGGTGTCGACAGCGAGTCTTGTTTTGTTTGTGTTGGGAGCCTCAGGTAGTCTATGGACTATCAAGCAGTTCCTCCGTGAATACTGCTCTTGGGAGTCAATTTTATCGTGAAGTGGCCTAACTTGTTCAAGTATTAGGCTCCTCAGCCCGTCCACTTCATGCCGCAATGTGGCTTTTATTTCACTTATATCGTTTTCCCATTTCAGTTTTAATTCTGGAAGTATATCTTCAACTGATTTGGGCTCCGATATTAATGCAGCTTCTAGTTTAGAATCGATGTTAGAAGTTGCATTGTTTAACTCTAAACGAAATTACAACGAAAATTCTTAGCAACGCACATTGCACAGCATTCAACAATGTCGGGAAGTATAATTGCTATGGAAATTAGAAACATAACACTTTTATCTTTATCTCTTACATTGAACAAGAACGATCGTTTTGAGAACTTTTCGCCAGAAAGTTTGTTGATATAGGGCCTAGACGCGTTCGCTTATCAACGCGTCACACAGAGCGTAATTTTTTCTGTATAGTACATTTCATTGGCAATTATTTGTCATAGGCTACGCTTGAAAGAACGATGCTTTAATTTTACCCCAACTGTATTTATTATATCGATCCGTAATTAAATTTAAGAAAACAGTAGTTTGGCTTAAATTTTGTGCGTTGCTTAAGGGCTGTATGCAGAGTCCAGTGTCAAGTTAAAGTGTTCGTTCACCTCTTGCTGCAATGTGTACCTATACACACATGTTGGTATGTAGAACACATATTGAACAACAGTTTCACCGAAAATGATTCGAGTTCCACGTAATTAGTGGTTAAATGTTTTGTTCAGCCCGTTGAACGTTCTACGTTTGGCAACACTGTACCCCCGAGTTTTGTTTGAGCTTGCTTCACGCATTTGGAGGGATGGGCGAAAAGTAGCCGGCCAAGCGCATGTGTATACTCGTTTCCTAATGCAAAATAAGAAAATTCGTCGTTTTTATGTCGATTATAATATATACTACTTATTTCAGTTTCGGGATGAATATTACGACTTATGAGATATAGTTCCTAGCTTATGTTACTGAAAACAAGTGTCACTGGTTATGGTAGCAATATGCTACACTATTAGTTGTCTCTTTATTTGAAACGTAACACAATTTTTTACTGGAAATAATACTGTTTACTGAGTTAAATCAACCTGTTCTATTCATTGAACCGTCTTGCAATTATAATTTCTGTTACATTGTACGACACTATATCGAATTTCACTAGACATCAAATTTAATTTATTATTCTTAACAAATAAACAAGCTATGAACCTCTTTTAGTTGTTATGTTATTTTGTTGCTGTTATATATTTTGTTATTATTAAATTTTGCATTATATTGTTGAGTTATAGGGCCTAGTTATAGTCTAACTCAACTCAACAATGAGTGATTGTTTTACATAACACTAACAGTCAATTAATATACACACAAACGAACTGAACTGAACTAAATGGCAGGAGAAAGACCGACCATACACAAGACACAAGACGTGTGATTTCTTCTTCAGCCAATGTTATGTATGATTAACATATTATGACATGTAAACATATCGATGCATTGTTTCAGAATGCTGGATAGAAAAACCAACAGCCGTATGTTTGTGAGATTTAATTTGAGGTCTCCGTCAAAACCTGTTCGACGCAATTGTAACTGTATTCCTTATGGTGACAAATACTATTATAATTATATTCCTTCTTGACAAATATTATTATCATTTCACAAATCGAAGAGAAATATAAACACATTTCCAGTGAGTTGTTACAAATCTTGTATCTACCCGCATGACCGCGCGCCTTCTGCGCCACTTTCATTTGAACAAAGTATCTCACCAGACAACGAGCGCTCCCTCTCTTGTTGTCTTCAGCCAACCACGCATCTTCAGTACCACCCCTCCTTCCAATGCCGGCTGGAGACGCAGCGCAGAGTTGGCAACATGGGTTACATGACGTAGGCAAACCACCTCGAACAGCAAGTTGCGCGAATAAACAATGGTATAGGCCGCGTGATATACACCCAAACATTGGTGTTTAGGGTTAAACTTTATATAGAGAACAACTTGCTAAAGAGGTGAACGGGCACTTTAAGTACAGGGTTTGTTGCTATGGAATTGTTTTATTACACGCTATTTTCCATAAGAACAAACCCCATAGCAACAATACACAAATCACATACTTAAAGGCGCGTTCAGACAGAATGACTATGGACTAAGACTAACAACCAGTGACTAAGCCTTAGGAAAACAAACCTCTGCCCCCCATATCTTGCAAAGAAATACATGACGATTTTAAAAGATGGCCGTCTTCGAGTGCTTTGACAAGTGAGTAGCGCACTCTTCCCGTAAAAATTAGTACCATGGCGTAGGCGTGTACAACAAAAACGGTTCCATGTTGTCCCGAGGTTGACAGCTGTTATTGTATTTGCTGAAAATGGATGAAGATATGAATGATATCGCCATATTCACTCATTATCGGAATTCATTTTCAAATAGTAACTGATATGGACTTATAACCTGAAGACGTGAAACTTAGATTTAAAATTAGGTTCGTGTGATTTACCGTAACTGTGCACTTATTGACATTTACCCCATGAAATAACATGGAGTGAGTGCAAAAAGTACAAAAGGTGTAGCCAAATCAAACGAACCGATTGTTTACATCGGTATTGGAAGCCGTGACCGGAATCTGTCAAAACAAACTCTGCGTAAAAGTGAAAACCTAAACAACATTAAAACTTAACTTGACTCGGATTGTACGATTTTCATTGGCTGAACTACTGTAATGTTCCACGCAGCAATTGGTTGTTACTAACGGTTAACGATCGTGAATAACAATAATGAACTTTTTTAATCACTCGGTCTTAAACACTAATCATTAGTAAAGTATGTGAACGTTTCAATGTAAATCGTATATACTTCAACTTTCTTAAACACTAATCCTTAGTCATAGGTTGGAATTCATAGTCGGCCCCTACACCTAGGGGCACCCATTGTTGCTATGGATTTGTTTTGTTTATGGGAAATAACATGGAAACAATTGTTACCTTAGCAACAATGGGTGCCCCTAGGTGTAGGGGCCCACTTTGAATTCCAACCTTAGTCATTTTGTGTGAACCCGGTTGTAGTCGTATCTATGGAAATAGCACAACTTGTTATCCATTAAAACAGAGAATTAACAAGCACTTTTGTGTAGACGCCAGTGGGTCCTACGTATTTCTTATTTTCCAATATTACGACTACAAATTATGCATTATCAATTTCAGTTAACATTACGTTTTTGTGAAGACCACCCTTATCATCGTGAATTACGAATTTAACTTGCGAGATAGTGTAAACTATTTGGAGAACTTCTATAAACGTTATTTACGGATGAATGCATATATAGCATTAAAAGTATGCTTTACATTCTGGAGGCAACGGAGTTAACTCAGCCAGTCATTTGGAATGAACTAAACTTGAGCTATGGACTAGGGTGATGTTCACTGATGTTTAACATGTGCTTCCAACGTATCTCGTCGGATCTCTTCGTGAAAAAACACATTTATTCTAAATTGTAATCACTTTCCACCAAATTGTGGGTCTAGTGTTGTTTCAACAAACTTTATTTATCATACGTGTGCGTGTACATTTCGTTGTCAATAAACTCTGTAAATATTTTGCACTGTCAACTACCTTAAAAATGTATTATATCAAAGAACACGCACATGCACACACAACTTAATAGATTTCATTAACAGCCCGGTCGCCATAAAACATGCCTGGATGAGTGAGATGAGAGATAATGCCGGGTAACGCGGTAGCCCAGGCGAGAGAAAGAGATGAATGCACGAGAGAGATGCCTCGGATCAGCCGGAGAGCTCAACGCCCGACAGGCGTGGAACTCAGGCGAGAGAGAGAGAGATGAATGCACGAGAGAGATGCCTCGGATCAGCCGGAGAGCTCAACGCCCGACAGCCGTGGAACCCAGGCGAGAGAGAGAGAGATGAATGCACGAGAGAGATGCCTCGGATCAGCCGGAGAGCTCAACGCCCGACAGGCGTGGAACCCAGGCGAGAGAGAGAGAGATGAATGCACGAGAGAGATGCCTCGGATCAGCCGGAGAGCTCAACGCCCGACAGGCGTGGAGCCCAGGCAAGAGAGAGAGAGATGAATGCACGAGAGAGATGCCTCGGATCAGCCGGAGAGCTCAACGCCCGACAGGCGTGGAGCCCAGGCGAGAGAGAGAGAGATGAATGCACGAGAGAGATGCCTCGGATCAGCCGGAGAGCTCAACGCCCGACAGGCGTGGAACCCAGGCGAGAGAGAGAGAGATGAATGCACGAGAGAGATGCCTCGGATCAGCCGGAGAGCTCAACGCCCGACGAGGCGTGGAGCCCAGGCGAGAGAGAGAGAGATGAATGCACGAAAGGGATGCCTCGGATCAGCCGGAGAGCTCAACGCCCGACAGGCGTTGAACCCAGGCGAGAGAGAGAGAGATGAATGCACGAGAGAGATGCCTCGGATCAGCCGGAGAGCTCAACGCCCGACAGGCGTTGAACCCAGGCGAGAGAGAGAGAGATGAATGCACGAGAGAGATGCCTCGGATCAGCCGGAGAGCTCAACGCCCGACAGGCGTGGATCCCAGGCGAGAGAGATGAATGCACGAAAGGGATGCCTCGGATCAGCCGGAGAGCTCAACGCCCGACAGGCGTGGAGCCCAGGCGAGAGAGAGAGAGATGAATGCACGAGAGAGATGCCTCGGATCAGCCGGAGAGCTCAACGCCCGACAGGCGTGGAGCCCAGGCGAGAGAGAGAGAGATGAATGCACGAGAGAGGGGCCTCGGATCAGCCGGAGAGCTCAACGCCCGACCAGGCGTGGAGCCCAGGCGAGAGAGAGAGAGATGAATGCACGAGAGAGGGGCCTCGGATCAGCCGGAGAGCTCAACGCCCGACAGGCGTGGAGCCCAGGCGAGAGAGAGAGAGATGAATGCACGAGAGAGGGGCCTCGGATCAGCCGGAGAGCTCAACGCCCGACAGGCGTGGAGCCCAGGCGAGAGAGAGAGAGATGAATGCACGAGAGAGGGGCCTCGGATCAGCCGGAGAGCTCAACGCCCGACAGGCGTGGAGCCCAGGCGAGAGAGAGAGAGATGAATGCACGAGAGAGGGGCCTCGGATCAGCCGGAGAGCTCAACGCCCGACAGGCGTGGAGCCCAGGCGAGAGAGATGTCTCGCATTAGACGGTGTGAAGCTCAGGCCTCCTCTTCCGCGACACGCTCGTCCTCGTCATCAAACACGCTGTCGTCCTCTGCCGACGCGTCCTGGTATTGTTGGTACTCGCTGACGAGATCGTTCATGTTGGACTCTGCCTCGGCGAACTCCATCTCGTCCATGCCCTCGCCGGTGTACCAATGCAGGAACGCCTGGATAACAAGAGACGCGTCAAGAGCAAATATGTTCTGGACCAATCAGGTCGCTCGGATCTACGTGATCAAGCCGTTGCTGAGTGAAGGCGTGCTGAATTCACTTGGCACCTATGTATATTTGAATTTGAATTTATTGGGTTTAAGGGCGCTTCAACCAGTATGTTTGAAATCATTAAAAACACAGAATGATTGAAACTTTACGCAGAAAACATTTTCATGCGCGGTTGCGCCGCGTCTTGAGTTTGTCAAGAGGAAAAAGCTCCCACTCTCTCACAATATTTCAACGATGACCGATTTCATCTCGATTTGATGCGTGGTAGAAAGTATTTTCAAATCTCTTATTAACTGTGGCATCACATTTTGGGGAACATCAACTAAATCGGATATAATTTTTAAATTACTAAAGCGAGCAATTCGGTCTATAGTCAAGGCAAATGCAAAACCACATGTATACCCATATTCGTTCAACTAGAATTACTCACACTTTACAGCCTGTATATATATGAATCAGCCCTACAAATAACAAGACGAAAAGAAGAATTAGACCTAACACACTGCAGCACAAAGACAGGACCAATAAACTCAGACTATCTAAAAATAAAAATATATAACAAACTACCTAACCACATTAAAAGCTCGGACAACATAATCATTTTTAAAAAAATGCTAGCAGACTTTCTAAAAATACACCCATTTTACAACATAAATGAATATCTTAACCAACCATTATAATTTATAACTAATGCTAACTCTTTTATTGTACTTATGATTTAATGTTATTACTTCTATAATTATAACCTTGCTTATTTAATTTGCATTGTATTCTTCCTCTTTATCTCTGTACAATTACTATTATTAGGCTACATAAAACAGGACAACAATACAGATCACTGTATCTGTCACCAAATATGTATCATTATTATGTAATATATGTATATGTTGTCCAATAAACTAAACTAAACTAAACTATGGTAAAGTAATTTTTAGTAAAACAACAAATCATAAATGTAACCAAATTCCATAAAAATTAATTTTTCTAATGCTTCTACGTATAAATGCTATAGCTTCTGAATGGAGGTGGAGTTGCCGATAAACGTCGCCGACATCGTCAGCCCGCGGGGGGGGGGGGGGGGGGCTACACTAGTGACGTCACTCAACCCACCTTCCTACGGAACATGGCCGTGAACTGCTCGCTGACGCGCTTGAACAGCTCCTGGATGGAGGTGGAGTTGCCGATGAACGTCGCCGACATCGTCAGCCCGCGGGGGGGGGGGGGGGGGGGGGCTACACTAGTGACGTCACTCAACCCACCTTCCTACGGAACATGGCCGTGAACTGCTCGCTGACGCGCTTGAACAGCTCCTGGATGGAGGTGGAGTTGCCGATGAACGTCGCCGACATCGTCAGCCCGCGGGGGGGGATGTCACACACGGCAGTCTTCACGTTGTTCGGGATCCACTCGACGAAGTAGTCGTGATTCTTGTTCTGCACGTTCAACATCTGTTCGTCCACCTCCTTCATGGACATGCGGCCCCTGGCGACAACGAGGAGACAGAATATCGATGTGGTTTCCGTTTCATAAAGTGATCTTCAAAGGAGCTCAATGAAACCAACATGCACAGTGCACTAACAAACCGTTAGGTCATGATATGATTTCTGCCCGTTTGGCGCCGCCTGCGGCAGCTTTGCACCTATTATTTCCCTGAGGAAAACAGGTACAAGATTCAAAGAAATGGACAAGTAGGAGATATTTTGTACATCATATTTAACAACCTACTCTACTGGTAGGTGATATGATACAGAAATCGGGAAATGGGTGTAAATGTGGTGACCTCTTACGAGCAGGGTCAGGCACCACTGGGAATAACTTGTACTCCGGGATAAATGTAGCGACTCCGACCAAATCAAAGCAGAACTACTGAGGAACGAGCGTACATTGACAATTGGAAGAATAAATCAAATAAATATCTGTGAGGGAAACAATGTGAAGGTCTTCACAATAAGGAAGAAGAAAACATAGCGGGAGACAGAGAGGGAGAGAGAAATTAAGACATATTAATGAAAATATGATACGGTATACAGAAAAGATGAAAGCAGGGAGGCGAAACAAGACAAAATAAAAAAGAATACAAAAGAAATGCCCTCATCTTGTAAAAGGCTTTCACGTTTCCGATATAAATAAATATAAATAGTTTGACAAAAGAATGGCTGAAAAAGAGCCACCTTGGCATAAGAAGGAAACAAATATTGTTATTCTTCTTCTTTCTAATTGGGAACAAATATCAAAACAATTATTTCTACTGGCACGGGAAAGTTTTGAGTGATGTCCTGGAACCTAGAAGACGTCACTGCATTTCCTATACAGTGAAAGTGAATTGTATTAGATATGACATCAAAAGACTTCGGAAAGCAAGATCACGATAAGAGAAGTAGTGCATTAAATATAATGTATTTAACTTCTTCTTCTTAAATGTCCACATTTGGCTATTATGCCATCATGTCGGATCTGGTAATGAAATGTATTAATAATTAATTGCGATTTGGTTAATGAACTCTAATGGCGAGTTCCCATTGTCAATGCTCGGCTTTATTCGTGTGGCGGTCGGTAGCCAACCAGAGAGCTTATCGCCAGCTGTTGTGACGTCACGAGCGGCACAGCCATCTAAAGAGTGTACGTTTTAACCATTTATTATTAAAACCGTCACTTGTTCAGTGGCAGAATGGAGAAATAATACAGGGTGGCAGAGTGTTTTCTAAACTAGCAGAACAAGGGAAGTGCTATCGGGGCATATCGGAGGTTCTTTTGGAGATTTTGTGTTACTAACTTCAACACAAACATACACCCGGACTATAAAAACTCAGAGTTTTGGTATTTTTTGGGTATTTGGCATTCAAATAAAAGCGCGCTGGGTGCTTATCCAGGCAGTACCCGAAGTCTGCGACAGACTGTGATAGTATGCAGAGTGCAGATAGTACGACCTTGCGTGTGGCTGGCTTGCAAAGAGTTAACTACCCGGCGCAGGCGCACTTTCATTTTTCCAAGAAAGTGTGAGGGAAACCCCCGAAAGTAAATGTTAACGGGAGGCAAGGTAGAGCCTGTGTTTTCCTGGCCCAAGTTGTAAGACAGTTGGACTGCTGTTATCATTGAGTAAACTCAATGCTAATACCACGCGATCCGAGTGCGTGTGATTGTGTGCCGACTGTGTGCTTACAGGTGGTTGTCTTTGTGTAGGCCTACATTAGTGCAGCGAGTTATTTACGTGGATTTGACTTTGTAATGTGTGAGTGACAGTAGTGTAGCCTCGTCACATAATTATGGACAGTGATAATATTCCGTGTTATACCAAAACAAAATGAATGAGGTAAGATACTTAAAAAAAAAATACTTGAGTTACGAAGATCGACTGTTAGCGAAGAGATTAGGTCCACCAAGACCAGACTTGTGCATTAGTCAGCTATGCCGGGACAAAAATGGAACTCGTACTAGAACTTTTAACAAATCAGCATACGAATAACACGAATGGATTTGCGGCTGTCCTCTAGCTAATGCATTCTTCTGTTTTACATGCCTTTTGTTTGGAGGTGATTAAAGATAGGTAGGGATTTGTCACATATAGCCTACATAACCTGACATTAACACAGCTGTTGCTGTTGTGGTTGTTGTATTTATCAACTATCCTAGTTTTCATAAGTAGGTACTTTTAGTTCTTTTTAGTTTATTTCACATCGGGTATATTTGCCTATATTTTGAAATGTTATTCATATCTGGTATTTTAAAGCATACGAAACAAGTTAGTTATTGCTAGAATGTGATGTATATACATAAAAAGTAAGTAAGAACTGGTATTCAAATAAGTACCAGTACGGCGCTGTGGCACACTTTCATCATTGGTTAGATCACATCTAAAATGGGTTCATAAAGCGCCTGTTTTATTAACCCCCCGCCCCCTCCGCCACCCCCAACCGCCCTCCTCCCAAATATATAGGCCAAGCACTATTGTAAATTTTTTTAATCGTCCTGTTAAGATACTTTTCCTAAAAACAAGGTATTAGCTTTTATTTTATACGTTTGACGAAATATCTGCACCCCCCCCCAAAAGAAAAATGTAGTTTTTTGTTTTTAATTTACCCGGAGATACCGATATTAAAACCCACGGATCGGCAGCTTTCTTTTGATACCCATAATCCATACATTTAAATATGTATTCCTTTAAAACAATCGGTAATTAATGTATTCATTATTTATGCTGATTTATTAAACAAATATTACTTTTATTTCGGTAAATTTTCTACAGTAGTTTTATATGTGTTAGCTTATGTATTTACAACTATCAACTATATTTTCCATTATACCAATTATACACGGAAACCATTTTATTAAAAATGTTATTATATTGATATTAATTAATTAATGCTTGCCGAAATATCTATATACAGGTTTTCAATGTTGTTCTTATTACAAAAACCTTTACTAAATGTATTTAATATACAATATCAGAAAAATCTTTGAAAATAACGATTATATTTAAGCATTAATTAATTTTAGCGATTTAATTAATAACGTTAATTAGGGGGGTCGGACGGCGGTAAACTTTCTTCGGAATATGTAGGTATACATAGCAAACAACGTCTGATAAAAAAAAATTCTGTACCAATTAATTCCGGGTCAAGCCTATTTCAGCTTCTATATTACCGGGGTATTAGGTAAGTTTGCATGTGCTGTTATTTTATTAGGCCTATCTTCTGTATCTGTGTCAGTGTCTAAATGTTACTCTAAAAGGCGACTAACTACCCTTTTTAAAGGTTAACTGATTTGTGCTCTACCTATTTCAAACCCCACGAGCCGCCACTGGCCGTAGGCCTAAACACATACAGATAATTATTTAGCGTAGAACTACCTAGGTTAGCTAGGCCTAGCCCTGGCAATGGTCCTAGCCTAGGCCTACCCTACGCCTTGTAATTTGTTTTAATTATTACTGCATTTAATTCTAGATTCATGGCCTAGGCCTATGCAGGAATTTTATGTCTTGGTATTCATGGGTGCCATTTTTATATATGACAAATGACAATCAAATCTCTTGCGCGTTGCGGCGATGAAGCCGAGGCCAAAGATTATAGCGCCGCAACCACTAAGGGCAGACGATGACTCGAGAGCTCAAACGCTGAATCTTCACTGGTCAACGATGAATATGAAAATGAACTCTACAGCAACATAGATCGAGGAACGTCTCTGGTATCCGAAGATAGCGATGAATCTCGCACTCTGTGGAAACTGTTGTCAGTTTACAAAAGCAAGGTGAATGTCAGTCTATTCTATACTTACCAGTACAGAGAAAAAGGAGGTAGACATGACAACAAGGGATTGATGGTGTAGAATCCGTCTGGCGCATTCGTAGTAGGCCTACTGAGAACAAAAAGCCTGTCTGACGCAATGGTCATTGGTCAAAGTGCAGGACACACTATTTCCTAATCTCTCATTCGACTGATGGATGGATTATGGAAGCGTTTGTTCTACAAGAGACGAATGTCGCTTTACTAATAGATGAAAAGGTTTGGAATTGTTTACAAGTGGGCTTTAGACCTTCCTCTCTTATTTTGGCAACGATGCTAATAGAGAAATCAAGTGGGTGATTATGAAGATGTAAAACGTCACATGACTTCTATGGCCAAGCCAGGACTCGAATCCTGGAATGCAGGGACTGGGGTTTACTAAACCAACGCGTAGTGTGTGTGAGTGAGTAAAGTGGGTTTGTTTGAGTATCCGATGGATCGGTAAAAACGTAAACTTCGTTTTGTAAACAAATGGCGCCATCTTTTTCAGACATTTGCCCAAAACGTTTGTAATCTCGTTAGACACATTCCTGATATGACTTCAAATTTTCTTTGACCATGGACTTGCTTGACGCTCCCCCGCCGCTCCCCTTCATTGCCTACGAGGCCACAGTTTACCCCGTGACAACCCGACCATCATATCGTATTTATTCATTTCATATTATATTAATTTCATGGATATGAGTTTTCCGCCAAGGTGAATTCGCTCGCGAATCTGGCCTCGTTTTAACTATATTCAATTATATTTGTTATGCTGGGCGGTGGCAACATAACTAGAAGGTGGCGCTTCAAACTATGTCGAACTTGAAATATCTGTACTCTTAAGTGACCATTATAAATGGTCCGTTTATAAACTACGTCAGGTTAGGTTTAGGTAGTTGGCCAGCCATTATCTGTTAAGAGAGTCACTATTAAACCAGCCATTTTGTTAATTTAAGTGCTGCGATCTACATTGATTTCCAGGCGCGAGAATTGCTTGGATAGTGTACCCACCTGAAAATGGCCGCCACAGTGAGGTATCGCCCGTGCCTGGGGTCGCACGCGGCCATCATGTTCTTGGCGTCGAACATCTGCTGGGTGAGTTCGGGCACGGTGAGGGCGCGGTACGCCTGACTGTTGCGCGAGGTGAGGGGCGCGAAGCCGGGGATGAAGAAGTGGAGGCGGGGGAAGGGCACCATGTTGACGGCGAGCTTCCTCAGGTCGGCGTTCAACTGGCCGGGGAACCTGCGGGGGCAGACGAGAACACGACGTCACAGCGGCCATGATTGGGACACAATTGATGTAAACCTATTCTAGATCATTGGCGAATATTATTAAAATTTACTAAATAAGCATACTTTATTATTTAAAAAGTGAACACAAGTAATTAAAAAATCACAAATAACCACATAGGCCTACAGCAATTTTATACAAAAACAAACAGGCTGAATTTTGAACAACTGTGTTCTGGATTACATTTTTAATAGGTACTAGTTATTATCTGCCGAAACATTTGGCTCAACTTTTAGTCGAAAATCTTCGTGTAGATTCAAGAATGTGGGATAAGAAAAAGTTACGGTACCTTCCAGTTGACGTTCAGATAAGTCTCCTTTTAATATTTGCCTAGGCAAGCATACTTGTAAACCATATTGTGTTAGTGCTGAGTGCCTAGCTACACGCAATAACAAATCTAAATGTGTGTCAAACCCAGAAAGTATAACTAAGACCTCAGCTCAGCCCTAGGCCTGGGCTATAAGCAGGCGTATCGTGAGGCCCTAGGCCTATAGCTAGCCCTAGGCCTAGAGCACAGGCTTCTAGGGCTTGCAACTTGTGGTATTGACAGCTTCAGTTCAGTCGCAGACGAAAATTAAATAAACGCTTTCTGTGTTAACAGCTAGGTAGGCATAGGTCTAGGCTTAAGACGCCTAGGCCTAGGCCTAGGCCTACCCTACGCCGCGTAGGCTGTGTGAGGCCTAGGATCCGGCATACGAAACCTCGCAAAAACCTGGGGATACCGCCGTAAATCGTAGCGTAGAGAGAATACAAATACAATTATATTCTTGGCCGTAGGCCTAAGCCTAAAGGATTGGTGTAGTAACAGTAAACCTACGTTATAGTTTAGCCTAGACCAACGTATAGGCCTACCAGTACATACCAAGCACTAGGCCACTAGGCTTAAGCTCAGACCACCTATTATGCAAATAGCCCTGACCATTCTGGATTTCCATACCATAACCTACACTAGGCTAGGTCTAGGCCCGCGTAAGAACCATACTAAGGTTGGGATTCATAGTCGGCCCCTACACCTAGGGGCGCCCATTGTTACGAAGGTAACAGTTGTTTCCATGTTATTTCCCATAAACAAAACAAATCCATAGCAACAATGGGTGCCCCTAGGTGTAGGGGCCGACTATGAATTCCAACCTAAGAGCTGGATATAGACCCAAGCCCTAATGGGAATACACTAGATTCTAGGCTGATTTATGTCGATGCCCGTATGTTCTATGTGGCAACAGGGAATTAAATAAAATTTCATCATTACAAGGATGAATTTTGCAGGCCATACTCATGTAGATACATGTCTATAGTTATGCGTTGAACTTATTTTATCCACCTCCCCCCCTCCCTCCCACACACACACAAACTGGTTACTGACAATCGCCTCCCCCCGTCCCCCCAACAGCAAGAGGGAATAACATAAATTTCATTATAACAGGCCTGAATCATACAGGCCATAAACATTGAGATGAATACTTCGTATGTTTATTTTCTCTCCCCCCCCCCCTCCCAACCATGCACCCAAACACATACACATGCCTACTGTTGGCACACAATCGCTCCCCCCCCCCCCCCCCCCCCAACAAAAACAGGAAATAAAATAACATGTCATTAAAACAGGCCTGAATCACAGACAAATGCCATTATTTAGGTGACTTCGTGTGTTTATTTTGTTTATCCCCCCCCCCCCCCCAAACAACAACAACAACTACAGGGAATAAAATAAAATTTCATTATATCAGACCTGAATCATGTAGGCCATAAGCATTTAGAAAAAAGCTTAGCTGTGCATTTATTATTTCCCCCCTGCCCCCCCCCCCCCCCCCCCCCCCACCCGACAAAATGACAAAAATGTCAAATGTCAAAACGTTTTCTGCACAGTGCTCACAAATGTTCGAAATCGTTGTCTGGTTTAAATCTCGTCATGCGTTCCGAGATCCTAGACCCGTGATTGGTTCGGGTAAAGTCGGCCACGTCGGTAAAAGAAGTATTTGAACTTGCAGCGGTAAATTAAACGAGCATCATGGCGGACTTGCGTGAACGCTTTGTGCATTCGGATTTCTGCAAATTTATCTGCGACTGCAAGTCCGCCATTTTTAACGAGCGGTAACTTTGCGTCCGCAAATCTTTGTGCATGAGGCTGTAAATCAACACAGCTCTGGAAATTCGACGAGCCATTTGGAGATCAAGTATTAAAGTATACCTTGCAAATATACTGGATACATAAGCTTACAAATAGATTAAGTGCGGACAAGCAACTTCCTTTATCTGCGCTTTGGATGATTTAGCAATAAAATAATAATGAATAATTGACAAATACTTAGTTAGTAATACAAATTAAACAATGTATTATAGGCAAATGTAACTGTTAAAGGTTCCGCAGAGCCGGTCAAGCGGCGCCACTCAGGTAAAACTGACGTCCACGCATGACAAGTGGTCACGTCCGACATCGTCGCCGACACCAGACAGGTCGCTGTAGGTAACAGTAGGTTCCTGTTATGCGCTCACCTGAGACACGTGGTCACGCCCGACATGGTGGCCGACACCAGATGGTTCAGGTCGCTGTAGGTAACAGTAGGTTCCTGTTATGCGCTCACCTGAGACACGTGGTCACGCCCGACATGGTGGCCGACACCAGATGGTTCAGGTCGCTGTAGGTAACAGTAGGTTCCTGTTATGCGCTCACCTGAGACACGTGGTCACGCCCGACATGGTGGCCGACACCAGATGGTTCAGGTCGCTGTAGGTAACAGTAGGTTCCTGTTATGCGCTCACCTGAGACACGTGGTCACGCCCGACATGGTGGCCGACACCAGATGGTTCAGGTCGCTGTAGGTAACAGTAGGTTCCTGTTATGCGCTCACCTGAGACACGTGGTCACGCCCGACATGGTGGCCGACACCAGATGGTTCAGGTCGCTGTAGGTAACAGTAGGTTCCTGTTATGCGCTCACCTGAGACACGTGGTCACGCCCGACATGGTCGCTGACACCAGATGGTTCAGGTCGCTGTAGGTAACAGTAGGTTCCTGTTATGCGCTCACCTGAGACACGTGGTCACGCCCGACATGGTGGCCGACACCAGATGGTTCAGGTCGCTGTAGGTAACAGTAGGTTCCTGTTATGCGCTCACCTGAGACACGTGGTCACGCCCGACATGGTGGCCGACACCAGATGGTTCAGGTCGCTGTAGGTAACAGTAGGTTCCTGTTATGCGCTCACCTGAGACACGTGGTCACGCCCGACATGGTGGCCGACACCAGATGGTTCAGGTCGCTGTAGGTAACAGTAGGTTCCTGTTATGCGCTCACCTGAGACACGTGGTCACGCCCGACATGGTGGCCGACACCAGATGGTTTAGGTCGCTGTAGGTAACAGTAGGTTCCTGTTATGCGCTCACCTGAGACACGTGGTCACGCCCGACATGGTCGCTGACACCAGATGGTTCAGGTCGCTGTAGGTAACAGTAGGTTCCTGTTATGCGCTCACCTGAGACACGTGGTCACGCCCGACATGGTGGCCGACACCAGATGGTTCAGGTCGCTGTAGGTAACAGTAGGTTCCTGTTATGCGCTCACCTGAGACACGTGGTCACGCCCGACATGGTGGCCGACACCAGATGGTTCAGGTCGCTGTAGGTAACAGTAGGTTCCTGTTATGCGCTCACCTGAGACACGTGGTCACGCCCGACATGGTGGCCGACACCAGATGGTTCAGGTCGCTGTAGGTAACAGTAGGTTCCTGTTATGCGCTCACCTGAGACACGTGGTCACGCCCGACATGGTGGCCGACACCAGACGGTTCAGGTCGCTGTAGGTAACAGTAGGTTCCTGTTATGTGCTCACCTGAGACACGTGGTCACGCCCGACATGGTGGCCGACACCAGACGGTTCAGGTCGCTGTAGGTAACAGTAGGTTCCTGTTATGCGCTCACCTGAGACACGTGGTCACGCCCGACATGGTGGCCGACACCAGATGGTTCAGGTCGCTGTAGGTAACAGTAGGTTCCTGTTATGCGCTCACCTGAGACACGTGGTCACGCCCGACATGGTCGCTGACACCAGATGGTTCAGGTCGCTGTAGGTAACAGTAGGTTCCTGTTATGCGCTCACCTGAGACACGTGGTCACGCCCGACATGGTGGCCGACACCAGATGGTTCAGGTCGCTGTAGGTAACAGTAGGTTCCTGTTATGCGCTCACCTGAGACACGTGGTCACGCCCGACATGGTCGCTGACACCAGATGGTTCAGGTCGCTGTAGGTAACAGTAGGTTCCTGTTATGCGCTCACCTGAGACACGTGGTCACGCCCGACATGGTGGCCGACACCAGACAGGTCGCTGTAGGTAACAGTAGGTTCCTGTTATGCGCTCACCTGAGACACGTGGTCACGCCCGACATGGTCGCTGACACCAGATGGTTCAGGTCGCTGTAGGTAACAGTAGGTTCCTGTTATGCGCTCACCTGAGACACGTGGTCACGCCCGACATGGTCGCTGACACCAGATGGTTCAGGTCGCTGTAGGTAACAGTAGGTTCCTGTTATGCGCTCACCTGAGACACGTGGTCACGCCCGACATGGTCGCTGACACCAGATGGTTCAGGTCGCTGTAGGTAACAGTAGGTTCCTGTTATGCGCTCACCTGAGACACGTGGTCACGCCCGACATGGTCGCTGACACCAGATGGTTCAGGTCGCTGTAGGTAACAGTAGGTTCCTGTTATGCGCTCACCTGAGACACGTGGTCACGCCCGACATGGTGGCCGACACCAGACAGGTCGCTGTAGGTAACAGTAGGTTCCTGTTATGCGCTCACCTGAGACACGTGGTCACGCCCGACATGGTCGCTGACACCAGATGGTTCAGGTCGCTGTAGGTAACAGTAGGTTCCTGTTATGCGCTCACCTGAGACACGTGGTCACGCCCGACATGGTGGCCGACACCAGATGGTTCAGGTCGCTGTAGGTAACAGTAGGTTCCTGTTATGCGCTCACCTGAGACACGTGGTCACGCCCGACATGGTGGCCGACACCAGGTGGTTCAGGTCGCTGTAGGTAACAGTAGGTTCCTGTTATGCGCTCACCTGAGACACGTGGTCACGCCCGACATGGTGGCCGACACCAGATGGTTCAGGTCGCTGTAGGTAACAGTAGGTTCCTGTTATGCGCTCACCTGAGACACGTGGTCACGCCCGACATGGTCGCTGACACCAGATGGTTCAGGTCGCTGTAGGTAACAGTAGGTTCCTGTTATGCGCTCACCTGAGACACGTGGTCACGCCCGACATGGTCGCTGACACCAGATGGTTCAGGTCGCTGAAGGTAACAGTAGGTTCCTGTTATGCGCTCACCTGAGACACGTGGTCACGCCCGACATGGTGGCCGACACCAGATGGTTCAGGTCGCTGTAGGTAACAGTAGGTTCCTGTTATGCGCTCACCTGAGACACGTGGTCACGCCCGACATGGTGGCTGACACCAGATGGTTCAGGTCGCTGTAGGTAACAGTAGGTTCCTGTTATGCGCTCACCTGAGACACGTGGTCACGCCCGACATGGTGGCCGACACCAGACGGTTCAGGTCGCTGTAGGTAACAGTAGGTTCCTGTTATGCGCTCACCTGAGACACGTGGTCACGCCCGACATGGTGGCCGACACCAGATGGTTCAGGTCGCTGTAGGTAACAGTAGGTTCCTGTTATGCGCTCACCTGAGACACGTGGTCACGCCCGACATGGTGGCCGACACCAGATGGTTCAGGTCGCTGTAGGTAACAGTAGGTTCCTGTTATGCGCTCACCTGAGACACGTGGTCACGCCCGACATGGTGGCTGACACCAGATGGTTCAGGTCGCTGTAGGTAACAGTAGGTTCCTGTTATGCGCTCACCTGAGACACGTGGTCACGCCCGACATGGTGGCTGACACCAGGTGGTTCAGGTCGCTGTAGGTAACAGTAGGTTCCTGTTATGCGCTCACCTGAGACACGTGGTCACGCCCGACATGGTGGCCGACACCAGATGGTTCAGGTCGCTGTAGGTAACAGTAGGTTCCTGTTATGCGCTCACCTGAGACACGTGGTCACGCCCGACATGGTGGCCGACACCAGATGGTTCAGGTCGCTGTAGGTAACAGTAGGTTCCTGTTATGCGCTCACCTGAGACACGTGGTCACGCCCGACATGGTGGCCGACACCAGATGGTTTAGGTCGCTGTAGGTAACAGTAGGTTCCTGTTATGCGCTCACCTGAGACACGTGGTCACGCCCGACATGGTGGCCGACACCAGATGGTTCAGGTCGCTGTAGGTAACAGTAGGTTCCTGTTATGCGCTCACCTGAGACACGTGGTCACGCCCGACATGGTGGCCGACACCAGATGGTTCAGGTCGCTGTAGGTAACAGTAGGTTCCTGTTATGCGCTCACCTGAGACACGTGGTCACGCCCGACATGGTGGCCGACACCAGATGGTTCAGGTCGCTGTAGGTAACAGTAGGTTCCTGTTATGCGCTCACCTGAGACACGTGGTCACGCCCGACATGGTGGCCGACACCAGATGGTTCAGGTCGCTGTAGGTAACAGTAGGTTCCTGTTATGCGCTCACCTGAGACACGTGGTCACGCCCGACATGGTGGCCGACACCAGATGGTTCAGGTCGCTGTAGGTAACAGTAGGTTCCTGTTATGCGCTCACCTGAGACACGTGGTCACGCCCGACATGGTGGCCGACACCAGATGGTTCAGGTCGCTGTAGGTAACAGTAGGTTCCTGTTATGCGCTCACCTGAGACACGTGGTCACGCCCGACATGGTCGCTGACACCAGATGGTTCAGGTCGCTGTAGGTAACAGTAGGTTCCTGTTATGCGCTCACCTGAGACACGTGGTCACGCCCGACATGGTGGCCGACACCAGATGGTTCAGGTCGCTGTAGGTAACAGTAGGTTCCTGTTATGCGCTCACCTGAGACACGTGGTCACGCCCGACATGGTGGCCGACACCAGATGGTTCAGGTCGCTGTAGGTAACAGTAGGTTCCTGTTATGCGCTCACCTGAGACACGTGGTCACGCCCGACATGGTGGCCGACACCAGATGGTTCAGGTCGCTGTAGGTAACAGTAGGTTCCTGTTATGCGCTCACCTGAGACACGTGGTCACGCCCGACATGGTGGCCGACACCAGATGGTTCAGGTCGCTGTAGGTAACAGTAGGTTCCTGTTATGCGCTCACCTGAGACACGTGGTCACGCCCGACATGGTCGCTGACACCAGATGGTTCAGGTCGCTGTAGGTAACAGTAGGTTCCTGTTATGCGCTCACCTGAGACACGTGGTCACGCCCGACATGGTGGCCGACACCAGATGGTTCAGGTCGCTGTAGGTAACAGTAGGTTCCTGTTATGCGCTCACCTGAGACACGTGGTCACGCCCGACATGGTGGCCGACACCAGACGGTTCAGGTCGCTGTAGGTAACAGTAGGTTCCTGTTATGCGCTCACCTGAGACACGTGGTCACGCCCGACATGGTGGCCGAAACCAGATGGTTCAGGTCGCTGTAGGTAACAGTAGGTTCCTGTTATGCGCTCACCTGAGACACGTGGTCACGCCCGACATGGTGGCCGACACCAGATGGTTCAGGTCGCTGTAGGTAACAGTAGGTTCCTGTTATGCGCTCACCTGAGACACGTGGTCACGCCCGACATGGTCGCTGACACCAGATGGTTCAGGTCGCTGTAGGTAACAGTAGGTTCCTGTTATGCGCTCACCTGAGACACGTGGTCACGCCCGACATGGTGGCCGACACCAGACGGTTCAGGTCGCTGTAGGTAACAGTAGGTTCCTGTTATGCGCTCACCTGAGACACGTGGTCACGCCCGACATGGTGGCCGAAACCAGATGGTTCAGGTCGCTGTAGGTAACAGTAGGTTCCTGTTATGCGCTCACCTGAGACACGTGGTCACGCCCGACATGGTGGCCGACACCAGATGGTTCAGGTCGCTGTAGGTAACAGTAGGTTCCTGTTATGCGCTCACCTGAGACACGTGGTCACGCCCGACATGGTCGCTGACACCAGATGGTTCAGGTCGCTGTAGGTAACAGTAGGTTCCTGTTATGCGCTCACCTGAGACACGTGGTCACGCCCGACATGGTGGCCGACACCAGATGGTTCAGGTCGCTGTAGGTAACAGTAGGTTCCTGTTATGCGCTCACCTGAGACACGTGGTCACGCCCGACATGGTGGCCGACACCAGATGGTTCAGGTCGCTGTAGGTAACAGTAGGTTCCTGTTATGCGCTCACCTGAGACACGTGGTCACGCCCGACATGGTGGCCGACACCAGATGGTTCAGGTCGCTGTAGGTAACAGTAGGTTCCTGTTATGCGCTCACCTGAGACACGTGGTCACGCCCGACATGGTCGCTGACACCAGATGGTTCAGGTCGCTGTAGGTAACAGTAGGTTCCTGTTATGCGCTCACCTGAGACACGTGGTCACGCCCGACATGGTCGCTGACACCAGATGGTTCAGGTCGCTGTAGGTAACAGTAGGTTCCTGTTATGCGCTCACCTGAGACACGTGGTCACGCCCGACATGGTGGCCGACACCAGATGGTTCAGGTCGCTGTAGGTAACAGTAGGTTCCTGTTATGCGCTCACCTGAGACACGTGGTCACGCCCGACATGGTGGCCGACACCAGATGGTTCAGGTCGCTGTAGGTAACAGTAGGTTCCTGTTATGCGCTCACCTGAGACACGTGGTCACGCCCGACATGGTGGCCGACACCAGATGGTTCAGGTCGCTGTAGGTAACAGTAGGTTCCTGTTATGCGCTCACCTGAGACACGTGGTCACGCCCGACATGGTGGCCGACACCAGATGGTTCAGGTCGCTGTAGGTAACAGTAGGTTCCTGTTATGCGCTCACCTGAGACACGTGGTCACGCCCGACATGGTCGCTGACACCAGATGGTTCAGGTCGCTGTAGGTAACAGTAGGTTCCTGTTATGCGCTCACCTGAGACACGTGGTCACGCCCGACATGGTGGCCGACACCAGATGGTTCAGGTCGCTGTAGGTAACAGTAGGTTCCTGTTATGCGCTCACCTGAGACACGTGGTCACGCCCGACATGGTGGCCGACACCAGATGGTTCAGGTCGCTGTAGGTAACAGTAGGTTCCTGTTATGCGCTCACCTGAGACACGTGGTCACGCCCGACATGGTGGCCGACACCAGATGGTTTAGGTCGCTGTAGGTAACAGTAGGTTCCTGTTATGCGCTCACCTGAGACACGTGGTCACGCCCGACATGGTGGCCGACACCAGATGGTTCAGGTCGCTGTAGGTAACAGTAGGTTCCTGTTATGCGCTCACCTGAGACACGTGGTCACGCCCGACATGGTGACCGACACCAGATGGTTCAGGTCGCTGTAGGTAACAGTAGGTTCCTGTTATGCGCTCACCTGAGACACGTGGTCACGCCCGACATGGTGGCCGACACCAGATGGTTCAGGTCGCTGTAGGTAACAGTAGGTTCCTGTTATGCGCTCACCTGAGACACGTGGTCACGCCCGACATGGTGGCCGACACCAGGTGGTTCAGGTCGCTGTAGGTAACAGTAGGTTCCTGTTATGCGCTCACCTGAGACACGTGGTCACGCCCGACATGGCGGCCGACACCAGATGGTTCAGGTCGCTGTAGGTAACAGTAGGTTCCTGTTATGCGCTCACCTGAGACACGTGGTCACGCCCGACATGGTCGCTGACACCAGATGGTTCAGGTCGCTGTAGGTAACAGTAGGTTCCTGTTATGCGCTCACCTGAGACACGTGGTCACGCCCGACATGGTCGCTGACACCAGATGGTTCAGGTCGCTGTAGGTAACAGTAGGTTCCTGTTATGCGCTCACCTGAGACACGTGGTCACGCCCGACATGGTGGCCGACACCAGATGGTTCAGGTCGCTGTAGGTAACAGTAGGTTCCTGTTATGCGCTCACCTGAGACACGTGGTCACGCCCGACATGGTGGCCGACACCAGATGGTTCAGGTCGCTGTAGGTAACAGTAGGTTCCTGTTATGCGCTCACCTGAGACACGTGGTCACGCCCGACATGGTCGCTGACACCAGATGGTTCAGGTCGCTGTAGGTAACAGTAGGTTCCTGTTATGCGCTCACCTGAGACACGTGGTCACGCCCGACATGGTGGCCGACACCAGATGGTTCAGGTCGCTGTAGGTAACAGTAGGTTCCTGTTATGCGCTCACCTGAGACACGTGGTCACGCCCGACATGGCGGCCGACACCAGACGGTTCAGGTCGCTGTAGGTAACAGTAGGTTCCTGTTATGCGCTCACCTGAGACACGTGGTCACGCCCGACATGGTGGCCGACACCAGATGGTTCAGGTCGCTGTAGGTAACAGTAGGTTCCTGTTATGCGCTCACCTGAGACACGTGGTCACGCCCGACATGGTGGCCGACACCAGATGGTTCAGGTCGCTGTAGGTAACAGTAGGTTCCTGTTATGCGCTCACCTGAGACACGTGGTCACGCCCGACATGGTGGCCGACACCAGATGGTTCAGGTCGCTGTAGGTAACAGTAGGTTCCTGTTATGCGCTCACCTGAGACACGTGGTCACGCCCGACATGGTGGCCGACACCAGATGGTTCAGGTCGCTGTAGGTAACAGTAGGTTCCTGTTATGCGCTCACCTGAGACACGTGGTCACGCCCGACATGGTGGCCGACACCAGATGGTTCAGGTCGCTGTAGGTAACAGTAGGTTCCTGTTATGCGCTCACCTGAGACACGTGGTCACGCCCGACATGGTGGCCGACACCAGATGGTTCAGGTCGCTGTAGGTAACAGTAGGTTCCTGTTATGCGCTCACCTGAGACACGTGGTCACGCCCGACATGGTCGCTGACACCAGATGGTTCAGGTCGCTGTAGGTCGGCGTCGACAACTTGAGTGTGCGGAAACAGATCTCGTAGAGTGCCTCGTTGTCGATACAGAAGGTCTCGTCTGTGTTCTCCACCAGCTGGTGGACCGAGAGGGTGGCGTTGTACGGCTCCACCACTGTGTCCGACACCTGTAGCATCAACAGCATCACTGCATCAGTTAGGTTCATCTATATCAGATGATCACCTCCTATATAACCTTTGTGCCCGGAAACTATTGCCTATTTTAGTCGACCCATCCTCCATCCAACTTCTTGAAGCTTTGACAAAGAGGCATCAATCGATTATATTTTACTATCTCAGAGTAATTAATCCCTTTGCATGATCCGATCACCCAAAAAGTGGTCTCTGTCACGAGTAGTGGTGGGTTCTAATGCTTTCACGTCAGACGTTGGCCAATTGTTACCATTTACAACAATCGCTGGCACTGCCTCCTCAACGTTCATCGAGAATTGTACGGACTACGGTTGGCCAACGTCCGACGTAAGGGCATGGGAACGCACTATTAAACAAGATATATTAAACACGTTGTTTTGCCAGAAAATACGAACGGATGATTGTGTGAAAGCAGTTTATCAAGCTACGAGCAGGAATTTACTCTAGCAATCGCAAGTGATGCTTGGTAAGACATTACTGATTCCATGGGTCCTTTTGAACCGGTATCCGTAAGCTACTCCAAAAATGCACGTCTCGACTCTAGATGATGATTTGAACTAACTAATCCATAGGCCATGCGTGGGCCTGACGTTACCTTAGGGCCGGTTTTTCAATCAGTTATGTAATCAGTGATTAGATCAACCAGAGCTATTACCATCTTGAGAATGCTGTGATACTGTTAGTAACCAATTATCAAACGTCTCCTAATTACTCTTAAAAAAATTGATAGAATTCTTATTCCAGCGACTTTAAATTCGTATGTAAACCACATTGTATAAAAGTTCAAATCAGCAATATCATACTATTTATATACAAACTAATAAATAGCTATAATTTATATTGGTCAACATGTGTATTATGATGCAATAGTGTTTTGTTCAGGTAAAAAAACACTTCTTTCAACAGTGATTTGAAAGAATTTGGTACAGACAGATCATTGTTGTCTAAACACTGGATGGACCATCAATTTACCAAAGGCTGGTTAGGTACTTCCACGGCCTCTTTTAGGTTGCATAATTTAATATCTTTGTGAGCTTGACAAAATATGACTTCACTCATCTCAAGCAATAATAGCCAACAAGGAAAACATATACATACACTATTTTATTTCCTATTTATCAAACATGCAGGCTTATGAATTCAATAAATTAAAACTGAGTTGTGCTTTTTAAAAATTGTTATCATATAGGCATACAAAATTAGTTTGAACTAAAAAAAAAAAACATTTTTAATATGTTTGGGTTGCATCTACATTTTACATTGACAATGTTGGTAAAAGCCTTGGTTACCCCAACCACTGATTAAAAAACTGATTGAAAAACCGGCCCTTAAAGGAGTTTTAGGGCCGGTCTTACAATCTCCTAATAAGAAAGTTATTTGTGGCAATTAAGCTATTTGGAGGATTTCAAGGGTTTTGATTGGTCGTCGCCATGGAGAAAACAAGCTATTAGATGAATAAGTAGTTATTGGGACATTGTAAGACTGGATATTATTGTTTTATGGAGTTTTCCAATGGCTGCACTGGACCGCGCAGAATGCGCCTTTACTAATTGGAACAACAATGAAGGACATACTTTTCAGCCCATTGGACAGCGCCATTAGTTTCATATCTCAAAATGAGCTAAGAGTGCATCTACTATTCAAAACTCTGGCAACGCGATACAGCGTGCAAAGCAGTGAGTAGGAAAGATGTCACCACCTTCGGCGAGGGCACCACGCTGAATGTGTTCATGATCCTGTCCGGGTACTCCTCGCGGATCTTGTTGATGAGCAGTGTCCCCATGCCGGCTCCGGTCCCCCCGCCGAGCGAGTGGGTCAGCTGGAAGCCCTGCAGACAGTCGCAGCCCTCGGCCTCCTTGCGCACCACGTCCAGTACCTACACGTCAGACGAGGGGGGCTACTTTTACCACGATCTTTGCGAGCGGTTGCTGTATATTGCCTAACTTAAGATCGATTTACAGTAAGTAAGTACAGTAAGTACAGGACTTGTTGCTATGGAATGGTTTTTGACATGCTATTTTCCATAAGAATAACAAACTCCATAACAACCATAAACAAACCACATACTTAACTTGACTCTGCATTAGAAAATGTGTAAACCAGGCCTACCCCGCCGTTGTCTTCAACACCCAATGAAAATGCACCAACGTGTCAATATCTGGCAGTTAATATTACTTGACACTTTACTTGGACAATCAAATCTCGTTTACCGGGCATAACGGCCAGATACAAAAATGTCCACTAGTTAGTGAAATCCTGTGGTTGTTATGGGATTGATTAATGCAAGCTACTTTCCATTCAGAAAAACATAAAAGAATAGTAAGGTACTTCCCTAAAATACATCTTTGCATATGGGTCATTTTCAAAGTGTATAGGTACATATTTTATAAAAGTATAAAACCATTGAGTATGAACCAACTCAATGGTAGGCTTATACTAAAATATTTATAAGGTAACTATGATAAACGTGCCCCCGCCCCCGCCCCCGCAGCACTCTACTCCCACATGATATGGGACCCATTTGCCCCAAACCAAGTGCAAGAGACAAGTGCCAACAAGTGACAAGTGCCTCGTGGCCAATCACAGGTCGGCCACGATTCCCTCGGTTACGGCGGAAGCGTCTGCGAGGTCGTGTCGGGCCCCCCATGACGTCATGTTCGACTCACCGACTCTACCAGCTCGGCTCCCTCCGTGTAGTGACCCTTGGCCCAGTTGTTGCCGGCGCCAGACTGCCCGAACACGAAGTTGTCCGGCCGGAAAATCTGCCCGAAGGGACCCGAACGGATAGCGTCCATGGTGCCCGGCTCAAGGTCAACCATGATGGCTCGCGGGACATACTGCCCACCTGTGGATTCATTCAAACAATCAACCATGATGGCTCGCGGGACATACTGCCCACCTGTGGATTCATTCAAACACACAACCATGATGGCTCGCTGGAAATACTGCCCACCTGTGGATTCATTCAAACAATCAACCATGATGGCTAGCGGGACATACTGCCCACCTGTGGATTCATTCAACACTCAACCATGATGGCTCGCGGGACATACTGCCCACCTGTGGATTCATTCAAACAATCAACCATGATGGCTCGCGGGACATACTGCCCACCTGTGGATTCATTCAAACACACAACCATGATGGCTCGCGGGAAATACTGCCCACCTGTGGATTCATTCAAACAATCAACCATGATGGCTAGCGGGACATACTGCCCACCTGTGGATTCATTCAACACTCAACCATGATGGCTCGCGGGAAATACTGCCCACCTGTGGATTCATTCAAACAATCAACCATGATGGCTCGCGGGACATACTGCCCACCTGTGGATTCATTCAACACTCAACCATGATGGCTCGCGGGACATACTGCCCACCTGTGGATTCATTCAACACTGAACCATGATGGCTCGCGGGACATACTGCCAACCTGTGGATTCATTCAACACTCAACCACGATGGCTCGCGGGACATACTGCCTAATGCCTGTGTTGCTGTCTCTAGTACAAGGCTGTGACCATACCTGCCGCCTCGCGCAACAAGTGTTGCTGTCTATAGTACAAGGTCGTGACACTACCTGCCACCTCGCGCAACAAGTTTTGCTGTCTCTAGCTAAAGGTCGTGACACTACCTGCCGCCTCGTGCAACAAGTGTTGCTGTCTATAGTACAAGGTCGTGACCCTACCTGCCGCCTCGTGCAACAAGTGTTGCTGTCTATAGTACAAGGTCGTGACACTACCTGCCGCCTCGTGCAACAAGTGTTACTGTCTATAGTACAAGGTCGTGACCCTACCTGCCGCCTCGCGAAACAAGTTTTGCTGTCTCTAGCTAAAGGTCACGATCCTACCTGCCGCCTCGTGCAACAAGTGTTGCTGTCTCTAGTACAAGAACGTGACACTACCTGCCACCTCGCGCAACAAGTTTTGCTGTCTCTAGCTAAAGGTCGTGACACTACCTGCCGCCTCGTGCAACAAGTGTTGCTGTCTATAGTACAAGGTCGTGACCCTACCTGCCGCCTCGTGCAACAAGTGTTGCTGTCTATAGTACAAGGTCGTGACACTACCTGCCGCCTCGTGCAACAAGTGTTACTGTCTATAGTACAAGGTCGTGACCCTACCTGCCGCCTCGCGCAACAAGTTTTGCTGTCTCTAGCTAAAGGTCACGATCCTACCTGCCGCCTCGTGCAACAAGTGTTGCTGTCTCTAGTACAAGGTCGTGACCCTACCTGCCGCCTCGTGCAACAAGTGTTGCTGTCTATAGTACAAGGTCGTGACCCTACCTGCCGCCTCGTGCAACAAGTGTTACTGTCTCTAGTACAAGGTCGTGACCCTACCTGCCGCCTCGTGCAACAAGTGTTGCTGTCTATAGTACAAGGTCGTGAAACTACCTGCCGCCTCGTGCAACAAGTGTTGCAGTCTATAGTACAAGGTCGTCACCCTACCTGCCGCCTCGTGCAACAAGTGTTGCTGTCTATAGTACAAGGTCGTGACCCTACCTGCCACCTCGTGCAACAAGTGTTGCTGTCTATAGTACAAGGTCGTGACACTTCCTGCCGCCTCGTGCAACAAGTGTTGCTGTCTATAGTACAAGGTCGTGACACTACCTGCTGCCTCGTGCAACAAGTGTTGCTGTCTATAGTACAAGGTCGTGACCCTACCTGCCGCCTCGTGCAACAAGTGTTGCTGTCTATAGTACAAGGTCGTGACCCTACCTGCCGCCTCGTGCAACAAGTGTTGCTGTCTATAGTACAAGGTCGTGACCCTACCTGCCGCCTCGTGCAACAAGTGTTGCTGTCTATAGTAGAAGGTCGTGACACTACCTGCCGCCTCGTGCAACAAGTGTTGCTGTCTATAGTACAAGGTCGTGACCCTACCTGCCGCCTCGTGCAACAAGTGTTGCTGTCTCTAGTACAAGGTCGTGACACTACCTGCCGTCTCGTGCAACAAGTGTTGCTGTCTTTAGTACAAGGTCGTGACCCTACCTGCCGCCTTGTGACACAAGTGTTGCTGTCTATAGTACAAGGTCGTGACCCTACCTGCCGCCTCGTGCAACAAGTGTTGCTGTCTATAGTACAAGGTCGTGACCCTACCTGCCGCCTCGTGCAACAAGTGTTGCTGTCTATAGTACAAGGTCGTGACCCTACCTGCCGCCTCGTGCAACAAGTGTTGCTGTCTTTAGTACAAGGTCGTGACACTACCTGCTGCCTCGTGACACAAGTGTGGCTGTCTATAGTACAAGGTCGTGACCCTACCTGCCGCCTCGTGCAACAAGTGTTGCTGTCTATAGTACAAGGTCGTGACCCTACCTGCCGCCTCGTGCAACAAGTGTTGCTGTCTATAGTACAAGGTCGTGACCCTACCTGCCGCCTCGTGCAACAAGTGTTGCTGTCTATAGTACAAGGTCGTGACACTACCTGCCGCCTCGTGCAACAAGTGTTGCTGTCTATAGTACAAGGTCGTGACCCTACCTGCCGCCTCGTGCAACAAGTGTTGCTGTCTCTAGTACAAGGTCGTGACACTACCTGCCGTCTCGTGCAACAAGTGTTGCTGTCTTTAGTACAAGGTCGTGACCCTACCTGCCGCCTTGTGCAACAAGTGTTGCTGTCTATAGTACAAGGTCGTGACACTACCTGCCGCCTCGTGCAACAAGTGTTGCTGTCTATAGTACAAGGTCGTGACCCTACCTGCCGCCTCGTGCAACAAGTGTTGCTGTCTTTAGTACAAGGTCGTGACCCTACCTGCCGCCTCGTGCAACAAGTGTTGCTGTCTATAGTACAAGGTCGTGACCCTACCTGCCGCCTCGTGCAACAAGTGTTGCTGTCTTTAGTACAAGGTCGTGACCCTACCTGCCGCCTCGTGCAACAAGTGTTGCTGTCTATAGTACAAGGTCGTGACACTACCTGCCGCCTCGTGCAACCAGTGTTGCTGTCTATAGTACAAGGTCGTGACACTACCTGCCGCCTCTTGCAACAAGTGTTGCTCTCTCTAGTACAAGGTCGTGACCCTACCTGCCGCCTCGTGCAACAAGTGTAGCTGTCTATAGTACAAGGTCGTGACCCTACCTGCCGCCTCGTGCAAAAAGTGTAGCTGTCTATAGTACAAGGTCGTGACCCTACCTGCCGCCTCGTGCAACAAGTGTTGCGGTCTCTAGTACAAGGTCGTGACCCTACCTGCCGTCTCGTGCAACAAGTGTTGCTGTCTATAGTACAAGGTCGTGACCCTACCTGCCGCCTCGTGCAACAAGTGTTGCTGTCTATAGTACAAGGTCGTGACACTACCTGCCGCCTCGTGCAACAAGTGTTGCTGTCTCTAGTACAAGGTCGTGACCCTACCTGCCGCCTCGTGCAACAAGTGTTGCTGTCTATAGTACAAGGTCGTGACACTACCTGCCGCCTCGTGCAACAAGTGTTGTGTCTATAGTACAAGGTCGTGACCCTACCTGCCACCTCGTGCAACAAGTGTTGCTGTCTATAGTACAAGGTCGTGACACAACCTGCCGCCTCGTGCAACAAGTGTTGCTGTCTCTAGTACAAGGTCGTGACCCTACCTGCCGCCTCGTGCAACAAGTGTTGCTGTCTATAGTACAAGGTCGTGACACTACCTGCCGCCTCTTGCAACAAGTGTTGCTGTCTATAGTACAAGGTCGTGACCCTACCTGCCGCCTCGTGCAACAAGTGTTGCTGTCTATAGTACAAGGTCGTGACACTACCTGCCGCCTAGTGCAACAAGTTTTGCTGTCTCTAGCTAAAGGTCACGATCCTACCTGCCGCCTCGTGCAACAAGTGTTCCTGTCTCTAGTACAAGGTTGTGACCATACCTGCCGCCTCGCGCAACAAGTTTTGCTGTCTCTAGCTAAAGGTCACGATCCTACCTGCCGCCTCGTGCAACAAGTGTTGCTGTCTATAGTACAAGGTCGTGACCCTACCTGCCGCCTCGTGCAACAAGTGTAGCTGTCTCTAGTACAAGGTCGTGACCCTACCTGCCGCCTCGTGCAACAAGTGTTGCTGTCTATAGTACAAGGTCGTGACCCTACCTGCCGCCTCGTGCAACAAGTGTTGCTGTCTATAGTACAAGGTCGTGACACTACCTGCCGCCTCGTGCAACAAGTTTTGCTGTCTCTAGCTAAAGGTCACGATCCTACCTGCCGCCTCGTGCAACAAGTGTTCCTGTCTCTAGTACAAGGTTGTGACCATATCTGCCGCCTCGTGCAACAAGTGTTGCTGTCTATAGTACAAGGTCGTGACCCTACCTGCCGCCTCGTGCAAGAAGTGTTGCTGTCTATAGTACAAGGTCGTGACCCTACCTGCCGCCTCGTGCAACAAGTGTTGCTGTCTCTAGTACAAGGTCGTGACCCTACCTGCCGCCTCGTGCAACAAGTGTTGCTGTCTATAGTACAAGGTCGTGACACTACCTGCCGCCTCGTGCAACAAGTGTTGCTGTCTATAGTACAAGGTCGTGACACTACCTGCCGCCTCGTGCAACAAGTGTTGCTGTCTAAAGTACAAGGTCGTGACCCTACCTGCCGCCTCGTGCAACAAGTGTTGCTGTCTCTAGTACAAGGTCGTGACACTACCTGCCGCCTCGTGCAACAAGTGTTGCTGTCTATAGTACAAGGTCGTGACCCTACCTGCCGCCTCGTGCAACAAGTGTTGCTGTCTATATTACAAGGTCGTGACCATACCTGCCGCCTCGCGCAACAAGTTGTGCTGTCTCAAGCTAAAGGTCACGATCCTTCCTGCCGCCTCGCGCAACAAGTTGTGCTGTCTCTAGCTAAAGGTCGTGACACTACCTGCCACCTCGTGCAACAAGTGTTGCTGTCTCTAGTACAAGGTCGTGACACTACCTGCCGCCTCGTGAAACAAGTGTTGCTGTCTCTAGTACAAGGTCGTGACCCTACCTGCCGCCTCGTGCAACAAGTGTTGCTGTCTCTAGTACAAGGTCGTGACCCTACCTGCCGCCTCGTGCAACAAGTGTTGCTGTCTATAGTACAAGGTCGTCACCCTACCTGCCGCCTCGTGCAACAAGTGTTACTGTCTATAGTACAAGGTCGTGACCCTACCTGCCGCCTCGTGCAACAAGTGTTGCTGTCTATAGTACAAGGTCGTGACCCTACCTGCCGCCTCGTGCAACAAGTGTTGCTGTCTATAGAACAAGGTCGTGACCCTACCTGCCGCCTGGTGCAACAAGTGTTGCTGTCTCTAGTACAAGGTCGTGACACTACCTGCCGCCTCGTGCAACAAGTGTTGCTGTCTATAGTACAAGAACGTCACCCTACCTGCCGCCTGGTGCAACAAGTGTTGCTGTCTATAGAACAAGGTCGTGACCCTACCTGCCACCTCGTGCAACAAGTGTTGCTGTCTATAGTACAAGGTCGTCACCCTACCTGCCGCCTCGTGCAACCAGTGTTGCTGTCTATAGAACAAGGTCGTGACACTACCTGCCGCCTCGTGCAACATGCGTTACTGTCTCTAGTACAAGGTCGTGACCTACCTGCCGCCTCGTGCAACAAGTGTTGCTGTCTATAGAACAAAGGTCGTGACCTACCTGCCGCCTCGTGCAACAAGTGTTGCTGTCTATAGTACAAGGTCGTGACACTACCTGCCGCCTCGTGCAACAAGTGTTGCTGTCTATAGTACAAGGTCGTGACCCTTCCTGCCGCATCGTGCAACAAGTGTTGCTGTCTAAAGTACAAGGTCGTGACCTACTTGCCGCCTCGTGCAACAAGTGTTGCTGTCTCTAGTACAAGGTCGTGACCCTACCTGCCGCCTCGTGCAACAAGTGTTGCTGTCTCTAGTACAAGGTCGTGACTCTACCTGCCGCCTCGTGCAACAAGTGTTGCTGTCTTTAGTACAAGGTCGTGACCCTACCTGCCGCCTTGTGCAACAAGTGTTGCTGTCTATAGTACAAAGTCGTGACCTACCTGCCGCCTCGTACAACAAGTGTTGCTGTCTATAGAACAAGGTCGTAACACTACCTGCCGCCTCGTGCAACAAGTGTTGCTGTCTATAGTACAAGGTCGTGACCCTACCTGCCGCCTCGTGCAACAAGTGTTGCTGTCTATAGTACAAGGTCGTGACCCTACCTGCCGCCTCGTGCAACAAGTGTTGCTGTCTCTTGTACAAGGTCGTGACCCTACCTGCCGCCTCGTGCAACAAGTGTTGCTGTCTATAGTACAAGGTCGTGACCCTACCTGCCGCCTCGTGCAACAAGTGTTGCTGTCTCTAGTACAAGGTCGTGACCCTACCTGCCGCCTCGTGCAACAAGTGTAGCTGTCTATAGTACAAGGTCGTGACCCTACCTGCCGCCTCGTGCAACAAGTGTGGCTGTCTCTAGTACAAGGTCGTGACCCTACCTGCCGCCTCGAGCAACAAGTGTTACTGTCTATAGTACAAGGTCGTGACCCTACCTGCCGCCTCGTGCAACAAGTGTTGCTGTCTCTAGTACAAGGTCGTGACACTACCTGCCGTCTCGTGCAACAAGTGTTGCTGTCTATAGTACAAGGTCGTGACCCTACCTGCCGCCTCGTGCAACAAGTGTTGCTGTCTCTAGTACAAGGTCGTGACCCTACCTGCCACCTCGTGACACAAGTTTTGCTGTCAATAGTACAAGTTCGTGACTCTACCTGCCGCCTCGTGACACAAGTGTAGCTGTCTATAGTACAAGGTCGTGACCCTACCTGCCGCCTCGTGCAACAAGTGTAGCTGTCTATAGTACAAGGTCGTGACCCTACCTGCCGCTTCGTGCAACAAGTGTTGCTGTCTCTAGTACAAGGTCGTGACCCTACCTGCCGCCTCGTGCAACAAGTTTTGCTGTCTATAGTACAAGGTCGTGACCCTACCTGCCGCCTCGTGCAACAAGTGTAGCTGTCTATAGTACAAGGTCGTGACACTACCTGCCACCTCGTGACACAAGTGTTGCTGTCTATAGTACAAGGTCGTGACACTACCTGCCGCCTCGTGCAACAAGTGTTGCTGTCTATAGTACAAGGTCGTGACCCTACCTGCCGCCTCGTGCAACAAGTGTTGCTGTCTATAGTACAAGGTCGTGACACTACGTGCCGCCTCGTGCAACAAGTGTTGCTGTCTATAGTACAAGGTCGTGACCCTACCTGCCGCCTCGTGCAACAAGTGTTGCTGTCTCTAGTACAAGGTCGTGACACTACCTGCCGCCTCGTGCAACAAGTGTTGCTGTCTATAGTACAAGGTCGTGACCCTACCTGCCGCCTCGTGCAACAAGTGTTGCTGTCTATAGTACAAGGTCGTGACCCTACCTGCCGCCTCGTGCAACAAGTGTTGCTGTCTCTAGTACAAGGTCGTAACCTTTCCTGCCGCCTCGTGACACAAGTGTTGCTGTCTATAGGACAAGGTCGTGACCCTACCTGCCACCTCGTGCAACAAGTGTTGCTGTCTATAGTACAAGGTCGTGACCCTTCCTGCCGCCTCGTGACACAAGTGTTGCTGTCTATAGTACAAGGTCGTGACACTACCTGCCGCCTCGTGCAACAAGTGTTGCTGTCTATAGTACAAGGTCGTGACCCTACCTGCCACCTCGTGCAACAAGTGTTTCTGTCTCTAGTACAAGGTCGTGACCCTACCTGCCGCCTCGTGACACAAGTGTTGCTGTTTATAGTACAAGGTCGTGACCCTACTTGCCACCTCGTGCAACAAGTGTTGCTGTCTATAGTACAAGGTCGTGACCCTACCTGCCACCTCGTGCAACAAGTGTTTCTGTCTATAGTACAAGGTCGTGACCCTACCTGCCACCTCGTGCAACAAGTGTTGCTGTCTATAGTACAAGGTCGTGACCCTACCTGCCGCCTCGTGCAACAAGTGTTGCTGTCTATAGTACAAGGTCGTGACCCTACCTGCCACCTCGTGCAACAAGTGTTGCTGTATCTAGTACAAGGTCGTGACCCTACCTGCCGCCTCGTGACACAAGTGTTGCTGTCTATAGTACAAGGTCGTGACCCTACCTGCCACCTCGTGCAACAAGTGTTGCTGTCTATAGTACAAGGTGGTGACCCTACCTGCCGCCTCGTGCAACAAGTGTTGCTGTCTATGGTACAAGGTCGTGACCCTACCTGCCGCCTCGTGCAACAAGTGTTGCTGTCTGTAGTACAAGGTGGTGACCCTACCTGCCGCCTCGTGCAACAAGTGTTGCTGTCTATAGTACAAGGTGGTGACCCTACCTGCCGCCTCGTGCAACAAATGTTGCTGTCTATAGTACAAGGTCGTGACCCTACCTGCCGCCTCGTGCAACAAGTGTTGCTGTCTATAGTACAAGGTCGTGACCCTACCTGCCACCTCGTGCAACAAGTGTTGCTGTCTCTAGTACAAGGTCGTCACTCTACCTGCCGCCTCGTGCAACAAGTGTTGCTGTCTCTAGTACAAGGTGGTGACCCTACCTGCCACCTCGTGCAACAAGTGTTGCTGTCTATTGTACAAGGTCGTGACCCTACCTGCCGCCTCGTGCAACAAGTGTTGCTGTCTATAGTACAAGGTCGTGACCCTACCTGCCGCCTCGTGCAACAAGTGTTGCTGTCTATAGTACAAGGTCTTGAACCTACCTGCCACCTCGTGCAACAAGTGTTGCTAACTATTGTACAAGGTCGTGACACTACCTGCCGCCTCGTGCAACAAGTGATGCTGTCTATAGTTCAGGGTCGTAACACTACCTGCCGCCTCGTGCAACAAGTGTTGCTGTCTATAGTACAAGGTCGTGACACTACCTGCCGTCTCGTGCAACAAGTGTTGCTGTCTATATTACAAGGTCGTGACACTACCTGCCGTCTCGTGCAACAAGTGTTGCTGTCTATATAACAAGGTCCTGACACTACCTGCCGTCTCGTGCAACAAGTGTAGCTGTCTCTATTACAAGGTCGTGACACTACCTGCCGTCTCGTGCAACAAGTGTTGCTGTCTATATTACAAGGTCGTGACACTACCTGCCGTCTCGTGCAACAAGTGTTGCTGTCTATATTACAAGGTCGTGACACTACCTGCCGTCTCGTGCAACAAGTGTTGCTGTCTATATTACAAGGTCGTGACACTACCTGCCGTCTCTTGCAACAAGTGTTGCTGTCTATAGTACAGGGTCGTAACACTACCTGCCGCCTCGTGCAACAAGTGTTGCTGTCCATAGTACAAGGTCGTGACCCTACCTGCCACCTCGTGCAACAAGTGTTGCTGTCTATAGTACAAGGTCGTGACACTACCTGCCGCCTCGTGCAACAAGTGTAGCTGTCTATAGTACAAGGTCGTGACACTTCCTGCCGCCTCGTGCAACAAGTGTGGCTGTCTATAGTACAAGGTCGTGACACTACCTGCCACCTCGTGCAACAAGTGTTGCTGTCTATAGAACAAGGTCGTGACACTACCTGCCGCCTTGTGACACAAGTGTTGCTGTCTATAGTACAAGGTCGTGACACTACCTGCCGCCTCGTGCAACAAGTGTTGCTGTCTATAGTACAAGGTCGTGACACTACCTGCCGCCTCGTGCAACAAGTGTTGCAGTCTATAGTACAAGGTCGTGACACTTCCTGCCGCCTCGTGCAACAAGTGTTGCTGTCTATAGAACAAGGTTGTGACACTACCTGCCGCCTCGTGCAACAAGTGTTGCTGTCTATAGTACAAGGTCGTGACCTACCTGCCGCCTCGTGCAACAAGTGTTGCTGTCTATAGTACAAGGTCGTGACACTACCTGCCGCCTCGTGCAACAAGTGTTGCTGTCTATAGTACAAGGTCGTGACCTACCTGCCGCCTCGTGCAACAAGTGTTGCTGTCTATAGTACAAGGTCGTGACACTACCTGCCGCCTCGTGCAACAAGTGTTGCTGTCTATAGTACAAGGTCGTGACCCTACCTGCCGCCTCGTGCAACAAGTGTTACTGTCTCTAGTACAAGGTCGTGACCCTACCTGCCGCCTCGTGCAACAAGTGTTGCTGTCTCTAGTACAAGGTCGTGACACTACCTGCCGCCTCGTGCAACAAGTGTTGCTGTCTCTAGTACAAGGTCGTGACACTACCTGCCGCCTCGTGCAACAAGTGTTGCTTTCTATAGTACAGGGTCGTAACACTACCTGCCGCCTCGTGCAACAAGTTTTGCTGTCTATAGTACAAGGTCGTGACCCTACCTACCGCCTCGTGCAACAAGTGTTGCTGTCTCTAGTACAAGGTCGTGACACTACCTGCCGCCTCGTGCAACAAGTGTTGCTGTCTATAGTACAAGGTCGTGACCTACCTGCCGCCTCGTGCAACAAGTGTTGCTGTCTATAGTACAAGGTCGTGACACTACCTGCCGCCTCGTGCAACAAGTGTTGCTGTCTATAGTACAAGGTCGTGACCTACCTGCCGCCTCGTGCAACAAGTGTTGCTGTCTATAGTACAAGGTCGTGACACTACCTGCCGCCTCGTGCAACAAGTGTTGCTGTCTATAGTACAAGGTCGTGACCCTACCTGCCGCCTCGTGCAACAAGTGTTACTGTCTCTAGTACAAGGTCGTGACCCTACCTGCCGCCTCGTGACACAAGTGTTGCTGTTTATAGTACAAGGTCGTGACCCTACCTGCCACCTCGTGCAACAAGTGTTGCTGTCTATAGTACAAGGTCGTGACCCTACCTGCCACCTCGTGCAACAAGTGTTTCTGTCTATAGTACAAGGTCGTGACCCTACCTGCCACCTCGTGCAACAAGTGTTGCTGTCTATAGTACAAGGTCGTGACCCTACCTGCCGCCTCGTGCAACAAGTGTTGCTGTCTATAGTACAAGGTCGTGACCCTACCTGCCACCTCGTGCAACAAGTGTTGCTGTATCTAGTACAAGGTCGTGACCCTACCTGCCGCCTCGTGACACAAGTGTTGCTGTCTATAGTACAAGGTCGTGACCCTACCTGCCACCTCGTGCAACAAGTGTTGCTGTCTATAGTACAAGGTGGTGACCCTACCTGCCGCCTCGTGCAACAAGTGTTGCTGTCTATAGTACAAGGTCGTGACCCTACCTGCCGCCTCGTGCAACAAGTGTTGCTGTCTGTAGTACAAGGTGGTGACCCTACCTGCCGCCTCGTGCAACAAGTGTTGCTGTCTATAGTACAAGGTGGTGACCCTACCTGCCGCCTCGTGCAACAAATGTTGCTGTCTATAGTACAAGGTCGTGACCCTACCTGCCGCCTCGTGCAACAAGTGTTGCTGTCTATAGTACAAGGTCGTGACCCTACCTGCCACCTCGTGCAACAAGTGTTGCTGTCTCTAGTACAAGGTCGTCACTCTACCTGCCGCCTCGTGCAACAAGTGTTGCTGTCTCTAGTACAAGGTGGTGACCCTACCTGCCACCTCGTGCAACAAGTGTTGCTGTCTATTGTACAAGGTCGTGACCCTACCTGCCGCCTCGTGCAACAAGTGTTGCTGTCTATAGTACAAGGTCGTGACCCTACCTGCCGCCTCGTGCAACAAGTGTTGCTGTCTATAGTACAAGGTCTTGAACCTACCTGCCACCTCGTGCAACAAGTGTTGCTAACTATTGTACAAGGTCGTGACACTACCTGCCGCCTCGTGCAACAAGTGATGCTGTCTATAGTTCAGGGTCGTAACACTACCTGCCGCCTCGTGCAACAAGTGTTGCTGTCTATAGTACAAGGTCGTGACACTACCTGCCGTCTCGTGCAACAAGTGTTGCTGTCTATATTACAAGGTCGTGACACTACCTGCCGTCTCGTGCAACAAGTGTTGCTGTCTATATAACAAGGTCCTGACACTACCTGCCGTCTCGTGCAACAAGTGTAGCTGTCTCTATTACAAGGTCGTGACACTACCTGCCGTCTCGTGCAACAAGTGTTGCTGTCTATATTACAAGGTCGTGACACTACCTGCCGTCTCGTGCAACAAGTGTTGCTGTCTATATTACAAGGTCGTGACACTACCTGCCGTCTCGTGCAACAAGTGTTGCTGTCTATATTACAAGGTCGTGACACTACCTGCCGTCTCTTGCAACAAGTGTTGCTGTCTATAGTACAGGGTCGTAACACTACCTGCCGCCTCGTGCAACAAGTGTTGCTGTCCATAGTACAAGGTCGTGACCCTACCTGCCACCTCGTGCAACAAGTGTTGCTGTCTATAGTACAAGGTCGTGACACTACCTGCCGCCTCGTGCAACAAGTGTAGCTGTCTATAGTACAAGGTCGTGACACTTCCTGCCGCCTCGTGCAACAAGTGTGGCTGTCTATAGTACAAGGTCGTGACACTACCTGCCACCTCGTGCAACAAGTGTTGCTGTCTATAGAACAAGGTCGTGACACTACCTGCCGCCTTGTGACACAAGTGTTGCTGTCTATAGTACAAGGTCGTGACACTACCTGCCGCCTCGTGCAACAAGTGTTGCTGTCTATAGTACAAGGTCGTGACACTACCTGCCGCCTCGTGCAACAAGTGTTGCAGTCTATAGTACAAGGTCGTGACACTTCCTGCCGCCTCGTGCAACAAGTGTTGCTGTCTATAGAACAAGGTTGTGACACTACCTGCCGCCTCGTGCAACAAGTGTTGCTGTCTATAGTACAAGGTCGTGACCTACCTGCCGCCTCGTGCAACAAGTGTTGCTGTCTATAGTACAAGGTCGTGACACTACCTGCCGCCTCGTGCAACAAGTGTTGCTGTCTATAGTACAAGGTCGTGACCTACCTGCCGCCTCGTGCAACAAGTGTTGCTGTCTATAGTACAAGGTCGTGACACTACCTGCCGCCTCGTGCAACAAGTGTTGCTGTCTATAGTACAAGGTCGTGACCCTACCTGCCGCCTCGTGCAACAAGTGTTACTGTCTCTAGTACAAGGTCGTGACCCTACCTGCCGCCTCGTGCAACAAGTGTTGCTGTCTCTAGTACAAGGTCGTGACACTACCTGCCGCCTCGTGCAACAAGTGTTGCTGTCTCTAGTACAAGGTCGTGACACTACCTGCCGCCTCGTGCAACAAGTGTTGCTTTCTATAGTACAGGGTCGTAACACTACCTGCCGCCTCGTGCAACAAGTTTTGCTGTCTATAGTACAAGGTCGTGACCCTACCTACCGCCTCGTGCAACAAGTGTTGCTGTCTCTAGTACAAGGTCGTGACACTACCTGCCGCCTCGTGCAACAAGTGTTGCTGTCTATAGTACAAGGTCGTGACCTACCTGCCGCCTCGTGCAACAAGTGTTGCTGTCTATAGTACAAGGTCGTGACACTACCTGCCGCCTCGTGCAACAAGTGTTGCTGTCTATAGTACAAGGTCGTGACCTACCTGCCGCCTCGTGCAACAAGTGTTGCTGTCTATAGTACAAGGTCGTGACACTACCTGCCGCCTCGTGCAACAAGTGTTGCTGTCTATAGTACAAGGTCGTGACCCTACCTGCCGCCTCGTGCAACAAGTGTTACTGTCTCTAGTACAAGGTCGTGACCCTACCTGCCGCCTCGTGCAACAAGTGTTGCTGTCTCTAGTACAAGGTCGTGACACTACCTGCCGCCTCGTGCAACAAGTGTTGCTGTCTCTAGTACAAGGTCGTGACACTACCTGCCGCCTCGTGCAACAAGTGTTGCTTTCTATAGTACAGGGTCGTAACACTACCTGCCGCCTCGTGCAACAAGTTTTGCTGTCTATAGTACAAGGTCGTGACCCTACCTACCGCCTCGTGCAACAAGTGTTGCTGTCTCTAGTACAAGGTCGTGACACTACCTGCCGCCTCGTGCAACAAGTGTTGCTGTCTATAGTACAAGGTCGTGACACTACCTGCCACCTCGTGCAACAAGTGTTGCTGTCTATAGTACAAGGTCGTTACCTACCTGCCGCCTCGTGCAACAAGTGTTGCTGTCTATAGTACAAGGTCGTGACACTACCTCCCGCCTCGTGCAACAAGTGTTGCTGTCTATAGTACAAGGTCGTGACACTACCTGCTGCCTCGTGCAACAAGTGTTGCTGTCTATAGTACAAGGTCGTGACACTACCTGCCGCCTCGTGCAACAAGTGTAGCTGTCTATAGTACAAGGTCGTGACACTACCTGCCGCCTCGTGCAACAAGTGTTGCTGTCTCTAGTACAAGGTCGTGACACTACCTGCCGCCTCGTGCAACAAGTGTTGCTGTCTATAGTACAAGGTCGTGACACTACCTGCCGCCTCGTGCAACAAGTGTTGCTGTCTATAGTACAGGGTCGTAACACTACCTGCCGCCTCGTGCAACAAGTGTTGCTGTCTATAGTACAAGGTCGTGACCCTACCTACCGCCTCGTGCAACAAGTGTTGCTGTCTCTAGTACAAGGTCGTGACCCTACCTGCCGCCTCGTGCAACAAGTGTTGATGTCTCTAGTACAAGGTCGTGACACTACCTGCTGCCTCGTTGTAGTATACGTTGATGCGCTCCAGCTGTAGCGGAGAGTCACCGTGGTAGACACCGCACTGGTCGATGCCGTGCTCGTCAGAGATCACCTCCCAGAACTAAAACACAACAACAACAACAACGTCACGTTGAGTTTTTACCTCATATTAGGGTCGAGGTCATAATCCTTAATCGAGTGAAGTATACTTGTTAGGGCCGGTATTTCAATGAATCAATAATTAGTTAATATGAAGCAAATAAATTTGGAGGATTTCAATGGTTTTGATTGGTGTTCGCCATGGAGAAAACAAGCTGCTCGACGAATTAGTAGCTAGACCTTTAGGAACATTTAAGTCTGGGCAAAAACAAACCTAGAAAGCATATTATCAGTTCAAATCAACCGAGTATGGATAAGGCGAGTGCACCTCATTTCGACGCCTCTTACGGCTGGCAGAGTCACCTTAGTCAAAATTTTATCCTGGGCACAGAGATATATAAATAGTCCAGCATCAAATGGAATCCTGTTCAATTTTGAGGAAAGATTATAGCTCCATATACCAATGTGTTCATGAGGTCTCACAGTATTTAGCGCACTGTGGTGCCAAAGCGATATACGCGACTGGGGGCAGGGGTGGTGCCCCAATTTTGACCACTGATTGCATTGAATATCGCTCAATTACGGCCAAACGGTTCGCGTGACAACGAAAATGATGATTATAAAATATATTTGTGTGTAATCGATAAATATTTCCTTGTCAGAATTATTTTTGTACGGTACATAGTGCGAAAGTTATCGTCAATTAATATAAAATTAATATATTCTCAGTATATTAAACCATGGGACAACTATATATTATCAAAACATAACAAACATATTCATACACGTTTAGAAATTACAGAGTGTTGCCTTATAAGTGAATTGTTTCATAATTTTATCCTTAAGCGATTGGTTTTATTGAAGTATTAAAGACAAGAATGCGTGGGGCTTTTGTGCGCCCGCTAAACACAAGTGTAATGCATAGAAGCATTGGCAATCATAATATTGTACTATGTCGAAAGAAAAGCACGCTTATATCTTCGTTTTAGCTTGTAAAATAATAATTTTGATGGTGCCAAGCTCCAAAGTTAGGCGTTTACAAGTTGTACATAAAAAACAAAATGGCCGACTCTCATGAGGTTTTTCCTATTTATCTTCACAATCGTGCGTTTTTTGGCAAACATTAATATGACAAAAATTGTTTCTAGTAAAATTCTACACACACATGGTACTTGGATATTTTCATAAGAAGTACTACTTACGTACAAATTTAATTTTTGTATGTGTGCATCTGAACTCAAATGTACAAAACTTGGCTCCCGTTCGCTTCTTCCATTTTTTATTTTACGTGTAACTCGATAGTGCCTCATATTTAAGATAAGCACCATCACAATTATTACTTTTTGAGCTATAAAGAAGAGATTGAGCCCACTAATATACTTGCTTCATCAAACAACCGACGGATGTACATCTGAATACACCCTATTGGCGGGCATTTTGTTTTTTGCGTGTTTCTCTAGAACGCCTATTACTTGAGTTTGGCACCCTCAAAATTATTATTCTATAAGTTGAAAGAAAGAGATTGAGCCCACTCCTATTGTCCATACTTACTTCATCAAGTACCCCAGGGGAGCCAATGCTTGTACATTTGAGTACAGATTAACATACACAAAACTAAGTTTGTAGGTAAATGGTAAATCATATGAAAATACTTGAATATTAATTGTATGTAGAATTTTACAAGGTATAATTTTTGTCTTGTTAGATTTTGTCGTAAATAGTACGGTTATGAAGATAAATTGCCAAAACCACCTGAAGTGGCAGCCATTTTGTTTTTCACATGCAACTCGTAAACGCCTATCATTGGAGCTTGGCACCATCAAAATTATTATTTTATAAGCTTAAAAGAAGAGATGAGACCACTCCCTTAGGTCACAGTTGCTTCATCAAGAAGCGAACGGGAGCCAAGTTTTGTACATTTGAGTTCAGATGCACACATACACAAATTAAATTTGTACGTAAGTAGTAGGCCTACTTCCTATGAAAATATCCAATTAGGCCGACCATGTGTGTGTAGAATTTTACTAGAAACAATTTTTGTCATATTAATGTTTGCCAAAAAACGCACGATTGTGAAGATAAATAGGAAAAAACCTCATGAGAGTCGGCCATTTAGTTTTTTATGTATAACTTGTAAACGCCTAATTTTGGAGCTTGGCACCATCCAAATTATTATTTTACAAGCTAAAACGAAGATATAAGTTTGCTTTTCTTTCGAAATAGTACAATATTATGATTGCCAATGCTTCTATGCATTACACTTGTTTTTAGCGGGCGCACAAAAGCCCCACGCATTCTTGTCTTTAATACTTCACTAAAACCAATCGCTTAAAGATAAAATTATGAACAAAATTCACCCATATGGCAACACTATGAAATTTTTATACGTGTATGAATGTGTTTGTAATGTTTTGATAATATATAGTTGTCCCTTTGTTTTATATATTGAGAATATATTAATTTTATACTTAATTGACGATAACTTTCGCACTATGTATCGTACATGAATAATTAAGACAAGGAAATATTATCAATTACACATAAATATATTTTATTATTATCATTTTCGTTGTCAGACCAACCGTTTGGCCGTAATTGAGCGATATTCAATGCAATGCGTAGTCAAAATTGGGGGCACCGCCCCCGCCCCCAGTCGCGGATATCGCTCTTGCACCAAATTGCGCTAAATACTGTGAACCCTTATGAACACATTGGTATTATGGTGATATACTCTTTCCTCGAAATTGCACAGGACTATGATTTTCGACACTTTGATGCTTGACTATATCAGAAAACTTTCCCACATTTCATTAACTCCCACATTCCTACGAGACCACTCTGCATACATTACCAGTAACTCCGTTTGCAAACCCTGAACATCAGCTCTATCATATCTCCAGATTGTCTTGTCCCTTCTTTCGCTATTATTTAACTGCTTTCCCTCCCACCCACTACCTATTGCTAGCTCTACTATTGGGACTCTATGATCGCTCATTCCCTCTACTACCTCCGAGTGAACCCATGCTTCCTCCGGCCTTACTAATATTACATCTAGAATGTTATTCCTCCCCACCCCACAAAACCTCGTCTCCTCTCCTAACGTTTGCACTAACCCCTCATTAATACTTTTACAGGCCCATTCCTGCCTTCTGCCTCCTAGATCCTCCCTCCCCCCCTCTCAGTGAACTTTAGGCAAGTTTAGGTCCCCAGCTATTACTAACACTCTTCCTCTATCACCCATCACTATCTCTTCCAACCTATCTAACACTTGCCACTCCCCACTATCCTTAGGCCTGTATACTCCCACCACATCCACACAAAAACCTCCCCCCACCCTTACTTGCACACACAGCATTTCAACCACATTATCTACCCACAACAGTGTGCCCTTGACATTCTCCCTACAGACAATCATCACCCCCCCCCCCCATATCTATTTCTATTCTTGCGAAAAACGTTATATCCCTTACGTCCGAGCTCCCCATTCAAAATCTCGTCATCCAACCAGGTTTCCACACATACCACTACATCCGGCTCGTACATTTCAATCAACGTCCACATTTTCTCCAATCTTTCCCCACTCCTTACACTCCTGCAATTAATTGACATTATCTTAACCCTCCCCTTATCCCTCCCCTGAATATCCCTCCCCTTGCTTTGACCATCCTCCTGTCACGCGAGACTTCCTGCTATCCTAACAAAAAGATTACCTAGCTCTCTTGCCCCATTCCTATTCAGATGCAACCAAAGATTACTGAGTGGGGAAGATAGTTCATCCATGTGGGAATTCGTCTGCGCGTGTCTGAGCGAAATTTTCTTAAGTCCGACGTGTAGCGAATTCTCACCGCAAGAGTCGCTCTTCCAAAAGTTTTAAACTCAAGGTCCACTGAATCCCCTGGCACGTACTAGCGATCTAGTAGACCTTGTTTAGCGGTAACGAAGTCAAACGCAAGGTCTACTAGATTGCTAGTAGCCGCCAGGGGATTTAGTGGACCGTCGTCAAACGTGCAGGGCTAGCGCTCCTTGCAGTCAGAATTCGAACTAGTGGTGCGAGTAAAATTGTTTTACTAAAACTCGCGCAGATATTCGGCACTTAATGTTGCAGATATGATCTCTGGCGGCGAAATCGTGAAGTAATAACTAGAGGGCAACAAAGCCGCTGGATGTCATTTGTCAGTGTCATTTGTCAGTGTTTATTGGCCCCTCAAAATAGACTAGACGCATTCTGGTGGCAAGAAAATAAACTACTATAAGGATGAGTTTATCTGTTGTAAAGTACCGTCTATAGGCCTATGCATTATCCACTAGGCTGTGCTTAGAGTGCAGTGAGTTTGTGCATTATCCACTAGGCTGTGCTTAGAATGCAGTGACTTTGTGCACATGTGAATTTGTAGAGAGCTTTGGTAATATCAATAAAGAACTTGCATTGTTACATTGCATAGCAACGGTTGTTGACTGGTAACTAAGGACATTATACAGAAGAAGATGGTGGAAAGTGATCCTAGAGAGAGGAAGTGGTGTTGAAAGCTACACGGAATAACTTCAAGAACTCGAGTCTTTGAGCCTTACGATTTCTCTAGTTATCCAAACTAGTATTACCCAGACGTCAACTACGCCTGCCCCGTTAAATGGGACGGTGATTTTCGAAGCGTTGGTTACACACGATCAACCACTGAATTCAACCTACCATGAAGGACATTTTGGAAATCCTACCATGGACGCCTGCTTGAGAAACCAAGGCTAGAAGAAGAATACACCTATAACTGGAGCTGGTACTGTCTGTAGACCTATTTGTGACAAGTTATTTACTGTGAGCATTCGTTGTCTATGTGATACAATATAAATTAATAATACAACTCAAGTTTTTTAAGTGTTGGTTTATTTCCCGGCTGAGCTAGGCCATTTAGGAGATAAGGTTGAGGAGGGTACTGTTACACTGTCAATTGTTCATTGTTGCTTTATTGTTAAATCATCAAAGGCGCAGATAAGGGTGTTGCTTATCAGCGCTATCTATGTGTTAGTTTGAGTCTCCAATATTAGAATGGCAACGATTCCAAAGAAACATAAGCGATATTGTTGCATCAGTGAATATCCAGCTTTGCTGGATATTCTATTGATATTGATATTGATATTATGGGGATCTTGGATCAGGGGACACACCAAGCATCCGAAGGCCCGAAGTTCATGTTCTGATCATAATGTTAATTAACCACATGCAATTAAAAGGCCACCGATTAACACTGCCTCTCTTTCATTGAGGTTCCTTTGGGCTCTATTTGCTTTCAAATATATGTATATTTCAGAATAAAGTTAAAAACTAACTTTGCGCAATAACATGTTTAGGCGGATCCATGATCTCCTGTCAGTTTGTTACCCTCTAACTGTCAGCCATGTTGCGCAGCAGTGGTGCTATCTCTTGACACATTTAGTGTCGAATTTTAACACGGCGATGAAACATCTTTCCCACTCAGTAATCTTTGATGCAACCCATCCCCTGGACCCCTATTCTGTAATTATCCCGGTTTGGATCCGGGCCGATATGGATCGAAAGCGGGCGAAAGCGATTTTGTAACTTTTTCCAAATCCAATCCGGCAAATATTGCCTGGAATGGATCCGTAAATCCCGGAATGGATACAGTACCTCTTTGCATCGTGAAACCGCCATTCAAGATTTTGTTTTAGCATAAAACAACAGTTTTAACGCAATATCTTCTATTAAGTTGCTTTTAAAAATTATTTTAGGGTGTAAGGAATGGAAAAGAACAATAAACAATATGTAAACATTTGATTTGAAACCAATTTATTACTGCCTATATGTAGATCACAATCGTAATAATCTCCAGGAGCCGTCCGTAGCGTAATGGTTAGCGAGATAGCTTCCCGTCAAGAGTTTCGTTTTGGCATGGTTCAAACCCAGTGCGGGTCAACTTTTTAACTTTTTTTAAACCACTAATTATTGTTTAGGATATGTTTATATGTGCTATTGCGTAAAAGAAATATTTTTAGACTTTTATTTCAAGAGTTTATTAAGCCATTGCCACCGCTAGTTTGCTGTATCTTCCCCATGGCCTAAAATCAATAAAAATAGTATGCCTTAAAGTCACTCCTCTATAACTCGAAATCGTTGTCACGCTCTTCATATTTGGCTTACTTTACAATGAGACAGCGTTCTTTCACAATACAAAAAAATGTAAGTACCTTTCCGATCTACTTTTTCCAAAATAATGAAATGAACATTTTAAAAATCCCTATCCTTTAACATTGGAGAGAGAGAAATTACACATTTTATCACCTTCACATAGATATAAAGGAGCCGAAAAACGTTGCCACGTGAACAAATGTAGTATCAAAATGAAGTTTAGTTCTTAAGCAATACACATAAAGCAGAAAAAATGAGTATATCCGTACTACGTTTTGCGTTATTTGAGCTTAAAGTTGCATGTACGCTCAGAAACTTGGCAACAATGCAGAGTCGACTGCTCAGGTCACTCCCCCGCCGCCCGCGACATGCTAGACCCGGCTGTCCACACTTCCCTGACGCAGACCAACGTTCATATCAACCGAATAACATTTTCCTTTATGATTTGTATGAATTCTTATGTCAAGCTTGTTCTTTGAATACTTGTCACTTATTCTGCAACATGAGCCTTTTGTAGGCCAGTAGTCAACTTTTGTAATCTAGAATTCTAAGCTTTTGATTGATTCAGTTCTTTATTTTGTTGGTACATAATACACAATATCTGTATTTGATCCTTGAAGTTAACTGTGCATTGTAATATTTTGTCTACGTCCTATTTATGATGTTGATAGCGGACATTGACGTGCCCCGGGCCAGCGCCTAGGCACTCGCGCTGCGCTTTGTTTACATTGAAAGATTTCGTACCAAAAACCGAGTTGAAAAGATTTGGCATATCAAATTCTAAAAATGTAAATAAATGTTAAACACGCAAGCCCGTTGGTAATGTAGCCAACGGTTTACTATCAAAATGTCTGACAAATCTGTCGTTAAAAAGAATCTGATGTGATGGATGATTTGGTATAGCTCTGATCTTCATTACGTACGCGCCCATCAAGTAGTTTCGTCGCTCTGCCCAAGAGGACTCTCCTGCTTCAGCATAGAGGCTTACGACGGGGTTTGTTCGAAATGCGCCTAGCGCAAGGCGAAGGCCACTATGATGGACGGTATCGAGCAATTTAAGAGTCGTATCACGAGCGGAAGAGTATACAAAACAACCGTAATCCATTTTTGAATTAATTAACGCTCCATACACGCGTAGCAGACAGGTGCGGTCTGCACCCCATTTAGTGTTGCTCAGAACTTTTAAAATGTTGAGGGCTAACATGCAACGTTTTCTCAATTGGACAATATGATGATGCCAGTTGAGCTTCACGTCAAACTCCATACCGAGAAGACGGGCATGGGGCCTGAACTGAAGCTCAACATCGTTGAAGGTCAGTTTTGGATCATTATGAAGTCCTCGAAGGCGACAAAAGCGAATGCACTGGGTCTTTTCGGGAGAGAATCTATTTCCCCGAGCTCGAGCCCATTCACTGATATTATTTAAACCTTTTTGCACTTGTCGTTCTGCAATCGAGAGATTCACAGATCTGTAGAAAACCCCAAGGTCATCAACAAATAAACATGACATTAATGCTTTTGGTATGCATGCAATAACGCTATTGATACCTATTGCAAACAAGGATACCGAGAGGACAGAACCCTGCGGCACACCCGTTTGCAAATCAAAGGGAGCGGAAAGCACGTTGTTAACCCGCACTTTGAAATGCCTGTCTTTTAAGAAATTCTCGAGGAACTTGGGCATATGCCCTCGGAAGCCCCACGTGTGAAGTTGTTTCATTATGGCATAACGCCCAGTGGTGTCGTAAGCCTTTTCAATGTCAAAGAGAACACCTACGACGTGTTGCTTTGCCACGAATCCTTCCTGTATGTAAGTTTCCAAACGCACCAAGTGGTCGATGGTACTGCGACGCTGACGAAAGCCACACTGGACGTTCGCCAACAATCCGCGTGTTTCAAGGACCCACATGAGACGTTTGTTTATCATCTTCTCAAATAATTTACAAAAGCAACTAGTTAAAGAGATGGGTCGATACGATACCGGCATGGATTTGTCTTTACCAGGCTTAAGAGCGGAATCAAAATGGCACTACGCCATTCATTAGGAAAAGTGTCAGACAACCATAAACAATTAAAAAACAATAAAACAACCTCTAGCGACGAGTCCGTCAAGTGAACAAACATGTCGTTGTGCAGCCTGTCCCCACCCATAGACGTGGGTCGGAGACACTTTACGGCTGATCGGAGCTCCCACAATGTGAAGGCTCGATTATACGGTTCTGTGTTTTCCGAACGAAAATTCAGTTTCGTCGACTCACACCGTTTCTTTCGATTGAGAAAATCCACATCGTACCGGGAATTACTACTGACAGAAGCAAAGTGAGTGCCTAGCACCGATGCCACATCCAATGGAGTGGTGACAAGCTGCCCATTATCCCGAATGGCGGGGATGGTATTCACTTGACGGCCAGTTATCGCCTTGATCTTCTTCCACACAGTGGTGGAAGAAGTACAATGATTCATTGTGGACACATACTCACTCCATCCAGGAACGCCTTTTACTGTGCTTGACAGTATGTCTGGCTTGAGCCCTTTTGCGTCGAAGTATTTCTAAATTTCATGCCGTCGGATAGATGTTAAAGCGCTTGAATGCAGCTTTTTTGGCTTTAATCGCAACTTCGCATTGCTTGTTCCACCACGGGACAGGATGTCGACGTGGCTTGCAGCTAGTCACGGGTATACTGGCAAATGCTGCGTCAAGCATACATCTGCTGACTTCACTGAAAAGGACGTTGGGGTCACGAGAACAAGTAAAGTCCACCTTTAACAAGGCTTTCTCACTTAGTTCCTGGAACTTTCCCCAATCGGCCTGCGCCAATCGCGAACCCTGCCCCGGGTGGTACGGTGAGACATAAGTTAATAATGTAATTTGCATCGGAAAGTGGTCACTTCCGTGCAGATCATCCAACACATCAAGCTCAAGATCAAGCCACAGTAATGGCGTACACATAACAAGATCAATGGCAGAAAAATTACCAGAATGCTAGGTAAAATGGGTCATCTGGCCCGTGTTTAAAAGGGAAATGTCCTTGTGCTGTATGAAATCCGTGACAATACACCCTCGTGGATCAGAAACCAATGAACCCCAGTCAACATGGTGAGCATTAAGATCACCTGCCAAGATCATAGGTCCCTGAAGTTGGTTGAAAACTGCCTCCAGATCGTGCCTAGAAACAGCGAATGCGGGTGGAATGTATATACAACAAAAGGTGGTGGGATTTGGGATTTGGGATATACGCTGAGACAGCAATGACCTGAAGTCAAGACGTTACGTTGATACTAGTGGCGTACACAGAGTCGTGCACCAAAATGGCAACACCACCCCGTGCACGATCACCTGCAGTGAAATCCTTTCTATATAACGAATAACCTTTAATTTTTGGTTGATCGCTAGGTTTGAAGAACGTTTCTTGCAAAAAGACAACGAGGGGATGTTTGTCACGGAGTAACGGTTGGAGTTGTTCTCGGTTTGTATAAAATCCACGACAGTTCCAAGAGATAAACGTGGCCATATTTGAGATGTAGTTTGGAGTTTGTATACGTCTGATATCTGATGTTGTCGCCTAATTGCGATGTTAATTGTTAGATATGTAGAAATAAGAGTACGTTAATTGGGTTTAGCTGCTCTCAAAAGATTATATGGATTTTGATCCATGAGCGGATCCTCGACCATATCTTCCAAAGAGGGAATGGTTTTGAGCCTGGCCAGCTTCGCCTTTTTAGTACTATTTTTATTATTTCAATTTATATTACCAGTAGGTTTCAAAAAGGGTTTAGATTGATTGTTGATGGTGGTATCCGGGTGTTGTTGTTGAGGGGTTGCTTCGTGATGGTTTTTAAATGAAGTTGAAGGTTTGCTCGGTGCAACGGCTTTATCTGACTTTAAGATGGGTGGTTCTGGGACTGCGACAGCAGCACCCGTCTGCACTTTAGGGTCAGTCTCTACTTCGGCATTCGGTTGAGTGTTTGGTAAAAGTTTTGATTGTTTGAGGCATGTCAGCAATTCACCCAGCTGGGTTGTCAAGCTGGCAATCTGAATAGCTTGTTGTTGGACAGTTTCAGTCAGCTTCTGGACAGTCTCTTGGAGTCCTTTGTTCTGAGACAAAAGCTCCGCTTCTCTTGGAGAGGGGGCCGAGCTCCTGACTACAGACGCAAAAGATGTATCCGCTGTGACGGGCTGAGCATTGCCAATACGACGCCTGGCTTCAAGTGGAGATATTTTGGCGGTCGTGGCCAATTCTAAAATTGCTTGTTCTTTCTTCCACTTTGGGCAGGTGTGAGAGCGAGCTGAATGGGCCCCGCCGCAGTTCACACAGCGCATCTCAGACGTGCATTGCTCGGATGGATGCGCCGGCAAGCCGCAGTCGGGACAAGTGGCATTAGCAGTGCAACGAGATTGGGCATGTCCAAAAAGTTGGCATTTAAAACACCGTAGCGGGTTGGGAATGTAAGGGCGGACTGTGAGGTGATAAAAGGCTATTTTAATCTCGGACGGCAATTGAGGCAAAGCAAATGAAATAATGATGGCTGGTGTGGGACTCAAAGATCCGTTTTTACGGCTCAAAATCCTAGTGACTTCAACAACTTTATAGTTTGCGAGGTAAAGCTTGATCTCATTTTCGGTGGAGTTCATCAAGTCGAAACACGACACCACTCCCTTACAAACGTTCAGGGACCCCACCAGCCGCCACTGCCATAAATGTTTATCTGGAATAAAGTCATTGTTCGCATTTCGCAATCGGTAGCTATAAGCCGCGTTCACATAAATGACTATTGACTATTGACTGTTGACTATTGACTAGTGATTAAGCGAATTGAACCATAGGCGTATACGTGCTGACGTTCACACAACTTTACTTTTGACTTTTGATTATTGACTATTGACTAACGATTTGAAAGTATCTCAAAATCATAGTCACAACCAATCAGAACGTTCGCGTTCAGCCAATGAATGTGGAGCAACGGAAGTCAACACCACTACTCAATTACTGTCAAGTGTATATTTGTTTTTGACTATTTCCGGCGAGTATTATTTATTTATTATTTTTATGAAGCTGTCAAACAATAAAATATTCTTATTTTGAAAACAAATCTTCAAAACAAACAAGAAACATACAAAACCTTCACAACTTGGTTAAGCCCATCATTAAACGTTTTAACTGGTGAACAGTTACTATCACCATACCTCGTTTTCTTCATAATGTTGCAATTTTATTATTTTGACAGCTCGTTGTTTGTCAATCAGTTTGATTCATTTGTTCTAGGTGGCAGATCATACGTGTCAAAGAACTTAGTTGTGTAGTGTTCATATCTTTCTTTGGGTAGTCAATAATCAATAGTCAATAGTCAATAGTCAATAATCAATAGTTATTTATGTGAATGCGGCTATAGGGGGTATGGATGGAGATTGGCGTGGGCCAAGAATGTACTAAATTTAACAGTAGAGCCCTAGAAGCAAACTGCAGTGGGGCTTACCCCTAGGCCTGTATCGATTCATTTTTGTGAAGGCCTGGTCTAGGCTAGGCTAGAGAGAGCCTAGATAAGGTAGGCCTAGCCAATGTCAGCATTCTCTTTCGTATGAAATTGAGTCCTAGGCTAGCTAGGCCTACGCCTCACTCCAGACATTGGCTTTACGGCTCAAATGTTAAATTGATTACATTAATATGTGCACACACAACCTAATCTGCTAGCTACCTATGCCATCGCATTTTAGTTGTCATAGAGTGCTGTCCCACAAGACTTTCGTTTTCAACAGCCGTCACAAACAACACAAACAATGTGTTGTCAAAATTGTTTTTGTTTTGAATTTTGATATGCACTTTTTGCACACGCAACGCGCGATAAAGTTAAATCTGGCACAGCTAATCACACCAGATCGCGTCGCTCCAAACTGATCATCTGATTTTAGCGTTTCAGTCGCGTCGCATCAAGCACGTTTTAGTAAACGCAGCATGAAAACGTCCCTTTTTACTGCGCGCGAAAGAAGCTGACATCTTCACATGGCATGTGGTTGATTGTTGGGAAAGTTGCGATCACGTTGCGATGTTGCCAAGCGTATTTTAAGGTTGGCAATAGACTACATGACCAAATATTACGTGTTCCACTTCATATATCACTTCTAAATCAAAGCAACCATACACAAGTGTTTATGTTAATATCAATCTAATATACGGGACATTATTTCAATCAAACATATCAAATTAGTGTTATTCTTGCTATTATTTTGTTTCCACTATATGGCTGCACTGATTTTGAGCGGCAACTACTGCGCTGTGTTTTAGTCAGTTGACGGACTAGCACTTCCGACAATGCAAATAAATTAACAGTTCAGTTAAAATAACATATTTATGTAGGGACAGATTTACAAACAATATTTAAAATACACACTTCTATTTAAAAATTAAAAACATTTTGTTTTAATTGCATTGTTCAGCTGACTTTGATTATTAGTTATAGTTGACTCTGACTAGAGAGTACACTTAGAGGAGTGACTTTAAATAAAAGTGTCTTTATTTTTTTCTGTTACATAAAAAATACAACCGCACTGGTACATGAAGAAATACACAAGGAAATAATTTATTATGAAAAGAAAAAAAATGGGCGAATTTAAGTACATATGTACATTTCTTACAATAAATTAACCCTTCTCAAAATTACACCATATGAAGTACCTTTTAAACTGACATTGTCATATGATTATTTAAATAGTTGGTTTATATAAATAATTGTTCATCTAGTATAAGGCCTATTCTAAGATTTATTTTCAAATTACCTTCAGACAAAATAAATAACATTAATAAATTTAAAAATGTAATTGGCCTAACAGAAGTTTTAATTCAATGTCTTCACTATATTATTACAATATTATCAACTTATTCATCGGGACCGCGTGTTATGTCAGCTGTTAGAAAAACAGTTTCTGATTGGTTACAGCTTCGGCGGCTCAGTCGTTTTGTGAAGTTTCCGTAATGGATCCAGACTGGATCCGATCCGTCCCTCCCATTCCGGACTAGGTTATAAAATTGCTATTTTCTAATTTTTCTTTGGGTCCGGAATGGGAACATTAAATTTCCCGATTCGGATCCGGGCCGATTTCATTCCGGGATAATTATAGAATAAGGGTCCTCACAGTAAGCCCCTTCCCACCCACAACCTGCTATTTTAACAAAAGTTGCATCCTCTACCACACACACCTCAGCCACTCTCTCATTCACCTCCTCAATCATCCCTTTGCTTATCCCCCTCCCATCTACTCTAACCAATATTCCCCCAACCACCACCCTTGCCTTACTATACCTCTCCTTCACCACTCGCACCAACCCTTTCACTCTTTCCGCCACCACTTTCACATCCACCTTACTCCCCAGATCATTCGCTTCCACATTCAACACCACCACATTCACTTCTTCACTACCCTTCCTACTGCCTACAATCTCAACCAGGTCACTCACTCTGGCACCTCCATACACCTCAGCCTCTCCTCCATTCGCCTCCCACACACGCACCGCATTCCGAATCATAGAGTACCCAATGAGCAGCCTACTGTTCTGCCTCCCACAACCCTTCCCCCTCCCCCAACCTTATGCTCATTCCTAACACACACCACAACCTCAACCCCTGCCCCATCAAACACACTCTCAATCAGGCTCCTTACAATCTCCCAACTCAAACCATCCAATCCACATCCAACCCTAGGCATTCCTATCCTCTCCACTCCTTCCTCCACACACCTATGCCTCAACTTCTTCAAACATTCCTTCACATCCTCCACTCTCGGCTTCCCACTCGACCTTTCCTTACTCACCATCTAGAACAACTTACGTCCCTCTACATTCATTTCAGCCACATCACCAAAACACTTACCCTGCTTCCTCAGATTCTCCACCCTTCCATACCTCTCTCGAAACTCCCTCGCAATACCCGCACTCATCCGCAGATCTGCACCCACGCAATGCGCTAATGCCTGCACTCCATTCAGCTCAAACAGATCACCCCTCCATTCAGTCACACAACCACCCTCTTTCAGCCCTCTTCCACTACCCTCTTCCATACACACTCCTCCCATTCCCTCACTTACACTCCTTACATCACTCCTCTGTACTCGTCTTTCATCAACCACATTCTCTTGCAGCTTTCGATCCTCTATCACCTCTCTTGCATTCGACTCACATTCCCCATCCAAACTCACTTCAAGCAATTCCTCACGCTCCACTTCACTCACCACAACTTCCTTCCCCACTTTCTCTCCATTCACCCCCTCGGTCATACCTTCACTAACATTCTCCTCAGTTGCACCTCCTTGCACCCCACCTCCATTCACATCCATCCTTCCATTCTCACATCTGCACCATTTCTTCATGCCCTGCACATCACTCTTCACCTCCTGCATATCCTTCACCATTTTCACCCACTCCTGCTCATTCACTTCCAACATCCTCACCCCATCCACACCAGTAGGCCTACCCATCCTACAGTCACCATGTTACGAGCTGTACTCCTGCTTTGTAAGTCGCGCCTACTTCATAGGCCTAGGTTTAGATGTACCTTCTAGAAGGCAGTGCATTATCATGGCAGACGCTTAACATGATGTCAGAAGTGTGAGTCTGTTAAAAAAGAAGTAATCTTAGCATCAGATGAGATAAGTGATACTCGTGAGATGGCGCAAAACCATCAAATACCTGTGCCAGAACCTATGAATGTGGGTGATAGGCACAGGGCCGCGGAACAATGGAATTTGTTTGAAAATGAGTGGTCGGACTACATGGTCGGCACTGAAGTTGACGCAAAGGAGGAAAAAGTACGCGTCGCTATACTCAGGCGGGTTATGGGACGTGAGTGCGTAAAGATTCTTAACAATCTTGATTTAACAGACGCCAAAAAACTCAAGGAAAAGGAAATATTGAAAGCCCTTAGAGATCATTTCGAGCCCCAGAAGAATACGATTTACGAACGATCGGTATTCTACAGCGCCAGTCAAGATGCAGACGAAGGTGTGAACGGATTCGTTAATCGTTTGAGGCACCTGGCAGCATCCTGTGAATTTGCACCACAAAGGGTGCTCGATGAAGCGGTACGAGACAGGTTAGTGTTGGAGATTAGAGAGAGGGAAGTAAAGAAAAGGCTCATTGGCAACCCTAACCTAACTTTGGCCACCGCCATAGAAATATGCCGTGCTAGTGAACGCACAGATTTGCACATGGCAAAGTTGGTAGGCCTAGGCCCGGTTGAGACAGAATCAGCAGTTAATAAAATGCACTATGCCAACTCCAACCCATCGAAAAATGGAGCTCAATCTAAGAGTAGGCCTGGACCCAAAAAGATAGTGTAAATTTTGTGGAAAAAAGCATCTTATGGATAAATTTAAGTGCCCTGCCTATGTAAAGGAGTGCAAAGCATGCAAAAAGCAGAATCATTTTACCAATATGTGCTTCTCAGCTGACAACAATAGACCCAATGTCAAACAGCTGGAAGAAACGGACGATGAGTCTACAGATGGAGATACAGTGTATTCCATAACTCAAGGTAAGCCCAAAGCTCAGTGGTTGACGAAATTGGAACTAAGAGTAGGGCTAGGTCGAAGTGACAGGTCTATCAATATGGCATGCCAGCTTGACACAGGGGCAACTTGCAACGTAATGTCCTGGAAAGACTTAACCAAACTCACAAATAACCCCAAAATGGAAACTAGCAAAGCTAAGTTGCGATGTTTTGGTAGAGAACTAATTGTGCCAGGTGGCCAGATTAAAGTGCTTTGTTACACAGAAGGTGAGCTACATGAATTACTGTTTCAAATAGTGAGAACAAAGCAGCGTCCACTGATCTCCGCAGAGGCATGTGCAAGATTAGGGCTCATCAAAGTTCAGGCACAATTATGCAAAGTTGTCCTGGAAGAGAAGCCAGATAAGTCAGGGCCTGTACTGTACAAACCTTTGACATAATTGCAGATTATCAAGATGTGTTTCAGGCCTAGGATTTTTTCCAGGTGTATACAGCATGCAAATTGACGCAAATGTAAAACCTGTGCAGCACCAACCACGCCGAGTGGCTGTAGCACTGAAAGAGGTAATAAAGAAAAAACTAGATGAGCTAACAGAACAGCAAGTTTTAGTGAAAGAGACTGGACCGACAGAGTGGGTCAGTAGCATGGTGATAGTGAAAACGGATTAGAAATTGAGAATTTGTCTGGATCCTAAAGACCTAAATGTGGCACTTAAAAGATCCCATTATCAGCTGCCAACAATAGAAGAAGTGCTTCCAAACCTGGTGAACGCAAAGATATTCTCATTGCTTGATGCAAAAGACGGTTTTTTTCAATTGCGTCTAGATGAGGATAGCAGTAAACTGACCACATTCTGGACGCCGTTCGGGCGATATCGATGGCTTCGATGCCCATTTGGGATCAAGACAGCCCCGGAAGAATTTCAACGTAGAATGCATGATATCTTTCAGGGCCTAGATGGAGTGGAAGTTATTGCTAATGACATCCTGGTGGTGGGGCGCGGAAATACGCAGGAGGAAGCAGAGCGGAATCACGATATAAATCTGCAAGCCGCGTTAGACCGAGCCCGCAAAGCGAATCTCAAGCTTAACAAGTCTAAACTCCGTCTACGCACCAAAGAGGTACCGTATATTGGCCATCTAGTAACACCGAAGGGAGTAAAGCCAGACCCGGCCAAAGTACAGGCGGTGAAGGACATGCAGAGACCAAAAACAGTACAAGAGCTACAGCGGTTTATAGGGTTTTGCACTTACCTTGCAAAGTTTCTACCATTGCTATCGCAGGTATGTGAACCACTAAGACAACTGATCTTAAAAGACTGAAGACTAAAAGACAAAAGACTGAGTGGCAGTCATCACAAGAAACCGCATACCAGGAACTGAAACGATTATTGGCAGAGGCACCGGTGTTAAGGTACTATGATGTCACGCAGGAAGTGACCATTCAGTGTGATGCCAGTGAGGCAGGGCACGGTGCAGCCTTGTTGCAAAATGGACAACCTGTAGCATTTGCATCTAGAGCCCTCACGCAGACAGAGCGTCAGTACGCGCAGATAGAGAAGGAATGTCTAGCTATCGTCTTCGGCTGCGAGAGATTTGACCAGTATATCGGTGAGCGAGATATCATCAAAATCGACTCTGACCACAATCCGCTGGAAATCATCTTTAAGAAAAGTATACTCCAAGCACCAAAAACGTCTACAACGAATGCTGCTGCGACTACAAAGGTACAATCTGGAGGTATCATATAAGAAAGGGAAGGAAATGTATCTTGCCGATACACTCTCACGAGCATTCCCTCCGGCCCAGAAGGAAGAAGAAAAAACACATCACCAGATCTATAGTATGCGAAAGGAACGTCGTTTCATAGAGGAAATAGAAAACATTAACCAGCTGGCTAATATCAATGTCACAGCAGAAAGATTGAAACAAATACAGAAGTTGACACTAAAAGATGAAGTACTCCAGACCTTAACCACACTGATACTAGTCGGCTGGTCAGAGAACAAGCAGAACGTGCCCATAGAAGTTCGAGAGTACTGGCAATACAGGGATGAGTTAAGTGTTCAAAATGGTGTAGTCTTCAAAGGTTGCAGAGTCGTCATTCCAGGTCTTCTACGTAAAGAAATGTTGACAAAAATTCACTCTTCACACCTAGGCGTTGAAGCATGCTTGCGACAAGCGCGGGATGTGTTATACTGGCCACAGATGAGCAACGAGATCCGAGATAAAGTATCACAGTGTGGGGTGTGCAATGAAATGGCCAGCGTACAACAGAAGCAGCCATTGATATCTCATGAAACTCCAAATCGGCCATGGGAAAGAGTAGCCATTGATCTTTTTCAAGATAACAAAAAGAGCTATATGGTGACTGTAGACTACTTCTCTGATTTCTGGGAATTAGACGAGTTGGAAGATACAACAGCAGGTACAATTATCAAGTACACAAAACGTAACTTCAGTCGCCACGGCATTCCGCGACTTGTGTGGCAGGAACTCACACAAGATCCAAGCAGTGCAGCAGTGGTAGCACCGAGGCAGGCAGAAGTTGTGGGCGAGACATCCCAAGAGCCATCCCAAGAGCCGGTCAAGTCAAGAAACTACAAGCCGAGGAACACTGCTAGCAGAAACCAAGAACCGGGCAAGTCAAAAAACCATACCACAAACATTGACAAAGGTGCAGAAACGTCAAGAGTAGGTCGAGAAATTAGAAAGCCTAGTCACCTCAAAGACTTTCTGTTAACAGAGAAACGAACTTTCTTCATTTGGATGGATCTGAAATGGTATCAGATTTCAAGTGTACTTAGGTTGGAATTCATAGTCGACCCCTACACCTAGGGGCGCCCATTGTTACCAAGGTAACAGTTGTTTCCATGTTATTTCCCATAAACAAAACAAATCCATAGCAACAATGGGTGCCCCTAGGTGTAGGGGCCGACTATGAATTCCAACCTTAGTAGCTTAGTTTAGTGTTATAGGAGGAGATGTTACGAGCTGTACTCCTACTTTGTAAGTCGCGCCTACTTCATAGGCCTAGGTTTAGATGTACCTTCTAGAAGGCAGTGCATTATCATGGCAGACGCTTAACACCACACTTCCACACCACACCCAGCTTCTCATCATTTAGCAACTTATACACCCTTTTGGCCACTCCTGCACATTCAACATGAAACCACATCTGACACAAACCTTCACACCCCATCGCACTCACACCATCATTCAACACCACACCACACACCTTACAGCACACCTCCACAGACACGGACACACTCAGCTCTTTCATTCCAGCCATCGCAACACTGGCCTACAAACTCACGCAGACTCACTCAAGAAGAAAAAGTACACTGCTACTTCCCAACTAATCAAAATAACTGAGGTGGCCCTGACGGTGACCAACCAGAGTATCAGAGAAATAAAAAACAGAAGGAAACTCACTCACCAGTTATCCCCAACTCCACAGATATACTCACATACAGGCACTCACGCGTTCACAACCAACTATAGTTCGTTTATTTCGCTGTTGGATGGCCCGAGGGCATAAGCTTGGGTAGCGATTGCACCAACCTTTGACCAAAGTACGAGTATCCCCACTCTCGCCTCGATACGTAACTACCTTCGGTCGGCGAGCCTGCATTATCTCACAATCATGATGACGGTCGACGCTAGAGTAGAGGAAAGAATGTCGGGGTTTGGCCAAACGATCCAACTTTCAGACCTCGAAGGTCTCTATGTTGTCAACTGGGGTTTGTATGGACTATAGGCCTAGTCCTAGCCTGGGCGTAGGCCTAAGCTTCCACACAACACACTGGGAACACCTTCACTTCACAATCACTTCACACACACCTCACCCTTTACACTCCTAACAATCAAAAATAAATATTCCTTAAAGCACTTAAAAATGGAAGATCATTATCTAAAAATACGGGCGGTATAACTTTTTTTATCCGAGAAGCGTATATTTCCAAATCTATTAGCATTTTAAGTTTGAAATTTCGAACTTCCCGTTCCGTAATAGGGAAGTCTCATCAAAAATAAATATTCCTCAAAGCACCTAAAAATGGAAGATCATTATCTAAAATGCGGACGGTATAATTTTTATATCTGAGAAGCGTATATTTCCTATTCTATTAGCATTTAAAGTTTGAAATTTGGAACTTCCCGTTCCGTAATTGAAAAACAGCTCTTGACGTCATATATGGTCATATGTCATGTAAACAACTGCCTCCTTGAAGTATTCTTAATAATATCAACGATATTAAGTTGGAAATTTTACAATATCTAGGATGCAGTGACTTTACAACAATGTTTTTTTTTTTTTCCTCTTATGCAATGATGACCTTTCAGCCATTCATTTTTCTCGCTATCCAATACAAATTAGCTTCTTGATCTGGCCTGCTCTGGTTGTCAGGCTTTTATACCACTGTTTTCTTCAGAAAATACATTTTGATACAGTATTTACCAAAACTTGTTTAAAATAATGCAATTATTTAACATATTGTTGTTAATTAATGTTGAGCAGTGTTCATTTACTAACTAGTAATAAACGTTGGTTCAGTTAGAGTCTTATGAGAGCAATAATCTGCTAAAGGGTGGGATTTCAGTACTATTTGTATGATATAAAATTATTTACTACGTTTACATGCAGGTTTGAAAAAGGTTTGACTCAAGTCAAACCAAAACCGTCGATCGTTTACATGCCATCGATCTGAATACGTTCTCAAACCATTTTTTAGTTCGTACATTTCCCGGTATACAGCGCCACTTACAATAAGACATTTCACTGCTTTCTAAAGAGACATTGGAACAACAGAGAGGGCAGTGCGGGTAATCTATACAACAACAACAACAAAACAACGAAGCTGTCACATTTAGCTGTCACAACATGTAATCCTCACACATTTGTTATATTTTAAGACTTGCGACTTCAAAATATAATATATTACCATCTAGAAGATACAAGCGCGGTAGAAAAGTGAGAACCTAACCTCACTTTGCACTGCCACCGCCGGTTTAGTTTGCTAATGAGCCCGCCAAGTCGAAACGTATTGGCGGCAGTGGGGTGTTTACATGGCAGTTTCCAAAACTAGTTTTCAAGTCACCCCTGCGAGCAAACAGGCGTGACTCGAACCGATCCAAACCCACTTTCGAAGTGTTTATATGCTGTTTTGAAAACTCAAAACGTTCTCAAATCGATTTCAAACCTGCATGTAAACGTAGTAAATGTTTACTGACATATGGCGTCAGAACCTTTTAATCACGAGCAAGATGGCGCAGGTTCGTTTCTGAGCGTGTTTTGACAGCAATATCTTTGACTTGCTGTTAAAGCGATGTTAATGCACATTTCGAGCCGAAACCAATTAGTTCCCGTTTATTTTAACTTGAGGTAACCAGTAAGCAAATAAAAAAAATGTGGGAGACTTCCTATTGAAAAACGGCTCATGTAAACAACTGCCTCCTTGAAGTATTCTTAATAATATTAATGATATTAAGTTGGACATTTTACAATATCTAGGATGCAGTGACTTTGCAACAATGTATTTTATACCACTGTTTTGTTCAGAAAATACATTATTTAGATACAGTATTTACCAAAACGTGTTTAAAATAATGCTATTATTTAACATATTGTTGTTTATTAATGTTGAGCAGTGTTCATTTACTAACTAGAAATAAACATTGGTTCAGTTCAAGTCTTATGAGAGCAATAATCTACTAAAGGGTGGGATTTCAGTACTATTTGTATGATATAAAATTATTGTTTACTGACATATGACGTCAGAACCTTTAAATCACGAGCAAGATGGCGCAGGTTCGTTTCTGAGCGTGTTTTGACAGCAATATCTTTGACTTGCTGTTTAAGCGATGTTAATGCACCTTTCGAGCCGAAACCAATTAGTTCCCGTTTATTTTAACTTGAGGTAACCAGTAAGCAAATAAAAAAAAATGTGTGAGCCTTCCCACACTTGAACTACCACTTTAACTACACACAAAACCACCAACTAAACTTCCAAAACGCAATAAAAACCACCAAAATAGAGTCAAAAACACGGTGCGTACGCGCTCACAACGTAACACTGCCGCCATCTTGACTAGCTAGAGAGTACACTCAGAGCAGGGGCGGACTGGGAAAAAATTCCAGGCCGGGCAAACTTTTGGTCAGGCCAGGCACGGGGGGTTTGGGGGGCTGTGGCCCCCCAACAACAGCGCCGCATGCGAAATTTTTTCAAATCAGGTTTTTAGAAGGCATTTGGTGCGTTTTAGAAAAAATATAGCAGGCTGAGTGCACTACCGAAATACTATAGTTTTCGTCGGTTAAAAGTAGAAAAAACACCAGCAAGAAGATTGGAACACTGTCTAACGACGGATGAGAATAACATCAAGTTACACCGAAATCCAACGATTCTACTATGTAATTTAAACCTTGCAATATCGTAACGGAAGGTTGGTGGGGGGGGGGGGGGGACTCGGGTTTAAAGAAATTTAAATTTCAAACTTGCACATGTAAGCCCATTGATTTTCGAGTATATTATTGGCAATGGAAAGCGAAAGTTTATCGTGAAATCTATATCTTCTTAACAGTATAGTCTGGACGCCGTAGGAAAGAAGGTTGTGTCGTCATAACTAATTACTCTGGCCGGCGTAGTGATATGTGGACGTTTACGCAGTGCTCATCCGCGCACTATACCTGTCAGAGAGAAAATACACTGATTGGCAAGGCGGTGTTAGAAAATACTAGCTTTGGTAGGCCGTGACTTAAAAATACTCCATCAAGAAAGCTTTGACTTCTGTGTGTTGCTAGGATACTTGATGTATTTCTTTGTCATTTGATGGTCTGTTGTTTTTATTGCCGTTTCGTGTTTGACAGGAGTTGAGTTCACGCGGGGGGAACATGGCGGCGTTTTTTCTATAACTGTGACGCCCGTGTTCGGCTGATTTACCCTGTAATATTATTTATGAAAATTTATTACCGATATCAAGAAACATTGACACTGAAAACATTACTCGGGATCTTTCAGAGTGGTCATAATGCGTTCCCTGTGCCTTTAGGGTACGACAATATGCAGACAGACCAAGCAAATGACAAAGGTAGGTCGTCCGTAGCTGTTCCTTCTTCATACCTTCATGCCTAGCATGATGGGACGGAACTACTTTAAATTTTCCCAAACATAATTAAGAAGTTGTTATTTTATAAGTGAATATAATAAATTAGATAATAAGAAACTGAAATTTATTCCTGCATAATTTAACCGCATACACATACCAAGAGGGAGAGAAATAGCATTTAAACCAGCGCCCATGTCCACCAACCTATGAAATAACAATACATGTTTACTTCTGGTAAGGCAATGAGTAGTAGTCTACATTTAAGTTAGTATTACAAGGTGTGAGGTCACTTGCTATTGCATCATCCGTGACGACACAACCTTCTTTCCTACGGCGTCCAGACTATAACATAGTGTTTTACATAATTGGTAAAGAATATAAAATTGTCAGCAAAAATTTACATTGTTCTGTGGGAGGGACTGCAGCGCTGAGGCGTGCGCAAAGGTTGATCAATGGGGGGGCACAATAAATTCCCGGCCAAAGTACTTCCCGGCGGCGCCCCACACCTTCCAAGTGTGGGGGGGGATATCTATTACAAAAAAGCGCCGCAGGCGATTTTTAAAAAACAGGCGCCTTTTAATGTGTTTTAAAGCGTTTTAGGAGGAGTAAAAGTTGTCTGTTGAATGGTTTAATTTTATCAGTGATATCATTGTTACAAAGTGATGGTATAGTGGTCAGTCACAAAGCCAAAATTTTGGTGTTAGGGCAACAGGTGATGTTGACTCCGGTCAGCTCATTCCAAAGTCAAACCAATCTAGGTCTTCAGATAAAATAAGAACCATTATGTCATATACGACCTCATTTTTGTCGCCTCTTACGACAGGCACTGTCCCTGGACCTATTCTCTCCCGGGCCCAACGGGCAAGGCAGTTGGAGAAACAGTAAAAATTGGAGGAATATATTTATAGACATTTCTACTGTGTTGTGACTTGCGAGCAAAGCGCCACTAAATATGATTTTCCAATCTAATGCCTCATTCTGCAAAAAAAAGCTATCTTAATGGGGGGGAAACTGCCCCCCTTGCCCCCTCCTGCGCACGCCTATGCCGGGCAGCGCACACCACTATCTGATTGTTGTTAGTAGATAAGTGTTTTCTTCACTCATAGGTACACGGTGGGCAGCGCCGCCAGCGCCGCCAGGCAGTTTAGTTTATGCCTGTTCCAGTCAGACCAGGCCAAATTTGGGCCAAAACAGGCAGGCCACCGGGCATTTGCCCGGTTGCCCGGTGGGCCTGTCCGCCCCTGACTCAGAGGAGTGACTTGTTGTTCCCGAATATTCCAACGTGCGTTTCAGTTGACGCAAATCAACTGACGGTTGACGCTTGAAGTTGACGCCAATAGTAAACTAACATTAGGAAGAACAATTTGATAAATTAAGCCTAAAGTGGTTAATGGGTGAATAGCGAATGGAAGGACCTCATTTCGTCGCCTCTTATGCGAGGTGCACACAAAGTCACAAGGTATTGCAATAGCACAAGACTCAATTGAGGGGGCTGTGACATCACAGGCGGACAAACAATGTGTTGATAGGCAACTCCATTGTTGTATCTTTCTTTGATTGGTGCATATTCAATGTTTGTACGAAACAAAACACGGCAATACGGCTATTTTTAGAACTGAGTCTTGTGCTATATCGCAAGGATTTGTTATAGGGTACGCACATCTGACGTAACAGCCGAACTAGGCACCGTGTGTTAGTACATACAGCGCTGTATGTGGCCAAATTTAGCAACAAACTGCTGAAGATTTCATTCCGCGGTTGAAAATAGTGCTGGATATTATTGTGATATATCTTGTTTTTTGTTTGGCGTTTGTTTCGTATTTATTGTTGATGTGTATTTATTTTGTATTGTTGTTTTGTTTTGTGTTTTTGTTTTGGCTTTTATTGTCTTGTTTTGTTTGTGTTTGTTGTGTGTTATTTGTTGTTTTTACGTCTAAAACGTGTCCTGATTAAAATGGTGGCTTGCCTTTTTAAGATTTACTGATGGGATTCTTAATCTGCGCGAAAATTTTAAAACCCATATTTAATTAAACAATTTTCACAATTTCCCTTTATTGACGTAGGAAGAACGACGCTGCTTCAGCAGGTTGTTGCGCGACTTTGCCACTTGGAGCGCTTCATTCGTTTTCACTAGCGCCATCAGTGGCCAATCTCGGTGCCTATAGAATAAATGAATTGAACTGGTGATTGAACTGGTGGACAAACAACAAGCCGTCAAAGTAATCTTTGCAAATAATGAGGAGAAACAATTAGTTGTAACGATAGTAACTGCTCGCCAGTTGAAATTTATGTTAAATAATGGACAGCAACTATCTGAAAGTTTGTTAACGTTCTGAACGTTTGTTTTTTCCAACTTCAGAACTTCATATTTTTTTTGACAGCTTGCTTGTCCATCGGTTCAATTCATTTGTTTCATTGTTGTGTTTTGGTCCATGTCGTCAATCAACCTACAAAGAAGACGTAACATTTGTGACTATGGTTTTGTTGAGGGCTTTGCCTCTTTTCCCGTATGTCACATCCCTGACTAGTATGGTATAGTTGCTATGATGTCTTGACTCACGTTGCTATCATTTCATTGGAGTGTTATAAGTGACATTTAAAAGCATGATTGGTCCGTCGTAAGATATATAATATTGCAATACGAATTTGAAATATCTGAATTCTCTTATACCAGTCTTATGGCTATTTCTATTGCAATGCCGCGAGTGTGTGAACCCTTTTACACAATCCCTATAGCGGAGCCCCACACGGCTTATAACTGTATCTATACATTATTATTATTATTATTATTATTATTATTTATTTTCAACATGTTAAGAAGGAATACAAGTATACAATACAATATATCGGTCAAAACACGCTGATGGTAGTGAGCGTCAGAGCAAGCCCCATATACACATAAAATGTGCCTCACTACCATTCTCTTAACTGCTAGTTAAGGCCGATCCACAATTGAAATAAGGGTTGAAATAAGAATCCGTGAAATAGTGAAATAACAACGAACTGGTTCACAACAGTTCCGTAGTACCTTATTTCACCATAGGAGAGCGTTTCAATCGAGCACTTTTCGACCGGATCTGACGCCATAGTCACGGCCTACTCCAAACCTATATAGCAGGCCGTGACCAAATGGGGCTTTGCACTGCGACTTTTTTCCACTCGCAGCGCCAGCACCGACCCGGCCCTCGAACTGATTGACAAACAACGAGCTGTCAAAATAATAAAATTGCAACATTATGCAGAAAACGAGGTATGTCGATAGTAACTGCTCACCAGTTAGACGATTAATGATGGGCAACAAAGTTGTGAAAGTTTTGTATGTCTCTTGTTTGTTTTGAAGATTTGTTTTCAAAATCAGAATATTTTATTGTTTTACAGCTTGATGTTTGTCCATCGATTCTTTTCATTTGTTTCATTGTTGTAAAGCAAGCTTGCAAGAAGCCTACGACGACGACATTAACAACAACAACAACAACAACAACAACAACAACAACAACAACAACAACAACAACAACAACAACAACAACAGCAACAACAACAACAACAACAACAACAACAACAACAACAACAACAACAACAACAACAACAACGACCATATCCGGTTCGACTGGAGTAGGCCTTCTCTTCTCGAGCTCTGATTGGTTCGTCATAAGAAGTTGAAATAAGAAATGGAATTGAATAATTTCTTATGACTATTTCAATCCACTGTGACAGTTGTGAACCATAGCATTGTTATTGCATGTTCCATTTCGCTTAAACCTTATTGATATTTCACTATTGCAACTCTTATTTCAATTGTGAATCCGCCTTTTCATAATTCTAGGTTCATAAAATTAATGTATGTGAAGTATGATATTGTGCAGATGATACATTGTGACATTCTTATGACTTTGTGCACACCGCTACACCGGGCTTTACGGTTGGCAACGTAATCCTGGGTAAATTCTACCCCGGGTCCAAACCTTAGACCAGTAACATAGGTAGACGGAGTATGACGTCATTGCGAGTGAGACCACCATTGAATCGAGGCAAACCACGTGATGTGGGGACACAGCCTTTTCGACGGGTCAATCCGCGATGGACTGATTGTTGCGTGGGGTACCTTTCAATGATAAATATTTTGACACAGAAGTTCACAGGTTTGCCGCTAGATGATGTTAAGTGCGCGGCAAATACGTTTGACATTTGACAAAGGATGTAGGGCCTATTAATGTTTGTATTTCCTCAGAAATGATTAGTGAAGGTACTGTTTATCTTAGTTAAGAGCGAAGGATACCTCTACGTCAAAAACCGCAGAATAATTTAATTATATCTCAAGATTGAAACACAAAATCGAAAATCTGAGACACCATAGTACTGTGGTATGGTTAGCCCTACAGACTGAATAATAAATGTATTTAACGTTATAATCAGTATGACTGTGATAATGATTTCCTTTAATTACTAAGGAAATCGTTATCACAGTCATATTGATCATATCGTTAAATACATTTATTATTCAGTCTGTAGGGCTAACCATACCACAGTGCTATGGTGACTCAGATTTTCGATTTTGTGTTTCACTTGAGATATAATTAAAAAATGAAACTTTTCTGCGGTTTTTGACGTAGTGGTATCCTTTGTTCTTAACATATGTTTAATTTGCACTAATTGGAAATGATCATTTTTCTTTACACAACGATGTACTGTTTGTACTGTTCATACGCAGAGGCTTTGAATTGCCGCGCATTCTGTCCCCACATCACGTGGTCTGCCAGCTGCCTCGATTCAATGTTGGTTTCACTCGCGGCCGGTCGCTAGCATCGGCTTGCTCCGTCTACCTATATTACTGGTCTAAGGACGTGTCCGAATTAAAAGTCTAAGGTCTAAGTCTAAGTCTAGGTCTAAGTCTAGGTTGAAATTATTTAGCATGTTCTAACTCTTATTCTAAGTGGATTTCGGACGGTACTAAACCTATTGCAGAGCCACCTATTGGGAGAAATTTAACGTAGAGTTGAAGCATTGGTTAAAGAAGTAAATATGAACGACGAGAGAAGAAAACTGATTTGCAGTAGGCCTAGACCTACTGAAAATCAGATTTTATTAGCTAGGCAAGCCTACCTGTCTGCCTTTGGAGGTTAGGAAATGTAAAAGTATTCATTTTCCAGTATTGATGCAGGTTTTAGGCTCTAGAGTGGGCCTATCACTGTTTACATTATAAAATAATACTTGAGGTGTGTATATAATATACTTAAATTACATTTCACTTTTCCGTTTTCCTTCTCGCAGCTGTTTTTTTTCGTCCGCCATTTTAAGACTTATAACGAGCGTGCACTTTCGATTGCTAGGTCTAAACTTCGATTTAGACCTAGACCTAACGATTTCGGACAGTACTTCATACGTCACCGATGATTGATGACGTCAAATTTAGACTTAGACCTAGAGTTAGCAATGATAAAGAGGAATTCGGACACGTCCAAACGGGGATGCGAATATCAAAATAGCCTAGTTCTAAACAGCCCATGGCCCCATGGCCCGTGGGCATTGATTCTAAACTATCGACATTAGTCGAATAAACAAAGAAGAACACACTAAGTGGTTATTGTTCACTCTACAGCAGGGATTCCTATGACCAATTATGATGATCTCGGAAATTGCGCCTTTGACCCCTGCCAGTCCCAAACATATTCTTATTTCTGCAACTTACCTTCGCCCCAATTTGGTTCCCGCATTGCCCGGCTTGTAAATGACAGATTTCACGCATATTGATTTAGATTTGAGAACGGTTCACTTAACAAACAAAACAGAAATTTAGAAAATTTGATTAAAAAAAAAAAATCGAATATACGAAAACGACTGGCGTCTGGGCTCGGCCAAAAAGAAATGAAAGTAAATTCACATTGTTGATGTTTTGTCCAGTTTCTACGCTACGGTTCTCAGCCGGTCGGATGTTAATCTGACTTTACATCCAGCAGGCTGTGATTCGGTGTTCACTGCTTATCATCAAGGTCCGTCGATCCCCTAGCGGAGGTTCGGTGGGAGTTCCACGAGCCCCCGCCAGGGGATTTACGGACCTTGGCTCAAAACGTCCTGCCCAGGGACCGGCGGAAGCGTATGCTTCTGATAGGGCCACCCTAGCGGGACAGGTCGATGTAGAGAAGCCAGGCTAAAAGCAGTCCACGTCTTCCACTTTCCCTTCTCCTCAACATTTACATCCTTCTTGTCCCTTTCCTCCAATCATCCCTCGACGTCCTATGACCTTGTTGTTGAGTACGTCGTTAAACAACAACAAAATAATGAATAAATATTATTGTGAGGTGTCTATGGAGTACGCATGAAACCCAAAACCTTACATAATCAAACCTTTTCTGTTGTATTAAATCTTTAGGCTCACTTAACTGTTTAAGATGTAACAGTGGTACAACCATCACAGATTTCTAAAATAATTCTAGCCAATGGTGGTTATAGTTGTAAGCATTTAGAGTTGCTTTTAATGGTGGAAAAATAAATGTAACCAAACATTATTTTTTTTTCTTTTGCAGAATACATTATTTCCGCCGCGAATTTTAATGTATTGAATCCTGAAGTATGATGATGATAATATGATTCTGGGCTATGCACAGTCGAGTTAAGTACCGGTATGTGATTTGTCTATGGTTACTATGGAGTTTGTTCTTCTCATGGAAATAAAACATGCAAATGTATAAATAAAACAGCATGCAATAAAACAATCCCATAGCAACAAATCCTGTTCCACTTGCACTTGACTCTGCATACGGCCCCATCATATCCTGGCATCAATGATAATCGATACGATAACAAATGCAGAAAAAAAACGCAGCATGATAATGGCCAAGCCGGGATTCGAACCTGGAACGCAGGAACCATGGTTTACTACAGCAACGTTTGAAATCCACGATCTCTAAGCCGAAATTTTCATGAAGTATAGTTACCAATAATAGGCTAGTATTTTCGATATCGACCAATTTAAATGTATATCATTTTAATAGTACTAATTCATAATATAATATTTATTTTATTGCGATATGAACAGCTAAAGTTTATTGACATTTGACACGGAATAACCCATAAAAGTATAATTTTAATACAAATTACAATTATAAGCTACCAAAATAAATACATATTTCTGTTGTAAACTACCTACTCGGTATCGCTTACTGGGGGAGGCAATCCAATTTGATTGAGGATTCGGGCCAATAAAAAAGTATATATAATTAATAATATTCCTCTTTATTTGTGAGGCTAAATAAAAATTAGGTCCACGATTAAATATAATGGCAAAGTATCGATTTTCAAACACACAACAAAATGCATTCAGGTACAAGATCGGTTAAATACCGTACATACAACATACATAAACATAAATAACACTACAACAATTCACGACGCAAACTTACAATACACAGCGTCCAGCTTGTTACTTTTAATTGATTGTTAGGGCTGTGACACGCTCACCCGTAGTTTTGTCATTTGCCTTTGCGACGATCTCTCCGGCTCTGGTGATTGGGAGTCGCTCGTAGATGTTGAGGGGAGGGCGATGACCTTGAGGCGAGGGTGGACGTCTACGTTGACTGGGGCTGCTGCATGTAATCGGTGATTGATTGTTCGAGGTTATTCACTGTCTTTTAAATATACTTATTAATCATAAATACTGTCCTTCACTGTTATTTGCAAGTCACTGTCTTTTACATATATTTAAAAATAAAAACATTCTGTATTTGCAACCAAATATAAAACTTCTCGGACTCACCATTTCTTCAGATCTTAAATGGGATTTACATACAGACAGCGTTAGAGATAGGGCTTCAAAATTACTGGGCTTTGTGAACCGTAATCTAAAGAAAAGTAGAGCCAAAACACTCAGAACCGCATATCTAACTCTAGTTCGTCCAATAATCACCTCCATATGGTCTACCGGCCTGGCACCCTACCTCGCAATCAAATATGCACAAGTTAGAGGTTATACAAAACCGTGCCACTAAGGTAATATTACAGAAGACCATTTACTCTGAAAGTGCTACTGAAGGCTTTATAATATGCAACCTTCCTTCAATTAAAAATTACTGTAAACAAATTGATGTTAAATTCCTAAGGAACTTGATGACCGGCGAAACTTACCTCGACCCTTTTCACAGAGACAGCTAAACCGCCACAACACAGGCATCATTCTTATAACCCTCCACGCGCAAAAACATCAATGTACCAAAATGCTTTTTTCTACCGGGCTACCAGTCTCTGTTACTCAATTCCTCAGGAATTAAAAACCGATCATTATTTTAATAACAGAATAAAGTCCTTCTATAACTGAATGTAACTAAAATTCAAAGCATCGAGAAAGGTCTCACAAACAATTTGAATTTTTGGCAATTTTTCCCGCAATACAACAGAGCCAAATACGCACACTTTTCGACATAAAACACGTCGGGGGTGGAAAAGGGGTAGGGGTATAAAATAAAAAAAAAAATACCCACGTGTAGCCAAAAGCCAGGCGTTGAAAACTGTAGCGACACGTCGGGGAAATAGTCCTGTGCGTGGGCGTGACGAGGGTGCGGGGAAAACTCGAGGAGCGTCGCGAGCTCGAGAGCGTGGCTTACCGTTTTAGACATCTTACTAGTACATAGCTTATTTCATCTGTCTCATTCAGCTATTTTTGTACCATTGTTAACGGCCAACAATATAGTATAGTAATTTAGATATAGAAACTTAGTAGATATAGTAACTAGTAATAATGAAGTGAACAGACATTCAAATGTAATGGGGCTCCGCCCTCTCTGTTTATCTTCAACAATTTGCACCAATGTTCTCTTACTATAGACTGAATTACACCACTTTATTGTTTATCGATGTTGAACGATATCTTGTCTGTGTTGTATGGGAATGTAATGCTAATTCTTAAAATAAATAATAATAATAATAATAATAATAATAATAATAATAATAATAATAATAATAATAATAATAATAATAATAATAATAATAATAATAATAATAATAATAATAACAAATGGTTAACGTCCGGGGACATTTTCAGCGAAACAGAGGGATTTATGATCGCTATTCAAGATAAAGTAATCAAGACTAACAATTACAAAAAATACATACTGAAAGACGTAACAGTGAATGATAAATGTAGAAAATGTAATATGAACGGCGAAACAATTGAACATATTGTATCTGGGTGCAAAATGCTTTGTCAAACAGATTATCTTCATAGGCATAACCAAGTTGCAAACATTGTACATCAAAAATTAGCCATGAAGTATAAACTTATAAACACAACCACTGCGTATTACAAATACAAGCCTGAAAAGGTATTAGATAGTAAAGACTACAAATTATATTACGACCGGGCAGTTATTACAGACCAAACCATACATCACAATAGACCAGATATTATATTTATTGACAAGAAGAAACAAGAAACGATTTTAATTGATGTTGCCGTCCCTTTATGCCACAATGTAGAGACAACTTGGCGGGAAAAGATAAACCGATATAAGGAACTATCTATTGAAATAAAAAGGTTGTGGAAGCAGAATAATGTAACTGTTATACCGTTAATTATATCAGCAAATGGCATTGTTCCACGTAAACTCCATGACAGTATTAAACTAATTGGACTCCAACCGAACGTATACATCGAGATGCAAAAAGCAATTATTTTGAACACGTGTAGGATAGTGCGAAAATTTTTGAACTAAGAAGAATGAAGACTTCAAGAAGTTCTCCATCCCGATGGTGGTTTTCGTGGTTTCCACCGTACAAAGAGCGAATGCTGGGATGAGTACAAATCGGCCACGACCGTACATAGCATCCACAGTTCGGTTTGGAAAAAATAATGTGGACAATGATATATTAAGTAGTATAGCCAAATGTGGGCATTTGAGAAGCAGAAGAAGAAGAAGAAGAAGAAGAAGAAGAAGAAGAAGAAGAAGAAGAAGAAGAAGAAGAAGAAGAAGAAGAAGAAGAAGAAGAAGAAGAAGAAGAAGAAGAAGATATATTAAGTAGTTCTAAGTACATTTTAATAAGGTAAACACATGGAAATACTTGACATTTGTGTCCGTACAACATGTTTATGCCGGTTTTGACCGAGTTTGTATGTATTGCAACAATAAAATAATAATAATAATAATATTTTTTTTTTTTTTTTTTTTTTATTGATAACCATGTTCTGTACAATACAATCATTAAATAAACATTCGATATCCCACAAAGCTAAGTGCATAGCTTGTCTGTGGGTTATATACCAATGAAAAAAATAATATGGACTAAGTTACGGACAAAGATGAACATGCTGCGTAATGCAAATACAATATACAGAATACCTTACAATTCAAAACAAACAAACAATCACTAACTTATCTTTAACACCTACATATTACTGCACACTCAATTCACGAAGGCCTATACATGGCAAGGACAAAACACCGACGATACTAATAATGAAAATATAATAAATTAAAGCGAATGTAACAAAAGAAACTCTTTTACTGATATTTTTACTTGATTCATTCTATCCGAATCTTTCAATTCAATTGGCAACATATTAAAACATTGAGGCACTTTTACATGCAATGGTCTTAATAATAATAATATAATAATAATAATAATAATTTTTTTTTTTTTTTTTTTTTTTTTTAATTTACAATATACATTTGTCCCATTACATAATTAGTTACATAATATTATCCGGACATCCACAAGTTGCACAAGCAACTTATCTGTGGATTTAATCTAACTTAAAAAACACAGTATAACACTTCTGAACTAAATAAACTAAAGTATACTAAAGTATGGTATGTTCCACATATTCGAAACAAAATAGTAATGGAACTGAAAAAAATAAAAAAAAAATGCATTACAAATAAAAAAAAAACATGACACTGCGCAATATAATAAAAATGTCACTCTTGATTAATTGAACAAATAAATTAAAAATAACTACAATATTATATTATGAATCAAATACATTTTTAATTTACTTTTCAATTCCACGAACGTGTCTACTATTTTAATCTCCATTGGAATTTTATTAAAATAAAAAGGTAAACAATAACTTAATGATCTATTTCCATATTTGTTATTTACTAGTGGTAACCTATACATACCAGCACTTATTGCCCGAGTTGAAGTATCATGAACAATAGGAATTTTGTATTGTTGTTCGAAAAAGTATTTTAAAATTAGCTTGTATATAAAAATTTCTCTTACTGGCAAGACATCAAATAATAAATATAAATCATGTACACTAATACTAATAATAATATAAATATAATAATAATAATAATAATAATAACCTGGTAACCCCTAAAAGTCTACACGTTCCCAGTCGCTGCTGATAATATATCGCATTTCAAAGGGAAAAAGCTGTAATCAACCAACAATTTTCACGGCATTGAGATCTACGAGTGATTTACTACAAGAAGACATAAAGGGAAGTACCAGTATCCATTACTTTGTATATAAATAGAAGTTTAATTTTGTAGGCTTACATTTTAGTCCAGGGTCTTGCTTGAGAAACATAGGAACAGTTGAATTTAGTGTTGATTTTGACAGATTGAAGCTAGATCTGGACACGTCAAGGTCTTGTACTTATAATTTGATTCAATAATATTGTAACTAGATATATGTTTTACGGTTGTATGTAAGCACTTTTTATTTGTTTCGTCTTCAAAATCTGTGAAATTTGAAACTGTCATTCAACTCCAACTCAGCGCCTTGTAATTGCGTGTGTTATTTATTGACGGGGCACGGCCAAGTTGCGAGTGTTAAGAAAAGTGTGACATTAAGTGCTTTGATTTCTTTGGAAAACAATATTAACTTTCTGTGACAAAGAACTTAGTTTGACAGGACAATGAACTTTGACATTTAGTAAATAAACAAACAGATTATGGATGCTTCTGATCAAAGATATTATAATATTCCCTACGTGAAAGATGTGCGACTCCCTATGGGCGAAATGAAGAACTGTTTGGACGCCATCTTGCTGGTCAGGTGTCGCTAACGCTATCTGTGGTATGGGCTAGGAACTAAACGAGGATTGGGCGAGCCTACCCCTGGTAGCTGGGGGGGGGGGGGGGGCAGGGTAATTCACGAGAAGAAGCTACTGTCATTAGCACTTCATATTTACCTGTTTTACCACATAAAATGATAATATTTATTATAAATAGGTAATCAGTAAATGACATTTAATGATATTTGCAATATATAAGTCACAAAAACCATCATTCTCGTAATTTTCTGAAAATAACAAAATCAGCAGATGACAACCTAGAGTTTGGGTTCATGCTAGATAAACCCAAAGTCTGAGGCTTTAAATTAAGTAGGACAGGATGTAGGGAAACAAATTCGCTTACAAATAATAAAACAGTATAGACAGATAATTACTATTTATTAAACGATTAAAGCAATACAAACATTGGCACAAACTAATCACAGGTGTTCATTGCCTAGTCCTACACAGGTAGGCCTAGTAGCCTAGGCCTACTGATGGGTTACCTAAATATGAATTAAATTATGGTCGGTAGCTACTCATGAATAATCTTGGCTACTGATGATTGTAGGTAGGTATAGCTATAAATAGAGAACATACAAGCCTACCTAGTAAAAATGGCAATGGCATGATTTTAAGCTTGTCTAGTGGTGATAGAGCTTGACAGCTGTCAGCAAGTCCGACAGTTTAGGCCTAGATATAAACCGATTCAGGAGACAGAATATTCAAAGGAATTACATTGTAACTACGTTTGATTTGGTACATAAATAGGAAACACAGAGGCTAGGCCTACCATAAAATACTACTGCTTGGTTAGTCAACTTGTAGGCCTATTAAACTAGACTAGTAGTAAATGTATTTGTAACGTTGACTATGAATTTATGAAAGCAAACCTAGACATTTGTAGGCCTACACAATTACAAATCACTCCGTAGGCCTAGCTAAGCCTACTACTGATTGCAATCATTGTCTTTAATGATTGTATGAAATAGGTCCTATATGAATATAATATAGAAGAATATAAGAAGAATGGTTGAAGAGGCCAACTCTGCACAGGACAAAAAAAAAAAAAAAAAAAAAAAGTATTCTTGTAATAGTTATTTACCTGAAGCGATTCTTTGGCACTTTTCATCGAACAACAAACACTCTACTTGTTGATGAGCATATAGAAAACATTACTTGAATAATATGTAGGTTGGCATAAATATATGGATAGGTAAATATACGGATACATGATTTACGAATATAAGAACTACGCTTAGGACGGTAAGTTGGTAAAGCGATAATACTAGACTAGGTAATTAATAATCACAGATCACAGTAGCTACTAATGATTAGAAGTTGGATTTGGACACGATGCGCTCTTCAGGTTTGGGCGTGACTCGTATTTTGGCTGCTAAGGTACCCATGACTCAGGAGACGAAACAAATCCTGAAAAAATAGAAAAAAGAGAGCAGTAAAAAGTCCACATACATTTGACCCTTTCTAGGGCACATACACTTGCTACGGTATGGTATGGTAACAAAACAGGTGCTATGTAGTGGAGAACTGGGAATGTCTAGTATTTGACTAATGTTAGTAGATTCTATTAAGGATGGCACTTCCTCAGGGGCTGTTTATTCCGGTCAGTTGTTTGTTCCCTGAGTTACATTTGGGAATAAATTGTTGAGGCCTACATCTGTGCCGATAGCTACTGCGGACTGCTTAGAAGATGGTTCATAGTCGATACTTGTAGTAGGCCTAATTACAATATTGGTTGGTTGGTGGTGGATGAGACAGTGGTTCTATTTGAACATGATCAAAGATCGAAGGTTAAATTCATTTCTATTCAATCGACTTAACGAGTCATTGCTGAATTTACTTCTTGAAAAGAACCTGGAGTATGCAATGTAATCGTAATACGGTAGGCCTACTCGTGAAAGCTAGGCCTAATATTGTAAATGACTGATGAGAACAAAGTCACGACTGACAAGCTAAGTAACAAATTAAATGACAAACATTAGTGCCTATTTATTTCACATTTTATGTCACGTGCAAGGTATTATGGAACGTGGCTAGTCACCCGCCCGTGCAACCTTGGCCTGGCAAGCTGACTGCAATGACAGCACACACACTCACAGTCGCCAGCCTAGACTGTATTCTAACCAATTTTGTAAATATGTCGGTATGTATAAAGGATATAGCTGTTTGTAGGCCTAGGTAGGTGTAGGCAAGGATGTAGGCCTAGTTTAATATATAACGTAACATAATATTAACTGAAATACGACCCGATCTGTGAGTGTAGGTCAATGTGCATTTTGACTTTAAAAAGTACCTATTGTGGACGGGCTAGTGTTCTTCAATTATGATTGCGATCAGGAGGATCCCAATTACGTTTACAATGCGGACATTTGTGCTTTAGGCTTAACCATACAGCACCAAACAATTCTACACTGTTGAATTGTAACAAATCACTGTTCCCCAATCGTTCAACCCTAGTCCGAGAGCGACACTAAATAAATGTAAGTTACAGCTTGCGCGCTTACTCGGACATCAGAAGGCTTTGCAATAGCCGCACTCATTGCTAGGATTTTTTATGCTACTAACTAAAGAATAGGCCTACTTCAAGTTAGAGATGCTTAAGTTTAGTAAGTTGACTAGCCTAAGGCCTAGGCCCTAGTCTAGGCCTACATACATGTAGGCCTTGCCTAATGGTTAGGCTTAGAACGTAATAATCATTGGGAAAACAAATAGCCTAGATACTAGATACGTGTAGAAAGGAGAAAAGGAAGGCTGTTTACTGGTTGACAATATATGGGCCTAGGCCTACAACAAGTATGAAAGTCTTGTATGCCTAGCTACCTAGGCCTAGGGCCTAGGCCCTAGCCCTAGCAGCAGATGGATTGAAATCTGGGCTAGGGCCTTGCTTAGCCAAGTGAGCCTGTTACAGAAATTATTACTAATTACTACTGTATCATAAGTGTTTTAAATTATACTGGCTAATATGCCTAGGCTCGTTACTTTTTTAAATTACATTTTTGCATAACGATGCCATTGGGATTGAAAATGACGATGCGTCCAAACCTAACCTAGGCACGCCGTAACTATAACTGTGTGGAATGCTATACAATAATAATAGTAAAGGAACTTATACAATAGTGAACAAATATACTTCCTTGATTTGTTGACGATCGTTTGCGGCGTTGAAGGCTCCTCTTTCATCATTCCTTGTGCAGTTTTTTCCATTTTCGAAGGCACGGTACGGAGATGTAACAGCCATTTTTAAATGCCGTGTCTTCGTTCGGTCGGTCGAAGTAGGTATTTGCTCGGGCGATATTTTTGCGAGAACCGGCGAGAACGAACGCTAGCGCTATCTCTTGTTTGGGTTAGGAACTACCACGACTTCAAACGCTTCCATTGAAAGCGCCATACCAGTTTCAGAAGCCTGCTTCTGATGTATTATCGCAACAGACCACCAAATCTGGAAGAGTGAGGCAGCGTATCAAATGGACAGATAATATGAACATTTGTGTGATGCGCAACTACTATAGAATTACGTTATTAGAAACTAGATTAGTTGGATATCGACAAGAACTGCACCGAGCGTTTACACGTGAATACCCATTAGTAGATGTAACCGAACAAAGAGTAGCAGACCAAAGGAGAATAATTGTAAGTAATGGTATGCTACCATTTAATCTATTGAACGTAATAAGACATGAAGTAGAGGAAGAACTACAAATAGATCAAGAAAATGAAGAGGATTTGGCGAACGAGGAGCACATCATGGAAGCATCAAGAAACGATGACCATCTACGACAAGAATTAATGGAACAAGTAGATCTACCAGAAGGCCAGAACACACAAGAGGTACATCACCAACATCCACCTATTAATAACATTGAACAAGAAGAGAATACAAGAGGAAACACACAAGAAATAGACGAGTTAAAGAACATATTACATTTAGCTTTTGAAAATGCTTTGTCAGAATTTGCACATATAGAACCGAACAAGAGACCTAGAATTCCTAAACCTAAACAGTCTAAGCAAATGGACATAGTAATGCACGTAATGAACGCACATATATTGTTAGATTAAGCGAAGAAAGAATTGTCGTTTGAGGAAGTGCATGCAGCAATATATTGTGGAGCAGTAGCAGTGGTCAGACAATTAGGATTAAAAATAAAGTTGGTACATTCTCAGAACATAAAAACAAATAAGACTCCAAAATGGGAACGAAGATTAGTCAAACGCATCAACGAGTTAAGGAGAGATATTGGGAGATTAGAACAATTCAGGATGGGTAATAGATCTAAAAAGATATTACAATATTGCCAACACATATTTGAAAGGTTTAAAATCCATACTATACATGAAACACCGAACGAGGCTACAAACGAATATTTGGATACTCTAAAGCAAAAAGTAAGTGCATTAGCCAAAAGACTACGAAGATATAAAGAGTGTAGTGATAGAAAAGAACAAAACGAAATGTTTAAAGAAAAAGAAAAAGAATTCTATAAGCAAATTAACAATAAAGAAGAAATAGTAGGCAATGGTATACCATCGAAGACAGAGATTGAGCAGTTTTGGGGTGGGATATGGAGTAACCCATTAATGCACAATCACAATGCAACATGGATTCAAGATGAAATTGAGGCAATGAGTGATATCGAAGAAATGACATTTGATGGCATCAGTGTAAATGATATAAAATCAACGATACGAAATACTCATAATTGGAAAGCACCCGGTAACGATAACATTCAAAATTTTTGGTACAAGAAGTTTTCAAACATGCACACCCAGATTGCTAAATGTCTTAATGAATTTATATTAGGAGACAAGGATTTACCAGATTTCTTTACTGAAGGAATAACATTTCTTAAACCAAAAGATAATGACACCAAAAATCCAAGTAAATATAGACCAATTACATGCTTACCTACTATTTACAAAATCTTGACATCGTGCATAACAAATAAAATATATAGTCACTGCGAAGAACACAATATATTAGCTGAAGAACAAAAGGGATGTCGTAAATTGTCGCAAGGGTGTAAGGAACAATTAATGATCGATTCTGTTGTAATGAACCAAGCTTTCAACAAGAAGAGAAACATTCACGTTAGCTATATTGATTACAAGAAAGCGTATGATTCGTCACCACATTCGTGGCTAATACAGATACTGGAAATTTATAAAGTAAACCCATTGATAGTAAACTTTTTGCGGACAGCGATGACGAGTTGGAAAACAACATTAAAGTTAAACGTAGGCAAAGAGCAGATATGTACTGACCCAGTTAACATCCGACGAGGTATTTTTCAAGGTGACTCGTTTAGTGCGTTATGGTTTTGTCTTTCATTAAATCCATTATCTCATATACTAAACAAATCTACACATGGTTTCAAGATAAAGGACGGTAATACGGTTTGCCACACACTTTCACATCTATTCTACATGGACGATCTCAAGCTATATGCTTTAAATGCGACACACATGACGAATCTTCTTAACTCAACGTTAGAATTCAGTAGAGATATATGTATGGATTTTGGAATTGATAAATGTAAGTCACTTCATGTCATCAAAGGAAAGATTACGAAATTAGAAGAGTTTGAAATTGACGAAGACAACCGGATTGGAGTAATGGACGAAGAAGATATATACAAATATCTAGGATTTGCGCAGGCTAAACGAATTGATCATAAACTGATGAAAAGTAAACTAATTTCTGCATACAAGAAACGAATAGGATCCATTTTAAATATACAAATATCTAGGATTTGCGCAGGCTAAACGAATTGATCATAAACTGATGAAAAGTAAACTAATTTCTGCATACAAGAAACGAATAGGATCCATTTTAAAAACACAATTGAATGGTAAAAACAAGATCAAAGCAATTAACACTTATGCTATACCGGTACTAACATATTCATTTGGAATTATTAACTGGACACAGACAGAACTTCATGCCCTAGAAATTCTCACCCGCACAACATTCACCAAATACAGAAGTCATCACCCTAAGTCAGCAATAGAACGAGTGACTCTACCTAGAGAAAAAGGGGGAAGAGGCTTGATTGATTTAAACAATTTATATTATAAACAAATTGAAATTCTGAGAAAGTACTTTTATACAAAATGCCTACATTCACAACTTCATAGAGCTATAGTATCGGCAGACAAGTCGCTTTCTCCCCTCAATTTAAATGACGGAAATTTAAACTTGCTTCAAAAACTAAATTCTGACACAGCAAAAGAGATCAGAATATCAGAAAAGACGTTACATAGCAGACATTATAAAGAACTTCTTAAGGATAGCGTCGATAGGGTAGCATCGAACAAATGGTTAACGTCCGGGGACATTTTCAGCGAAACAGAGGGATTTATGATCGCTATTCAAGATAAAGTAATCAAGACTAACAATTACAAAAAATACATACTGAAAGACGTCACAGTGGAAGATAAATGTAGAAAATGTAATTCGAACGGCGAAACAATTGAACATGTCGTATCTGGGTGCAAAATGCTTTGTCAAACAGATTATCTTCATAGGCATAACCAAGTTGCAAACATTGTACATCAAAAATTAGCCATGAAGTATAAACTTATAAACACAACCACTGCGTATTACAAATACAAGCCTGAAAAGGTATTAGATAGTAAAGACTACAAATTATATTACGACCGGGCAGTTATTACAGACCAAACCATACATCACAATAGACCGGATATTATATTTATTGACAAGAAGAAACAAGAAACGATTTTAATTGATGTTGCCGTCCCTTTATGCCACAATGTAGAGACAACTTGGCGGGAAAAGATAAACCGATATAAGGAATTATCAATTGAAATAAAAAGGTTGTGGAAGCAGAATAATGTAACTGTTATACCGTTAATTATATCAGCAAATGGCATTGTTCCACGTAAACTCCATGACAGTATTAAACTAATTGGTCTCCAACCGAACATATACATCGAGATGCAAAAAGCAATTATTTTGAACACGTGTAGGATAGTGCGAAAATTTTTGAACTAAGAAGAATGAAGACTTCAAGAAGTTCTCCATCCCGATGGTGGTTTTCGTGGTTTCCACCGTACAAAGAGCGAATGCTGGGATGAGTACAAATCGGCCACGACCGTACATAGCATCCACAGTTCGGTTTGAAAAAATAATGTGGACAATTATATATTAAGTAGTATAGCCAAATGTGGGCATTTGAGAAGCAGAAGAAGAAGAAGAAGAAGAAGAAGAAGAAGAAGAAGAAGAAGAAGATATATTAAGTAGTTCTAAGTAGGTTTTAATAAGGTAAACACATGGAAATACTTGACATTTGTGTCCGTACAACATGTTTATGCCGGTTTTGACCGAGTTTGTATGTATTGCAACAATAAAATAATAATAATAATAATAATAATAATAATAATAATAATAATAATAATAATAATAATAATCACTGGTAAATGTCAATTCTTATCGATCTAGGCATAAAGGAACATTAAAAACTGTACTTCACTGTTATTTGCAAGTTCACTGTCTTTTACATATTTTTTTAATATCCTGGTAAATGTCAATTCTTATCGATTGTTATTTAAATAACCTGGTAAATGTCAATTCTTATTGATTTAGGCACAAATGAACATAAAACTGTCCTTCACGGTTACTCGCAAATTCACTGTCTTGAACATATACTTTAACGGGCAGCGTCGCCACAAAGGTTCTCGGTTTTATACCTGCTACCGGGAGGTATTGTGTTCAGTCTGAGGTTGGACGTCGAAGGCGAAGCCGTTTCTTTCACGCTCTCTCGGCTTGTTCGTGGTGACACTTCATACTGCCGCAGGGTGGGTTTGAGTCAGCTGAGTTGAGAGAGGCTGGCCTTCTAATGGCTTTACTACCCTGACAGACACTGTGACGAACCGTTTCTTCGAACTAAATTATAACTCAAATTATATAGCGTAGGGATTGAATGGGGAGCGTCTTCGGTTGTGGGTATTGTGAGCGCGTCAAGCGTGTCATCTGGTAATGGGTCCGAGCTGGCACAACTCGTCCTGTATGGCAACTAAAGTTCTTGTCTTTTTAACCTGAGCCCGACGTTTTGTGGGCTCAAAGAAACTAGGATGTCGCCTGCTCTATTGTAAACCCTTCTAATTTGGCAGGTAGGATGGGCCTCCCCGGAACACCGAAGTACAATCACATCCAATGGGCAATACATACTGGTCCGCTGCTAGTGTATCGTTACTTGCATGACGATATTACGAAGGATAGTTGTACCTTGCAAAGAAATACATTGCTATAAACTAAAATCATAATGCACGGGGCTTACCTTTATAAAATATTAATTAAGTGAATGAAGTAGAAGCATCAAGTGGGAGAGCCACCACGTCGTTATCGTCTGTTGACGACATTTTTACGTGAAAATGCTCCCGTAAAATTGTGTTTTTGAAGACATATTCCGTCGAATGTACTTTTGTTTTTCGCGTCTCGAGTTATTTGTTTATGCCTACGTCGAAATTATCAAATTCTTTCAGTTGTCACTTTCGTAAAATGCAGACGGAGGAACTATAAACGGTTATTTCTTCAATACTATATGACCGATAGAGGTGGCTCAGCGGTAAGACGCGAGACTCTAATTCGGGAGGTCGCCGGTTCGATTCCGGCCACCGGCAATCCTGACTGAAGGTTTTTTCCGATGTTTTCCTCAGTCGTAAAAGCGAATGCTGGGATTGAGTCATACTATCAGCCCTCGGACAATCCTTCCCAACTATACAAACACCCTAATATACCTAGTTAGTCACCTGAAGAGGGGCACATCAGGTAAAGCTGGTGTGCACCCTAGAACGGGTATTCCTACAAAAATTATTATTATTAATACTATATGTTCTCGTATATACACGCCCTATCCCCAGTTCGGATACGGTGCACATGCTGAGGTAGCGTGCACATTATAGCAATTAACAAAGACAAATTAAATAAATTACATTTATTTTTTTTATTTATTTGGTGGGGGGTGGGGGATCATCTTGTCCGCGTTTAAACGTTGTTTCAAAATATATTTAAAAGTTAACTTTAGGGTTTAAAAGTAAACCGCTTTTCCCATCTTTATTATAAGATGAGTACCTGTTCATGGTTTTCCATATTCTAAAATTTAGTCATGGGAATAAAATTCCGAGGGTGCTATGTGTAGATCTCAGCCGTAACATTCAAACAAAATATTACATGAAAAAAATATATTTTTTTTAAAACAACGCTTATATTTAAATGCACTCAAAAGTAAAAAATAAATTGTCGCCCAACAAATTTTTGCCTCACTCGGAAAATAAAAGCGTTGGGCGCTTTCGGTATTGACAAAGATTGCAGTATTCTGTTGTTTATGCAGGGAAAGCGCCAACGCTTTAATTTTCCGAGTGAGGCAAAAATTTGCTGAGTGAAAATTTATTTTTTACTTTTTAGTGCATTTAAATATAAGCGTTGTTTAAAAAAAATATATTTTTTTCATGTAATATTATTTTATACTTTTTAGTCTTAAAGAATCTTGCAATCGAATATATATCGAATACCGAATAATTAATTATGATGGTTCAATTGATTATTTAGTAAATATGACATATGATTCATGTATTGTCATTAAGAATACGTCTGTGTGCAAACTTTTAGCTCAATTCAACGTTCGAAAGTGAGTGTTCTATCGATCCCCATATAAAACATCAATTAATTTATTATGATGGCTTAATTGATTATTTAGTAACTATGACAATTGATTCATGTATTGTCATTAAGAATACGTCTGTTTGAAAACTTTCAACTCGATTCGACGTTGGAAAGTGGGTGAAACATCGTTTCCCATATAAAGCATTAATTAATTATGATGAATTAATTGACTATTTTTAGTAAATATGACAATTGATACGTGTATTGTCATAAAGAATTCGTCTGTGTGAAAACTTTCAGCTCAATTCGACGTTTGGAAGTGGGTTAAACATCGATTTCCATTAAAACATCAATTAATTAATTATGATGAATTAATTGATTATTAAGTTAATATGACAATTGATTCGTGTATTGTCATTAAGAATACGTCTGTGTGAAAACTTCCAACTCGATTTGACGTTGGAAAGTGGGTCAAACATCGATTTCCATATAAAACATTAATTAATTAATTATGATGAATTAATTGACAATTTAGTAAAAATGACAATTGATTCGTGTATTGTCATTGAGAATACGTCTGTGTGAAAACTTTCAACTCGGTTTAACGTTAGAAAGTGGGTTAAACATCGATTTCCGTATAAAACATTAATTAATTAATTATGATGAATTAATTGACAATTTAGTAAATATAACAGTTGATTCATGTATTGTCTTTAGAAATACGTCTGTGTAAACACTTTCAGCTTGATCGAACACTTAAAAGTAGGTGGAATATCGATTCAAAGATTCATCGATTTCCATGTAAAACATTAATTAATTAATTATGATAAATTAATTGACAATTTAGTAAATATGACAGTTGATTAATGTATTGTCATCAGAAATACGTCTGTGTAAAAAATTTCAGCTTGATCGGACATCTAGAAGTAGGTGGAATATCGATTCAAAGATTCCGTCCAGACAAACAAGGCAAGTTAAGAGGATTCGAGTCGACAAGATGCGGGACGCGCGGAGCTGAATGCAAGCGCTCGGTTTTGTGGCTATTGCAGGTTAATGGGTAATAGGATCATAACCATATTTTGCAGTATCGCTCACAAAGATGTGTTCGTTGCTTTCGCGTAGTCACATTTTCCAAATAATAAAGCACTTTTGACTTATAATGATATAAACATTGTCGATAATGTTAAAATAGTCTCATGACCGTGCAACTTTATCGCATAATAAGAGACGTTTGAAATATTTTCTAGAAGAAGTAAGTAACACAAATCAGAGTTTGAATCAATGTGAGCATCGAAAAAAAAAAGTGTAACTGTAAGTTCAACGGTTTAATCAGAAATTGCACTAACAAAGTGCATGTTTTGCGTTCCAATATTATTTCTAAACACCGTCTGGTAACTCGCTCTGTCGCGACACAGATACATTCCTCCGAGCCGAGCGAAGACGGGCGGGCCAGCCTCCTATTGGCTGCCGAAGTCCAGCAGTCTTCATCCCCCCGCGCCTACCACCATCACACACAAACCAGTCGACCTTGACAACGTTAGCTCGAGCTGTGAATGTGATTGAAGACGAGACAAGGAAATGTATTTGGGCTAAGCAGGGCAAGAGAATATTAGCCGACTTGACTATCCAACCAACCGATAGTTAGATTAGTCTTGCGCAGACATGGTTATATATCAGTCTTTGAAGGTCTTGCGTAACGAGTTGATGCCCCCTCTCATATACCTAGGACCACATGCAGGAATGTTTTTTAAATATCGTGTGCTTACTTGTAATTGTTTATAAACGGACGGTCAATATGGGTAAATTATCTTGCGGTAAGCCTGTATGCACACACGGCTTACGCGCCAAGCCCCCCCCTCCCCCCCCCCCCTTCCGGAGACACCTACACAGTGAACTAATAGTAATACTGTTTCGCAGTAACCTTCTCAGACCCAACATTTACCTCTTCAGCTACGTAGATAATTATACTAGTGTTTGTCGGTGTGAGGATGGATTGGAGCAAATGTACAATTTTTGGGGGCTCAATCCCAGCGATCGTATTTTGACTTAAAAAATCCTGGCCAAAATTTTCAATCAAGATTACCAAAGTGATAACGGAATCGAATATCTAACCGGCAACGTCCCGAATAGTATCTCGTGTTACCGCTCAACTATCGGTTGCAGTCGTTGTAATACTTGGCTTGGTAACAACATTATACAGCCCTACAGTCTGCATACATTATTACTTTTCTAATGCCATTTGCCAGGTAGCTGTGAATAAAAGTTTTCACTTCCCAGCCCCCTTCATTTGAATTATTAGCCTGGGCCCTGTCAAACTGCTTTGGAGTCATCTAAAATCTAAATAACTGCAAAAAAAAGCATAGATCAGCAATGAGATTGACGTCTAAAGAAGGTGGCAGTGATTGGCTGACGTGATTTAGAAAATTAATATTTAGTCCATATATTTGGAGTCCACCTTGCACAGCTCTTCCGAGGCACTAAACTAACCCTAAAACATAAATTATATTTTTGCTGGGAGAAACCTCGCCATATTTGCTCCTCTAATAATATCAATATTGTATACGTTTCGAGGTCTTGCGTGATTACTGTGTGGGATGGGAGTGCATTTGAGTGCGTGAAGATGAACTTTGAGTGCGTGAAGATGAACGTGCGTGAGTTAGCATAGTTTCTTGCTAAATGAAACGTAATCGTGTATCGATGCAAACAAAGAGAAGCCTATGTCAAAGTATGTCAAATAGGCCGATACCGGTACCATATTATGTTTTAATTGCAAAATGCACACATATACACACACATAAAACGAAATGTAGGCCTACATAAATCTGAAAGATTAATATAATGCTTATTGGTGATTTTACGACAATCAATTGAATATTTAAAGAACTTGTCAATGAAGTATTATAAACAAGTCGATCAAATAAACAATTGTGGACCTGAAAGGGCATTTTGTTGTTACAATATAACAATAAACAAAAAACAGGTCGATCAAATAAACAATTGTGGACCTGAAAAGGGCATTTTGTTGTTACAATATAACAATAAACAAAAAACACAGCTAGGACTCGAGCGTAAATTGTCATTTTTTGTCGTAGACACGAAATCAAAAAAAATTTAGAAAGATGTGCAAATTTGAATTAAAGCGAATTTAACTCAAATTATTGAGTATATTATCCTAAAGTAAAAAAAAAAACAATACACAAGTATATACTGGGGGCTATTCCTGAAAGTTGTCAAATTTGAAATTTGTCACAATTTTATTTGAGGTGATAACTGCACCCGTTCCGAGGCTAGAAGGTACCAGCAAATAGTATTTCTCCATTGTAGTTAGATTTACGGTCACAGCCGACTATCACAATGCAGAACGAAATCAAGCGCCAAATCGTATGTCACTGATTTTAGCACAGAGCACCGTAGTCGGTAGTCACCGTGGAGCTACCGATACCTCCTATCTTTCAAATCATGGCCGACAGAGTTCTGCCACCAACTTTATGCTTAGGTGTATTTTTATCTCTATTTGACAACATTTAGACATATATCTTTACTTACCACCTTGTACTTTACTATTGAACAAATTATTGTAATTGTATTATTCTAATTGTAATGAATTTGTAATTTGGCTTGGGGTAATATATTATTAATATTACGTACTATAAAGCAATAATGGTAATAACTCATCAAGTTAATGAACTTTAAAATCAATTTAATAATGTCATCAAGAAACATTTCAGTACTTGGAAAATAAAACTGAGAATGCAAATTCATCGGCCAAGCTTTTAATTATAAATACAATTACAGTGTGTTCATTTTGTTTTCCCCACCTCGAAATGTTTCAATAAGTTAATTTAATTTTGTATTAATGTTATTTATTTATTTATCAATTATTAAGTGATGTAAACATTTATATATTTGTTTATTTAATTAATTATAATAACTATATTTATATATTGGAAATAAATAATTGGCTTGGCCACAATTTTAGATATTACCCCTTTAAATGTTGAGCCTCTTTTGAAATTGGCATTTTTGTACGTGTGCCCTCTTTGGTTTGTAACGGTTTGTCTTCTCCGTTTTGGGCTTGGCCTCTTTTTTGCAAATTTTTTGCATTTTTGTTTATTGCCTACCGTAGTTTACACGTAGGCCTACGACGTATTTCATTGCTCACGTGAAAATAACCGTCTAAAAGTAGGAAATTGCAGTTTGTTTTATTATTATGTTTAATTACATACCACATGGACGACTAAAAAGTATTTATGGAAATAACTATGAGTAGGTCCCTGTCGTCCACATATTCAAGCCAATATAGCCAATCTACAAAGGTCGATGGCCCTAGCTGTAAGTGACACCTGGGCGGGGGGGGGGGGGAGTCACCGCAAATAGCTTACGATTCTGAGAAACTTGAAAGGATGAATGAAACCAACCCCTAATACCGGAGGCCAGACGTTCCACCAACAAAACCAGTACCAGGTCAACGCGGAAGTGAGCGGCCGGCTGATTGTCAGTGATTCACCTTGCATTTCTATACTTACCCCTTTTTTAACCTTCATAAAACATTCAAGTAAACAAAGTAATTGCCAGGGGATATACCATTTACTATGTGCCTCGTTGGGCCGTTGCTATGACGTAAAGGAAATATCAGATGTGAAACCCCTTTGCGAATTTAAAAGCACATCACCCCCTCGTAGTTTAGAGGTAGGTACACCCCCCCTCCATCAATACCTCAAGAACTCAAAGTTATAAGAATGTAAATGGTCTTTTTATTAGTTAATTTTCTAGCATTTTTTTTTCAAGGTTTAATAATAGTATGCATAGTTAGTGCATTAGGCCTATATATAGTGCATTAAAACTAACCAATGCTTCATCAATCATCATGAATAGAATATGTATTTATTTGACTCGCGCACGTAATATCGATAGAAACCCATGATAACGATAACGATAACACCTAAATGTCGATGAGTCGTTTAATTTCACATAATGATCATCGATAATTCATCCTTTTTAAACCGGGAAAATTTGAATCGCCGCCAAACACCGACATTTGTGTACTTAGTGTAAATTGGTGAATAACACTGAAATTCAAGTTGAAAAACATTAAATTTCCAGATATTTTTTATTACAACGCGATTTTTTTTATTTTGGCTGGCGTTGACATAAAAATAGTGTCTCAATCCATCTCGCATAGGAGTATCTCCCAACTTTTACATGCATATTGCATACTGTCTTTCTTTCGACGTAATTGTGTAGAAGGCTAATATTTACAAAGTAAGATTTTTGAAAATTTTAAGAACCACTTTATGCACAATTTTTGAAACATTAACCTCGCTTTATATGCATGCCAATAAACCGATAATGAAACTGTTACTGTACCGAAATCGAGTAATTGTATTCACCATAAACCAGTGCCCCTAGGTAATACGGGTCTAGGTATGTAAATGGAACGTTTTGAGTTTTGTAGCAGGTGGAACGAAAAATAAGTTTTAATAGAATATAATAAGAAAATATATGATTTGGCTTTGCACATTTTAGCCTAGGTGCACCCTGCATGTGACCACAAACTTCAAGTCTGGCATCTGATTTGGTAGTTTTGCCGCCCCCGCCTACCCTGGCACGAATGTAATCTCTGATAATATTATGTAACTATGTATGAAAAAGGGAATCAATTATTTAATAATTGCATTCTTTAAAGCTTGGACGTTGAAACAGTCGGTGGTAACAACTCTCCACCCGCCCAAGAAACGCCACATTTGAAATTGGTTCGTCTACACCCCTGAAACACGTTGGAAAAGGGGAACCCAGGCCAGAATGCAGCTTGTGGCCTGACAAGAGTGAATGGGGCGAGTCAGACGTGGAAGTTATGAATGAAAGTGAAACTGAACATAACAACTCTCCATCCGTACTAGAAACGCTACATTTGAAATTAGTGACGATTTCATTGACGATTTCATTGTAACGATTCAATCATTGACGATTTAGAAAGGGTCCTACATACATCAGTTTTGAAAATCATCTATTCGCACTGTCAGTAAACGTGTCTGTCACTTTGTTTTGTTTATAATATTTGACACAGCGCCATCAAGTTGACGTAATGATAGCTGTTTCATTTATCATTCCATTTGTGTTTATAGTCACTAGTAACAGCTGTCAAAGCCATTTACGAGATTATTATTTTGGTGTTTTTACGACGTGCTCCTACTCCACAGCTACGACTACGATATAGACTATATGCTCACACGCACACATTTTTGTAGACGTCTGTGTCTATGGGTGTGCGTTATGGGCCGTTTACATAACTGACTAGTGATTATTGACTAACCCCCGTGTCTAAGCCACAGACTTCTTTCATTGACTGGGAGCGAGAATACTGCGCTGTGATTGGCTGTGACTAAGGTTTCTCTTGACTTGACTAAGGAATTGAAATATGTTCAATTTCTTAGTCAAGCCAAGACAAACCTTAGTCACAGCCAATCACAGCGCAGTATTCTCCCTCCCAGTCCCAGCCAATGAAAGAAGCCTGTGGCTTAGTCAAGTGGGCTAGTCACTAATCACTAGTCAGTTATGTAAACGGCCCATTACTGTTATTTTCGTCGTCGTTGTTGTTGTTTTTGTTGTTTTTGTGGAAGTGGTTCCTATGCTCCTTTCTTACAACCCGTTACGTCAATGGCGAGCATTGTAGGCTTAAGATGTAGTCTAACGGATCATCGTATTTTGTATGTATGTATGTTTTATCGTGACCCCGTCGTAAGTTACGATATATTTACGCTACGCGCATACAACATTCGTACCTAAAACGTACGGCTACCGTGTGCGGAAGCGGTTTGTTCTTGTATAGCGGCCCGATACGAACTCCTCCGCTGCGTGAGACCTACTGGTGGGTCACGTGACCAGCGCCAGTCAACGAAACGGGGGTAGTTACGATCTCACCCGAGAATGAACGAACAGAGTAACAATCTCCGCCCACTGCGCGCTCACCGAAACATGTTTTTCCGTACGATCTCTCAGCTTGGAGTTGGCCCCGTCGACTAGAATCCTCTTAATATAAGCGTTGTAAAATACAGGGCCAACTCCACAGTGACTATGACACAGTGACTGTACTCTGCGCGGAGATGCACTTCGGCTGTCAAACTGTGACATGTTTACAACGTGACACAATAGAAGAGGCGGCACTCTGCGCGCTTTGATTCTGCCAAACGCCGGGCTCAGGTTAAAAAGACAAGAACTTTAACAAACATTGACCCGAGTCCATGGAATCTTCTATGCTAGTGAACATGCGGAAACAGTAAACACTGAATTGATGTATCACAATTTTTAAAGTGAGTTTCGTATAATGTGTGCAAAGTATTAGGTGCCAATGGTTCCTTCCATGCACTAACTACACCCGACAAAATGTTTGTCATATTATAATTAGCATAAGACATTCTGCGTTCACCTGTTCCACTGTCGACCAGCCAATGTTTGTTAGTCGCACTGTAAGACGGTTTGAACCGAGCCGAAGCCTATTTCTCGATGGCACGCTTGACGCGCTCACAATACCCACAACCGAAGACGGTCTCCATTCAATCCCTACGCTTCTTAAATATAATTTGACTTCCACTTGCGAACATGATGTTTTAGAACGTTTTCTGTTGAATGCCCTCTCTCAACTCAGGAAGAGAACAGGAAGAGAACTATACTGACTGGTAGAGCCCTGCGCAGGATCCGGCTTGGGCATTGATAAGATTATTTTGGCGGGTTCGTGCCTACGATTATAGACTATAATCAAATCGGGCATTTTCGGGCTTTTATAATATGTTGTCTATTTTGTCTTGTTGGCAGCTGAGCGGGCTAATATTGGCAGGTGACCGGGCTGATATGGGTCAATTTACACTCACCCGGGCTCGAGCCATGCCCAATTTTCGATTAGATTACTCACTAAGGGCCCCGGTCAGGCAGAGCTCGCCATTATGCCGGGGCCGGGGCTTTAGAAGTAGGTCCGTGCAGGCCTGCACAGCATCGGTTCGGGCTTGGCTTTTAGTCCAAGCAACGAACAGTTGGACCCGGAACTAATTGGTACAGAATTTTGTTTGATCAGAAGTTGTTACTTATGTGTACCTACATGCGAATAAGAAACTTTACTGCTGTCCGATACCCCTAATTAGCATAATTAATTAAAATGTTAAAACTAATTAATGCTCATATTATGGTTATTTTTGAAGATTTTTGAGAAGTTATATTTTCATCACATCAAACAATCTATTTTTATTTTTTAAAAATTACTTATAACAATATAAGTATTCCCGTAGTCATTAATTAATTACTATTAGTTATAATAGCAATTTCAATTAAATGCTTCCCGTGTAAAGTTGGTGTGATTGAATATAGTTTTGTCAGTTTCAAATATAAGAATAATAACATACAAAACTAGTGTAGAAACTTAACTGCAATGAAAATATTATTTGTATGATAAATCAGCATAATTAATAAATTAATTATTTCATTAAAACTTATATAGTTACAGATTTGAACATAGACAAATATGGGTATAAAAAGAAAGCTGCTGATACGCTGACTTTAAAATCGGTACCCTCAGAGTAATTCAAACACATTTCCCAAGTTTTTCAGGGGTGGTGGAAAGGAGGGGGGGGGGGGGGGGGGGGATAAATAAGGAATATCGTCAAACGTATCAAAATCAAACGAAAGCTAAATACGCTTTGTATTGCTAGTACAAATATGTTTAGAGTGATAAAAGACAATCTTCTCTAGTGTTTGGCTAAAGGGGCAGGGGGGGGGGGGGGGGTTAAAGAGCGTCCTCCATAAGTCAATTTTGCGTCTGATTTGACGCTCATTGAGTCATTGATGTAAATAAGATTAACGCAATTGTTTTGTGACTGATAGATAGGATTTACTGCATCGTATATATTGGCTTAGACTCGATAGTCTAGCTTCTAAAACCTTTGTGTAATATATAATAATGTGAAGCATTTCAGATGCAAATATCATAAGACCAAGCATTTGATAGCTACGAGCATCACCAAAAGACATCACATATTTGAAACGGAATGGTGGTAACAGATATAATACAATCAAGTATACGAGTAAAACATGTCATTGTTAGTCAATATAAAACATAGAACAACTCTCAATAGAATGATCAAAATGAAGATTCAGTAAGCTTTTTACATCACAATACTGAAAGCTCAAGATAACGCCGATGTGTTAATTGTAATTACAACAGTTAAGTCAACTAAGCATGAAAACAGCACCCTCACTAGTGATGATTCAGATTTGCTAGTAATTGTATGTATTTCAATCACGAAAATCCTGTTTATGATCTTATCTTGAAATCGGAGTTGAAAGCTGGGTGCCACCAAACAGAAAATATGGAATATGCGTTACATAAAAACCAAGCTGGGTTAATAATTCATTCACGTAATAAGTGGAAGTGACACTACTTCAAGAATGTGTAGAATGGGTTAAGCTTTGCTATTCAAGACATTTGCATAAGATTTTTTTTAAATTCACATATTTCCAATAATCCCACATCTCCTAACACAGAGATTCTTGAAAGCAGTGAAAAAGCAATTGGCCTGTTGGAAAATGGTAAGCCATGAAAGAAGTTTACACATAAATTAATAACTGCTAAAACAGTATTCCGCATGAGACTCAACCACTTATATCATTAGCGTCTCTTTATCACATTGTGAGTGTATTATTATTAAACTTTTGGCTTGTTGGAGTTTAGATGTGCTCTGGTCTATCAGAAAACAATTTTTTCCTGTACCAACTGACAAGCCACTAGTCCCACTACATATTTTTTCAAATTCTACGATGTAATTGTAAAGTGGTCTGCTCTAAATTACGATGCAACTACAAGAAGCTGCATCCATTCGAAACGCCTGTCCGTTGGTGTTTAAAAATTATTAATATGTAATGTCGTTAGTTGATGACCCATTGTCGTAGCCATCAAAAACTACAGTAATTGTAATATGATATTTGCTTTTCATGCACTTCACACACTGTAGAACCCTTCATAAGACATGTCTCTAGACCAAGGTATGCGATGCGTCAAAATGCGCTTCATCAATCACAAATTGTTACACTTCATATTCCTTCCCTTTCATATTATTCTGTACCATTTTCTTTACGTATTTGCAAACAAAGTATCCCTAAAAGTCTACTTTTCAGCTTGCCTTGGAATGCCCGTATAACTTATTCAAATACGTCTGGTGGTAGTGTGTTCGATTTGTAAGTTAATAACAAACAAACAAACAAACAAACAAAAACAAACAAACAAACAAAGGTTAACGTTTACATATTATATCATAAAGCAACTCATAAAAAAAAAAAAAAAAATTCTGTTGCTAAATCATCCTCTGATGACTCTCGAAGGACACTCAAGAGTTGTTGGAAAAACAACAAATAATCAACTTCGATTGTATCTCCATCAACGTTCGCGGCTTTAACTTTTGTACGTGGTTGACAAGAAGTGAAACGTACAAATCTCGTTTACATAGGAATTAAGTTGAGTTAATATTCCGTTGTAATGATATTTGCAAACACTGTATTCGTCAAATAGTCATCAACTAAAACTTCGTTTGCTTACACTGGCAAAATCTTTGCATTATACTGTTTTGCTTAGGTACTTAGTAAAAGAAACTACGTGGTAATGAATGTACCTATTTTGTTAAATTGTGATATTTGAGCCTGGAGTTTTGTATTAGAGTAATCGGACCCCATATCTAAGAAGTGAAATCAGTGTACAAAATCAGACGTAAAATTGGGAAATGAGAATACTGTTTACCCCCCCCCCCCCCCCCCCTCTATAAGCAAAACACTAGGGTGTATGGTATTTTATCACTCTAAAAGTATTTTTACTAATAACCACGTAATAGCTTTAATTTGATACGTTTGACGATATTCTTCACTTATTCCCCCCCCCCCCCCCCCATTCTTTCTGCCCCCCTATAAAAACTTTGGAAATGTGTTTGAATGACCCTGAGAGTACCAATATTAAAATCGACGTATCAGAAGTTTTCTTTTGATACCATATTGCATATGTTCAAATATGTACAAATATAAGTTATTAACGTGATAATTAATTATTATTTATGCTGATTTATCATATAAATAATATTTTGATTGCAGTAAAGTTTCTACACAAGTTTTGTGTGTTATTATTCTTATATTTACAACTGTCAAAACAATATTCAATAGTATGTATGTATGTATTGTCTTTATTTAGTAGCTTATGTAGCCAGTTATACAGTATTGAACAATTAATACATAAAATTCCCTAAAAAAGGGACAGAAGACACATTAATAATTAAAAAAATAACAAAATAACAAAATGAAAGGCCATGCCCATTGCATGGTACAATGCATATACTACAAAAATTATAGTACCGTAACTAACATTAAATTAATTTTAAAAATATACCAGTATTATATATCACGCTGTTCTCTTACCCAGCTCGTACATTTGTGCTTGAACATTTCAGGATTTTTTGCCAGCTTAATACTAAAAGGAAGTTTATCAAACATAATGGCGCCTGAGTTGAAAATAGAGCTAAGCCATTTTTTACTGTTACAATTAATACGAAAAACTTTTCCCTCCTTGGCATATCTAGTGTTACAGTTATGAACTAGGGAGACATTAGTTAACTTATTATCCATATATCCAGGCATTAGACCATTTTTTACCTTAAAAATAAACACTAATACTAACAGAAAAATGGTTTCTTTCACATTTAACCAATCAAGCCGTTGAAGCATTTCATTGATCGGTACCTCCCGATCACATCTAAGAACACACCTCATTCCTTTATTTTGTAGCACCTGGAGTTTTCCAATATCATTTTTACATGCTTGATAAAGAATGGTTGCTCCATATTCAAAATGAGGCTTAATAATGGAATTATACACCATTAACCTAGTCCAACGTGACAGTTTACCACTTATACGTCTAAGAAAACCAATCTTCCTACCTATTTTTTTGATCATACAATTGACATGTTCCTTAAAATCGAGATTATTGTCTATAATAATTCCTAAGTATTTGAAATCCCTTACAATCTCTATAATGGAGTTATCAATTACAATCGGTTTCCTTAACGGGCTATCCCAAGCCTCCTTACATATTTTTCCATATGCTAAAAACATTCCCTTAGTCTTAGCAATATTCAATTTAAGTTTATTTAATGCTAACCAATTTGCTAATCTTACCAGCTCCTCATTTATCAATATAATTAACTCTTGACAATCATATCCACTAATGGATAGCACCATATCATCAGCATACATATTTAAAAACGCAATCTTGCACACCTTGTTCACATCATTTAGATAAATTATAAACAATAAAGGTCCCAAAATTGATCCCTGAGGTACTCCATTTGTACTATCCCTAATTTTGGATTCCTCCATACCACACCTTACCCTCTGCTTTCTTTCAGTGAGAAAATCTTTAATCCATGCAATAGCTTTCCCTTCGACTCCATACATATATTTAAGTTTATCTAACAGCCTAGCAATGTTAACAGTCTCGAAAGCTCTTTTCATATCCAGAAAAATAATAATAGTTGATAACTTGGCATCTTTATCAGCCAACCATTTACTCAGTACATTTTGAATTGCCGACTCACATGAATAGTGTTTGCGGAATCCTGATTGGTTTACATCTATAAGATTATTTATTTCCATATACTCATACAATTGATCATGCACAACTATTTCAAATAATTTGTCCAAAATCGATAGCATGTTTATCGGTCTGAAATCAGATATTTTAATTGAACCCGTAACCTTACTTATTGGTTTAATCACAGCTACTTTCAGTCTGCTAGGAAAAATACCTTTCCTGAAAGATGAGTTAAGGAGATCTAGCACCTTAAATTTGACTACCGAATACGAATCCATGAATAACCTGTAAGTGATTCCATCAATAGATCCCTTCTTATTTTTAATTTTCCTTATCATACAATCCAATTCGCCTATCGTTATTTCTCTAAATTCTGTTAAAGTACACGTCTCATTTCTATTTAAGTCTTCCAACTTACTCTTATTCAACTCTTCATCATCACAGTCTCTGATACTTACTATAATATCCTCAATGCTTTGAAGAAAGTAATCGTTGAAAGCATTCGCCATGTTTTTAGTGTTCGAAATCTCAATCCCATCAACGTTAACCACTACACTAGGTTCACTATTATTTTTACCTGTACCTGTACTAATAACTTCTTTCAGTGTTTTCCACAAAAGCTGTGTATCATGTTTAACCTTATCTATTTTCATATGGTAGTATTCCCTTTCATTTTTTCTAATTAATGACTTTATCAAATTCCTGTCGGTTTTATACCTTTCCCACGCTTCCATGGTACCTTGCACCTTAGCCTGCTTGTATTTATAGTTTTTTTCTCTTATCAATTTCCTTATTTCCCCGTTTATCCACGGTTTATTAGACTGAAATTCCTTGATTTCTTTTTTTACAACCTGTTTATTTTTACACTCAATAATATTAACCATCAATCTATCAGTCATACAATTAACATCACTCCGGTGAAGTTCCCAGTCACATACGGCCAAATCCGATTTAAATTTGAACTCATCGTAACTACGCCAATCTTCAATAATTTTATTAGAATACCTGTTTTTACTTATACTACAATTAGGCCTACTGTTTACATCTATTTTAAGTGTTTCATGGTCGGAGACTTTCAAATCATTAACAACCCGCGCAGACACACTTCTCTTATCGTTCGTTATAACTAGGTCTATGGTGGTATTAGACACTCTTGTCACACGTGTAGGTTCATTAACAATTTGTTTCATCCCATTCATTTCTATAATGTCTTTTAGCTGTTTGGAGTCATTTACACATTTCCAATTAATATTAAAATCACCCACATACAGAACTTTACATGAAAGGCCAGCGTCCGCGTCCTCTTCCAGAAAAGTTTCGAAATCTTGTAAAAAATCCTTTCGACTTCCATTTGGAGAACGATAAATTACATTAAGAAGCACAGACTCTTCACCAAAACCAATCATCACTCCAAGTACCCAGTAATTTCCATCACATGTCTTTCTTCTTATTACACTGACTTTAACACCTTTGAGCACATAAATAATTACGCCACCAGTATTTCTACTGTTAGTATTACACCTTATAAGATTAAAACCTCCCAATTTAATTTCTTCATCATTTATTTCCTCCGTAACATGCGTTTCCGTCACACATATTACAGCAGGTGCACATTTAATTACCATTTCCCCAATCTCCGATATGTTACGTACAAGACTTTGAGCATTTACTAGTACCATTTTAATACTTTTGGGTTTGGTCCACTTACTAGTCCTAATTTTTTTACCTTTACTACTTCTTCCACCGGTTGGTTGCTAGTCGTAGTTTATTCTACTTTCTAGGCTTTTCACTTGTCTTAAGTAGTACCTACAGTTTTTATCAGTCGAACTGTGCCAAATGTCATTTTCAGCCCCAAACTTGAGATTCATTCTCTCGCAATTAACACACTTAACATCCTCATCATTCGTCTCACAGTCTTTTAGGTCATGGTCCTCCCCGCATCTTGCACATTTTCTTTCGTTTCTACATTCAGCTCTATTGTGCCCAAAGCCAGCACAATTAAAACACCTCTTCACAAAGATATGGTCTTGGACGATGCCATAATGCCAACCTAAGTGTAGAAAACCTTCCGTCGTCAGTCTTCTTCGCGTTTCAGCATCTACTTCGAGCACCAGCTGAACTTGATGTTGATACCGTTTATCTTGAAAGCAGACAATTTTTTTCACGTGTAGATTTTCGTTTTCAACATCTAATCCATTTTGACTAATGATGTTGTTAATTAATTCCTCGTCATTTTCTGCAACACAGGTTTTTTTTAACCCTAGAATCCTTAACCTTGGTTTCCAACCTTTATTATCTTCAGCCAATTTAAAACCACTTCCCAACACCTTCGTAACTTCTTTCTTCAAAATTTCAACCGATTTAGGGTTGTCACAGTTGATCAAAACTTTACCTTTACCGCAAGGTTTCATGCCTCTTATGCCAATTTTCATCGCCGTAGGGTCCAACTTGTTCATCACGTCCTGTTTTATCTTGTCATAATTTTCCACCTCACCTATAACATCACCTACTGCCTCAATTATAACAGTTTCCGACGGCTTGCTTACCCCTTTGCTCTTTTTGACGACATTAGCAAAGGATAGGCCATATCCAGCCGATGGGCCTAGGCCTAGGGCTAGTCCTACGTTAGGGCCTACCTGGTCTTTACTATCATTATTTACTTTATTCATCACTTCAACAAGTTTCCTTATTTCATTTTTTAGCTCTTTTACATCTTCTTTCACTTCGTTTAGCTCCTGATTATTTGAATCTGTTCAATCGCATTTATCACAGAACCATTTAAAGTTCTTTTTTTTACCTAGCATTTTGAATTCAGGTACTGAAACTTTTACACACTCTAGGTGGAACCATCTATTGCATTTCGAGTCACATCCAATCAGTTTTTCTTTACATTTATTTTCACAAACACCACACATAACCTCAATCTTTCCATCATCTCCCATGGTTGCAGCCACGCGTGGTTGAAACTGCGGCCAGGCCTAGGCTAAGCCTAGGTCTAGAAAGTACTTGTTCACGAGATTTAAACACCAACCAAATAATCTTGTCACCAACGATTGTGGGATTAGATGGCCACGTTTACTCACGTTTGCACATGTTTTAGCATTAAAAACTTACGTAATAACACTCCGAAACTAAAAAATTCCTACACGACTGAACTCTGCCCTGCGAACGGTCGCCATCTTTTTTGGGTGCCCAATTTACCAATTTTACACGGGAAGAATTTAATTGAAATTGTTATTATAATTAATTATAATTAATTTATGATTACCGGAGTATTTATATTGATGTAAGTAATTTTTTTTTAAAACAAAATGAATTGCTTGATGTGGTAAAAATATTAATAACCAAAAATCTTTTTAAAAAATCTTAATATGAGCATTAATTAATTTTAACATTTTAATTAATTAGGTCCGCTAATAGGCAACACGCGTACGATTTTTGTTGTTGAACCAAACACTTAGTTTAATAGTATCAGTTATAAAAAGTATATTAATGCAAGTCCCAAGTAAAAACGAAATTTTTAAATAGGTTTAATATGGTCGCATTTATTGAAGTTTAAACTCGGGGATCTGAAACGTGTACAGGTGGCTGTGACGCAATGATTCTGTAGTCGTGGCGTAACAGACCAATCGCTGGGGCGGTGAGGGTACTCAGTACAAAACCATGACGTCAAATCCACTCTACATGGCGGCGGCTCGGTTTTCGCGCCCTTTTATTTATCGTTACTAAACCAATTATTTTGAGGCATAGACTGATCCGTTTTTCAAAATTCAAAGACACAAAATTCTTAAATGAGAGACAAGGTTTTTAAAAATTGATTAAAATTTTCATACGCGTGTTCCCTATTAGGGGTGTCGGACAGCGGTAGAGTTTCTTATGTGCATGTAGGTATACATAAGTAACAACTTCTGATCAAAAAAATTATGTACCAATTAGTTCCGGGTCAAGCCTATTTATACGGTTCGTATCTTGGTCTGTCTGCAAAACAACTGTTATAGAATGGATGGGTTGACCAGGAAGTCTGACTGTTGTTATTGTGCGGTAAAAAACATCCTCGCATAGACTAGTCTATGCCTCAAGGACACACCTTCCTACCCCTACGTCTGGCATGCCATTCCACCACCTGCCAGCGATGCCTCTCGCTCGAATCTTGTCTCCCGCTCCGCTCGCGGAGTTGAGCTTCATGAAACTGCCACTGCGCGGAGACACTCTCCACTCCGTTACGCACAGTTAAGCACAAAAAAGTTGCCACTCGTTTTAAAAGGGACTAAATGAGTTATCAACAAAAAAAACATGTTATAACCCGAAGAATTCATTCGCCTACATTTGTTATGTTTTGCAACTCTGTACATTCAAAAATGTTAAACGTGCCGTAAGAAAACTAAAATTGACCGGACACACCGTACAATTTAACTGGCGACACGTTAAACATGGATTTTTGTAACGAAAAACTATAATATCTATAAGAAAGGGCATTAAATTCTCTGTAGAATGATCATATCTTCGGCCACATACCATTTCTTTGGAGCACAAAAAAAATGGTAAACACGAAGTTGTGTTGGCGCATCGCTGGCGACCGCGCGCGACTCGGGTGGGTTTGGTTCCCGATCCGTCTTCCTTCAAGCTCCAACAACCACTGCCTTCAATAACCCCATCTCCCACACCTCGAGGTGCCATGCCAAAAGTGCGCCATTTTGGGCCCTGTTGCCAGATGGGTTGGTTTTACATTCATTTTTCTAATTATATTTACAATTCAACTGTTCTTTGTTACCTCTAAATACATTTAAAAAATTATATTTCAAACAATTAATACATGTCTTTATTTAACAATGCTATATTTATTCTAAATCTAAATATTTATTTGGCCGTCCCTCGTTCCAGACAAGTCCACTAGCAAACCTGGCGGTGGTATGTGGTACTTACCTGTCTGAATGTAGTGCTCTGTGATTGGACAGCACTGCTACCAGACAACACCTCAAAAACACAACAAACCTACTACCTGGCTGAAGTAAATTTAGGCCGTAGCCCTGCAGCCAGACAACCTCGCTCAAAATCGAATTTAAACAGCTAAAATATCCATATTTGATGTAAATAAACATCATAATTAAGTCCAATAGGTAAAACCATGCTCTCAGCTAACGATTAGTTTCGTTTAGGCTCATTAATACGGTGATATTAGTCCTGCAAAGGGTCTTACATGTCACTGTCACCGTGTCAAGCCCTACAGCTCGACAAAAGTGAGGTTAAACAGCTGAAATATCCACGATTGATGTAAATAAACATCAAACCTAAGTGCATCAGGTATTCAGTTGCTCTTATCTAACAATTATCTTCGTTAATGCTCTTTAATTCGATGATATTAGTCCTGAAATCGGTCGTACATCACAGTCAAGCCCTACAGACAGTTCTGCTCTGACAAAAGTGAGGTTAGACAGCTGAAATATCCACTATTGATGTAAATAAACATCATAATGAAGTGCGGCAGGTATTCAGTTGCTCTTAACTAACAATCATCTTCGTTTAGGCTCTTAAATTCGATGACATTAGTCCTGAGATAGATCATATGTCACAGTGTAGCCTAGGCCTAGCTCTACAGCCAGTTCTGATCTGACAAAAGTGAGGTTAAACAGCTGAAATATCCACTATTGATGTTGGCCTAAATAACCATTGAAGTTCAGCAGGCATTCAGTTGCTCTTAGTTAACAGTTGTCTTCGTTTAGGCTCTTTAATTCGATGATATTAGTCCCGAAATGGGTCATACATCACAGTCGAGCCATACAGCCAGACACCCTGTCCAACAAAAGTGAGGCAAAACAGCTTAAAAGATAAAGATAAGATAAAGATAAAGATATTTATTCTTCAAGACACAACTTACATGTCTAATCTCTAAGGAGATGTGCGAAGAGTGGATAGGCTACAATGCCTATACTAAAAGTAACAATAAAATACTATATTCACATTTACAACAAATGTAGAAAAATAAATAGATAGGGCCTAGGCCTAAATTCTAAACCACTAAAATCTAAAATCAAAAACTACGCATACTTAGTGCATAACAGCTGCTCAGTCGATATAGGTATACAGCAAACACTTTTAAGGTTGTACATTTTAGGTATTAAACATTAAATTAATCAAACCATAAGGAGAAAATTTAACTAGAATAAATCTAGCATAACACAAATCTCAAAACTTAAACTAAAAAAGTTTACATAATATTAGCCTATTTCAGGAACTTGTCTTTAAACTCCTGTACAGAATAAAAAGATTCACTTAAGAGCATCTTTTTTAACTTAAACTTAAATAAGGATATGGTAGTGCACTTTTTTATTTCATCTGGTAGTAGATTGTAAAGTAAGGTTCCCTGGTAGGATGGACTCTTTTGGCACTGAGAAGAGGTTTGCCTTTGAATTCGGAGAAAAGTTTTTCGACGCGTGTCATGCGAGTGAACATCCAAATTTGTCTCAATGTTATTGATGTTACTCTTTATGTATGTTAAGAGTTGCAATATATATAAACAAGGCATAGTTAATATTTTTAGATTTTTAAAATGAGTTTTGCATGATTCTAAACGATTGAGATGAAGTATATTCCTGATAGCTCTTTTCTGGAGTTTGAACACTGTTTCCCATAATATAGAGTTTCCCCAAAAAATGATGCCGTAACTCATTTTTGAGTGAAACATTCCATAGTATTGATTTTTTAGCGTTTTTATATCAGCCATTTTGGACATTATTCGGATTGCATAACAAGTGCTTGAGAGTTTATTGCATAAGGCATTGATGTGGTTAGTCCAATCAAGATGTTCATCAAGCTGCACCCCTAGGAATGGAACATGCGAATTTAGCTCCAGTGCTACATTCTTCACATTTACGACTATTTGTTGAGGAGCAGAATGCTTATTCTTAAAATAAATAACTTTAGTTTTAACTGGATTTAGGGTCAAAAAATTTGCATCAAACCAATTGTTAATCTCCAACATTACCACATTGGCTTTGAGCAATAATTCAGCTAAATTGGAATTTGTAAGTAGGACATTTGAATCGTCGGCAAAAAGAGTTAGCAAATCTGCTGCAACATTGCCCGGCATGTCATTAATATATATAAGAAAGAGAATTGGTCCAAGTATGGATCCTTGTGGGACTCCTAACTTAACTTCCCCCCAATTAGAGAAGTATTTCTTCTCACTATTATCATTATCAAGTTGATTAATACACGTTTTCTGTTTCCTGTTTGTTAAGTATGACTTGAACCAATCATTTGCAATACCCCTGATACCATAATGTTCTAGTTTTTTAAGTAAAATGACGTGATTTACGCTGTCAAAAGCTTTGCTTAGGTCGCAGAAAATACCTATTGTATGCTCCTTCATATTTAGTGTTCTGTAAATATATTCTGTAAAATTAGTTATAGCCGACATAGTTGATCTGTTTTTCCGGAATCCGTGTTGATTGGAGAAAAGTATTTTGTTATCATTCAAGTAGCTCATTAACCTATTAAGCATAACACGCTCTAAAATTTTTGAAAACACTGGCAGTAGTGAGATGGGTCTATAGTTATCGGGCAGGTTTTTAGCCCCTTTTTTGAAAAGGGGAATCACTTTCGAGCATTTGAATTCATCAGGAAATATTCCAGTTTCCAGAGACACATTGAATAGTTCAACAAGTGGATCAGCAAGGTAGTTGGCAAATTTTTTCAGTATAAAGTTGGGGATTTCGTCTAGCCCAGATGAATTTTTATTACCCAATTGTTTTAGAAGGGACAATATTTCTGGTTTTGTAATGGGATAAAGAAAAATTGAATTGTTTATGGGAGGACTAGCATTATTGAGTAAATTGATTGCTTCAATACCATTGGGAAATGTTTTAGGCATGTTAGATGAAGCAGCTGTTATAAAGAATGAATTAAAAATATTGGCGACGGCTTCAGGATTATCCGTTGTACTACCTCCGTGATTGAGTTCAATATTATTAGGTTTCGATGAATGTGACTTCCTCCCTAGTTCCTTGTTAATTAGATTCCAAGTAGTTTTAGCAATATTGTCAGAGTTGTTTATTTGCGATTGAATATGTGATTTTTTAGCTAACATGACAACTGATTTAAATATGCGCTTATAAGTTTCCAAATAATTGTGAAGTACCTCACTACCCGATTCTTTAGACAATTGAATAAGAAGCCGCTTGTGTTTACTTGAAATTCTTATACCCTTTGTTATCCAGGACTTTTTTGGTGGTAAACATTTTTTAGTAGTTAAGGGAAATGCCTTGTCAAAATGGCTATGAAAGGTAGAGATGAAGTGATAGAACTTGTCAGCTGTAGAAATAGCATTAGAGCTTGCATTCCAATTTTCTTGTTGAAGCAATGTTTCAAATAGATCAAGATTCTTTTTTGAGAAGAATCGTTTTGTAACTGATGGCCTAGGTCGTTTATCTGTCTGAGAAACTTGTAGGGTGTTGTAGTCAAAAGAAATGATTTGAGCAAAATGATCAGATAGACCAGACTCAAATACTTCAGTTCCATAAGTAGACTGTTGCATGTTTGTACCAATATTGTCCAGACAAGCTTGGTAATTTAAATTTAATCTACTGATGCGAGTTGGCTCATTAATCGTAAGTGAAACTCCATAACTTTTAAGGAGAGTTACCAGAGATACCTTATCTCTACAATTGCCTAGCATATTAATATTAGGTTGGAATTCATAGTCGGCCCCTACACCTAGGGGCACCCATTGTTGCTATGGATTTGTTTTGTTTATGGGAAATAACATGGAAACAACTGTTACCTTGGTAACAATGGGCGCCCCTAGGTGTAGGGGCCGACTATGAATTCCAACCTTAAAGTCACCACATATAGTTACAGCATGTTTACTTTTTATCGCAGTTTCGAGCAGAGTTTCTAGACGACTAAAAAATAAATCAAAATTTCTCCTTATGATACTAGGGGGCCTGTAAATGCATACAATTAACATATTGACTTCAATTATTTCTACAGCAGAGCATTCAAATACATGTTCAACACTTAAACTGCATAAGTCTATCCTGTTTACAAAAGAAATTTCATTTTTAAGGTAAATACAGCTACCCCCATAGCACCTATTATTGCCTACTACTTCCCTGCAGAAGGATGAGGCAAGCACACAATTGGCAATAGTGCAACTTGGTAATTCAGAAGCTGATCGCCAGTGTTCGGTAAAGCAATGTGCATCAGCCCCCAGCTCTTGGTCTGACACTTCTAATAAATTCCTTTTGAACAATGACAGGGACTGAATATTTTGATGGTATACCTTGAACTGACGTTTGTCCTCTTCGCACAACCTGTTCTAATAGGAATGCCCTACAGTTGGACTGTATTTTTTTGTGGGAACAGAGGTCCGTTTGGGACCAGTACGATAGTCTGGGTTCCCTTGAGATCCACTCTGTCTTGCAGACCCATTATTAAATTTTGACTTGGGGATGGTACCTGTGGGCCTGGGTCGGCCAAAGGAGAAAGGTGGTCCTAATTCTGGAGTTGAAGTTGACGTAGGCCTGCTGGAACCATTCTGCGAGGGCTTGGGCACTAGAGGCAACTTTGCAGCTGGAGGCGACGTAGGTCTGCTGGATGGAGTAGATGTGGGTCTACGACTCGGTGTGTGATCCGTGATTGATATACTAGGTGTGTGATCCGAGACAGGCAACTTTGCAGCTAGAGGAGACGTAGGTCTACCGGTTGATGTAGATGTGGGCCTAGGACTCGGTGTGTGATCGGTGCTGGGTGTACTTGGTGTTTGATCGGAGTCAGGTGAATCAGTTGTCACTGGCGAGATCAGAGATGGTTGAACTGATGATACTTCTTCTGAAGGCAGTGGCTTTGTAAGTCCTTGATTTCCATCTTGTGGGGGAATGCCGGCACGGGAATTATCCAGTTCTTTGAGGCTACCGACTGACCAGACTTCACCATTGATCGTGAGTTTGTTGAAGTTAAGATATGCTCTGTAACCTTGCTCTCTTGCCGCTGCCAAATGTTTCTTCAGGTACTCCCGTTCATTTTTTACTCTTTCAGAGAAGTCTTCAGTGACAGCAATGTCTGTTCCACGCAGGTCTTTAGAACGTTTCATGATGTTGACTTTGTCCTTGTAGTTGTTTAGCTTGAGAACAATAGGCCGTTTTGTGTTAGGCCTGGCTACACCTACCCGATGCGCCCTCTCAACGTCATAGCTCTCAAGCTTGTATCCCAGATATTCTTCAAGCTTATTGCATACCTTGGCCTCGGAGTCCTCCCATGATTCCCTAGCACCTTCAGGAACACCATACATTATGATGTTGTTCCTTCGGGACTGGTTCTCTAGGTAGTCCAGCTTGTTCTCAAGGGTTTCTATTTTATTCAGGAGAGTATTGTTAGTAGCCTGCAGATTGCTGTGGTCGGCCTTCAGAACAGCTGAAGAGTTCTCCAGGACTTCAAGCCTGGCCTCAAGTGCTGACTTTATGTCTTCAATATTCTTATTGGTTGAAGAAAGGTCCTTTGCGATTTGTTTAACACACTGGTTGGTTTCCCGAGCGAGACTCGCCATTTCTTGTATGTCAGAAGGCATTTCCAAGCCAATGGAGTTCCGAAAACGTGGGCCTATGCTCTAAAGTGAGGTTAAGGCTGGGCTCTGGCTAGGCTATAGGCCTAGTTTGTTTAGATAGCTTGGTTATAAATTAGAGTAAATATAATGTCTATTTACGGTTTACCTTATTTAAGCAATTTCTAGTGGCTTATGTTAGATATGTCGAATATTATTAGGTTTAAATTGGTTTAAATAATGAGAGGTTTAATGTTTGCCACTAGAACTATGCACCGCCTTCTCCGCTTTTTCAAGATCCACGTTTTATCTAAGTAAGCATCATATTTAAGTGCAGTAAGTAAATACATTCTCTTAGCAAACGATTGCCTTCCTCTCAATAATTTGATGATATCGTCATCTAGCGGGTTCACGTGCGGTCGCGGACCTACCTGCTGATGCCACTCTGCTATGGACTCGAATCCATGTTTCTGGTCGACCGTCTCAAGGTTTACTGGGGACGCAACTCTTTCTGGACTTATATAGAATAATGAATACATAAATCTTTTTAAATTTGTACTTAAATTTAGATGATTTGCAGAGTATAATAAAAGCTGGAATTTTGGGGAGGGTCTGGAACCCCTCCCTAGATATGCCACTGTGCTGGGCAATGGTCACATAACTAGGGGGTGAAGATTCAAACTATGTCAAACTAAGAATACCTGCATGCACTAGAAGTGCAGCAAGTAAGCACGTTCTCTTTGCTTAAAATTAGTAGGCCTATATTCATTTCCTTGTCCAGTATTGCGGCCGAGATGGCCCGAAAAAAAGTGGTCTGTGTATTTCGGGGTGGAATAATGTTTTTTCTTGACTTGCAGTCAACAGCTGTGCATGGGCTTCTTTCGTTGACTGGCTTTCTTGAAAAGTGATGTGAATTAATGGTGCTGGTAGACTCAAAGTTCAAACTTAATGACGTAATGACACTTACAAGAGTCTGATTGTTACTCGTTTCAACGTAATCCAAAAGAAATAACTGAACGATTTAAACGAGCAATTCAAATAAAGAATACGTTTCAAGCAGCATGAGCGTCCACCATTCTTTGCATGCATGTACATGTCTCCGTTGATTATTGCAAGCCGTAGGTCAAATGACGTCAGGAAACTGGCTGGGTGACAAAAGGGACGAGTGGGAAACAGATTTAAATGATTAAAAGGGACATACCAGGGAGGACCTCATTTAGTCACCTCTTATGACCAGAAACCACCAAACCACCCTAGGCCAAATATCTCAATGCAGGTACATTGCTAGTTGTTTCTTTGTCTGTGTAGCTACTTTGATATACTTGCCCCAAAACAGCCTTACATATATGAGCGATTCGTAGCTGTTGCAAACAAGGCAAGAAAAAAGAAGGGGAAAACGAACTGGTCACGACAGGAGGCGAGGAAAGGACCGATTTCACTGTTTTACCTTGTTAGTTTCCGGTAGCTCGAAGATGTTGGTTGCAGAGGGGCCGTGGTGAACGAAGATGAGTGAAGTTTAGTCGCGTTTGAAGTATGGTTGAAAATAAACACAAAAACACAACATATGTACAGTCAATAAGTAGAGTTACGTGAAGAAATACAAATAAAAAAGAAACACTGTGAGAATGGCGAAGTAAACACTTTTGCCCTCGTCTCAAATATGAGGGCAACGAAACACGAAAAGATGTGTAGTCCGTGAGCGATCAACGACGAGAGAGACCGAGACAAGCCCGGTCGACAGCTCTCTGACTGTGAATCGGGGGTTGAAGGTGGGGAGATAGGGAAAGATACTGAAATAAGGGGAAACGGAAATGTATTTGAATACTTGGTGCGAACAGTAGCCAACTGCCAAGCCCCAATCTCAAATACTGATCGCTGATTGGCCACCAACCACCACATTTGTAAGATTGTTTCGGGGCAAGTATACATGATATATGTAGCACTGGATACCATAAGGATGTTAAGCAATAATGTAAGAATTTCTCTGGATAGTTAAAATATCCTGAGTGTCTCGTTATTGTTACGAAATAAATGTTTATCATTGATCTCAGCTGCATTAAAAATAATATTTTCTGAGGCCTGAAGTTGTAATACATAAGGCACTCTGTCAACTAGTCAACCAGGTAGTAATAGGAACCAATACGAAGGCGACCAGTGTAATAAAAATAAACATTAAAGCAAGTTATTGTTGACAATTGATATTTGCTACCATTAGTGACTTTTGAATGATGATTGACACAACTTAAAAATGAACTTTATAAAAATTAGAATTAATAAAAAGTGTATAAAAAATCAGGATAACAACAGGAAAAACAACACTGAAAAGTATTTGTTATTAATTTATTGATTTATTGGTTGCTAGTTAACGGTAATAGACAATACCTTTTATATTACTACAGTACCGTAGTCCCTCGTTAATTCAAACTCAGTTAATTCAAATTTTAATTTATGTACAGTTAAAAGTATTGATGGAGTCCCAGCAGAAGATTTGAGTGTGGTGTTTGAAAGTTATTTTAATTCAAAATTTTGTAATTCAAATTGGAGTTTTTAGGGTACCTTGAACTTTGAATTGAAATGGGACGACTGGTAATGTATAAGACAATATTGGCTATGTTTCGCAATCACACACATACGGTAGGCCTGTATTATAGATATACCAGGATGTCCTATGGCCAGCCAACCATGAGAGTTAACAAGGTTAAAACTTAAAAGACAGATCATGCAACTGGTACAAAATACAAATGAGATGATGATGATCTGAGATGTGAAGAGGAAGTCCAATTGTGAAATATTTAAAGGATTGTAAAGATAAGCCAAGTTCATGGTACGATTGAAGGAGTGTCTGACAAAGAAAATACTCCAGATGTGGGCAGATGGGCAATCGTCATGCTGATAGTCATACATATGTAAATAGGAGGACTATACAAGAATGGAAGAAGCTCTCAGAAGAGTCTGTAAATGTAGGTACAATGTTTTTCTTTCAGAGCCCTAATACAGGATTTCAAGAACAAACGAGGTTAGTGAGATATATATATATATTGTAACATTACTACCATGTACTTGCTTGTGAACACACAACTGTATTAAGAATAAATCTTTGAATGAAAATAATCTAGTCATTGACATAATCATTTAAATACGGATGCAGTCCACTCCATCTGTACGGTACCCAAAGGTTTAATGACAAGGCACCTAGGCAGCAACCCACCCCACCTGATGCAAACGACGATTTACCTCAGCCCCTTATATATATTGAGGCGTTTGTAGGACAGTGTCATGCTTGAAGTACTTCAATCGTCAAGGCGTAACAGTATACATGAAACAATGTTAATACATGGATTAACAGATTTAATTGAATTTTTTAAGATTTTGAAATCAGTTACAATTCTGTCAAAGTGACTGCACAAATCATCAGCACAAATCCTTCTTGAGGTAGGCAAGGTGACCAAAACAGTAACGTTTTTTTAATACATTGGCATTACGAGTCATAATTATGAACGTAGCGACTAGGAACTAACCAGTTTCAATAGTACTTAATGGTAACACCGAACACGCACTAATCACCTGTTACCATAACAAACTGTAATGAATGATGATCAATTGCAACTTGAGCCATAGGAATTATATGCATAGCAAGCCCAAATGTTGCCGTTATGAATAGTAACGACAAACGAGTAGTTTTTAATGGCAACCGTAAGCAATTGGAAATATGTGTAATCAAATACGGTACGTTCCCATTTGTTACGACTTACGAGATGAGAATTGATTCCCACTGGTTACTATTTGTTATGGCACACGTACCTATAAGATAAGAGGTGGTTTGTTCTTTGGGGCTCGATTCTGATGTCGTGTCTCTGTCGTGTTACGCCAATGTAGACGCATGACTCACTGAAGGAGTAGGAAGCATGAGAGGGAGAGAAAGTCATAGCTTGCAGGGGGAAGGCCAGCGAGGAAGAGGACGTTAAAAAGGAAATGGGAAGTGTAGGGAAGCAAAAGAGGGGGGTGGAAGAAGCAAGAAGGGAAAGGAAGAGAGTGCAGAGTGGAAAGGCATACTACTAGTAATTGGAGACTTGGCTATGCCAGAGGGTTCTGCAAAAAAAGGGGAGGCAGAGGTCTGGGCCTTCGGAAGGGCAACGACCTCTACACTTGCCACGATCCTTAGGGGGAGGCTGAGGTGGTGGTGGTTATGAGCGGTACAAAATGATCCAGAATTAAGAATGGAGCAGAATGAGCTCCAGGATAGAGGAGGGGAGGGAACGGACACGGACGTAGGAGGGTTGCAAGGGAGACAGGGCAGATGGTATTCACATTGCAATGCAAGAGGAAAAGTGGGATGGAAGGGGAGAGGAAGGAGGAGGAAAATAGAGAGATGCTACCAACAGTAAGGTGGGAAATAGGAGAAAGGGAGGAGAACAGGATTCAAGGGGAAGGAGTGGCAGAGAACGGAAAGGATACGGGAACAAGACAAGCAGATGGGAGGAGAGGTTTAGGATGGAGGGACACAAAGATATAGAAGGGAAGAGAGGGGGGAAATGAAGGGTGCAGGAAGTCAAACAGGGGACGAGATAAGAGAAAGGTAACAGGGGAGGAAGGGGGGGGGGGGGAGAAGAGGAAGCACAGGGGGATAGTAGGTGACGGGGGAGGGAGGAACAGTATAGCTAAGGGAGAAAAATAAGGAAAAGAGGGAGGGTGTGGAAGGGAGAAAGGCTGACATAGCAGGGAAGGGAAAGAAGGATAAGGCAAATCTGAGGGTTTGGCTAGTAAACTGCAGGAGCATCAAGGGTAAGATATTGATATTGCAATTTTGGACGATGGTACAGAAACCAGACGTGGTAATTGCTGTGGAAACATGGCTGGAAGAGGGAGTAACAGATGAGGAGATAGGACACGCTGGATACACCACATACAGAAGGGCTAGAGGGGCGGTGGTATGATAAAAATGTAAAAAGGAATTCAGGGGAAGACCAATTTGGAGGCAAGTTAACTGAGAAATAATGGGAGTAACAGGGGGGAGTGAAGATCAAAATAGTAGCGGCCTATAGGCCATGAGGAAATCGAGAGATGGAGTTAGTGAGAAGGTTGAGGCATAAGGTGTGGGGGGGGGGGAACTATTAGTGGCAGGTTATCTACCCGGGATTAAGTGTGGGAGGCAGGGGAGGAGGAGCTGAGGCCAGGAGTGACGAACAAGAGCATGTAAACGAGACAATAAATGAGGGGATGGAGCAAATAGTAAGGGGTAGTACGAGGAGATATGAGAAAGGAGGGAACCGATTAGACATGGTAATAATGGTTAGACTTAGAGTATAGGATAGAGGAGAGCAAAGTGATAACAAGGCAGTGTGTGCAATAAAAGAGGGTAAAGGTAGATAAGGGGAGGGGATATCATGGAGGGGGGAGGGTATAAGGAAAACAGGAGGATAAGGTTCTACAAGAAGGCAGATGGGAAATGATGAAAAAAGGAGCTAGAATAGGAGCTAGAAATACGAGCACGGGAGGAGGGAGGACCAAATCAACTCTGGAAGGGATTTGTCAAGATATGTATGGACGCAAGGGAGAGGTGAATACTAAGAAAAAGGAAAGGTGGAAATACTTCTCCACAAAAGGGCATAACAGATATATAAGAGAACTTGGGAGACAGGGAGTCAGGGAGGTTGCAAAAAGGGTTGAGAGAGAGCTAAATGCATTGAAAAAGCTGTAGTGGGAGGAGTATGAAGGGGATGACGGCCGAAGGGAATAAGCAAGGTAGTTGGAATAGGATGTTTAGGTACGTCAGAGGTAAAAAAGGGGCAAGGGGAGACTTCCATCACTAGTAGGGAGGGATAGGAGGCCACTGGTAGGAAACCAGGAAAAACTAGAGGAACTTCATACGTATAGGCCTACTATGCAGGTGTTTTCAAGGAAGAGGGAGGGAAAGAGGACTGGGCGAGAGATGGTAGGGAGCCACTTGGAATGTGTGGACGAAGTAGCAAGAGTGGAAGTGGGACTTAAAAATAGCAAGAACTTCCCCTCTCCTCCTCCCAGCTTCCACTAATGTCCGCCCACCAGCCTCCTTCCCCTTGTTTTTCCTGACCAATCCCCCCCGTTATGACATGCCCTCTCCATCCTCCTCCTCCTCCTCTGAAGAAGATTCCAACTTTCCCTTCTCGCTTTCTTCCCCCGACATTCCCACTTACCTTTTTCTCTCTTCCCTGCATCACCAATCCCTCCGCACTCCCTTTCTCCCTGCATCACTAATCCCTCTGCACTCCCTTTCTCCCTGCATCATCAAACCTTCCGCACTCCCTTCCTCCACCTCCCTCTCCTTACCTTCTACACCCCTCTTTCCCAGTTATTTCTCTACAGATTTTCCTTACCTCTACAGCATTTTTCACTAAAAATCTTAGTGCCATCATCCATACCCTCACCTCGTTCAACCTGTCCAACATCTCCCTCTTCCACGCTGCCACCCCCTCATTTCGTTTCTTACTCAGATTTACCCTGGCTACTACCTGCTCCCCATTTCCATTCCCTTACCCCCTATCACCACTACCTCTCCAGCCCCCGTAGACCTCTCTTACCTTCATCCCTCCTCCCTACTGTCAGCCTTGCTCCCTCCCTTTGGCCCCTTAGCCTCCTTACAACCCTTTCTTTCCTCCGTCCTGATGCCTATCACTGACTCTCCACCTCCTCATGCTACCTCTCTGCAAATTCCAGTCCCCACTTCCTGTCCGCCTGTTACCCTCCGCCCTCCTGACCCTTCAAACTTACGCAGTCCCTTGCTTGAACCTCCCTGCACCTTCAGCCTCCATTCTTCCTTCCTCTCATCTCACCACCCCCCTCCTGCCTTCTTCCTCTCCTCACTAACCCATTTCACCTCTTGCAGGGCCACCCCATGCTCCTCTCTCCTCTAAACCTCTTGTATTCCCTGTCCAGTAGACCCCGCAACTCGGGTGGTACCAAAGCCCACACACGTCACACAACCCCACGATGTACCACCTTGCAACCACACTGCCCACACACCATCTCTACTATCCAATCCCTGCCAGTCACTACCACTACTCTCCCTTACTGTTAGACTACTGTCCAATATCCCATTCTCGTCCTGGTCTAGCTCTACCAGCAAAACAGGAAGAAGAGAATAAATTGGCTAGGTCCCACTTCTACCTCCCTCAATTACTAGTCACTGTCCCCCAGATTTCTGGATTTAGCTCTGGTTCCGTATCCTTCTCTCCTCCTTCCTCCTGCCTGAATCCCCAGTGTCCCAGCCTCCAAAGAGCCAGCTGTGCCTTGAACTTCTCCTTCTTCCCTAGTTATTATTATCCTTGCCTTGTCTTGTTTCCACCACACGTACAAGCCATCCTCTAACCCCACTTTTTCCCGTACTACATGCCCACCACTTCAACTTCTTTTATCTCTCGACAAACACTCCGTCCAACTCCGCTTCAACACCATCCCTAATATTTTATCTTCCTTATTTTGACACCACCTCCCTTCATTCTCCCTTGTTCCTCCGATTAACTTCGATTTACTTTCCTTTACTCCAGCATCATTCCACTATCGCGCCATAACCGGAAGTTTTTTGTTTGCCTGCGCCTGGTCGCCGATTTCATGTCCTATTATTTGATCGGGTAACAAGTGATCTCGATCATAGACTCAAAGAATTGGTGTTTCAATCACGAGTGAGCAGGGCAAACTGATCGCTTACGGCAGGTCTAGGCCTAAGACTTTAAACGCTAAGCCAAGGTCTGCGACGAAACCATGGGAAGGAGTCTATGACAGATGTAACAGGAAAGTAGGTCCATTACATTGCCTGAGGGAAACCTCCTTCCCAGGCTATTGTGGAGCTTGTTTTTAAAGTGAGGTGGTACCTAGGTTAAAGCCAGGCTACGTCAACTGGTCCTAGGCCCAGTTGGCCTGCAGCGGACCTGCAGTGTCTGTCAAAAACCAAACACGTAGGCCTAGACCTGGATCATTCCGGCCTACAGACAAGTCAAAACTTCTGGCTGCTCTAAATACAAAGCATAAGTTAGGCCTAGACTAAGCCTAGCCTAATCTACGCTTTAAAACCAAAGGCCTAGGCCTAGCCCCTCCTTAAACTAGGCCATAGGGCTTACTCTCATTACACAGAAAATAATATGAAAAACATGAAAATAATGCAAATAATATGAAAAACATGAAAGAACTAGCCTATGCTTACCAAAGTTCATGCGGTGTAACGACACAAACCCGGAACGAACACGGGGGCAAAACTTCCGTGAATGGAATGATGAGAACCGCCATGCCCATTGGGAGTGCAGCGCAGCGGGTCCTGCTAGGCCTACAGGCCTACAGCATGATTGTGATTTGATTTAAATTAAGACTAATATACGCGAATTATTGATCCTAAACCAAGAAATTAATTAGCTTAGTGCATTAGGAGTATACTTGCTGCACTTAATTATGAGTTTATGTACGTCAAACTTGGTAATTTAAGCCGTTTATGTCATTTTGACAGGGTGTCTGGCAGCTATTCTGGCGTACGCCATGATTGTGATTTGATTTAAATTAAGACTAATATAAGCGAATTAATGAACCTAAACCAAAAATTAATTAGCCAAGAGCATTAGAGTATATTTGCTGTACTTAATTATGAGTTTATGTACGTCAAACCTGGTAATTTAAGCCGTTTATGTCATTTTGACAGGGTGTCTGGCAGCTATTCTGGCGTACGCCATGATTGTGATTTGATTTAAATTAAGACTAATATAAGCGAATTAATGAACCTAAACCAAAAATTAATTAGCCAAGAGCATTAGGTTGGAATTCATAGTCGGCCCCTACACCTAGGGGCGCCCATTGTTACCAAGGAAACAGTTGTGTCCATGTTATTTCCCATAAACAAAACAAATCCATAGCAACAATGGGTGCCCCTAGGTGTAGGGGCCGACTATGAATTCCAACCTTAGAGTATATTTGCTGCACTTAATTATGAGTTTATCTACGTCAAACCTGGTAATTTAACCTTTTATGTCATTTTGACAGGTTGTCTGGTAGCTATTCTGGCGTACACCATGATTGTGATTTGATTTTAATTAAGACTAATATAAGCGAATTAATGAACCTGAACCAATAAATTAATTAGCCAAGAGCATAAGGAGTATATTTGCTGTACTTAATTATGAGTTTATGTACGTCAAACCTGGTAATTTAAGCCGTTTATATCATTTAGACAGGTTGTCTGGCAGCCAAACGTGCAATTTTTGACAGATAGTCTGGTAGCAGTGTTGCCTAATTAGGCCGCACTTCTGTCAGACAGGCTGTAACAGTTGCACTTACGGCCGCCAGGGTTGCTAGTATCAAGGAGGTTGTCTGGTACGAGACATTGCCTATTTATTTATGCACTAGGGGCGTGGCCACCAAGACCCACGCTTTATAGATAGAAATGGCAACTACGTCCTAAAAGCCAATAAAAATAACTAAGCAAATCCTTCTACCGCCAAAAGACTAGTTAGTGAATGGCCAGCAGAACCTCGCACAATAACTGGGAAGACAAACAAAAGATAGGGCTCGGGCTGTCCTGAAATCAGGTCCTTTGTCGGTGCCCACCCAAGTCTGTCTGGCGCCACTCACATACTCTATATTCTTATTAACCTACAACTACAATAATTTATTTTAATATATTTAATTTTGTGTCATTACACTGTGCTATCTAAAAATTAACACTGAACAAGCTAATGCACACATTGGTATTTTATTGGTATAAGAAATACCTTTCCCCTTTTCTGTCACTGGCAGTCTTTCATTTCATCGGTTACAACCCCTATGGGGGACGTGAACTGTTGTATCTACTTCTGGGCGGGGCTGGTTTGTAGCCCCCATTCCAATATTGGTTCATTCTCCCTTCAATTATTATATTCTTCCGTTCCTAAAAAAAATTTCAAATAAACAATCCCGCCTAAATCCTTACCATTTTAACATTTTAAATGACTTTTTAAAAATAACATTACAAAAAGTGGCATACGACAAAATATCTGTGTTTCCCCGTTTTCCTATCTAACAAGAAAATATTAGATTAAAATTAATAATTTTCCAAGTGCTTTGCAATCAATACCTCTGGCAACTGTGCAAACATGGAAGTTAACGAGCTATAGCCACTTTATCTCTATATCTTCCGGGCGAGCATCCAATACGGATTACACGTTCTACGTTAGAATGTCTAGGATGTGGGCTTAACTCATTCTGGTAAAACAATATTGTTTTTGTGAGAACCTTCTTTGTTGAGGGTTGGGAATCGACTGAACTTATAGGGAGTATTCACGTGACGTCACAAAGACCATATAGGCCATGTGTGTTGGCACCGTGTGTTAGTACATACAGCGCTATATGTTTCATATTTATTTCATATTTATTTCATAGTTCACTGACCATTACAATGTAAGGGTGTACTCCTCTTGAGAGAGAGAGAGTGAATATGTACTTAAAACTAACAAGAACAAACATAGAAATTTAACATTTAACATTACATTTATATTACATACGTACATATGATACAAACACATAATACATACATACATACATAACCACAAACATACATACATACATACATATAATAGTCTAGTCAGTGGCAATCAGGAATTCGTTAAGATTGTAGAAAGTCTTTTGAAGCAGGTAGTTTTTTAGATTGATTTTAAATGTTGCGACTGAGTCAGAATTTTTTATCTCAGCAGGGAGGCAGTTAAAAATTTTAGAGCACAAGTAGGCAGGGCTATGTTTGAAGAAGGCATGTTTGAAAGAGGGTATAAAAATATTTGAGTTAGATCTAGTCATGTGACTATGGTTCGAAGCGTTAAGGGGGAAAAGTTCAGGGTTAGTCCTAACAAAGGTGGCCGCAGTCATGACAAGTGTAGAGGGGAGAGTGAGGATACCAAGATTGCTGAAGTGGGGCTTGCACGATTGTCCCCTTGATATCCCAGCTATTATTCTAACAGCTCGTTTTTGAATGATAAAAATCCTATGTGCATGGTGCGAGGAGCCCCAGAAAATGACAGCATAGGAAAGAATGGAATGAATGTACGCATGATAAACAAGGAGTAGGGATGATTTGCTAGCAATCATTTTCAGCTTACGGAGCATAAAACAACCACTTAACAGTCTGGATGCAATATTGTTAATGTGGGGTGACCAATCAAGAGATTCCGTGATATTAAGACCTAAGATTTTGTGAGATATGGCCCCTGCAATGCTGTTTCCATCCAGACGAATGAGTGGACTGGAGGTTGGTTTTAAAACACTTGAGCAGAACTTGATATAAACTGTTTTAGACGTTTGAAGGGCCAATCGATTTTGTGAACAATATGAGGACATACAAGAGGCCCCAAGTGTGGCAGCTTGTATAAGCAGCTGATCAGTTGGCTTTGGGACAGATTGGTCATTGGTTCATTGGTTGGTGAGCTTTGGGCATGTGAAAAGGTGGGTTGTGTCATCAGCATATTGTGAGAGGAAGCTTTTCACATATTCAGAGACAGAATCTATAGAAAGAATTTTAGGAAGATCGTTGACATACAGTAGGAAAAGAAGAGGACCAAGGACTGAGCCTTGGGGAACACCATTCTGTATTGGAAGCGGGTTAGAAAGAACTGATTTATTGGTTACGGAGGATGAGATTTTTACTGATTGGGTTCTATTAGACAGGAAAGAAGCAATCCAGCTGAGGGCCGGACCCATAATCCCCATGGACATAAGTTTGTTGAGGAGCAGCTGGTGATCAATGGTGTCAAACGCCTTACTTAAGTCATAAAATAGTCCAAGAGCCTCATCTCCTTTATCAAGTGCAGAATATAGCGCAGAGAGGAAAGAGAAGATTGCAGTTGTTGTGGATTTCCGTGCACGGAAGCCATGTTGGCTATTATCAAGGATATCATATTTATTAAGAAATGAAGAAAGACGGGAGTGCATAGTTAGTTCAAAGATTTTAGAGAATGATGACAGTAATGAAATGGGTCGATAATTGTTAAGGACATCTTTTTTTCCTTTCTTGTGGACTGGAATAATCATGGAGTGTTTAAGTATAGAAGGGAATGAGCTACAATGAAAGGATAGGTTGATGGCATGAGAAAGAGGAAACGCTAGCCATCTAGAGCATTTGGCAATGATAGCACCAGGGATACCATCGAGGCCAGAGGAGTATTTCGAATTAAGTTTTCTCATAACTTTAAAGACTTCAGTGGCACTAGTAGGGAAAAGAAAGAACGAATTAATTGGCCGTCTCGGAGTAAACAGAGGAGAGGTGGAACTTGTTCCAGCAAAGGTTAGGGACTGGTGAGATACGGGAGGGAGAACGTAACTGGATTCTTTAAAGAACACATTAAAGAGGTTGGCTACTTCAGTAGGATCATCAATTACATTATTATCAACAGCGAGAGAGATATTAGGCGACTGCTTGGAGGAAGAGGTCTCAGATTTGATGATTTGCCATGTAGTTTTAGATTTATTAGACGAGGTGGAAATTAATTGGTCATGATACTGGCGTTTCGTAACTTTTATATTACGAGAATGGGATTTTTTCCTCTTATTATATTCTACCTTTAGATTAGTGTCAGAAGGATGTAGCTTACAGGCAGAATGGAGGCGGAGGAGTTCCTTTGATTCCGTACGAATCCGTTCTGTAATCCATTTGTTATGGTTTTGCGAGGAGTTGATTTTAACTTTTGTGAGTGGAAAAGCACTATTAAACAATGATAGAAATTGGTTATGGAATAAGAGGAACCCAACTTCAGCTGAGCTAGCATCGAAGAGAGTATCCCAGTGTTCCTTGTGGAGTAGAGTTTGAAAATAAGAGATGTTTTCATCAGTGTATTTGCGTTTGAATACAGTAGCATTTACATTTGGGATGGGAGAGGAGAATTGAAGGGAGATGGCCAGATGATCAGAGAGGCCCGAGTCTAAAGTCTCAGTCTGAAAAGGTCAGAGTCGAATGTGGTCAAGATGTTGTCAAGTAGAGTGGCACTAGAAGGTGTTATTCGGTGTGTTGTGTGGCACCGTGTGTGTTGGCACCGTGTGTTAGTACATACAGAGCTATATGTGTTGTGTGTTGGCACCGTGTGTTAGTACATACAGAGCTATATGTGTTGTGTGTTGGCACCGTGTGTTAGTACATACAGCGCTATATGTGTTGTGTGTTGGCACCGTGTGTTAGTACATACAGAGCTATATGTGTTGTGTGTTGGCACCGTGTGTTAGTACATACAGCGCTATATGTGTTGTGTGTTGGCACCGTGTGTTAGTACATACAGCGCTATATGTGTTGTGTGTTGGCACCGTGTGTTAGTACATACAGCGCTATATGTGTTGTGTGTTGGCACCGTGTGTTAGTACATACAGCGCTATATGTGTTGTGTGTTGGCACCGTGTGTTAGTACATACAGCGCTATATGTGTTGCGTGTTGGCACCGTGTGTTAGTACATACAGAGCTATATGTGTTGTGTGTTGGCACCGTGTGTTAGTACATACAGCGCTATATGTGTTGTGTGTTGGCACCGTGTGTACGTACATACAGCGCTATATGTGTTGTGTGTTGGCACCGTGTGTTAGTACATACAGCACTATATGTGTTGTGTGTTGGGCGAACGTTAGGCACCGTGTGTTAGTACATACAGCGCTATATGTGTTGTGTGTTGGGCGAACGTTAGGCACCGTGTGTTAGTACATACAGAGCTATATGTGTTGTGTGTTGGGCGAACGTTAGGCACCGTGTGTTAGTACATACAGCGCTATATGTGTTGTGTGTTGGGCGAACGTTAGGCACCGTGTGTTAGTACATACAGCGCTATATGTGTTGTGTGTTGGGCGAACGTTAGGCACCGTGTGTTAGTACATACAGCGCTATATGTGTTGTGTGTTGGGTGAACGTTAGGCACCGTGTGTTAGTACATACAGCGCTATATGTGTTGTGTGTTGGGCGAACGTTAGGCACCGTGTGTTAGTACATACAGCGCTATATGTGTTGTGTGTTGGGCGAACGTTAGGCACCGTGTGTTAGTACATACAGCGCTATATGTGTTGTGTGTTGGGCGAACGTTAGGCACCGTGTGTTAGTACATACAGCGCTATATGTGTTGTGTGTTGGGCGAACGTTAGGCACCGTGTGTTAGTACATACAGCGCTATATGTGTTGTGTGTTGGGCGAACGTTAGGCACCGTGTGTTAGTACATACAGCGCTATATGTGTTGTGTGTTGGGTGAACGTTAGGCACCGTGTGTTAGTACATACAGCGCTATATGTGTTGTGTGTTGGGCGAACGTTAGGCACCGTGTGTTAGTACATACAGCGCTATATGTGTTGTGTGTTGGCACCGTGTGTTAGTACATACAGCGCTATATGTGTTGTGTGTTGGGCGAACGTTAGGCACCGTGTGTAAGTACATACAGCGCTATATGTGTTGTGTGTTGGGCGAACGTTAGGCACCGTGTGTTAGTACATACAGCGCTATATGTGTTGTGTGTTGGGCGAACGTTAGGCACCGTGTGTTAGTACATACAGCGCTATATGTGTTGTGTGTTGGGCGAACGTAAGGCACCGTGTGTTAGTACATACAGCGCTATATGTGTTGTGTGTTGGGCGAACGTACGTTAGGCACCGTGTGTTAGTACATACAGCGCTATATGTGTTGTGTGTTGGGCGAACGTTAGGCACCGTGTGTTAGTACATACAGAGCTGTATGTGTTGTGTGTTGGGCGAACGTTAGGCACCGTGTGTTAGTACATACAGCGCTGTATGTGTTGTGTGTTGGGCGAACGTTAGGCACCGTGTGTTAGTACATACAGCGCTATATGTGTTGTGTGTTGGGCGAACGTTAGGCACCGTGTGTTAGTACATACAGCGCTATATGTGTTGTGTGTTGGGCGAACGTTAGGCACCGTGTGTTAGTACATACAGCGCTATATGTGTTGTGTGTTGGGCGAACGTTAGGCACCGTGTGTTAGTACATACAGCGCTATATGTGTTGTGTGTTGGGCGAACGTTAGGCACCGTGTGTTAGTACATACAGCGCTATATGTGTTGTGTGTTGGGCGAACGTTAGGCACCGTGTGTTAGTACATACAGAGCTATATGTGTTGTGTGTTGGGCGAACGTTAGGCACCGTGTGTTAGTACATACAGCGCTATATGTGTTGTGTGTTGGCACCGTGTGTTAGTACATACAGCGCTTTATGTGTTGTGTGTTGGCACCGTGTGTTAGTACATACAGAGCTATATGTGTTGTGTGTTGGGCGAACGTTAGGCACCATGTGTTAGTACATACAGCGCTATATGTGTTGTGTGTTGGGCGAACGTTAGGCACCGTGTGTTAGTACATACAGCGCTTTATGTGTTGTGTGTTGGGCGAACGTTAGGCACCGTGTGTAAGTACATACAGCGCTATATGTGTTGTGTGTTGGGCGAACGTTAGGCACCGTGTGTTAGTACATACAGCGCTATATGTGTTGTGTGTTGGGCGAACGTTAGGCACCGTGTGTTAGTACATACAGCGCTATATGTGTTGTGTGTTGGGCGAACGTTAGGCACCGTGTGTTAGTACATACAGCGCTATATGTGTTGTGTGTTGGGCGAACGTTAGGCACCGTGTGTTAGTACATACAGCGCTATATGTGTTGTGTGTTGGGCGAACGTTAGGCACCGTGTGTTAGTACATACAGCGCTATATGTGTTGTGTGTTGGGCGAACGTTAGGCACCGTGTGTTAGTACATACAGAGCTATATGTGTTGTGTGTTGGGCGAACGTTAGGCACCGTGTGTTAGTACATACAGCGCTATATGTGGCCAAATTTAGCAAATTATTGGTGAAGATTTCATTCCGTGGTTGAAAATAGTGCCGGTTATTATTGTGAAATATCTTGTTTTTGGTTTTGTCTTTGTTTGTTTTGTTCTTGTTGATGTGTATTTATTTTGTTTTGTTGTTTTGTGTTTGTTTTTTATTGTCTGGTTTTGTGTTGTGTTGTTTGTTGTTTGCAAGTCTAAAACGTGTCCTGATTAAAATGGCGCGTTGCCTTTTAAGATGGACTCATAATCTGCCCAAAATTTTTAAAAGCCGTATTTAATTAAATAATTTTCCCAATTTGGCCATTATCGACGTAGGAAGAACAACGCTGCTTCAGCAGAAAGTTGCGTGACATTGCGTGCTCACCGTTGCTACTTCTGCAGTAAACCGGCAGTGCAACAGAGCCGTATAGGTAAACCAGTACCCCCCCCCCCCCTCTGTGATTGGGATGGTCTTTCAGGGAAAATATTGGCACCATACACAATCATGATATACAATTTGCAATTTATTTCACAAGTGAAATACATGTTACCTCAATCAATACTTCTAGGTATGTAGGTTTATAAACATCCTGCACATCCGTACCATCCTGTAACATCCCTACACATACAACGTAGGCCTATACTGTAACACATAGAAAAACAAAATAAAAACCCATCATTACTCCTCAGGTTGTAAATTACCAATAGGCTAATTTGTGTCAGTAATATTGCATTAAAAAAAATTAAAACAAACAATAACAAACAAAAAAACACAAAACAAACAAAAAATACAAAAGTTCTTCACATAAAAAAAATATGAAAAGAAACAATTGTCCTCGACAAAGCATATCACTATAGTTATATTACTCAGTCCAGGCCCTAGAGTATTAGGGATGCACACGATAATCAATATTATCGTTCGATATTTGATAGGCCCTATTCAATAAAATTTCAATAATCGATAATAAAAATATTATCGAATGGTTCGTTTTCTGAAAAGGTACCTTCTAAATACTGGCACACGGGCCTCGTAATTATGTGATAACTCTCAACAGTGTCACGTCAGATGTGTCCAAGCAATGTAGCTATATCGTTATGTGCTCGGTTAGGCAACGAAATACCACGGAATCTGTAAAAGATTGCTTCGCGTGTTTGTAAACTTATTATCGTTGGATATTATCGGTCGATAAAACAGTTAAATTTAGATTATCGATAATTTTTATTTCATCGTTGTGTATCCCTAATAAAATCCATACTGCTCAGTGCTCAATATACAACATACAGGAATAAGCTCAATATATCAGTCGGATCGTGCATTTTGTGATAAAAGCACCAAACTTTCCCCAGAGAAAGATACTGTACTAAGGATCATTTTTGAGGGCGGAGCCACGAGCTTAAGTACCTAACTTAACTTTAAGTTCAAGTTTAAGTTTCACTTTGCAGAGTTTCGGATAATAATTGTTTGGGGCTACAATATTAATTTAAAAAACACATTTATCCAAAAGATCTGTGTATTTATGTGTGTTCGATTAGTATTAAATGTTTCAGCTTCATTTGTTTTACGGTTATCTATTTATAGTTATTTATGTAAGAAACTTGAATGACCTACCAGTATATAAACCCCCATAACACATAAACCGTTCTGAAATTCACGTTTACTCTGAAAATATGAAATAAGCGGCATGTTCTGTTGGTGACGTTGCTTTTTATTTGAAGTTGATCCGAGCAATATGTACAGAGATATAGTAAGTTGAAGTAAGTTTTAGTAGGTATAGTAGTTCATTCGTTTTGTCAGCAGCTTCTCACTCTGTTTTAACAGTCAGTCTAAAACGTAGTAAAGAATAAATAATATAATTGAAAATGAAACAGTAAAGATTTTGAAAGCATTAACATACGTTACCATCATTCTCATTTTTAAATTATCAGTATATTATAATAGTAGTTCTTAAGTCCCGGGTGTAACTTCTATAAAAGCGATCGAAATGTGACGAAATGGACAAATTGTGCTTATTGGAGCCTGAATCGCTCTAAAACAACGATTTGTCAACTTTGGTTGAAACATTTAGGAATCCCAGCCGTATGCAAGATTCCTCTTAAAACTCGAAGTTTGTGGTAGATAGACTGAAATCAGCCAATTTCTATATTTTATGCATATTTTAACCAAAAACGACCAAAAAACTCAATTTATGCATTTTCATAATACTCTTGAAGAATGCAACCTATAATTCTTATTTTTCAACGGAGGGTTTAACTTCTATAGAAGTTATCGAAATGTGACAAAATAGACAAATTGTGCTTATTGGAGCCTGAAACGCTCTAAAACAACGATTTGTCAACTTTGGTTGAAACACTTAGGAATCCCAGCTGTATGCAAGATTCCTCTTAAAACTCGAAGTTTGTGGTAGATAGACTGAAATGAGCAAATTTCTATATTTTATCCATATTTTAACCAAAAACGACCAAAAAACTCAATTTATGCATTTTCATAATACCCTTGAAGAATGCAAAATATAATTCTTATTTTTCAACGGAGGGTGTAACTTCTATGGAAGTTATCGAAATGTGACGAAATGGACAAATTGTGCTTATTGGATCCTGAAACGCTCTAAAACAACACCGTGTGTTAGTACATACCCTTCTCGCTTTCTTCCCCCGACATTCCCACTTACCTTTCTCTCTCTTCCCTGCATCACCAATCCCTCCGCACTCCCTTTCTCCCTGCATCACTAATCCCTCTGCACTCCCTTTCTCCCTGCATCATCAAACCTTCCGCACTCCCTTCCTCCACCTCCCTCTCCTTACCTTCTACACCCCTCTTTCCCAGTTATTTCTCTACAGATTTTCCTTACCTCTACAGCATTTTTCACTAAAAATCTTAGTGCCATCATCCATACCCTCACCTCGTTCAACCTGTCCAACATCTCCCTCTTCCACGCTGCCACCCCCTCATTTCGTTTCTTACTCAGATTTACCCTGGCTACTACCTGCTCCCCATTTCCATTCCCTTACCCCCTATCACCACTACCTCTCCAGCCCCCGTAGACCTCTCTTACCTTCATCCCTCCTCCCTACTGTCAGCCTTGCTCCCTCCCTTTGGCCCCTTAGCCTCCTTACAACCCTTTCTTTCCTCCGTCCTGATGCCTATCACTGACTCTCCACCTCCTCATGCTACCTCTCTGCAAATTCTAGTCCCCACTTCCTGTCCGCCTGTTACCCTCCGCCCTCCTGACCCTTCAAACTTACGCAGTCCCTTGCTTGAACCTCCCTGCACCTTCAGCCTCCATTCTTCCTTCCTCTCATCTCACCACCCCCCTCCTGCCTTCTTCCTCTCCTCACTAACCCATTTCACCTCTTGCAGGGCCACCCCATGCTCCTCTCTCCTCTAAACCTCTTGTATTCCCTGTCCAGTAGACCCCGCAACTCGGGTGGTACCAAAGCCCACACACGTCACACAACCCCACGATGTACCACCTTGCAACCACACTGCCCACACACCATCTCTACTATCCAATCCCTGCCAGTCACTACCACTACTCTCCCTTACTGTTAGACTACTGTCCAATATCCCATTCTCGTCCTGGTCTAGCTCTACCAGCAAAACAGGAAGAAGAGAATAAATTGGCTAGGTCCCACTTCTACCTCCCTCAATTACTAGTCACTGTCCCCCAGATTTCTGGATTTAGCTCTGGTTCCGTATCCTTCTCTCCTCCTTCCTCCTGCCTGAATCCCCAGTGTCCCAGCCTCCAAAGAGCCAGCTGTGCCTTGAACTTCTCCTTCTTCCCTAGTTATTATTATCCTTGCCTTGTCTTGTTTCCACCACACGTACAAGCCATCCTCTAACCCCACTTTTTCCCGTACTACATGCCCACCACTTCAACTTCTTTTATCTCTCGACAAACACTCCGTCCAACTCCGCTTCAACACCATCCCTAATATTTTATCTTCCTTATTTTGACACCACCTCCCTTCATTCTCCCTTGTTCCTCCGATTAACTTCGATTTACTTTCCTTTACTCCAGCATCATTCCACTATCGCGCCATAACCGGAAGTTTTTTGTTTGCCTGCGCCTGGTCGCCGATTTCATGTCCTATTATTTGATCGGGTAACAAGTGATCTCGATCATAGACTCAAAGAATTGGTGTTTCAATCACGAGTGAGCAGGGCAAACTGATCGCTTACGGCAGGTCTAGGCCTAAGACTTTAAACGCTAAGCCAAGGTCTGCGACGAAACCATGGGAAGGAGTCTATGACAGATGTAACAGGAAAGTAGGTCCATTACATTGCCTGAGGGAAACCTCCTTCCCAGGCTATTGTGGAGCTTGTTTTTAAAGTGAGGTGGTACCTAGGTTAAAGCCAGGCTACGTCAACTGGGCCTAGGCCCAGTTGGCCTGCAGCGGACCTGCAGTGTCTGTCAAAAACCAAACACGTAGGCCTAGACCTGGATCATTCCGGCCTACAGACAAGTCAAAACTTCTGGCTGCTCTAAATACAAAGCATAAGTTAGGCCTAGACTAAGCCTAGCCTAATCTACGCTTTAAAACCAAAGGCCTAGGCCTAGCCCCTCCTAACCTAGGCCATAGGGCTTACTCTCATTACACAGAAAATAATATGAAAAACATGAAAATAATGCAAATAATATGAAAAACATGAAAGAACTAGCCTATGCTTACCAAAGTTCATGCGGTGTAACGACACAAACCCGGAACGAACACGGGGGCAAAACTTCCGTGAATGGAATGATGAGAACCGCCATGCCCATTGGGAGTGCAGCGCAGCGGGTCCTGCTAGGCCTACAGGCCTACAGCATGATTGTGATTTGATTTAAATTAAGACTAATATACGCGAATTATTGATCCTAAACCAAGAAATTAATTAGCTTAGTGCATTAGGAGTATACTTGCTGCACTTAATTATGAGTTTATGTACGTCAAACTTGGTTATTTAAGCCGTTTATGTCATTTTGACAGGGTGTCTGGCAGCTATTCTGGCGTACGCCATGATTGTGATTTGATTTAAATTAAGACTAATATAAGCGAATTAATGAACCTAAACCAAAAATTAATTAGCCAAGAGCATTAGAGTATATTTGCTGCACTTAATTATGAGTTTATCTACGTCAAACCTGGTAATTTAACCTTTTATGTCATTTTGACAGGTTGTCTGGTAGCTATTCTGGCGTACACCATGATTGTGATTTGATTTTAATTAAGACTAATATAAGCGAATTAATGAACCTTAACCAATAAATAAATTAGCCAAGAGCATAAGGAGTATATTTGCTGTACTTAATTATGAGTTTATGTACGTCAAACCTGGAAATTTAAGCCGTTTATATCATTTAGACAGGTTGTCTGGCAGCCAAACGTGCAATTTTTGACAGATAGTCTGGTAGCAGTGTTGCCTAATTAGGCCGCACTTCTGTCAGACAGGCTGTAACAGTTGCACTTACGGCCGACAGGGTTGCTAGTATCAAGGAGGTTGTCTGGTACGAGACATTGCCTATTTATTTATGCACTAGGGGCGTGGCCACCAAGACCCACGCTTTATAGATAGAAATGGCAACTACGTCCTAAAAGCCAATAAAAATAACTAAGCAAATCCTTCTACCGCCAAAAGACTAGTTAGTGAATGGCCAGCAGAACCTCGCACAATAACTGGGAAGACAAACAAAAGATAGGGCTCGGGCTGTCCTGAAATCAGGTCCTTTGTCGGTGCCCACCCAAGTCTGTCTGGCGCCACTCACATACTCTATATTCTTATTAACCTACAACTACAATAATTTATTTTAATATATTTAATTTTGTGTCATTACACTGTGCTATCTAAAAATTAACACTCAACAAGCTAATGCACACATTGGTATTTTATTGGTATAAGAAATACCTTTCCCCCTTTTCTGTCACTGGCAGTCTTTCATTTCATCGGTTACAACCCCTATGGGGGACGTGAACTGTTGTATCTACTTCTGGGCGGGGCTGGTTTGTAGCCCCCATTCCAATATTGGTTCATTCTCCCTTCAATTATTATATTCTTCCGTTCCTAAAAAAAATTTCAAATAAACAATCCCGCCTAAATCCTTACCATTTTAACATTTTAAATGACTTTTTAAAAATAACATTACAAAAAGTGGCATACGACAAAATATCTGTGTTTCCCCGTTTTCCTATCTAACAAGAAAATATTAGATTAAAATTAATAATTTTCCAAGTGCTTTGCAATCAATACCTCTGGCAACTGTGCAAACATGGAAGTTAACGAGCTATAGCCACTTTATCTCTATATCTTCCGGGCGAGCATCCAATACGGATTACACGTTCTACGTTAGAATGTCTAGGATGTGGGCTTAACTCATTCTGGTAAAACAATATTGTTTTTGTGAGAACCTTCTTTGTTGAGGGTTGGGAATCGACTGAACTTATAGGGAGTATTCACGTGACGTCACAAAGACCATATAGGCCATGTGTGTTGGCACCGTGTGTTAGTACATACAGCGCTATATGTGTTGTGTGTTGGCACCGTGTGTTAGTACATACAGAGCTATATGTGTTGTGTGTTGGCACCGTGTGTTAGTACATACAGAGCTATATGTGTTGTGTGTTGGCACCGTGTGTTAGTACATACAGCGCTATATGTGTTGTGTGTTGGCACCGTGTGTTAGTACATACAGAGCTATATGTGTTGTGTGTTGGCACCGTGTGTTAGTACATACAGCGCTATATGTGTTGTGTGTTGGCACCGTGTGTTAGTACATACAGCGCTATATGTGTTGTGTGTTGGCACCGTGTGTTAGTACATACAGCGCTATATGTGTTGTGTGTTGGCACCGTGTGTTAGTACATACAGTGCTATATGTGTTGTGTGTTGGCACCGTGTGTTAGTACATACAGCGCTATATGTGTTGCGTGTTGGCACCGTGTGTTAGTACATACAGAGCTATATGTGTTGTGTGTTGGCACCGTGTGTTAGTACATACAGCGCTATATGTGTTGTGTGTTGGCACCGTGTGTTAGTACATACAGCGCTATATGTGTTGTGTGTTGGCACCGTGTGTTAGTACATACAGCGCTATATGTGTTGTGTGTTGGCACCGTGTGTTAGTACATACAGCGCTATATGTGTTGTGTGTTGGGCGAACGTTAGGCACCGTGTGTTAGTACATACAGCGCTATATGTGTTGTGTGTTGGGCGAACGTTAGGCACCGTGTGTTAGTACATACAGCGCTATATGTGTTGTGTGTTGGGTGAACGTTAGGCACCATGTGTTAGTACATACAGCGCTATATGTGTTGTGTGTTGGGCGAACGTTAGGCACCGTGTGTTAGTACATACAGCGCTATATGTGTTGTGTGTTGGGCGAACGTTAGGCACCGTGTGTTAGTACATACAAAGCTATATGTGTTGTGTGTTGGGCGAACGTTAGGCACCGTGTGTAAGTACATACAGCGCTATATGTGTTGTGTGTTGGGCGAACGTTAGGCACCGTGTGTAAGTACATACAGCGCTATATGTGTTGTGTGTTGGGCGAACGTTAGGCACCATGTGTTAGTACATACAGCGCTATATGTGTTGTGTGTTGGGCGAACGTTAGGCACCGTGTGTTAGTACATACAGCGCTATATGTGTTGTGTGTTGGGTGAACGTTAGGCACCGTGTGTTAGTACATACAGCGCTATATGTGTTGTGTGTTGGGCGAACGTTAGGCACCGTGTGTTAGTACATACAGCGCTATATGTGTTGTGTGTTGGGCGAACGTTAGGCACCGTGTGTTAGTACATACAGAGCTGTATGTGTTGTGTGTTGGGCGAACGTTAGGCACCGTGTGTTAGTACATACAGCGCTGTATGTGTTGTGTGTTGGGCGAACGTTAGGCACCGTGTGTTAGTACATACAGCGCTATATGTGTTGTGTGTTGGGCGAACGTTAGGCACCGTGTGTTAGTACATACAGCGCTATATGTGTTGTGTGTTGGGCGAACGTTAGGCACCGTGTGTTAGTACATACAGCGCTATATGTGTTGTGTGTTGGGCGAACGTTAGGCACCGTGTGTTAGTACATACAGCGCTATATGTGTTGTGTGTAGGGCGAACGTTAGGCACCGTGTGTATGTACATACAGAGCTATATGTGTTGTGTGTTGGGCGAACGTTAGGCACCGTGTGTTAGTACATACAGCGCTATATGTGTTGTGTGTTGGGCGAACGTTAGGCACCGTGTGTTAGTACATACAGCGCTATATGTGTTGTGTATTGGCACCGTGTGTTAGTACATACAGCGCTTTATGTGTTGTGTGTTGGCACCGTGTGTTAGTACATACAGAGCTATATGTGTTGTGTGTTGGGCGGTGTTGGCACCGTGTGTTAGTACATACAGCGCTATATGTGTTGTGTGTTGGGCGAACGTTAGGCACCGTGTGTTAGTACATACAGCGCTATATGTGTTGTGTGTTGGGCGAACGTTAGGCACCGTGTGTTAGTACATACAGAGCTATATGTGTTGTGTGTTGGGCGAACGTTAGGCACCGTGTGTTAGTACATACAGCGCTATATGTGTTGTGTGTTGGGCGAACGTTAGGCACCGTGTGTTAGTACATACAGCGCTATATGTGTTGTGTGTTGGGCGAACGTTAGGCACCGTGTGTTAGTACATACAGCGCTATATGTGTTGTGTGTTGGGCGAACGTTAGGCACCGTGTGTTAGTACATACAGCGCTATATGTGTTGTGTGTTGGGCGAACGTTAGGCTCCGTGTGTTAGTACATACTGCGCTATATGTGTTGTGTGTTGGGCGAACGTAAGGCACCGTGTGTTAGTACATACAGAGCTGTATGTGTTGTGTGTTGGGCGAACGTTAGGCACCGTGTGTTAGTACATACAGCGCTGTATGTGTTGTGTGTTGGGCGAACGTTAGGCACCGTGTGTTAGTACATACAGCGCTTTATGTGTTGTGTGTTGGGCGAACGTTAGGCACCGTGTGTTAGTACATACAGCGCTATATGTGTTGTGTGTTGGGCGAACGTTAGGCACCGTGTGTTAGTACATACAGAGCTATATGTGTTGTGTGTTGGGCGAACGTTAGGCACCGTGTGTTAGTACATACAGCGCTATATGTGTTGTGTGTTGGCACAGTGTGTTAGTACATACAGCGCTTTATGTGTTGTGTGTTGGCACCGTGTGTTAGTACATACAGAGCTATATGTGTTGTGTGTTGGGCGAACGTTAGGCACCATGTGTTAGTACATACAGCGCTATATGTGTTGTGTGTTGGGCGAACGTTAGGCACCGTGTGTTAGTACATACAGCGCTTTATGTGTTGTGTGTTGGGCGAACGTTAGGCACCGTGTGTAAGTACATACAGCGCTATATGTGTTGTGTGTTGGGCGAACGTTAGGCACCGTGTGTTAGTACATACAGCGCTATATGTGTTGTGTGTTGGGCGAACGTTAGGCACCGTGTGTTAGTACATACAGCGCTATATGTGTTGTGTGTTGGGCGAACGTTAGGCACCGTGTGTTAGTACATACAGCGCTATATGTGTTGTGTGTTGGGCGAACGTTAGGCACCGTGTGTTAGTACATACAGCGCTATATGTGTTGTGTGTTGGGCGAACGTTAGGCACCGTGTGTTAGTCCATACAGCGCTATATGTGTTGTGTGTTGGGCGAACGTTAGGCACCGTGTGTTAGTACATACAGCGCTATATGTGTTGTGTGTTGGGCGAACGTTAGGCACCGTGTGTTAGTACATACAGCGCTATATGTGTTGTGTGTTGGGCGAACGTTAGGCACCGTGTGTTAGTACATACAGCGCTATATGTGTTGTGTGTTGGGCGAACGTGAGGCACCGTGTGTTAGTACATACAGCGCTATATGTGTTGTGTGTTGGGCGAACGTTAGGCACCGTGTGTTAGTACATACAGCGCTATATGTGTTGTGTGTTGGGCGAACGTTAGGCACCGTGTGTTAGTACATACAGCGCTATATGTGTTGTGTGTTGGGCGAACGTTAGGCACCGTGTGTTAGTACATACAGCGCTATATGTGTTGTGTGTTGGGCGAACGTTAGGCACCGTGTGTTAGTACATACAGCGCTATATGTGTTGTGTGTTGGGCGAACGTTAGGCACCGTGTGTTAGTACATACAGCGCTATATGTGTTGTGTGTTGGGCGAACGTTAGGCACCGTGTGTTAGTACATACAGCGCTATATGTGTTGTGTGTTGGGCGAACGTTAGGCACCGTGTGTTAGTACATACAGCGCTATATGTGTTGTGTGTTGGGCGAACGTTAGGCACCGTGTGTTAGTACATACAGCCCTTTATGTGTTGTGTGTTGGGCGAACGTTAGGCACCGTGTGTTAGTACATACAGCGCTATATGTGTTGTGTGTTGGGCGAACGTTAGGCACCGTGTGTTAGTACATACAGCGCTATATGTGTTGTGTGTTGGGCGAACGTTAGGCACCGTGTGTTAGTACATACAGCGCTATACGTGTTGTGTGTTGGGCGAACGTTAGGCACCGTGTGTTAGTACATACAGCGCAATAACAAACAAAAAAACACAAAACAAACAAAAAATACAAAAGTTCTTCACATAAAAAAAATATGAAAAGAAACAATTGTCCTCGACAAAGCATATCACTATAGTTATATTACTCAGTCCAGGCCCTAGTGTATTAGGGATGCACACGATAATCAATATTATCGTTCGATATTTGATAGGCCCTATTCAATAAAATTTCAATAATCGATAATAAAAATATTATCGAATGGTTCGTTTTCTGAAAAGGTACCTTCTAAATACTGGCACACGGGCCTCGTAATTATGTGATAACTCTCAACAGTGTCACGTCAGATGTGTCCAAGCAATGTAGCTATATCGTTATGTGCTCGGTTAGGCAACGAAATACCACGGAATCTGTAAAAGATTGCTTCGCGTGTTTGTAAACTTATTATCGTTGGATATTATCGGTCGATAATACAGTTAAATTTAGATTATCGATAATTTTTATTTCATCGTTGTGTATCCCTAATAAAATACATACTGCTCAGTGCTCAATATACAACATACGGGAATAAGCTCAATATATCAGTCGGATCGTGCATTTTGTGATAAAAGCACCAAACTTTCCCCAGAGAAAGATACTGTACTAAGGATTATTTTTGAGGGCGGAGCCACGAGCTTAAGTACCTAACTTAACTTTAAGTTCAAGTTTAAGTTTCACTTTGCAGAGTTTCGGATAATAATTGTTTGGGGCTACAATATTAATTTAAAAAACACATTTATCCAAAAGATCTGTGTATTCATGTGTGTTCGATTAGTATTAAATGTTTCAGCTTCATTTGTTTTACGGTTATCTATTTATAGTTATTTATGTAAGAAACTTGAATGACCTACCAGTATATAAACCCCCATAACACATAAACCGTTCTGAAATTCACGTTTACTCTGAAAATATGAAATAAGCGGCATGTTCTGTTGGTGACGTTGCTTTTTATTTGAAGTTGATCCGAGCAATATGTACAGAGATATAGTAAGTTGAATTAAGTTTTAGTAGGTATAGTAGTACATTCGTTTTGTCAGCAGCTTCTCACTCTGTTTTAACAACAGTCTAAAACGTAGTAAAGAATAAATAATATAATTGAAAATGAAACAGTAAAGATTTTGAAAGCATTAACATACGTTACCATCATTCTCATTTTTAAATTATCAGTATATTATAATAATAGTTCTTAAGTCCCGGGTGTAACTTCTATAAAAGCGATCGAAATGTGACGAAATGGACAAATTGTGCTTATTGGAGCCTGAATCGCTCTAAAACAACGATTTGTCAACTTTGGTTGAAACATTTAGGAATCCCAGCTGTATGCAAGATTCCTCTTAAAACTCGAAGTTTGTGGTAGATAGACTGAAATCATCCAATTTCTATATTTTATGCATATTTTAACCAAAAACGACCAAAAAACTCAATTTATGCATTTTCATAATACTCTTGAAGAATGCAACCTATAATTCTTATTTTTCAACGGAGGGTTTAACTTCTATAGAAGTTATCGAAATGTGACAAAATGGACAAATTGTGCTTATTGGAGCCTGAAACGCTCTAAAACAACGATTTGTCAACTTTAGTTGAAACACTTAGGAATCCCAGCTGTATGCAAGATTCCTCTTAAAACTCGAAGTTTGTGGTAGATAGACTGAAATGAGCAAATTTTTTTTATTTTATCCATATTTTAACCAAAAACGACCAAAAAACTCAATTTATGCATTTTGATAATACCCTTGAAGAATGCAAAATATAATTCTTATTTTTCAACGGAGGGTGTAACTTCTATGGAAGTTATCGAAATGTGACGAAATGGACAAATTGTGCTTATTGGAGCCTGAAACGCTCTAAAACAACGATTTGTGCAATTTGGTTGAAACCCTTAGGAATCCCAGCCGTATGCAAGATTCATCTTAAAACTGGAAGTTTGTGGTTGATAGACTAAAATCAGCCAATTTCTATATTTTATGCATATTTAAACCAAAAACGCCAAAAAAACTCAATTTATGCATTTTCATAATACTCTTTCAGAATGCACACTAACATTATTATTTTTCAACGGTTGGTGTAACTTCTAAAGTAGTTATCGAAAGGTGACGAAATGGACAAATAGTGCTTATTGGAGCCTAAAACGCTCTAAAGCAACGATTTGTCAACTTTGGTTGAAACCCTTTGGAATACCAGCCGTATGCAAGATTCCTCTTAAAACTGGAAGTTTGTGGTAGATAGACTGAAATCAGCCAATTTCTATTTTTTATGCATATTTTAACCAAAAACGACGAAAAAACTCAATTTATGCATTTTCATTATACTCTTGAAGAATGCAACCTATAATTCTTATTTTTCGACGGAGGGTGTTACTTCTATAGAAGTTATCGAAATGTGACGAAATGGACAAATTGTGCTTATTGGAGCCTGAAACGCTCTAAACAACGATTTGTGCAATTTGGTTGAAACCCTTAGGAATCCCAGCCGTATGCAAGATTCATCTTAAAACTGGAAGTTTGTGGTAGATAGACTGAAATAAGCCAATTTCTATATTTTATCCATATTTTAATCAAAAACGAACAAAAACCTCAATTTATGCATTTTCATAATACTCTTGAAGAATAAAAACTATAATTCTTATTTTTCAATAGAGGGTGTAACTTCTATAAAAGTTATCGAAATGTGACGAAATGGACAAATTGTGCTTATTGGAGCCTGAATCGCTCTAAAACAACGATTTGTCAACTTTGGTTGAAACACTTAGGAATCCCAGCTGTATGCAAGATTCCTCTTAAAACTCGAAGTTTGTGGTAGATAGACTGATATCAGCCAATTTCTATATTTTATGCATATTTTAACCAAAAACGACCAAAAAACTCAATTTATGCATTTTCATAATACTCTTGAAGAATAACAACTATAATTCTTATTTTTCAACGGAGGGTGTAACTTCTATAGATGTTATCGAAATGTGACGAAATGGACAAATTGTGCTTATTGGAGCCTGAAACGCTCTAAAACAACGATTTGTCAACTTTGGTTGAAACACTTAGGAATCCCAGCTGTATGCAAGATTCCTCTTAAAACTCGAAGTTTGTGGTAGATGGACTGAAATCAGCCAATTTCTATATTTTATGCATATTTTAACCAAAAACGACCAAAAAACTCATTTTATGCATTTTCATAATACTCTTGAAGAATGCAAAATATAATTCTTATTTTTCAACGGAGGGTGTAACTTCTTTAGAAGTTATCGAAATGTGACGAAATGGACAAAATGTGCTTATTGGAGCCTGAAACGCTCTAAAACAACGATTTGTGCAATTTGGTTAAAACCCTTAGGAATCCCAACCGTATGCAAGATTCCTCTTAAAACTGGAAGTTTGTGGTAGATAGACTAAAATCAGCCAATTTCTATATTTTATGCATATTTTAACCAAAAACGACCAAAAACCTCAATTTATGCATTTTCATAATATTCTTGAAGAATAAAAACTATAATTCTTATTTTTCAACGGAGGGTGTCACGTCTACAGAAGTTATCGAAATGTGACGAAATGGACAAATTGTGCTTATTGGAGCCTGAATCGCTCTAAAACAACGATTTGTCAACCTTGGTTGAAACACTTAGGAATCCCAGCTGTATGCAAGATTCCTCTTAAAACTCGAAGTTTGTGGTAGATAGACTGAAATCAGCCAATTTCTATATTTTATGCATATTTTAACCAAAAACGACCAAAAAACTCAATGATAGCATTTTCATAATACTCTTGAAGAATGCAACCTATATTTCTTATTTTTCAACGGAAGGTGTAACTTCTAAAGAAGTTATCGAAATGTAACGAAATGGCCAAATTGTGCTTATTGGAGCCTGAAACGCTCTAAAACAACGATTTGTCAACTTTGGTTGAAACCCTTAGGAATCCCAACCGTATGCAAGATTCCTCTTAAAACTGGAAGTTTGTGGTAGATAGACTAAAAAAAGCCAATTTCTATATTTCATGCATATTTAAACCAAAAACGCCAAAAAAACTCAATTTATGCATTTTCATAATACTCTTTCAGAATGCACACTAACATTATTATTTTTCAACGGTTGGTGTAACTTCTAAAGTAGTTATCGAAAGGTGACGAAATGGACAAATTGTGCATATTGGAGCCTGAAACGATCTAAAACAACGATTTGTCAACTTTGGTTGAAACCCTTAGGAATCCCAGCCGTATGCAAGATTCCTCTTAAAACTGGAAGTTTGTGGTAGATAGACTGAAATCAGCCAATTTCTATTTTTATGCATATTTTAACCAAAAACGACGAAAAAACTCAATTTATGCATTTTCATTATACTCTTGAAGAATGCAACCTATAATTCTTATTTTTCGACGGAGGGGTAACTTCTATAGAAGTTATCGAAATGTGACGAAATGGAAAAATTGTGCTTATTGGAGCCTGAAACGCTCTAAAACAACGATTTGTGCAATTTGGTTGAAACCCTTAGGAATCCCAGCCGTATGCAAGATTCCTCTTAAAACTGGAAGTTTGTGGTAGATAGACTGAAATCAGCCAATTTCTATATTTTATGCATATTTTAACCAAAAACGACGAAAAAACTCAATTTATGCATTTTCATAATACTCTTGAAGAATGCAGCCTATAATTCTTATTTTTCAACGGAGGGTGTAACGTCTATAGAAGTTATCACAATGTGACGAAATGGACAAATTGTGCTTATTGGAGCTTGAAACGCTCTAAAACAACGATTTGTCAACTTTGGTTGAAACCCTTAGGAATCCCAGCCGTAGGCAAGATTCCTCTTAAAACTGGAAGTTTGAGGTAGATAGACTGAAATCAGCCAATTTCTATATTTTATCCATATTTTAACCAAAAACGAACAATAACCTCAATTTATGCATTTTCATAATACTCTTGAAGAATAAAAACTATAATTATTATTTTTTAATGGAGGGTGTAACTTCTATAAAAGTTATCGAAATGTGACAAAATGGACAAATTGTGCTTATTGGAGCCTGAATCGCTCTAAAACAACGATTTGTCAACTTTGGTTGAAACACTTAGGAATCCCAGCTGTATGCAAGATTCCTCTTAAAACTCGAAGTTTGTGGTAGATAGACTGAAAACAGCCAATTTCTATATTTAATGCATATTTTAACCAAAAACGACCAAAAAACTCAATTTATGCATTTTCATAATACTCTTGAAGAATGCAACCTATAATTCTTATTTTTCAACGGTGGGTGTAACTTCTAAAGTGGTTATCGAAATGTGACGAAATGGACAAATTGTGCTTATTGGAGCTTAAAACGCTCTAAAACAACGATTTGTCAACTTTGGTTGAAACCCTTAGGAATCCCAGGCGTTGGCAAGATTCCTCTTAAAACTGGAAGTTTGTGGTAGATAGACTGAAATCAGCCAATTTCTATATTTTATCCATTATTTAACCAAAAACGAACAAAAACCTCAATTTATGCATTTTCATAATACTCTTGAAGAATAAAAACTATAATTCTTATTTTTCAATGGAGGGTGTAACTTCTATAAAAGCGATCGAAATGTGACGAAATGGACAAATTGTGCTTATTGGAGCGTGAATCGCTCTAAAACAACGATTTGTCAACTTTGGTTGAAACACTTAGGAATCCCAGCTGTATGCAAGATTCCTCTTAAAATTGAATTTAATTTTACACAATTTTCTACAATCTAAGTGATACGTGGGCACCATTAATAATAAATAACCATCACCAACAACAAACTCAGCAACATCAACAGCAACAGCAGCAACAACAACAACAACTACAACAACAACAACAACAACAACCACAGCAGCCATCACGTCATCAACCTGCTAATAATTCTAATCTATTTGTGACAATGGCTAATAACCATAAGCCTTCTACTAAATATCGTGACAAGGGTAACTATTCAGGCACAGATGATAGGTTCAATAACCCCGGGTGTCACGTTCGTATAACGCGCGCTATGTCAAGAGCGAGATTACGAAGCGACCCCTCGAACCTTCGAGATTTTCGAGACACACCCGCCAATGACGCAGACGACAGCCAGTAGCTCTCGATCTGCCCTGAGGACAAGACCGATATTGGTCTTGAAACGTCGGCATATGGCCTACGGTAAGGGACGTGGCGTAATAGCCCGAAGTGTTTTCAATTTTATTAACATTCCTCTTAAAACTCGAAGTTTGTGGAAGATAGACTGAAATCAGCCAATTTCTATATTTTATGCATATTTTAACCAAAAACGACCAAAAAACTCAATTTAAGCATTTTCATAATACTCTTGAAGAATGAAACCTATAATTCTTATTTTTCAACAGAGGGTGTCACTTCTATAGAATTTATCGAAATGTGACAAAATGGACAAATTGTGCTTATTGGAGCCTGAAACGCTCTAAAACAACGATTTGTCAACTTTGGTTGAAAAACTTAGGAATCCCAGCTGTATGCAAGATTCCTCTTAAAACTCGAAGTTTGTGGTAGATAGACTGAAATGAGCAAATTTCTACATTTTATCCATATTTTAACCAAAAACGACCAAAAAACTCAATTTATGCATTTTCATAATACCCTTGAAGAATGCAAAATATAATTCTTATTTTTCAACGGAGGGTGTATTTTCTATAGAAGTTATCGAAATGTGACAAAATGGACAAATTGTGCTTATTGGAGTCAGAATCGCTCTAAAACAACGATTTGTCAACTTTGGTTGAAACACTTAGGAATCCCAGCTGTATGCAAGATTCCTCTTAAAACTCGAAGTTTGTGGTAGATAGACTGAAATCAGCCAATTTCTATATTTTATGCATATTTTAACCAAAAACGACCAAAAAACTCAATTTATGCATTTTCAATATACTCTTGAAGAATGCAACCTATAATTCTTATTTTTCAACGGAGGGTGTAACTTCTAGAGAAGTTATCGAAATGTAACGAAATAGCCAAATTGTGCTTATTGGAGCCTGAAACGCTCTAAAACAACGATTTGTCAACTTTGGTTAAAACCCTAAGGAATCCCAGCCGTATGCAAGATTCCTCTTAAAACTTGAAGTTTGTGGTAGATAGACTAAAATCAGCCAATTTCTATATTTTATGCATATTTAAACCAAATACGCCAAAAAAACTCAATTTAAGCATTTTCATAATACTCTTTCAGAATGCACACTAACATTATTATTTTTCAACGGTTGGTGTAACTTCTAAAGTATTTATCGAAAGGTGACGAAATGGACAAATAGTGCTTATTGGAGCCTGAAACGCTCTAAAACAACGTTTGTCAACCTTGGTTGAAACCCTTAGGAATCCCAGCCGTATGCAAGATTCCTCTTAAAACTGGAAGTTTGTGGTAGATAGACTGAAATCAGCCAATTTCTATATTTTATCCATATTTTAACCAAAAACGACGAAAAAACTCAATTTATGCATTTTCATTATACTCTTGAAGAATGCAACCTATAATTCTTATTTTTCGACGGAGGGTGTAACTTCTATAGAAGTTATCGAAATGTGACGTAATAGACAAATTGTGCTTATTGGAGCCTGAAACGCTCTAAACAACGATTTGTGAAATTTGGTTGAAACCCTTAGGAATCCCAGCCGTATGCAAGATTCATCTTAAAACTGGAAGTTTGTGGTAGATAGACTGAAATCAGCCAATTTCTATATTTTATCCATATTTTAATCAAAAACGAACAAAAACCTCAATTTATGCATTTTCATAATACTCTTGAAGAATGCAACCTATAATTCTTATTTTTCAACGGAGGGTGTCACTTCTATAGAATTTATCGAAATGTGACAAAATGGACAAATTGTGCTTATTGGAGCCTGAAACGCTCTAAAACAACGATTTGTCAACTTTGGTTGAAAAACTTAGGAATCCCAGCTGTATGCAAGATTCCTCTTAAAACTCGAAGTTTGTGGTAGATAGACTGAAATGAGCAAATTTCTACATTTTATCCATATTTTAACCAAAAACGACCAAAAAACTCAATTTATGCATTTTCATAATACCCTTGAAGAATGCAAAATATAATTCTTATTTTTCAACGGAGGGTGTATTTTCTATAGAAGTTATCGAAATGTGACAAAATGGACAAATTGTGCTTATTGGAGTCAGAATCGCTCTAAAACAACGATTTGTCAACTTTGGTTGAAACACTTAGGAATCCCAGCTGTATGCAAGATTCCTCTTAAAACTCGAAGTTTGTGGTAGATAGACTGAAATCAGCCAATTTCTATATTTTATGCATATTTTAACCAAAAACGACCAAAAAACTCAATTTATGCATTTTCATAATACTCTTGAAGAATGCAACCTATAATTCTTATTTTTCAACGGAGGGTGTAACTTCTAAAGAAGTTATCGAAATGTAACGAAATAGCCAAATTGTGCTTATTGGAGCCTGAAACGCTCTAAAACAACGATTTGTCAACTTTGGTTGAAACCCTTAGGAATCCCAGCCGTATGCAAGATTCCTCTTAAAACTTGAAGTTTGTGGTAGATAGACTAAAATCAGCCAATTTCTATATTTTATGCATATTTAAACCAAAAACGCCAAAAAAACTCAATTTAAGCATTTTCATAATACTCTTTCAGAATGCACACTAACATTATTATTTTTCAACGGTTGGTGTAACTTCTAAAGTATTTATCGAAAGGTGACGAAATGGACAAATAGTGCTTATTGGAGCCTGAAACGCTCTAAAACAACGTTTGTCCACCTTGGTTGAAACCCTTAGGAATCCCAGCCGTATGCAAGATTCCTCTTAAAACTGGAAGTTTGTGGTAGATAGACTGAAATCAGCCAATTTCTATATTTTATCCATATTTTAACCAAAAACGACGAAAAAACTCAATTTATGCATTTTCATTATACTCTTGAAGAATGCAACCTATAATTCTTATTTTTCGACGGAGGGTGTAACTTCTATAGAAGTTATCGAAATGTGACGTAATAGACAAATTGTGCTTATTGGAGCCTGAAACGCTCTAAACAACGATTTGTGAAATTTGGTTGAAACCCTTAGGAATCCCAGCCGTATGCAAGATTCATCTTAAAACTGGAAGTTTGTGGTAGATAGACTGAAATCAGCCAATTTCTATATTTTATCCATATTTTAATCAAAAACGAACAAAAACCTCAATTTATGCATTTTCATAATACTCTTGAAGAATGCAACCTATAATTCTTATTTTTCAACGGAGGGTGTCACTTCTATAGAATTTATCGAAATGTGACAAAATGGACAAATTGTGCTTATTGGAGCCTGAAACGCTCTAAAACAACGATTTGTCAACTTTGGTTGAAAAACTTAGGAATCCCAGCTGTATGCAAGATTCCTCTTAAAACTCGAAGTTTGTGGTAGATAGACTGAAATGAGCAAATTTCTACATTTTATCCATATTTTAACCAAAAACGACCAAAAAACTCAATTTATGCATTTTCATAATACCCTTGAAGAATGCAAAATATAATTCTTATTTTTCAACGGAGGGTGTATTTTCTATAGAAGTTATCGAAATGTGACAAAATGGACAAATTGTGCTTATTGGAGTCAGAATCGCTCTAAAACAACGATTTGTCAACTTTGGTTGAAACACTTAGGAATCCCAGCTGTATGCAAGATTCCTCTTAAAACTCGAAGTTTGTGGTAGATAGACTGAAATCAGCCAATTTCTATATTTTATGCATATTTTAACCAAAAACGACCAAAAAACTCAATTTATGCATTTTCATAATACTCTTGAAGAATGCAACCTATAATTCTTATTTTTCAACGGAGGGTGTAACTTCTAAAGAAGTTATCGAAATGTAACGAAATAGCCAAATTGTGCTTATTGGAGCCTGAAACGCTCTAAAACAACGATTTGTCAACTTTGGTTGAAACCCTTAGGAATCCCAGCCGTATGCAAGATTCCTCTTAAAACTTGAAGTTTGTGGTAGATAGACTAAAATCAGCCAATTTCTATATTTTATGCATATTTAAACCAAAAACGCCAAAAAAACTCAATTTAAGCATTTTCATAATACTCTTTCAGAATGCACACTAACATTATTATTTTTCAACGGTTGGTGTAACTTCTAAAGTATTTATCGAAAGGTGACGAAATGGACAAATAGTGCTTATTGGAGCCTGAAACGCTCTAAAACAACGTTTGTCCACCTTGGTTGAAACCCTTAGGAATCCCAGCCGTATGCAAGATTCCTCTTAAAACTGGAAGTTTGTGGTAGATAGACTGAAATCAGCCAATTTCTATATTTTATCCATATTTTAACCAAAAACGACGAAAAAACTCAATTTATGCATTTTCATTATACTCTTGAAGAATGCAACCTATAATTCTTATTTTTCGACGGAGGGTGTAACTTCTATAGAAATTATCGAAATGTGACGAAATAGACAAATTGTGCTTATTGGAGCCTGAAACGCTCTAAACAACGATTTGTGAAATTTGGTTGAAACCCTTAGGAATCCCAGCCGTATGCAAGATTCATCTTAAAACTGGAAGTTTGTGGTAGATAGACTGAAATCAGCCAATTTCTATATTTTATCCATATTTTAATCAAAAACGAACAAAAACCTCAATTTATGCATTTTCATAATACTCTTGAAGAATGCAACCTATAATTCTTATTTTTCAACGGAGGGTGTAACTTCTAAAGAAGTTATCGAAATGTAACGAAATAGCCAAATTGTGCTTATTGGAGCCTGAAACGCTCTAAAACAACGATTTGTCAACTTTGGTTGAAACCCTTAGGAATCCCAGCCGTATGCAAGATTCCTCTTAAAACTGGAAGTTTGTGGTAGATAGACTTAAATCAGCCAATTTCTATATTTTATGCATATTTAAACCAAAAACGCCAAAAAAACTCAATTTATGCATTTTCATAATACTCTTTCAGAATGCACACTAACATTATTTTTTTTCAACGGTTGGTGTAACTTCTAAAGTAGTTATCGAAAGGTGACGAAATGAACAAATAGTACTTATTGGAGCCTGAAACGCTCTAAAACAACGATTTGTCAACTTTGGTTGAAACACTTAGGAATCCCAGCTGTATGCAAGATTCCTCTTAAAACTCGAAGTTTGTGGTAGATAGACTGAAATCTGCCAATTTCTATATTTTATGCATATTTTAACCAAAAACGACCAAAAAACTCATTTTATGCATTTTCATAATACTCTTGAAGAATGCAAAATATAATTCTTATTTTTCAACGGAGGGTGTAACTTCTTTGGAAGTTATCGAAATGTGACGAAATGGACAAAATGTGCTTATTGGAGCCTGAAACGCTCTAAAACAACGATTTGTGCAATTTGGTTGAAACCCTTAGGAATCCCAACCGTATGCAAGATTCCTCTTAAAACTGGAAGTTTGTGGTAGATAGACTAAAATCAGCCAATTTCTATATTTTATGCATATTTTAACCAAAAACGACCAAAAACCTCAATTTATGCATTTTCATAATACTCTTGAAGAATAAAAACTATAATTCTTATTTTTCAACGGAGGGTGTCACTTCTACAGAAGTTATCGAAATGTGACGAAATGGACAAATTGTGCTTATTGGAGCCTGAATCGCTCTAAAACAACGATTTGTCAACTTTGGTTGAAACACTTAGGAATCCCAGCTGTATGCAAGATTCCTCTTAAAACTCGAAGTTTGTGGTAGATAGACTGAAATCAGCCAATTTCTATATTTTATGCATATTTTAACCAAAAACGACCAGAAAACTCAATGTATGCATTTTCATAATACTCTTGAAGAATGCAACCTATAATTCTTATTTTTCAACGGAAGGTGTAACTTCTTAAGAAGTTATCGAAATGTAACGAAATGGCCAAATTGTGCTTATTGGAGCCTGAAACGCTCTAAAACAACGATTTGTCAACTTTGGTTGAAACCCTTAGGAATCCCAGCCGTATGCAAGATTCCTCTTAAAACTGGAAGTTTGTGGTAGATAGACTAAAAAAAGCCAATTTTTATATTTTATGCATATTTTAACCAAAAACGACCAAAAAACTCAATGTATGCATTTGAATAATACTCTTGAAGAATGCAGCCTATAATTCTTATTTTTCAACGGAGGGTGTAACTTCTATAGAAGTTATCGAAATGTGACGAAATGGACAAATTGTGCTTATTGGAGCTTGAAACGCTCTAAAACAACGATTTGTCAACTTTGGTTGAAACCCTTAGGAATCCCAGCCGTAGGCAAGATTCCTCTTAAAACTGGAGGTTTGTGGTAGATTGACTGAAATCAGCCAATTTCTATATTTTATCCATATTTTAACCAAAAACGAACAATAACCTCAATTTATGCATTTTCATAATACTCTTGAAGAATAAAAACTATAATTCTTTTTTTTCAATGGAGGGTGTAACTTCTATAAAAGTTATCGAAATGTGAGGAAATGGACAAATTGTGCTTATTGGAGCCTGAATCGCTCTAAAACAACGATTTGTAAACTTTGGTTGAAACACTTAGGAATCCCAGCTGTATGCAAGATTCCTCTTTAAACTCGAAGTTTGTGGTAGATAGACTGAAAACAGCCAATTTCTATATTTAATGCATATTTTAACCAAAAACGACCAAAAAACTCAATTTATGCATTTTTATAATACTCTTGAAGAATGCAACCTATAATTCTTATTTTTCAACGGAGGGTGTAACTTCTATAGAAGTAAACGAAATGTGACGAAATGGACAAATTGTGCTTATTGGAGCCTGAAACGCTCTAAAAGAACGATTTGTTAACTTTGGTTGAAACACTTAGGAATCCCAGCTGTATGCAAGATTCCTCTTAAAACTCGAAGTTTGTGGTAGATGGACTGAAACCAGCCAATTTCTATATTATCTGCATATTTTTACCAAAAACGACTAAAAACCTCAATTTATGCATTTTCATAATACTCTTGAAGAATGCAACCTATAAATCTTATTTTTCAACGGAGGGTGTCACTTCTATAGAATTTATCGAAATGTGACAAAATGGACACATTGTGCTTATTGGAGCCTGAAACGCTCTAAAACAACGATTTGTCAACTTTGGTTGAAACACTTAGGAATCCCAGCTGTATGCAAGATTCCTCTTAAAACTCGAAGTTTGTGGTAGATAGACTGAAATGAGCAAATTTCTGTATTTTATCCATATTTTAACCAAAAACGACCAAAAAACTCAATTTATGCATTTTCATAATACCCTTGAAGAATGCAAAATATAATTCTTATTTTTCAACGGAGGGTGTAACTTCTATGGAAGTTATCGAAATGTGACGAAATGGACAAATTGTGCTTATTGGAGCCTGAAACGCTCTAAAACAACGATTTGTGCAATTTGGTTGAAACCCTTAGGAATCCCAGCCGTATGCAAGATTCCTCTTAAAACTGGAAGTTTGTGGTAGATGGACTAAAATCAGCCAATTTCTATATTTTATGCATATTTTAACCAAAAACGACCAAAAACCTCAATTTATGCATTTTCATAATACTCTTGAAGAATAAAAACTATAATTCTTATTTTTCAACGGAGGGTGTATTTTCTATAGAAGTTATCGAAATGTGACGAAATGGACAAATTGTGCTTATTGGAGCCTGAATCGCTCTAAAACAACGATTTGTCAACTTTGGTTGAAACACTTAGGAATCCCAGCTGTATGCAAGATTCCTCTTAAAACTCGAAGTTTGTGGTAGATAGACTGAAATCAGCCAATTTCTATGTTTTATGCATATTTTAACCAAAAACGACCAAAAAACTCAATTTATGCATTTTCATAATACTCTTGAAGAATGCAACCTATAATTCTTATTTTTCAACGGAGGGTGTAACTTCCAAAGAAGTTATCGAAATGTAACGAAATAGCCAAATTGTGCTTATTTGAGCCTGAAACGCTCTAAAACAACGATTTGTCAACTTTGGTTGAAACCCTTAGGAATCCCAGCCGTATGCAAGATTCCTCTTAAAACTGGAAGTTTGTGGAAGATAGACTGAAATCAACCAATTTCTATATTTTATCCATATTTTAACCAAAAACGACGAAAAAACTCAATTTATGCATTTTCATTATACTCTTGAAGAATTCAACCTATAATTCTTATTTTTCGACGGAGGGTGTAACTTCTATAGAAGTTATCGAAATGTGACGAAATGGACGAATGGTGCTTATTGGAGCCTGAAACGCTCTAAACAACGATTTTTGCAATTTGGTTGAAACCCTTAGGAATCCCAGCCGTATGCAAGATTCATCTTAAAACTGGAAGTTTGTGGTAGACTGAAATCAGCCAATTTCTATATTTTATCCATATTTTAATCAAAAACGAACAAAAACCTCAATTTATGCATTTTCATAATACTCTTGAAGAATAAAAACTATAATTCTTATTTTTCAATGGAGGGTGTAACTTCTATAAAAGTTATCGAAATGTGACGAAATGGACAAATTGTGCTTATTGGAGCCTGAATCGCTCTAAAACAACGATTTGTCAACTTTGGTTGAAACACTTAGGAATCCCAGCTGTATGCAAGATTACTCTTAAAACTCGAAGTTTGTGGTAGATAGACTGATATCAGCCAATTTCTATATTTTATGCATATTTTAACCAAAAACGACCAAAAAACTCAATTTATGCATTTTCATAATACTCTTGAAGAATAACAACTATAATTCTTATTTTTCAACGGAGGGTGTAACTTCTATAGATGTTATCGAAATGTGACGAAATGGACAAATTGTGCTTATTGGAGCCTGAAACGCTATAAAACAACGATTTGTCAACTTTGGTTGAAACACTTAGGAATCCCAGCTGTATGCAAGATTCCTCTTAAAACTCGAAGTTTGTGGTAGATAGACTGAAATCAGCCAATTTCTATATTTTATGCATATTATAACCAAAAACGACCAAAAAACTCATTTTATGCATTTTCATAATACTCTTGAAGAATGCAAAATATAATTCTTATTTTTCAACGGAGGGTGTAACTTCTATAGAAGTTATCGAAATGTGACAAAAGGACAAATTGTGCTTATTGGAGCCTGAAACGCTCTAAAACAAGGATTTGTGCAATTTGGTTGAAACCCTAAGGAATCCCAGCCGTATGCCAGATTCCTCTTAAAACTGGAAGTTTGTGGTAGATAGACTAAAATCAGCCAATTTCTATATTTTATGCATATTTTAACCAAAAACGACCAAAAACCTCAATTTATGCATTTTCATAATACTCTTGAAGAATAAAAACTATAATTCTTATTTTTCAACGGAGGGTGTAACTTCTATAGAAGTTATCGAAATGTGACGAAATGGACAAATTGTGCTTATTGGAGCCTGAATCGCTCTAAAACAACGATTTGTCATTTTTGGTTGAAACACTTAGGAATCCCAGCTGTATGCAAGATTCCTCTTAAAACTCGAAGTTTGTGGTAGATAGACTGAAATCAGCCAATTTCTATATTTTATGCATATTTTAACCAAAAACGACCAAAAAACTCAATTTATGCATTTTCATAATACTCTTGAAGAATGCAACCTATAATTCTTATTTTTCAACGGAAGGTGTAACTTTTAAAGAAGTTATCGAAATGTAACGAAATGGCCAAATTGTGCTTATTGGAGCCTGAAACGCTCTTAAACAACGATTTGTCAACTTTGGTGTAAACCCTTAGGAATCCCAGCCGTATGCAAGATTCCTCTTAAAACTGGAAGTTTGTGGTAGGTAGACTAAAAAAAGTCAATTTCTATATTTTATGCATATTTAAACCAAAAACGCCAAAAAAACTCAATTTATGCATTTTCATAATACTCTTTCAAAATGCACACTAACATTATTATTTTTCAACGGTTGGTGTAACTTCTAAAGTAGTTATCGAAAGGTGACGAAATGGACAAATTGTGCATATTGGAGCCTGAAACGCTCTAAAACAACGATTTGTCAACTTTGGTTGAAACCCTTAGGAATCCCAGCCGTATGCAAGATTCCTCTTAAAACTGGCAGTTTGTGGTAGATAGACTGAAATCAGCCAATTTCTATTTTTATGCATATTTTTACGAAAAACGACGAAAAAACTCAATTTATGCATTTTCATTATACTCTTGAAGAATGCAACCTATAATTCTTATTTTTCGACGGAGGGGTAACTTCTGTAGAAGTTATCGAAATGTGACGAAATGGACAAATTGTGCTTATTGGAGCTTGAAACGCTCTAAAACAACGATTTGTCAACTTTGGTTGAAACCCTTAGGAATCCCAGCCGTAGGCAAGATTCCTCTTAAAACTGGAGGTTTGTGGTAGATTGACTGAAATCAGCCAATTTCTATATTTTATCCATATTTTAACCAAAAACGAACAATAACCTCAATTTATGCATTTTCATAATACTCTTGAAGAATAAAAACTATAATTCTTTTTTTTCAATGGAGGGTGTAACTTCTATAAAAGTTATCGAAATGTGAGGAAATGGACAAATTGTGCTTATTGGAGCCTGAATCGCTCTAAAACAACGATTTGTAAACTTTGGTTGAAACACTTAGGAATCCCAGCTGTATGCAAGATTCCTCTTTAAACTCGAAGTTTGTGGTAGATAGACTGAAAACAGCCAATTTCTATATTTAATGCATATTTTAACCAAAAACGACCAAAAAACTCAATTTATGCATTTTTATTATACTCTTGAAGAATGCAACCTATAATTCTTATTTTTCAACGGAGGGTGTAACTTCTATAGAAGTAAACGAAATGTGACGAAATGGACAAATTGTGCTTATTGGAGCCTGAAACGCTCTAAAAGAACGATTTGTTAACTTTGGTTGAAACACTTAGGAATCCCAGCTGTATGCAAGATTCCTCTTAAAACTCGAAGTTTGTGGTAGATGGACTGAAACCAGCCAATTTCTATATTATCTGCATATTTTTACCAAAAACGACTAAAAACCTCAATTTATGCATTTTCATAATACTCTTGAAGAATGCAACCTATAATTCTTATTTTTCAACGGAGGGTGTCACTTCTATAGAATTTATCGAAATGTGACAAAATGGACACATTGTGCTTATTGGAGCCTGAAACGCTCTAAAACAACGATTTGTCAACTTTGGTTGAAACACTTAGGAATCCCAGCTGTATGCAAGATTCCTCTTAAAACTCGAAGTTTGTGGTAGATAGACTGAAATGAGCAAATTTCTATATTTTATCCATATTTTAACCAAAAACGACCAAAAAACTCAATTTATGCATTTTCATAATACCCTTGAAGAATGCAAAATATAATTCTTATTTTTCAACGGAGGGTGTAACTTCTTTGGAAGTTATCGAAATGTGACGAAATGGACAAATTGTGCTTATTGGAGCCTGAAACGCTCTAAAACAACGATTTGTGCAATTTGGTTGAAACCCTTAGGAATCCCAGCCGTATGCAAGATTCCTCTTAAAACTGGAAGTTTGTGGTAGATGGACTAAAATCAGCCAATTTCTATATTTTATGCATATTTTAACCAAAAACGACCAAAAACCTCAATTTATGCATTTTCATAATACTCTTGAAGAATAAAAACTATAATTCTTATTTTTCAACGGAGGGTGTATTTTCTATAGAAGTTATCGAAATGTGACGAAATGGACAAATTGTGCTTATTGGAGCCTGAATCGCTCTAAAACAACGATTTGTCAACTTTGGTTGAAACACTTAGGAATCCCAGCTGTATGCAAGATTCCTCTTAAAACTCGAAGTTTGTGGTAGATAGACTGAAATCAGCCAATTTCTATGTTTTATGCATATTTTAACCAAAAACGACCAAAAAACTCAATTTATGCATTTTCATAATACTCTTGAAGAATGCAACCTATAATTCTTATTTTTCAACGGAGGGTGTAACTTCCAAAGAAGTTATCGAAATGTAACGAAATAGCCAAATTGTGCTTATTTGAGCCTGAAACGCTCTAAAACAACGATTTGTCAACTTTGGTTGAAACCCTTAGGAATCCCAGCCGTATGCAAGATTCCTCTTAAAACTGGAAGTTTGTGGTAGATAGACTAAAATCAGCCAATTTCTATATTTTATGCATATTTAAACCAAAAACGCCAAAAAAACTCAATTTATGCATTTTCATAATACTCTTTCAGAATGCACACTAACATTATTATTTTTCAACGGTTGGTGTAACTTCTAAAGTAGTTATCGAAAGGTGACGAAATGGACAAATTGTGCATATTGGAGCCTGAAACGATCTAAAACAACGATTTGTCAACTTTGGTTGAAACCCTTAGGAATCCCAGCCGTATGCAAGATTCCTCTTAAAACTGGAAGTTTGTGGTAGATAGACTGAAATCAGCCAATTTCTATTTTTATGCATATTTTAACCAAAAACGACGAAAAAACTCAATTTATGCATTTTCATTATACTCTTGAAGAATGCAACCTATAATTCTTATTTTTCGACGGAGGGGTAACTTCTATAGAAGTTATCGAAATGTGACGAAATGGAAAAATTGTGCTTATTGGAGCCTGAAACGCTCTAAAACAACGATTTGTGCAATTTGGTTGAAACCCTTAGGAATCCCAGCCGTATGCAAGATTCCTCTTAAAACTGGAAGTTTGTGGTAGATAGACTGAAATCAGCCAATTTCTATATTTTATGCATATTTTAACCAAAAACGACGAAAAAACTCAATTTATGCATTTTCATAATACTCTTGAAGAATGCAGCCTATAATTCTTATTTTTCAACGGAGGGTGTAACGTCTATAGAAGTTATCACAATGTGACGAAATGGACAAATTGTGCTTATTGGAGCTTGAAACGCTCTAAAACAACGATTTGTCAACTTTGGTTGAAACCCTTAGGAATCCCAGCCGTAGGCAAGATTCCTCTTAAAACTGGAAGTTTGAGGTAGATAGACTGAAATCAGCCAATTTCTATATTTTATCCATATTTTAACCAAAAACGAACAATAACCTCAATTTATGCATTTTCATAATACTCTTGAAGAATAAAAACTATAATTATTATTTTTTAATGGAGGGTGTAACTTCTATAAAAGTTATCGAAATGTGACAAAATGGACAAATTGTGCTTATTGGAGCCTGAATCGCTCTAAAACAACGATTTGTCAACTTTGGTTGAAACACTTAGGAATCCCAGCTGTATGCAAGATTCCTCTTAAAACTCGAAGTTTGTGGTAGATAGACTGAAAACAGCCAATTTCTATATTTAATGCATATTTTAACCAAAAACGACCAAAAAACTCAATTTATGCATTTTCATAATACTCTTGAAGAATGCAACCTATAATTCTTATTTTTCAACGGTGGGTGTAACTTCTAAAGTGGTTATCGAAATGTGACGAAATGGACAAATTGTGCTTATTGGAGCTTAAAACGCTCTAAAACAACGATTTGTCAACTTTGGTTGAAACCCTTAGGAATCCCAGGCGTTGGCAAGATTCCTCTTAAAACTGGAAGTTTGTGGTAGATAGACTGAAATCAGCCAATTTCTATATTTTATCCATTATTTAACCAAAAACGAACAAAAACCTCAATTTATGCATTTTTATAATACTCTTGAAGAATAAAAACTATAATTCTTATTTTTCAATGGAGGGTGTAACTTCTATAAAAGCGATCGAAATGTGACGAAATGGACAAATTGTGCTTATTGGAGCGTGAATCGCTCTAAAACAACGATTTGTCAACTTTGGTTGAAACACTTAGGAATCCCAGCTGTATGCAAGATTCCTCTTAAAATTGAATTTAATTTTACACAATTTTCTACAATCTAAGTGATACGTGGGCACCATTAATAATAAATAACCATCACCAACAACAAACACAGCAACATCAACAGCAACAGCAGCAACAACAACAACAACTACAACAACAACAACAACAACCACAGCAGCCATCACGTCATCAACCTGCTAATAATTCTAATCTATTTGTGACAATGGCTAATAACCATAAGCCTTCTACTAAATATCGTGACAAGGGTAACTATTCAGGCACAGATGATAGGTTCAATAACCCCGGGTGTCACGTTCGTATAACGCGCGCTATGTCAAGAGCGAGATTACGAAGCGACCCCTCGAACCTTCGAGATTTTCGAGACACACCCGCCAATGACGCAGACGACAGCCAGTAGCTCTCGATCTGCCCTGAGGACAAGACCGATATTGGTCTTGAAACGTCGGCATATGGCCTACGGTAAGGGACGTGGCGTAATAGCCCGAAGTGTTTTCAATTTTATTAACATTCCTCTTAAAACTCGAAGTTTGTGGAAGATAGACTGAAATCAGCCAATTTCTATATTTTATGCATATTTTAACCAAAAACGACCAAAAAACTCAATTTAAGCATTTTCATAATACTCTTGAAGAATGAAACCTATAATTCTTATTTTTCAACAGAGGGTGTCACTTCTATAGAATTTATCGAAATGTGACAAAATGGACAAATTGTGCTTATTGGAGCCTGAAACGCTCTAAAACAACGATTTGTCAACTTTGGTTGAAAAACTTAGGAATCCCAGCTGTATGCAAGATTCCTCTTAAAACTCGAAGTTTGTGGTAGATAGACTGAAATGAGCAAATTTCTACATTTTATCCATATTTTAACCAAAAACGACCAAAAAACTCAATTTATGCATTTTCATAATACCCTTGAAGAATGCAAAATATAATTCTTATTTTTCAACGGAGGGTGTATTTTCTATAGAAGTTATCGAAATGTGACAAAATGGACAAATTGTGCTTATTGGAGTCAGAATCGCTCTAAAACAACGATTTGTCAACTTTGGTTGAAACACTTAGGAATCCCAGCTGTATGCAAGATTCCTCTTAAAACTCGAAGTTTGTGGTAGATAGACTGAAATCAGCCAATTTCTATATTTTATGCATATTTTAACCAAAAACGACCAAAAAACTCAATTTATGCATTTTCAATATACTCTTGAAGAATGCAACCTATAATTCTTATTTTTCAACGGAGGGTGTAACTTCTAGAGAAGTTATCGAAATGTAACGAAATAGCCAAATTGTGCTTATTGGAGCCTGAAACGCTCTAAAACAACGATTTGTCAACTTTGGTTAAAACCCTAAGGAATCCCAGCCGTATGCAAGATTCCTCTTAAAACTTGAAGTTTGTGGTAGATAGACTAAAATCAGCCAATTTCTATATTTTATGCATATTTAAACCAAATACGCCAAAAAAACTCAATTTAAGCATTTTCATAATACTCTTTCAGAATGCACACTAACATTATTATTTTTCAACGGTTGGTGTAACTTCTAAAGTATTTATCGAAAGGTGACGAAATGGACAAATAGTGCTTATTGGAGCCTGAAACGCTCTAAAACAACGTTTGTCAACCTTGGTTGAAACCCTTAGGAATCCCAGCCGTATGCAAGATTCCTCTTAAAACTGGAAGTTTGTGGTAGATAGACTGAAATCAGCCAATTTCTATATTTTATCCATATTTTAACCAAAAACGACGAAAAAACTCAATTTATGCATTTTCATTATACTCTTGAAGAATGCAACCTATAATTCTTATTTTTCGACGGAGGGTGTAACTTCTATAGAAGTTATCGAAATGTGACGTAATAGACAAATTGTGCTTATTGGAGCCTGAAACGCTCTAAACAACGATTTGTGAAATTTGGTTGAAACCCTTAGGAATCCCAGCCGTATGCAAGATTCATCTTAAAACTGGAAGTTTGTGGTAGATAGACTGAAATCAGCCAATTTCTATATTTTATCCATATTTTAATCAAAAACGAACAAAAACCTCAATTTATGCATTTTCATAATACTCTTGAAGAATGCAACCTATAATTCTTATTTTTCAACGGAGGGTGTCACTTCTATAGAATTTATCGAAATGTGACAAAATGGACAAATTGTGCTTATTGGAGCCTGAAACGCTCTAAAACAACGATTTGTCAACTTTGGTTGAAAAACTTAGGAATCCCAGCTGTATGCAAGATTCCTCTTAAAACTCGAAGTTTGTGGTAGATAGACTGAAATGAGCAAATTTCTACATTTTATCCATATTTTAACCAAAAACGACCAAAAAACTCAATTTATGCATTTTCATAATACCCTTGAAGAATGCAAAATATAATTCTTATTTTTCAACGGAGGGTGTATTTTCTATAGAAGTTATCGAAATGTGACAAAATGGACAAATTGTGCTTATTGGAGTCAGAATCGCTCTAAAACAACGATTTGTCAACTTTGGTTGAAACACTTAGGAATCCCAGCTGTATGCAAGATTCCTCTTAAAACTCGAAGTTTGTGGTAGATAGACTGAAATCAGCCAATTTCTATATTTTATGCATATTTTAACCAAAAACGACCAAAAAACTCAATTTATGCATTTTCATAATACTCTTGAAGAATGCAACCTATAATTCTTATTTTTCAACGGAGGGTGTAACTTCTAAAGAAGTTATCGAAATGTAACGAAATAGCCAAATTGTGCTTATTGGAGCCTGAAACGCTCTAAAACAACGATTTGTCAACTTTGGTTGAAACCCTTAGGAATCCCAGCCGTATGCAAGATTCCTCTTAAAACTTGAAGTTTGTGGTAGATAGACTAAAATCAGCCAATTTCTATATTTTATGCATATTTAAACCAAAAACGCCAAAAAAACTCAATTTAAGCATTTTCATAATACTCTTTCAGAATGCACACTAACATTATTATTTTTCAACGGTTGGTGTAACTTCTAAAGTATTTATCGAAAGGTGACGAAATGGACAAATAGTGCTTATTGGAGCCTGAAACGCTCTAAAACAACGTTTGTCCACCTTGGTTGAAACCCTTAGGAATCCCAGCCGTATGCAAGATTCCTCTTAAAACTGGAAGTTTGTGGTAGATAGACTGAAATCAGCCAATTTCTATATTTTATCCATATTTTAACCAAAAACGACGAAAAAACTCAATTTATGCATTTTCATTATACTCTTGAAGAATGCAACCTATAATTCTTATTTTTCGACGGAGGGTGTAACTTCTATAGAAATTATCGAAATGTGACGAAATAGACAAATTGTGCTTATTGGAGCCTGAAACGCTCTAAACAACGATTTGTGAAATTTGGTTGAAACCCTTAGGAATCCCAGCCGTATGCAAGATTCATCTTAAAACTGGAAGTTTGTGGTAGATAGACTGAAATCAGCCAATTTCTATATTTTATCCATATTTTAATCAAAAACGAACAAAAACCTCAATTTATGCATTTTCATAATACTCTTGAAGAATGCAACCTATAATTCTTATTTTTCAACGGAGGGTGTAACTTCTAAAGAAGTTATCGAAATGTAACGAAATAGCCAAATTGTGCTTATTGGAGCCTGAAACGCTCTAAAACAACGATTTGTCAACTTTGGTTGAAACCCTTAGGAATCCCAGCCGTATGCAAGATTCCTCTTAAAACTGGAAGTTTGTGGTAGATAGACTTAAATCAGCCAATTTCTATATTTTATGCATATTTAAACCAAAAACGCCAAAAAAACTCAATTTATGCATTTTCATAATACTCTTTCAGAATGCACACTAACATTATTTTTTTTCAACGGTTGGTGTAACTTCTAAAGTAGTTATCGAAAGGTGACGAAATGAACAAATAGTACTTATTGGAGCCTGAAACGCTCTAAAACAACGATTTGTCAACTTTGGTTGAAACACTTAGGAATCCCAGCTGTATGCAAGATTCCTCTTAAAACTCGAAGTTTGTGGTAGATAGACTGAAATCTGCCAATTTCTATATTTTATGCATATTTTAACCAAAAACGACCAAAAAACTCATTTTATGCATTTTCATAATACTCTTGAAGAATGCAAAATATAATTCTTATTTTTCAACGGAGGGTGTAACTTCTTTAGAAGTTATCGAAATGTGACGAAATGGACAAAATGTGCTTATTGGAGCCTGAAACGCTCTAAAACAACGATTTGTGCAATTTGGTTGAAACCCTTAGGAATCCCAACCGTATGCAAGATTCCTCTTAAAACTGGAAGTTTGTGGTAGATAGACTAAAATCAGCCAATTTCTATATTTTATGCATATTTTAACCAAAAACGACCAAAAACCTCAATTTATGCATTTTCATAATACTCTTGAAGAATAAAAACTATAATTCTTATTTTTCAACGGAGGGTGTCACTTCTACAGAAGTTATCGAAATGTGACGAAATGGACAAATTGTGCTTATTGGAGCCTGAATCGCTCTAAAACAACGATTTGTCAACTTTGGTTGAAACACTTAGGAATCCCAGCTGTATGCAAGATTCCTCTTAAAACTCGAAGTTTGTGGTAGATAGACTGAAATCAGCCAATTTCTATATTTTATGCATATTTTAACCAAAAACGACCAAAAAACTCAATGTATGCATTTTCATAATACTCTTGAAGAATGCAACCTATAATTCTTATTTTTCAACGGAAGGTGTAACTTCTTAAGAAGTTATCGAAATGTAACGAAATGGCCAAATTGTGCTTATTGGAGCCTGAAACGCTCTAAAACAACGATTTGTCAACTTTGGTTGAAACCCTTAGGAATCCCAGCCGTATGCAAGATTCCTCTTAAAACTGGAAGTTTGTGGTAGATAGACTAAAAAAAGCCAATTTTTATATTTTATGCATATTTTAACCAAAAACGACCAAAAAACTCAATGTATGCATTTGAATAATACTCTTGAAGAATGCAGCCTATAATTCTTATTTTTCAACGGAGGGTGTAACTTCTATAGAAGTTATCGAAATGTGACGAAATGGACAAATTGTGCTTATTGGAGCTTGAAACGCTCTAAAACAACGATTTGTCAACTTTGGTTGAAACCCTTAGGAATCCCAGCCGTAGGCAAGATTCCTCTTAAAACTGGAGGTTTGTGGTAGATTGACTGAAATCAGCCAATTTCTATATTTTATCCATATTTTAACCAAAAACGAACAATAACCTCAATTTATGCATTTTCATAATACTCTTGAAGAATAAAAACTATAATTCTTTTTTTTCAATGGAGGGTGTAACTTCTATAAAAGTTATCGAAATGTGAGGAAATGGACAAATTGTGCTTATTGGAGCCTGAATCGCTCTAAAACAACGATTTGTAAACTTTGGTTGAAACACTTAGGAATCCCAGCTGTATGCAAGATTCCTCTTTAAACTCGAAGTTTGTGGTAGATAGACTGAAAACAGCCAATTTCTATATTTAATGCATATTTTAACCAAAAACGACCAAAAAACTCAATTTATGCATTTTTATAATACTCTTGAAGAATGCAACCTATAATTCTTATTTTTCAACGGAGGGTGTAACTTCTATAGAAGTAAACGAAATGTGACGAAATGGACAAATTGTGCTTATTGGAGCCTGAAACGCTCTAAAAGAACGATTTGTTAACTTTGGTTGAAACACTTAGGAATCCCAGCTGTATGCAAGATTCCTCTTAAAACTCGAAGTTTGTGGTAGATGGACTGAAACCAGCCAATTTCTATATTATCTGCATATTTTTACCAAAAACGACTAAAAACCTCAATTTATGCATTTTCATAATACTCTTGAAGAATGCAACCTATAAATCTTATTTTTCAACGGAGGGTGTCACTTCTATAGAATTTATCGAAATGTGACAAAATGGACACATTGTGCTTATTGGAGCCTGAAACGCTCTAAAACAACGATTTGTCAACTTTGGTTGAAACACTTAGGAATCCCAGCTGTATGCAAGATTCCTCTTAAAACTCGAAGTTTGTGGTAGATAGACTGAAATGAGCAAATTTCTATATTTTATCCATATTTTAACCAAAAACGACCAAAAAACTCAATTTATGCATTTTCATAATACCCTTGAAGAATGCAAAATATAATTCTTATTTTTCAACGGAGGGTGTAACTTCTATGGAAGTTATCGAAATGTGACGAAATGGACAAATTGTGCTTATTGGAGCCTGAAACGCTCTAAAACAACGATTTGTGCAATTTGGTTGAAACCCTTAGGAATCCCAGCCGTATGCAAGATTCCTCTTAAAACTGGAAGTTTGTGGTAGATGGACTAAAATCAGCCAATTTCTATATTTTATGCATATTTTAACCAAAAACGACCAAAAACCTCAATTTATGCATTTTCATAATACTCTTGAAGAATAAAAACTATAATTCTTATTTTTCAACGGAGGGTGTATTTTCTATAGAAGTTATCGAAATGTGACGAAATGGACAAATTGTGCTTATTGGAGCCTGAATCGCTCTAAAACAACGATTTGTCAACTTTGGTTGAAACACTTAGGAATCCCAGCTGTATGCAAGATTCCTCTTAAAACTCGAAGTTTGTGGTAGATAGACTGAAATCAGCCAATTTCTATGTTTTATGCATATTTTAACCAAAAACGACCAAAAAACTCAATTTATGCATTTTCATAATACTCTTGAAGAATGCAACCTATAATTCTTATTTTTCAACGGAGGGTGTAACTTCCAAAGAAGTTATCGAAATGTAACGAAATAGCCAAATTGTGCTTATTTGAGCCTGAAACGCTCTAAAACAACGATTTGTCAACTTTGGTTGAAACCCTTAGGAATCCCAGCCGTATGCAAGATTCCTCTTAAAACTGGAAGTTTGTGGTAGATAGACTAAAATCAGCCAATTTCTATATTTTATGCATATTTAAACCAAAAACGCCAAAAAAACTCAATTTATGCATTTTCATAATACTCTTTCAGAATGCACACTAACATTATTTTTTTTCAACGGTTGGTGTAACTTCTAAAGTAGTTATCGAAAGGTGACGAAATGGACAAATAGTGCTTATTGGAGCCTGAAACGCTCTAAAACAACGATTTGTCAACTTTGGTTGAAACCCTTAGGAATCCCAGCCGTATGCAAGATTCCTCTTAAAACTGGAAGTTTGTGGAAGATAGACTGAAATCAACCAATTTCTATATTTTATCCATATTTTAACCAAAAACGACGAAAAAACTCAATTTATGCATTTTCATTATACTCTTGAAGAATTCAACCTATAATTCTTATTTTTCGACGGAGGGTGTAACTTCTATAGAAGTTATCGAAATGTGACGAAATGGACGAATGGTGCTTATTGGAGCCTGAAACGCTCTAAACAACGATTTTTGCAATTTGGTTGAAACCCTTAGGAATCCCAGCCGTATGCAAGATTCATCTTAAAACTGGAAGTTTGTGGTAGACTGAAATCAGCCAATTTCTATATTTTATCCATATTTTAATCAAAAACGAACAAAAACCTCAATTTATGCATTTTCATAATACTCTTGAAGAATAAAAACTATAATTCTTATTTTTCAATGGAGGGTGTAACTTCTATAAAAGTTATCGAAATGTGACGAAATGGACAAATTGTGCTTATTGGAGCCTGAATCGCTCTAAAACAACGATTTGTCAACTTTGGTTGAAACACTTAGGAATCCCAGCTGTATGCAAGATTACTCTTAAAACTCGAAGTTTGTGGTAGATAGACTGATATCAGCCAATTTCTATATTTTATGCATATTTTAACCAAAAACGACCAAAAAACTCAATTTATGCATTTTCATAATACTCTTGAAGAATAACAACTATAATTCTTATTTTTCAACGGAGGGTGTAACTTCTATAGATGTTATCGAAATGTGACAAAATGGACAAATTGTGCTTATTGGAGCCTGAAACGCTATAAAACAACGATTTGTCAACTTTGGTTGAAACACTTAGGAATCCCAGCTGTATGCAAGATTCCTCTTAAAACTCGAAGTTTGTGGTAGATAGACTGAAATCAGCCAATTTCTATATTTTATGCATATTATAACCAAAAACGACCAAAAAACTCATTTTATGCATTTTCATAATACTCTTGAAGAATGCAAAATATAATTCTTATTTTTCAACGGAGGGTGTAACTTCTATAGAAGTTATCGAAATGTGACAAAAGGACAAATTGTGCTTATTGGAGCCTGAAACGCTCTAAAACAAGGATTTGTGCAATTTGGTTGAAACCCTAAGGAATCCCAGCCGTATGCCAGATTCCTCTTAAAACTGGAAGTTTGTGGTAGATAGACTAAAATCAGCCAATTTCTATATTTTATGCATATTTTAACCAAAAACGACCAAAAACCTCAATTTATGCATTTTCATAATACTCTTGAAGAATAAAAACTATAATTCTTATTTTTCAACGGAGGGTGTAACTTCTATAGAAGTTATCGAAATGTGACGAAATGGACAAATTGTGCTTATTGGAGCCTGAATCGCTCTAAAACAACGATTTGTCATTTTTGGTTGAAACACTTAGGAATCCCAGCTGTATGCAAGATTCCTCTTAAAACTCGAAGTTTGTGGTAGATAGACTGAAATCAGCCAATTTCTATATTTTATGCATATTTTAACCAAAAACGACCAAAAAACTCAATTTATGCATTTTCATAATACTCTTGAAGAATGCAACCTATAATTCTTATTTTTCAACGGAAGGTGTAACTTTTAAAGAAGTTATCGAAATGTAACGAAATGGCCAAATTGTGCTTATTGGAGCCTGAAACGCTCTTAAACAACGATTTGTCAACTTTGGTGTAAACCCTTAGGAATCCCAGCCGTATGCAAGATTCCTCTTAAAACTGGAAGTTTGTGGTAGGTAGACTAAAAAAAGTCAATTTCTATATTTTATGCATATTTAAACCAAAAACGCCAAAAAAACTCAATTTATGCATTTTCATAATACTCTTTCAAAATGCACACTAACATTATTATTTTTCAACGGTTGGTGTAACTTCTAAAGTAGTTATCGAAAGGTGACGAAATGGACAAATTGTGCATATTGGAGCCTGAAACGCTCTAAAACAACGATTTGTCAACTTTGGTTGAAACCCTTAGGAATCCCAGCCGTATGCAAGATTCCTCTTAAAACTGGCAGTTTGTGGTAGATAGACTGAAATCAGCCAATTTCTATTTTTATGCATATTTTTACGAAAAACGACGAAAAAACTCAATTTATGCATTTTCATTATACTCTTGAAGAATGCAACCTATAATTCTTATTTTTCGACGGAGGGGTAACTTCTGTAGAAGTTATCGAAATGTGACGAAATGGACAAATTGTGCTTATTGGAGCCTGAAACGCTCTAAAACAACGATTTGTGCAATTTGGTTGAAACCCTTAGGAATCCCAGCCGTATGCAAGATTCCTCTTAAAACTGGAAGTTTGTGGTAGATAGACTAAAATTAGCCAATTTCTATGTTTTATGCATATTTTAACCAAAAACGACGAAAAAACTCAATTTATGCTTTTTCATTATACTCTTGAAGAATGCAACCTATAATTCTTATTTTTCGACGGAGGGGTAACTTCTATAGAAGTTATCGAAATGTGACGAAATGGACAAATTGTGCTTATTGGAGCCTGAAACGCTCTAAAACAACGATTTGTGCAATTTGGTTGAAACCCTTAGGAATCGTAGCCGTATGCAAGATTCCTCTTAAAACTGGAAGTTTGTGGTAGATAGACTGAAATCAGCCAATTTCTATATTTTATCCATATTTTAACCAAAAACGAACAAAAACCTCAATTTATGCATTTTCATAATACTCTTGAAGAATAAAAACTATAATTCTTATTTTACAATGGAGGGTGTAACTTCTATAAAAATTATCGAGATGTGACGAAATGGACAAATTGTGCTTATTGGAGCCTGAATCGCTCTAAAACAACGATTTGTCAACTTTGGTTGAAACACTTAGGAATCCCAGCTGTATGCAAGATTCCTCTTAAAACTCGAAGTTTGTGGTAGATAGACTGAAATCAGCCAATTTCTATATTTTCTGCATATTTACACCCAAAAACGACCAAAAAACTCAATGTATGCATTTTCATAATACTCTTGAAGAATGCAACCTATAATTCTTATTTTTCAACGGTGGGTGTAACTTCTAAAGTGGTTATCGAAATGTGACGAAATGGACAAATTGTGCTTATTGGAGCTTAAAACGCTCTAAAACAACGATTTGTCAACTTTGGTTGAAACCCTTAGGAATCCCAGCCGTTGGCAAGATTCCTCTTAAAACTGGAAGTTTGTGGTAGATAGACTAAAATCAGCCAATTTCTATATTTTATGCAAATTTTAACCAAAAACGACCAAAAACCTCAATTTATGCATTTTCATAATACTCTTGAAGAATAAAAACTATAATTCTTATTTTTCAACGGAGGGTGTAACTTCAAAAGAAGTTATCAAAATGTAACGAAATGGCCAAATTGTGCTTATTGGAGCCTGAAACGCTCTAAAACAACGATTTGTCAACTTTGGTTAAAACCCTTAGGAATCCTAGCCGTATGCAAGATTCCTCTTAAAACTGGAAGTTTGTGGTTGATAGACTAAAATCAGCCAATTTCTATATTTTATGCATATTTAAACCAAAAACGCCAAAAAAACTCAATTTATGCATTTTCATAATACTCTTTCAGAATGCACACTAACATTATTATTTTTCAACGGTTGGTGTAACTTCTAAAGTAGTTACCGAAAGGTGACGAAATGGAAAAATAGTGCTTATTGGAGCATAAAACGCTCTAAAACAACGATTTGTCAACTTTGGTTGAAACCCTTAGGAATCCCAGCCGTATGCAAGATTCCTCTTAAAACTGGAAGTTTGTGGTAGATAGACTGAAATCAGCCAATTTCTATTTTTTATGCATATTTTAACCAAAAACGACGTAAAAACTCAATTTATGCATTTTTATTATACTCTTGAAGAATGCAACCTATAATTCTTATTTTTCGACGGAGGGTGTAACTTCTATAGAAGTTATCGAAATGTAACGAAATGGACAAATTGTGCTTATTGGAGCCTGAAACGCTCTAAACAACGATTTGTGCAATTTGGTTGAAACCCTTAGGAATCCCAGCCGTATGCAAGATTCATCTTAAAACTGGAAGTTTGTGGTAGATAGACTGAAATCAGCCAATTTCTATATTTTGTCCATATTTTAATCAAAAACGAACAAAAACCTCAATTTATGCATTTTCATAATACTCTTGAAGAATAAAAACTATAATTCTTATTTTTCAATGGAGGGTGTAACTTCTATAAAAGTTATCGAAATGTGACGAAATGAACAAATTGTGCTTATTGGAGCCTGAATCGCTCTAAAACAACGATTTGTCAACTTTGGTTGAACCACTTAGGAATCCCAGCTGTATGCAAGATTCCTCTTAAAACTCGAAGTTTGTGGTAGATAGACTGATATCAGCCAATTTCTATATTTTATGCATATTTTAACCAAAAACGACCAAAAAACTCAATGTATGCATTTTCATAATACTCTTGAAGAATAACAACTATAATTCTTATTTTTCAACGGAGGGTGTAACTTCTATAGATGTTATCGAAATGTGACGAAATGGACAAATTGTGCTTATTGGAGCCTGAAACGCTCTAAAACAACGATTTGTCAACTTTGGTTGAAATACTTAGGAATCCCAGCTGTATGCAAGATTCCTCTTAAAACTCGAAGTTGGTGGTAGATAGACTGAAATCAGCCAGTTCTATATTTAATGCATATTTTAACCAAAAACGACCAAAAAACTCATTTTATGCATTTTCATAATACTCTTGAAGAATGCAAAATATAATTCTTATTTTTCATCGGAGGGTGTAACTTCTATAGAAGTTATCGAAATGTGACGAAATGGACAAAATGTGCTTATTGGAGCCTGAAACGCTCTAAAACAACGATTTGTGCAATTTGGTTGAAACTCTTAGGAATCCCAACCGTATGCAAGATTCCTCTTTTAACTGGAAGTTTGTGGTAGATAGACTAAAATCAGCCAATTTCTATATTTTATGCATATTTTAACCAAAAACGACCAAAAACCTCAATTTATGCATTTTTATAATACTCTTGAAGAATAAAAACTATAATTCTTATTTTTCAACGGAGGGTGTCACTTCTACAGAAGTTATCGAAATGTGACGAAATGGACAAATTGTGCTTATTGGAGCCTGAATCGCTCTAAAACAACGATTTGTCAACTTTGGTTGAAACACTTAGGAATCCCAGCTGTATGCAAGATTCCTCTTAAAACTCGAAGTTTGTGGTAGATAGACTGAAATCAGCCAATTTCTATATTTTATGCATATTTTAACCAAAAACGACCAAAAAACTCAATGTATGCATTTTCATAATACTCTTGAAGAATGCAACCTATAATTCTTATTTTTCAACGGCTGGTGTAACTTCTAAAGAAGTTATCGAAATGTAACGAAATGGCCAAATTGTGCTTATTGGAGCCTGAAACGCTTCAAAACAACGATTTGTCAACTTTGGTTGAAACCCTTAGGAATCCCAGCCGTATGCAAGATTCCTCTTAAAACTGGAAGTTTGTGGTAGATAGACTAAAAAAAAGCCAATTTCTATATTTTATGCATATTTAAACCAAAAACGCCAAAAAAACTCAATTTATGCATTTTCATAATACTCTTTCATAATGCACACTAACATTATTATTTTTCAACGGTTGGTGAAACTTCTAAAGTAGTTATCGAAAGGTGACAAAATGGACAAATTGTGCATATTGGAGCCTGAAACGCTCTAAAACAACGATTTGTCAACTTTGGTTGAAACCCTTAGGAATCCCAGCCGTATGCAAGATTCCTCTTAAAACTGGAAGTTTGTGGTAGATAGACTGAAATCCGCCAATTTCTATTTTTATGCATATTTTAACCAAAAACGACGAAAAAACTCAATTTATGCATTTTCATTATACTCTTGAAGAATGCAAACTATAATTCTAATTTTTCGACGGAGGGGTAACTTCTATAGAAGTTATCGAAATGTGACGAAATGGACAAATTGTGCTTATTGGAGCCTGAAACGCTCTAAAACAACGATTTGTGCAATTTGGTTGAAACCCTTAGGAATCCCAGCCGTATGCAAGATTCCTCTTAAAACTGGAAGTTTGTGGAAGATAGACTAAAATCAGCCAATTTCTATATTTTATGCATATTTTAACCAAAAACGACGAGTAAACTCAATTTATGCATTTTCATTATACTCTTGATGAATGCAGCCTATAATTCTTATTTTTCAACGGAGGGTGTCACTTCTATAGAAGTTATCGAAATGTGACGAAATGGACAAATTGTGCTTATTGGAGCTTGAAACGCTCTAAAACAACGATTTGTCAACTTTGGTTGAAACCCTTAGGAATCCCAGCCGTAGGCAAGATTGCTCTTTAAACTGGAAGTTTGTCATAGATAGACTGAAATCAGCCAATTTCTATATTTTATCCATATTTTAACCAAAAACGAACAAAAACCTCAATTTATGCATTTTCATAATACTCTTGAAGAATAAAAACTATAATTCTTATTTTTCAATGGAGGGTGTAACTTCTATAAAAGTTATCGAAATGTGACGAAATGGACAAATTGTGCTTATTGGAGCCTGCATCGCTCTAAAACAACGATTTGTCAACTTTGGTTGAAACACTTAGGAATCCCAGCTGTATGCAAGATTCCTCTTAAAACTCGAAGTTTGTGGTAGATAGACTGAAAACAGCCAATTTCTATATTTAATGCATATTTTAACCAAAAACGACCAAAAAACTCAATTTATGCATTTTCATAATACTCTTGAAGAAAGCAACCTATAATTCTTATTTTTCAACGGAGGGTGTAACTTCTATAGAAGTAATCGAAATGTGACGAAATGGACAAATTGTGCTTATTGGAGCCTGAAACGCTCTAAAACAACGATTTGTCAACTTTGGTTGAAACCCTTAGGAATCCCAGCCGTATGCAAGATTCCTCTTAAAACTGGAAGTTTGTGGTAGATAGACTTAAATCAGCCAATTTCTATATTTTATGCATATTTAAACCAAAAACGCCAAAAAAACTCAATTTATGCATTTTCATAATACTCTTTCAGAATGCACACTAACATTATTATTTTTCAACGGTTGGTGTAACTTCTAAAGTAGTTATCGAAAGGTGACGAAATGGACAAATAGTGCTTATTGGAGCCTGAAACGCTCTAAAACAACGATTTGTCAACTTTGGTTGAAACCCTTAGGAATCCCAGCCGTATGCAAGATTCCTCTTAAAACTGGAAGTTTGTGGTAGATAGACTGAAATCAGCCAATTTCTATATTTTATCCATATTTTAACCAAAAACGACGAAAAAACTCAATTTATGCATTTTCATTATACTCTTGAAGAATGCAACCTATAATTCTTATTTTTCGACGGAGGGTGTAACTTCTATAGAAGTTATCGAAATGTGACGAAATGGACAAATGGTGCTTATTGAAGCCTGAAACGCTCTAAACAACGATTTGTGCAATTTGGTTGAAACCCTTAGGAATCCCAGCCGTATGCAAGAGTCATCTTAAAACTGGAAGTTTGTGGTAGATAGACTGAAATCAGCCAATTTCTATATTTTATCCATATTTTAATCAAAAACGAACAAAAACCTCAATTTATGCATTTTCATAATACTCTTGAAGAATAAAAACTATAATTCTTATTTTTCAATGGAGGGTGTAACTTCTATAAAAGTTATCGAAATGTGACGAAATGGACAAATTGTGCTTATTGGAGCCTGAATCGCTCTTAAACAACGATTTGTCAACTTTGGTTGAAACACTTAGGAATCCCAGCTGTATGCAAGATTACTCTTAAAACTCGAAGTTTGTGGTAGATAGACTGATATCAGCCAATTTCTATATTTTATGCATATTTTAACCAAAAACGACCAAAAAACTCAATTTATGCATTTTCATAATACTCTTGAAGAATAACAACTATAATTTTTATTTTTCAACGGAGGGTGTAACTTCTATAGATGTTATCGAAATGTGACGAAACGGACAAATTGTGCTTATTGGAGCCTGAAACGCTCTAAAACAACGATTTGTCATTTTTGGTTGAAACACTTAGGAATCCCAGCTGTATGCAAGATTCCTCTTAAAACTCGAAGTTTGTGGTAGATAGACTAAAAAATCAGCCAATTTCTATATTTTATGCATATTTCAACCAAAAACGACCAAAAAACTCATTTTATGCATTTTCATAATACTCTTGAAGAATGCAAAATATCATTCTTATTTTTCAACGGAGGGTGTAACTTCTATAGAAGTTATCGAAATGTGACGAAATGTACAAATTGTGCTTATTGGAGACTGAAACGCTCTAAAACAACTATTTGTGCAATTTGGTTGAAACCCTTAGGAATCCCAGCCGTATGCCAGATTCCTCTTAAAACTGGAAGTTTGTGGTAGATAGACTAAAATCAGCCAATTTCTATGTTTTATGCATATTTTAACCAAAAACGACCAAAAACCTCAATTTATGCATTTTCATAATACTCTTGAAGAATAAAAACTATAATTCTTATTTTTCAACGGAGGGTGTAACTTCTATAGAAGTTATCGAAATGTGACGAAATGGACAAATTGTGCTTATTGGAGCCTGAATCGCTCTTAAACAACGATTTGTCAACTTTGGTTGAAACACTTAGGAATCCCAGCTATATGCAAGATTACTCTTAAAACTCGAAGTTTGTGGTAGATAGACTGATATAAGCCAATTTCTATATTTTATGCATATTTTAACCAAAAACGACCAAAAAACTCAATTAATGCATTTTCATAATACTCTTGAAGAATAACAACTATAATTCTTATTTTTCAACGGAGGGTGTAACTTCTATAGATGTTATCGAAATGTGACGAAATGGACAAATTGTGCTTATTGGAGCCTGAAACGCTATAAAACAACGATTTGTCAACTTTGGTTTAAACACTTAGGAATCCCAGCTGTATGCAAGATTCCTCTTAAAACTCGAAGTTTGTGGTAGATAGACTGAAATCAGCCAATTTCTATATTTTATGCATATTTTAACCAAAAACGACCAAAAAACTCATTTTATGCATTTTCATAATACTCTTGAAGAATGCAAAATATAATTCTTATTTTTCAACGGAGGGTGTAACTTCTATAGAAGTTATCGAAATGTGACGAAATGGACAAATTGTGCTTATTGGAGCCTGAAACGCTCTAAAACAACGATTTGTGCAATTTGGTTGAAACCCTTAGGAATCCCAGCCGTATGCCAGATTCCTCTTAAAACTGGAAGTTTGTGGTAGATAGACTAAAATAAGCCAATTTCTATATTTTATGCATATTTTAACCAAAAACGACCAAAAACCTCAATTTATGCATTTTCATAATACTCTTGAAGAATAAAAACTATAATTCTTATTTTTCAACGGAGGGTGTAACTTCTAAAGTAGTTATCGAAAGGTGACGAAATGGACAAATAGTGCTTATTGGAGCCTGAAACGCTCTAAAACAACGATTTGTCAACTTTGGTTGAAACCCTTAGGAATCCCAGCCGTATGCAAGATTCCTCTTAAAACTGGAAGTTTGTGGTAGATAGACTGAAATCAGCCAATTTCTATATTTTATCCATATTTTAACCAAAAACGACGAAAAAACTCAATTTATGCATTTTCATTATACTCTTGAAGAATGCAACCTATAATTCTTATTTTTCGACGGAGGGTGTAACTTCTATAGAAGTTATCGAAATGTGACGAAATGGACAAATGGTGCTTATTGGAGCCTGAAACGCTCTAAACAACGATTTGTGCAATTTGGTTGAAACCCTTAGGAATCCCAGCCGTATGCAAGAGTCATCTTAAAACTGGAAGTTTGTGGTAGATAGACTGAAATCAGCCAATTTCTATATTTTATCCATATTTTAATCAAAAACGAACAAAAACCTCAATTTATGCATTTTCATAATACTCTTGAAGAATAAAAACTATAATTCTTATTTTCCAATGGAGGGTGTAACTTCAATAAAAGTTATCGAAATGTGACGAAATGGACAAATTGTGCTTATTGGAGCCTGAATCGCTCTAAAACAACGATTTGTCAACTTTGGTTGAAACACTTAAGAATCCCAGCTGTATGCAAGATTACTCTTAAAACTCGAAGTTTGTGGTAGATAGACTGATATCAGCCAATTTCTATATTTTATGCATATTTTAACCAAAAACGACCAAAAAACTCAATTTATGCATTTTCATAATACTCTTGAAGAATAACAACTATAATTCTTTTTTTTCAACGGAGGGTGTAACTTCTATAGATGTTATCGAAATGTGACGAAACGGACTAATTGTGCTTATTGGAGCCTGAAACGCTCTAAAACAACGATTTGTCAACTTTGGTTGAAACACTTAGGAATCCCAGCTGTATGCAAGATTCCTCTTAAAACTCGAAGTTTGTGGTAGATAGACTAAAAAATCAGCCAATTTCTATATTTTATGCATATTTCAACCAAAAACGACCAAAAAACTCATTTTATGCATTTTCATAATACTCTTGAAGAATGCAAAATATCATTCTTCTTTTTCAACGGAGGGTGTAACTTCTATAGAAGTTATCGAAATGTGACGAAATGGACAAATTGTGCTTATTGGAGCCTGAAACGCTCTAAAACAACTATTTGTGCAATTTGGTTGAAACCCTTAGGAATCCCAGCCGTATGCCAGATTCCTCTTAAAACTGGAAGTTTGTGGTAGATAGACTAAAATCAGCCAATTTCTATGTTTTATGCATATTTTAACCAAAAACGACCAAAAACCTCAATTTATGCATTTTCATAATACTCTTGAAGAATAAAAACTATAATTCTTATTTTTCAACGGAGGGTGTAACTTCTATAGAAGTTATCGAAATGTGACGAAATGGACAAATTGTGCTTATTGGAGCCTGAATCGCTCTAAAACAACGATTTGTCAACTTTGGTTGAAACACTTAGGAATCCCAGCTGTATGCAAGATTACTTTAAAAACTCGAAGTTTGTGGTAGATAGACTGATATCAGCCAATTTCTATATTTTATGCATATTTTAACCAAAAACGACCAAAAAACTCAATTTATGCATTTTCATAATACTCTTGAAGGATAACAACTATAATTCTTATTTTTCAACGGATGGTGTAACTTCTATAGATGTTATCGAAATGTGACGAAATGGACAAATTGTGCTTATTGGAGCCTGAAACGCTATAAAACAACGATTTGTCAACTTTGGTTGAAACACTTAGGAATCCCAGCTGTATGCAAGATTCCTCTTAAAACTCGAAGTTTGTGGTAGATAGACTGAAATCAGCCAATTTCTATATGTTATGCATATTTTAACCAAAAACGACCAAAAAACTCATTTTATGCATTTTCATTATACTCTTGAAGAATGCAACCTATAATTATTATTTTTCGACGGAGGGTGTAACTTCTATAGAAGTTATCGAAATGTGACGAAATGGACAAATGGTGCTTATTGGAGCCTGAAACGCTCTAAACAACGATTTGTGCAATTTGGTTGAAACCCTTAGGAATCCCAGCCGTATGCAAGATTCATCTTAAAACTGGAAGTTTGTGGTAGATAGACTGAAATCAGCCAATTTCTATATTTTATCCATATTTTAATCAAAAACGAACAAAAACCTCAATTTATGCATTTTCATAATACTCTTGAAGAATAAAAACTATAATTCTTATTTTTCAATGGAGGGTGTAACTTCTATAAAAGTTATCGAAATGTGACGAAATAGACAAATTGTGCTTATTGGAGCCTGAATCGCTCTAAAACAACGATTTGTCAACTTTGGTTGAAACACTTAGGAATCCCAGCTGTATGCAAGATTACTCTTAAAACTCGAAGTTGTGGTAGATAGACTGATATCAGCGATTTCTATATTTTATGCATATTTTAACCAAAAACGACCAAAAAACTCAATTTATGCATTTTCATAATACTCTTGAAGAATAACAACTATAATTCTTATTTTTCAACGGAGGGTGTAACTTCTATAGATGTTATCGAAATGTGACGAAATGGACAAATTGTGCTTATTGGAGCCTGAAACGCTATAAAACAACGATTTGTCAACTTTGGTTGAAACACTTAGGAATCCCAGCTGTATGCAAGATTCCTCTTAAAACTCGAAGTTTGTGGTAGATAGACTGAAATCAGCCAATTTCTATATTTTATGCATATTTTAACCAAAAACGACCAAAAAACTCATTTTATGCATTTTCATAATACTCTTGAAGAATGCAAAATATAATTCTTATTTTTCAACGGAGGGTGTAACTTCTATAGAAGTTATCGAAATGTGACGAAATGGACAAATTGTGCTTATTGGAGCCTGAAACGCTCTAAAACAACGATTTGTGCAATTTGGTTGAAACCCTTAGGAATCCCAGCCGTATGCCAGATTCCTCTTAAAACTGGAAGTTTGTGGTAGATAGACTAAAATCAGCCAATTTCTATATTTTATGCATATTTTAACCAAAAACGACCAAAAACCTCAATTTATGCATTTTCATAATACTCTTGAAGAATAAAAACTATAATTCTTATTTTTCAACGGAGGGTGTAACTTCTATAGAAGTTATCGAAATGTGACGAAATAGACAAATTGTGCTTATTGGAGCCTGAATCGCTCTAAAACAACGATTTGTCATTTTTGGTTGAAACACTAAGGAATCCCAGCTGTATGCAAGATTCCTCTTGTTAGATATTTGTTATATACTGTTAGTTATTTTTAGCAAGGTTGGCAGCAGAAGGTTTAGATTGGCAGGAGTGGAATTGGAGCGAGAGAGTTAGTGTTGACGTGTGGATTGTTGGAGCTAGGAAATGTATCGTGGTAGAGAGAGGTCTAGTTGTTGAGGAGACGAGCAGGAGTTCATCAAGTGGTTTTGTGAGGAGGAGGAGGAAGAGGAGAGGAGGAGGATCGTGTGTAATAGTGAAAACGAGAAGTGTGGACTGTGGGGAGTTGAAGAGAGTGGTTGGCTAGTGTGTGTGGCCTAGGGTGGAGAAGTGTAGGCCTAGTAGGCCTGGGAGGTTGGAGTTTGGCATTAAACGATCATCAGAACATTGTGTGTGTGTCGAGAGGTGTCGTTATTCTTACATATCAGAAGTGGGATTGACTAATTGACGACTGGCGAGTTGTCCTGACAAAAATCGAGTGAATTTAACGTGTTTCGTATTTGCGTTGACGTGGTTTTATTTTCACAACCCTGAAGCTAGCAGCGTGGTAGCCATTGTTGGTGAGAACAGTGTAGTGTTGGATTGCCAACGTGCCATCCATTTTGCTTTTATCGCAACTTGGAGGTGAACAACAACAACAACAATAGTCGACAGCGACAAGAGTCGAGTCATCGCTTACTAACAAAATTCGACTATCGAGATATCGACGATCGAAAAGAGACGTTTCCAAGGCAGTGGATTTTTTTGTAACGTTTTTGTGTTCGTTGACAGTTTTTGGTTCATGACAGTTGAATTTCATGAATAGATGAGAAGCCCGTCTAATTAATAAACAATAATATGGAGAGATTTGATTACATTCCTCGCCGAAGAAGAAGCGCGGACGATTTAAGAACACAAGTTCCACAAAATATGAATACGCTTCCTGTCAGTTCACCAAGAAATGTAGAGGTAGATGGATCTGCTTTCCGAAGTGACAGCCAAGGAATGCAGGCTAATCTCAACGAGAATATAAACGCTATGGAGTTAGTGAGAATGATGATTGAACAAAATCGTCAGAAAGATGAACAAAATCGTCAGAAAGATGAGATAATAAATAACCTGCTTCGTGCCAACCAAAACATTATGGGAGCACAAGGAACAAATGTAGGCCTAGGGTCAGGTCCAATCCCGTACCAAATAATGCCGGATTTATCAAAGACTATTAAAAGTTTTACTGGTGAAGGGGACCAAAATAGTGCTGAAGAGTGGCTTCACAGCATAAATTCGACAGCCATGCTGCATCAGTGGCAAGATGCCTTTAAGTTAGAATCGGCCAGAGGTCATTTGACAGGAGCAGCAAGTCATTGGATGTCTGCCCGATTCAGTACAATGCACACATGGAACGATTTTGAGCATCAATTCAGGAACACTTTTATAAATGGTGCTAGATTGGGTTTGCCCGAACGATTTAAGCTTATGCAAGCGAGAATTCAACAGAGAGGGGAAAATGTGTACGCATATTTCCATGAGAAGGTAAAGTTGTGTTCAAACCTACAACTTGAGTTTGAGGATCTGAAAAAGCAGGTGGTAATTGGCCTGTGGAGTCGAGAATTGTGTGCAGCCATCATGGCTCAACGTCATACTGATGTTGACCATCTACTGCGTGACATTAGAAATTTTGAAGAGGTGAATGCCGAGAGAGGTGCCAGAATTGGTTTTAAAACTGATAAAAACATGCGAGACAAACAACCAAACGAACAACACTCAACACAAAACCAGTCGTGGAGCGAGAGCTTCCGTGAGAAGAACCAACAAGGAAACAGACATTCCGGTCATGAGAAGTTCAATCAGTCAAACAATTGGAGAGAAAAATCTCAAACTAATGAAGTGCGGTTTGATGAGAGATCTAGATCAAGTGAATCTAAGTGCTACAATTGCAAGCGTTCCGGCCACATCGCCCGTGACTGCCCGGAGCCAAAACAACCGTTCAAGTGTCATGGTTGTGGTCAGGTAGGGCACATGATCCGCAACTGCCATCAGAGAGGGACGTCCAGATTTAGAGATGAAAGAGTAGCTGACCAGGTGAACACTGTAAACAGTCCAACTATCGAGCCTACAAATCTTGTAAAATATTTGAAGGAGGCTAGGATAGGCGACCAAGTAGTGGGAGCGTTGGTTGATACAGGGAGTTCGTGTTGTACACTACAAGCTACAGTGGTCAACAAGTGTGGACTACAGATAACAAACACTTCGTATGAGTTGTACGGGTTTGGGAACACTGAAGTACCGGCTTTGACAGCTCTAGGAAAGGTGTCCACCACGGTGGAAATAGATGGAGTTGAAGGCCAGGTAGATGTTTTGGTTGTACCCGACCATGCACAAAGCGTTGCATTGATAGTAGGGCGAAACTGGATGGAGCTGCCTCACGTGGCATATGCAAAGAAAGGTGAGCGTTTAGTTATAGGCCACAAGGATTTAGAACCGTTCCTTAGCCTAGAGTTGCCACCTGTAGGGAACGTTAAACTAAAAGTACAAGTAGAAAGTGGAGTTGAAGTGCAGGATTGTGGTGTTGAAATGCAGGAAGGTCAAGAAGGTGGGGGTGAAGTACAAGGTGCGATTGAAGAACAAGGTGATGGTATTGAAAAACAAGAAAGTGGGCGTGAAATGCAGGACGTTGGGATTGAAAAACAAGGAAGTGGGGACAGGGTTGAAGTAGGCGTAGAAGAAAGCGAGGGGGTACAAGTGCAAACTGTTGAGACGGGTGATGTCGCAGATCCTGATGCTGTATCGGAGCATGGCACTGTTGTCAGTGGCTCCAGTTCGAGGAAATCAGATAGCACATTCCAAGTACGACCCAACTTGAAAGAACGATTTCGAGCCGTCCTTATAAATGAGTTGATCCATGAAATTCTACATGAAGAACTAACAGGCAAAGTATGTTCACTAGCAGAATCTGAAGAGTTGACAACCAGAATTGCAAATTTTATACGAGATCGAGTAAAGGAAAAGGCCTTGAATCGATACAAGTATATGGTGCAGGTGGTGCTAGCCGAACAACGCGGAGAGGGGATCGTCAAGGATTGGAAAGATCATGGAATTGTGACAGAGACAAGATCACCGTACGATCGAGGACGATCATGTGAGCAGGATAGCCGAGCGAGATCACCGTACGCTAGCCCTGTGTTGACAGTACTTGTTAACTGTTGATCGAGGACGATCATGTCAGCAGGATGGCCGAGTGTTAGATATTTGTTATATACTGTTAGTTATTTTTAGCAAGGTTGGCAGCAGAAGGTTTAGATTGGCAGGAGTGGAATTGGAGCGAGAGAGTTAGTGTTGACGTGTGGATTGTTGGAGCTAGGAAATGTATCGTGGTAGAGAGAGGTCTAGTTGTTGAGGAGACGAGCAGGAGTTCATCAAGTGGTTTTGTGAGGAGGAGGAGGAAGAGGAGAGGAGGAGGATCGTGTGTAATAGTGAAAACGAGAAGTGTGGACTGTGGGGAGTTGAAGAGAGTGGTTGGCTAGTGTGTGTGGCCTAGGGTGGAGAAGTGTAGGCCTAGTAGGCCTGGGAGGTTGGAGTTTGGCATTAAACGATCATCAGAACATTGTGTGTGTGTCGAGAGGTGTCGTTATTCTTACACTCTTAAAACTCGAAGTTTGTGGTAGATAGACTGAAATCAGCCAATTTCTATATTTTATGCATATTTTAACCAAAAACGACCAAAAAACTCAATTTATGCATTTTCATAATACTCTTGAAGAATGCAACCTATAATTCTTATTTTTCAACGGAAGGTGTAACTTCCAAAGAAGTTATCGAAATGTAACGAAATGGCCAAATTGTGCTTATTGGAGCCTGAAACGCTCTTAAACAACGATTTGTCAACTTTGGTGTAAACCCTTAGGAATCCCAGCCGTATGCAAGATTCCTCTTAAAACTGGAAGTTTGTGGTAGGTAGACTAAAAAAAGTCAATTTCTATATTTTATGCATATTTAAACCAAAAACGCCAAAAAAACTCAATTTATGCATTTTCATAATACTCTTTCAGAATGCACACTAACATTATTATTTTTTAACGGTCGGTGTAACTTCTAAAGTAGTTATCGAAAGGTGACGAAATGGACAAATTGTGCATATTGGAGCCTGAAACGCTCTAAAACAACGATTTGTCAACTTTGGTTGAAACCCTTAGGAATCCCAGCCGTATGCAAGATTCCTCTTAAAACTGGAAGTTTGTGGTAGATAGACTGAAATCCGCCAATTTCTATTTTTATGCATATTTTATCCAAAAACGACGAAAAAACTCAATTTATGCATTTTCATTATACTCTTGAAGAATGCAAACTATAATTCTTATTTTTCGACGGAGGGGTAACTTCTATAGAAGTTATCGAAATGTGACGAAATGGACAAATTGTGCTTATTGGAGCCTGAAACGCTCTAAAACAACGATTTGTGCAATTTGGTTGAAACCCTTAGGAATCCCAGCCGTATGCAAGATTCCTCTTAGAACTGGAAGTTTGTGGAAGATAGACTAAAATCAGCCAATTTCTATATTTTATGCATATTTTAACCAAAAACGACGAGTATACTCAATTTATGCATTTTCATTATACTCTTGATGAATGCAGCCTATAATTCTTATTTTTCAACGGAGGGTGTCACTTCTATAGATTATCGAAATGTGACGAAATGGACAAATTGTGCTTATTGGAGCCTGAATCGCTCTAAAACAACGATTTGTCAACTTTGGTTGAAACACTTAAGAATCCCAGCTGTATGCAAGATTACTCTTAAAACTCGAAGTTTGTGGTAGATAGACTGATATCAGCCAATTTCTATATTTTATGCATATTTTAACCAAAAACGACAAAAAAACTCAATTTATGCATTTTCATAATACTCTTGAAGAATAACAACTATAATTCTTTTTTTTCAACGGAGGGTGTAACTTCTATAGATGTTATCGAAATGTGACGAAACGGACAAATTGTGCTTATTGGAGCCTGAAACGCTCTAAAACAACGATTTGTCAACTTTGGTTGAAACACTTAGGAATCCCAGCTGTATGCAAGATTCCTCTTAAAACTCGAAGTTTGTGGTAGATAGACTAAAAAATCAGCCAATTTCTATATTTTATGCATATTTCAACCAAAAACGACCAAAAAACTCATTTTATGCATTTTCATAATACTCTTGAAGAATGCAAAATATCATTCTTCTTTTTCAACGGAGGGTGTAACTTCTATAGAAGTTATCGAAATGTGACGAAATGGACAAATTGTGCTTATTGGAGCCTGAAACGCTCTAAAACAACTATTTGTGCAATTTGGTTGAAACCCTTAGGAATCCCAGCCGTATGCCAGATTCCTCTTAAAACTGGAAGTTTGTGGTAGATAGACTAAAATCAGCCAATTTCTATGTTTTATGCATATTTTAACCAAAAACGACCAAAAACCTCAATTTATGCATTTTCATAATACTCTTGAAGAATAAAAACTATAATTCTTATTTTTCAACGGAGGGGTGTAACTTCTATAGAAGTTATCGAAATGTGACGAAATGGACAAATTGTGCTTATTGGAGCCTGAATCGCTCTAAAACAACGATTTGTCAACTTTGGTTGAAACACTTAGGAATCCCAGCTGTATGCAAGATTACTCTTAAAACTCGAAGTTTGTGGTAGATAGACTGATATCAGCCAATTTCTATATTTTATGCATATTTTAACCAAAAACGACCAAAAAACTCAATTTATGCATTTTCATAATACTCTTGAAGGATAACAACTATAATTCTTATTTTTCAACGAATGGTGTAACTTCTATAGATGTTATCGAAATGTGACGAAATGGACAAATTGTGCTTATTGGAGCCTGAAACGCTATAAAACAACGATTTGTCAACTTTGGTTGAAACACTTAGGAATCCCAGCTGTATGCAAGATTCCTCTTAAAACTCGAAGTTTGTGGTAGATAGACTGAAATCAGCCAATTTCTATATTTTATGCATATTTTAACCAAAAACGACCAAAAACTCATTTTATGCATTTTCATTATACTCTTGAAGAATGCAACCTATAATTCTTATTTTTCGACGGAGGGTGTAACTTCTATAGAAGTTATCGAAATGTGACGAAATGGACAAATGGTGCTTATTGGAGCCTGAAACGCTCTAAACAACGATTTGTGCAATTTGGTTGAAACCCTTAGGAATCCCAGCCGTATGCAAGATTCATCTTAAAACTGGAAGTTTGTGGTAGATAGACTGAAATCAGCCAATTTCTATATTTTATGCATATTTTAACCAAAAACGACCAAAAACCTCAATTTATGCATTTTCATAATACTCTTGAAGAATAAAAACTATAATTCTTATTTTTCAACGGAGGGTGTAACTTCTACAGAAGTTATCGAAATGTGACGAAATGGACAAATTGTGCTTATTGGAGCCTGAATCGCTCTAAAACAACGATTTGTCAACTTTGGTTGAAACACTTAGGAATCCCAGCTGTATGCAAGATTACTCTTAAAACTCGAAGTTTGTGGTAGATAGACTGATATCAGCCAATTTCTATATTTTATGCATATTTTAACCAAAAACGACCAAAAAACTCAATTTATGCATTTTCATAATACTCTTGAAGAATAACAACTAAAATTCTTATTTTTCAACGGAGAGTGTGACTTCTATAGATGTTATCGAAATGTGACGAAATGGACAAATTGTGCTTATTGGAGCCTGAAACGCTATAAAACAACGATTTGTCAACTTTGGTTGAAACACTTAGGAATCCCAGCTGTATGCAAGATTCCTCTTAAAACTCGAAGTTTGTGGTAGATAGACTGAAATCAGCCAATTTCTATATTTTATGCATATTTTAACCAAAAACGACCAAAAAACTCATTTTATGCATTTTCATAATACTCTTGAAGAATGCAAAATATAATTCTTATTTTTCAACGGAGGGTGTAACTTCTATAGAAGTTATCGAAATGTGACGAAATGGACAAATTGTGCTTATTGGAGCCTGAAACGCTCTAAATCAACGATTTGTGCAATTTGGTTGAAACCCTTAGGAATCCCAGCCGTATGCCAGATTCCTCTTAAAACTGGAAGTTTGTGGTAGATAGACTAAAATCAGCCAATTTCTATATTTTATGCATATTTTAACCAAAAACGACCAAAAACCTCAATTTATGCATTTTCATAATACTCTTGAAGAATAAAAACTATAATTCTTATTTTTCAACGGAGGGTGTAACTTCTATAGAAGTTATCGAAATGTGACGAAATGGACAAATTGTGCTTATTGGAGCCTGAATCGCTCTAAAACAACGATTTGTCAACTTTGGTTGAAACACTTAGGAATCCCAGCTGTATGCAAGATTCCTCTTAAAACTCGAAGTTTGTGGTAGATAGACTGAAATCAGCCAATTTCTATATTTTATGCATATTTTAACCAAAAACGACCAAAAAACTCAATTTATGCATTTTAATAATACTCTTGAAGAATGCAACCTATAATTCTTATTTTTCAACGGACGGTGTAACTTCCAAAGAAGTTAAAGAAATGTAACGAAATAGCCAAATTGTGCTTATTGGAGCCTGAAACGCTCTAAAACAACGATTTGTCAACTTTGGTTGAAACCCTTAGGAATCCAAGCCGTATGCAAGATTCCTCTTAAAACTGGAAGTTTGTGGTAGATAGACTAAAATCAGCCAATTTCTATATTTTATGCATATTTAAACCAAAAACGCCAAAAAAACTCAATTTATGCATTTTCATAATACTCTTTCAGAATGCACAATAACATTATTATTTTTCAACGGTTGGTGTAACTTCTAAAGTAGTTATCGAAAGGTGACGAAATGGACAAATTGTGCATATTGGAGCCTGAAACGCTCTAAAACAACGATTTGTCAACTTTGGTTGAAACCCTTAGGAATCCCAGCCGTATGCAAGATTCCTCTTAAAACTGGAAGTTTGTGGTAGATAGACTAAAATCCGCCAATTTCTATTTTTATGCATATTTTAACCAAAAACGACGAAAAAACTCAATTTATGCATTTTCATTATACTCTTGAAGAATGCAAACTATAATTCTTATTTTTCGACGGAGGAGTAACTTCTATAGAAGTTATCGAAATGTGACGAAATGGACAAACTGTGCTTATTGGAGCCTGAAACGCTCTAAAACAACGATTTGTGCAATTTGGTTGAAACCCTTAGGAATCCCAGCCGTATGCAAGATTCCTCTTAAAACTGGAAGTTTGTGGAAGATAGACTAAAATCAGCCAATTTCTATATTTTATGCATATTTTAACCAAAAACGACGAGTATACTCAATTTATGCATTTTCATTATACTCTTGATGAATGCAGCCTATAATTCTTATTTTTCAACGGAGGGTGTCACTTCTATAGAAGTTATCGAAATGTGACGAAATGGACAAATTGTGCTTATTGGAGCTTGAAACGCTCTAAAACAACGATTTGTCAACTTTGGTTGAAACCCTTAGGAATCCCAGCCGTAGGCAAGATTGCTCTTTAAACTGGAAGTTTGTCATAGATAGACTGAAATCAGCCAATTTCTATATTTTATCCATATTTTAACCAAAAACGAACAAAAACCTCAATTTATGCATTTTCATAATACTCTTGAAGAATAAAAACTATAATTCTTATTTTTCAATGGAGGGTGTAACTTCTATAAAAGTTATCGAAATGTGACGAAATGGACAAATTGTGCTTATTGGAGCCTGAAACGCTCTAAAACAACGATTTGTCAACTTTGGTTGAAACCCTTAGGAATCCCAGCCGTATGCAAGATTCCTCTTAAAACTGGAAGTTTGTGGTAGATAGACTAAAATCAGCCAATTTCTATATTTTATGCATATTTAAACCAAAAACGCCAAAAAAACTCAATTCATGCATTTTCATAATACTCTTTCAGAATGCACCCTAACATTATTATTTTTCAACGGTTGGTGTAACTTCTAAAGTAGTTGTCGAAAGGTGACGAAATGGACAAATAGTGCTTATTGGAGCCTGAAACGCTCTAAAACGACGATTTGTCAACTTTGGTTGAAACCCTTAGGAATCCCAGCCGTATGCAAGATTCCTCTTAAAACTGGAAGTTTGTGGTAGATAGACTGAAATCAGCCAATTTCTATATTTTATCCATATTTTAACCAAAAACGACGAATAAACTCAATTTATGCATTTTCATTATACTCTTGAAGAATGCAACCTATAATTCTTATTTTTCGACGGAGGGTGTAACTTCTATAGAAGTTATCGAAATGTGACGAAATGGACAAATGGTGCTTATTGGAGCCTGAAACGCTCTAAACAACGATTTGTGCAATTTGGTTGAAACCCTTAGGAATCCCAGCCGTATGCAAGAGTCATCTTAAAACTGGAAGTTTGTGGTAGATAGACTGAAATCAGCCAATTTCTATATTTTATCCATATTTTAATCAAAAACGAACAAAAACCTCAATTTATGCATTTTCATAATACTCTTGAAGAATAAAAACTATAATTCTTATTTTTCAATGGAGGGTGTAATTTCTATAAAAGTTATCGAAATGTGAGGAAATGGACAAATTGTGCTTATTGGAGCCTGAATCGCTCTAAAACAACGATTTGTCAACTTTGGTTGAAACACTTAGGAATCCCAGCTGTATGCAAGATTCCTCTTAAAACTCGAAGTTTGTGGTAGATAGACTAAAAAATCAGCCAATTTCTATATTTTATGCATATTTCAACCAAAAACGACCAAAAAACTCATTTTATGCATTTTCATAATACTCTTGAAGAATGCAAAATATCATTCTAATTTTTCAACGGAGGGTGTAACTTCTATAGAAGTTATCGAAATGTGACGAAATGGACAAATTGTGCTTATTGGAGCCTGAAACGCTCTAAAACAACTATTTGTGCAATTTGGTTGAAACCCTTAGGAATCCCAGCCGTATGCCAGATTCCTCTTAAAACTGGAAGTTTGTGGTAGATAGACTAAAATCAGCCAATTTCTATGTTTTATGCATATTTTAACCAAAAACGACCAAAAACCTCAATTTATGCATTTTCATAATACTCTTGAAGAATAAAAACTATAATTCTTATTTTTCAACGGAGGGTGTAACTTCTATAGAAGTTATTGAAATGTGACGAAATGGACAAATTGTGCTTATTGGAGCCTGAATCGCTCTAAAACAACGATTTGTCAACTTTGGTTGAAACACTTAGGAATCCCAGCTGTATGTAAGATTACTCTTAAAACTCGAAGTTTGTGGTAGATAGACTGATATCAGCCAATTTCTATATTTTATGCATATTTTAACCAAAAACGACCAAAAAACTCAATTTATGCATTTTCATAATACTCTTGAAGAATAACAACTATAATTCTTATTTTTCAACGGAGGGTGTAACTTCTATAGATGTTATCGAAATGTGACGAAATGGACAAATTGTGCTTATTGGAGCCTGAAACGCTATAAAACAACGATTTGTCAACTTTGGTTGAAACACTTAGGAATCCCAGCTGTATGCAAGATTCCTCTTAAAACTCGAAGTTTGTGGTAGATAGACTGAAATCAGCCAATTTCTATATTTTATGCATATTTTAACCAAAAACGACCAAAAAACTCATTTTATGCATTTGCATTATACTCTTGAAGAATGCAACCTATAATTCTTATTTTTCGACGGAGGGTGTAACTTCTATAGAAGTTATCGAAATGTGACGAAATGGACAAATGGTGCTTATTGGAGCCTGAAACGCTCTAAACAACGATTTGTGCAATTTGGTTGAAACCCTTAGGAATCCCAGCCGTATGCAAGATTCATCTTAAAACTGGAAGTTTGTGGTAGATAGACTGAAATCAGCCAATTTCTATATTTTATCCATATTTAAATCAAAAACGAACAAAAACCTCAATTTATGCATTTTCATAATACTCTTGAAGAATAAAAACTATAATTCTTATTTTTCAATGGAGGGTGTAACTTCTATAAACGTTATCGAAATGTGACGAAATGGACAAATTGTGCTTATTGGAGCCTGAATCGCTCTAAAACAACTATTTGTCAACTTTGGTTGAAACACTTAGGAATCCCAGCTGTATGCAAGATTACTCTTAAAACTCGAAGTTTGTGGTAGATAGACTGATATCAGCCAATTTCTATATTTTATGCATATTTTAACCAAAAACGACCAAAAAACACAATTTATGCATTTTCATAATACTCTTGAAGAATAACAACTATAATTCTTATTTTTCAACGGAGGGTGTAACTTCTATAGATGTTATCGAAATGTGACGAAATGGACAAATTGTGCTTATTGGAGCCTGAAACGCTATAAAACAACGATTTGTCAACTTTGGTTGAAACACTTAGGAATCCCAGCTGTATGCAAGATTCCTCTTAAAACTCGAAGTTTGTGGTAGATAGACTGAAATCAGCCAATTTCTATATTTTATGCATATTTTAACCAAAAAGGACCAAAAAACTCATTTTATGCATTTTTATAATACTCTTGAAGAATGCAAAATATAATCAAGTCAACTTTGGTTGAAACACTTAGGAATCCCAGCTGTATGTAAGATTACTCTTAAAACTCGAAGTTTGTGGTAGATAGACTGATATCAGCCAATTTCTATATTTTATGCATATTTTAACCAAAAACGACCAAAAAACTCAATTTATGCATTTTCATAATACTCTTGAAGAATAACAACTATAATTCTTATTTTTCAACGGAGGGTGTAACTTCTATAGATGTTATCGAAATGTGACGAAATGGACAAATTGTGCTTATTGGAGCCTGAAACGCTATAAAACAACGATTTGTCAACTTTGGTTGAAACACTTAGGAATCCCAGCTGTATGCAAGATTCCTCTTAAAACTCGAAGTTTGTGGTAGATAGACTGAAATCAGCCAATTTCTATATTTTATGCATATTTTAACCAAAAACGACCAAAAAACTCATTTTATGCATTTGCATTATACTCTTGAAGAATGCAACCTATAATTCTTATTTTTCGACGGAGGGTGTAACTTCTATAGAAGTTATCGAAATGTGACGAAATGGACAAATGGTGCTTATTGGAGCCTGAAACGCTCTAAACAACGATTTGTGCAATTTGGTTGAAACCCTTAGGAATCCCAGCCGTATGCAAGATTCATCTTAAAACTGGAAGTTTGTGGTAGATAGACTGAAATCAGCCAATTTCTATATTTTATCCATATTTAAATCAAAAACGAACAAAAACCTCAATTTATGCATTTTCATAATACTCTTGAAGAATAAAAACTATAATTCTTATTTTTCAATGGAGGGTGTAACTTCTATAAACGTTATCGAAATGTGACGAAATGGACAAATTGTGCTTATTGGAGCCTGAATCGCTCTAAAACAACTATTTGTCAACTTTGGTTGAAACACTTAGGAATCCCAGCTGTATGCAAGATTACTCTTAAAACTCGAAGTTTGTGGTAGATAGACTGATATCAGCCAATTTCTATATTTTATGCATATTTTAACCAAAAACGACCAAAAAACACAATTTATGCATTTTCATAATACTCTTGAAGAATAACAACTATAATTCTTATTTTTCAACGGAGGGTGTAACTTCTATAGATGTTATCGAAATGTGACGAAATGGACAAATTGTGCTTATTGGAGCCTGAAACGCTATAAAACAACGATTTGTCAACTTTGGTTGAAACACTTAGGAATCCCAGCTGTATGCAAGATTCCTCTTAAAACTCGAAGTTTGTGGTAGATAGACTGAAATCAGCCAATTTCTATATTTTATGCATATTTTAACCAAAAAGGACCAAAAAACTCATTTAATGCATTTTCATAATACTCTTGAAGAATGCAAAATATAATTCTTATTTTTCAACGGAGGGTGTAACTTCTATAGAAGTTATCGAAATGTGACGAAATGGACAAATTGTGCTTATTGGAGCCTGAAACGCTCTAAAACAACGATTTGTGCAATTTGGTTGAAACCCTTAGGAATCCCAGCCGTATGCCAGATTCCTCTTAAAACTGGAAGTTTGTGGTAGATAGACTTAAATCAGCCAATTTCTATATTTTATGCATATTTTAACCAAAAACGACCAAAAACCTCAATTTATGCATTTTCATAATACTCTTGAAGAATAAAAACTATAATTCTTATTTTTCAACGGAGGGTGTAACTTCTATAGAAGTTATCGAAATGTGACGAAATGGACAAATTGTGCTTATTGGAGCCTGAATCGCTCTAAAACAACGATTTGTCATTTTTGGTTGAAACACTTAGGAATCCCAGCTGTATGCAAGATTCCTCTTAAAACTCGAAGTTTGTGGTAGATAGACTGAAATCAGCCAATTTCTATTTTTTATGCATATTTTAACCAAAAACGACCAAAAAACTCAATTTATGCATTTTCATAATACTCTTGAAGAATGCAACCTATAATTCTTATTTTTCAACGGAAGGTGTAACTTCTAAAGAAGTTATCGAAATGTAACGAAATGGCCAAATTGTGCTTATTGGAGCCTGAAACGCTCTTAAACAACGATTTGTCAACTTTGGTGTAAACCCTTAGGAATCCCAGCCGTATGCAAGATTCCTCTTAAAACTGGAAGTTTGTGGTAGGTAGACTAAAAAAAGTCAATTTCTATATTTTATGCATATTTAAACCAAAAACGCCAAAAAAACTCAATTTATGCTTTTTCATAATACTCTTTCAGAATGCACACTAACATTATTATTTTTTAACGGTCGGTGTAACTTCTAAAGTAGTTATCGAAAGGTAACGAAATGGACAAATTGTGCATATTGGAGCCTGAAACGCTCTAAAACAACGATTTGTCAACTTTGGTTGAAACCCTTAGGAATCCCAGCCGTATGCAAGATTCCTCTTAAAACTGGAAGTTTGTGGTAGATAGACTGAAATCCGCCAATTTCTATTTTTATGCATATTTTAACCAAAAACGACGAAAAAACTCAATTTATGCATTTTCATTATACTCTTGAAGAATGCAAACTATAATTCTTATTTTTCGACGGAGGGGTAACTTCTATAGAAGTTATCGAAATGTGACGAAATGGACAAATTGTGCTTATTGGAGCCTGAAACGCTCTAAAACAACGATTTGTGCAATTTGGTTGAAACCCTTAGGAATCCCAGCCGTATGCAAGAGTCATCTTAAAACTGGAAGTTTGTGGTAGATAGACTGAAATCAGCCAATTTCTATATTTTATCCATATTTTAATCAAAAACGAACAAAAACCTCAATTTATGCATTTTCATAATACTCTTGAAGAATAAAAACTATAATTCTTATTTTTCAATGGATGGTGTAATTTCTATAAAAGTTATCGAAATGTGAGGAAATGGACAAATTGTGCTTATTGGAGCCTGAATCGCTCTAAAACAACGATTTGTCAACTTTGGTTGAAACACTTAAGAATCCCAGCTGTATGCAAGATTACTCTTAAAACTCGAAGTTTGTGGTAGATAGACTGATATCAGCCAATTTCTATATTTTATGCATATTTTAACCAAAAACGACCAAAAAACTCAATTTATGCATTTTCATAATACTCTTGAAGAATAACAACTATAATTCTTATTTTTCAAAGGAGGGTGTAACTTCTATAGATGTTATCGAAATGTGACGAAACGGACAAATTGTGCTTATTGGAGCCTGAAACGCTATAAAACAACGATTTGTCAACTTTGGTTGAAACACTTAGGAATCCCAGCTGTATGCAAGATTCCTCTTAAAACTCGAAGTTTGTGGTAGATAGACTAAAAAATCAGCCAATTTCTATATTTTATGCATATTTCAACCAAAAACGACCAAAAAACTCATTTTATGCATTTTCATAATACTCTTGAAGAATGCAAAATATCATTCTAATTTTTCAACGGAGGGTGTAACTTCTATAGAAGTTATCGAAATGTGACGAAATGGACAAATTGTGCTTATTGGAGCCTGAAACGCTCTAAAACAACTATTTGTGCAATTTGGTTGAAACCCTTAGGAATCCCAGCCGTATGCCAGATTCCTCTTAAAACTGGAAGTTTGTGGTAGATAGACTAAAATCAGCCAATTTCTATGTTTTATGCATATTTTAACCAAAAACGACCAAAAACCTCAATTTATGCATTTTCATAATACTCTTGAAGAATAAAAACTATAATTCTTATTTTTCAACGGAGGGTGTAACTTCTATAGAAGTTATTGAAATGTGACGAAATGGACAAATTGTGCTTATTGGAGCCTGAATCGCTCTAAAACAACGATTTGTCAACTTTGGTTGAAACACTTAGGAATCCCAGCTGTATGCAAGATTACTCTTAAAACTCGAAGTTTGTGGTAGATAGACTGATATCAGCCAATTTCTATATTTTATGCATATTTTAACCAAAAACGACCAAAAAACTCAATTTATGCATTTTCATAATACTCTTGAAGAATAACAACTATAATTCTTATTTTTCAACGGAGGGTGTAACTTCTATAGATGTTATCGAAATGTGACGAAACGGACAAATTGTGCTTATTGGAGCCTGAAACGCTCTAAAACAACGATTTGTCAACTTTGGTTGAAACACTTAGGAATCCCAGCTGTATGCAAGATTCCTCTTAAAACTCGAAGTTTGTGGTAGATAGACTAAAAAATCAGCCAATTTCTATATTTTATGCATATTTCAACCAAAAACGACCAAAAAACTCATTTAATGCATTTTCATAATACTCTTGAAGAATGCAAAATATCATTCTTATTTTTCAACGGAGCATGTAACTTCTATAGAAGTTATCGAAATGTGACGAAATGGACAAATTGTGCTTATTGGAGCCTGAAACGCTCTAAAACAACTATTTGTGCAATTTGGTTGAAACCCTTAGGAATCCCAGCCGTATGCCAGATTCCTCTTAAAACTGGAAGTTTGTGGTAGATAGACTAAAATCAGCCAATTTCTATGTTTTATGCATATTTTAACCAAAAACGACCAAAAACCTCAATTTATGCATTTTCATAATACTCTTGAAGAATAAAAACTATAATTCTTATTTTTCAACGGAGGGTGTAACTTCTACAGAAGTTATCGAAATGTGACGAAATGGACAAATTGTGCTTATTGGAGCCTGAATCGCTCTAAAACAACGATTTGTCAACTTTGGTTGAAACACTTAGGAATCCCAGCTGTATGCAAGATTACTCTTAAAACTCGAAGTTTGTGGTAGATAGACTGATATCAGCCAATTTCTATATTTTATGCATATTTTAACCAAAAACGACCAAAAAACTCAATTTATGCATTTTCATAATACTCTTGAAGAATAACAACTAAAATTCTTATTTTTCAACGGAGAGTGTGACTTCTATAGATGTTATCGAAATGTGACGAAATGGACAAATTGTGCTTATTGGAGCCTGAAACTTTATAAAACAACGATTTGTCAACTTTGGTTGAAACACTTAGGAATCCCAGCTGTATGCAAGATTCCTCTTAAAACTCGAAGTTTGTGGTAGATAGACTGAAATCAGCCAATTTCTATATTTTATGCATATTTTAACCAAAAACGACCAAAAAACTCATTTTATGCATTTTCATAATACTCTTGAAGAATGCAAAATATAATTCTTATTTTTCAACGGAGGGTGTAACTTCTATAGAAGTTATCGAAATGTGACGAAATGGACAAATTGTGCTTATTGGAGCCTGAAACGCTCTAAATCAACGATTTGTGCAATTTGGTTGAAACCCTTAGGAATCCCAGCCGTATGCCAGATTCCTCTTAAAACTGGAAGTTTGTGGTAGATAGACTAAAATCAGCCAATTTCTATATTTTATGCATATTTTAACCAAAAACGACCAAAAACCTCAATTTATGCATTTTCATAATACTCTTGAAGAATAAAAACTATAATTCTTATTTTTCAACGGAGGGTGTAACTTCTATAGAAGTTATCGAAATGTGACGAAATGGACAAATTGTGCTTATTGGAGCCTGAATCGCTCTAAAACAACGATTTGTCAACTTTGGTTGAAACACTTAGGAATCCCAGCTGTATGCAAGATTCCTCTTAAAACTCGAAGTTTGTGGTAGATAGACTGAAATCAGCCAATTTCTATATTTTATGCATATTTTAACCAAAAACGACCAAAAAACTCAATTTATGCATTTTAATAATACTCTTGAAGAATGCAACCTATAATTCTTATTTTTCAACGGACGGTGTAACTTCCAAAGAAGTTAAAGAAATGTAACGAAATAGCCAAATTGTGCTTATTGGAGCCTGAAACGCTCTAAAACAACGATTTGTCAACTTTGGTTGAAACCCTTAGGAATCCCAGCCGTATGCAAGATTCCTCTTAAAACTGGAAGTTTGTGGTAGAAAGACTAAAATCAGCCAATTTCTATATTTTATGCATATTTAAACCAAAAACGCCAAAAAAACTCAATTTATGCATTTTCATAATACTCTTTCAGAATGCACAATAACATTATTATTTTTCAACGGTTGGTGTAACTTCTAAAGTAGTTATCGAAAGGTGACGAAATGGACAAATTGTGCATATTGGAGCCTGAAACGCTCTAAAACAACGATTTGTCAACTTTGGTTGAAACCCTTAGGAATCCCAGCCGTATGCAAGATTCCTCTTAAAACTGGAAGTTTGTGGTAGATAGACTAAAATCCGCCAATTTCTATTTTTATGCATATTTTAACCAAAAACGACGAAAAAACTCAATTTATGCATTTTCATTATACTCTTGAAGAATGCAAACTATAATTCTTATTTTTCGACGGAGGAGTAACTTCTATAGAAGTTATCGAAATGTGACGAAATGGACAAACTGTGCTTATTGGAGCCTGAAACGCTCTAAAACAACGATTTGTGCAATTTGGTTGAAACCCTTAGGAATCCCAGCCGTATGCAAGATTCCTCTTAAAACTGGAAGTTTGTGGAAGATAGACTAAAATCAGCCAATTTCTATATTTTATGCATATTTTAACCAAAAACGACGAGTATACTCAATTTATGCATTTTCATTATACTCTTGATGAATGCAGCCTATAATTCTTATTTTTCAACGGAGGGTGTCACTTCTATAGAAGTTATCGAAATGTGACGAAATGGACAAATTGTGCTTATTGGAGCTTGAAACGCTCTAAAACAACGATTTGTCAACTTTGGTTGAAACCCTTAGGAATCCCAGCCGTAGGCAAGATTGCTCTTTAAACTGGAAGTTTGTCATAGATAGACTGAAATCAGCCAATTTCTATATTTTAATCCATATTTTAACCAAAAACGAACAAAAACCTCAATTTATGCATTTTCATAATACTCTTGAAGAATAAAAACTATAATTCTTATTTTTCAATGGAGGGTGTAACTTCTATAGAAGTTATCGAAATGTGACGAAATGGACAAATGGTGCTTATTGGAGCCTGAAACGCTCTAAACAACGATTTGTGCAATTTGGTTGAAAACCCTTAGGAATCCCAGCCGTATGCAAGAGTCATCTTAAAACTGGAAGTTTGTGGTAGATAGACTGAAATCAGCCAATTTCTATATTTTATCCATATTTTAATCAAAAACGAACAAAACCTCAATTTATGCATTTTCATAATACTCTTGAAGAATAAAAACTATAATTCTTATTTTTCAATGGAGGGTGTAATTTCTATAAAAGTTATCGAAATGTGAGGAAATGGACAAATTGTGCTTATTGGAGCCTGAATCGCTCTAAAACAACGATTTGTCAACTTTGGTTGAAACACTTAAGAATCCCAGCTGTATGCAAGATTACTCTTAAAACTCGAAGTTTGTGGTAGATAGACTGATATCAGCCAATTTCTATATTTTATGCATATTTTAACCAAAAACGACCAAAAAACTCAATTTATGCATTTTCATAATACTCTTGAAGAATAACAACTATAATTCTTATTTTTCAAAGGAGGGTGTAACTTCTATAGATGTTATCGAAATGTGACGAAACGGACAAATTGTGCTTATTGGAGCCTGAAACGCTCTAAAACAACGATTTGTCAACTTTGGTTGAAACACTTAGGAATCCCAGCTGTATGCAAGATTCCTCTTAAAACTCGAAGTTTGTGGTAGATAGACTAAAAAATCAGCCAATTTCTATATTTTATGCATATTTCAACCAAAAACGACCAAAAAACTCATTTTATGCATTTTCATAATACTCTTGAAGAATGCAAAATATCATTCTAATTTTTCAACGGAGGGTGTAACTTCTATAGAAGTTATCGAAATGTGACGAAATGGACAAATTGTGCTTATTGGAGCCTGAAACGCTCTAAAACAACTATTTGTGCAATTTGGTTGAAACCCTTAGGAATCCCAGCCGTATGCCAGATTCCTCTTAAAACTGGAAGTTTGTGGTAGATAGACTAAAATCAGCCAATTTCTATGTTTTATGCATATTTTAACCAAAAACGACCAAAAACCTCAATTTATGCATTTTCATAATACTCTTGAAGAATAAAAACTATAATTCTTATTTTTCAACGGAGGGTGTAACTTCTATAGAAGTTATTGAAATGTGACGAAAATGGACAAATTGTGCTTATTGGAGCCTGAATCGCTCTAAAACAACGATTTGTCAACTTTGGTTGAAACACTTAGGAATCCCAGCTGTATGCAAGATTACTCTTAAAACTCGAAGTTTGTGGTAGATAGACTGATATCAGCCAATTTCTATATTTTATGCATATTTTAACCAAAAACGACCAAAAAACTCAATTTATGCATTTTCATAATACTCTTGAAGAATAACAACTATAATTCTTATTTTTCAACGGAGGGTGTAACTTCTATAGATGTTATCGAAATGTGACGAAATGGACAAATTGTGCTTATTGGAGCCTGAAACGCTATAAAACAACGATTTGTCAACTTTGGTTGAAACACTTAGGAATCCCAGCTGTATGCAAGATTCCTCTTAAAACTCGAAGTTTGTGGTAGATAGACTGAAATCAGCCAATTTCTATGTTTTATGCATATTTTAACCAAAAACGACCAAAAACCTCAATTTATGCATTTTCATAATACTCTTGAAGAATAAAAAC